>OW964823.1:65597461-66802461 GCA_943142095.1 Ophonus ardosiacus
GTTCTACAGCAGGTCACCGTTGACGGTTACGGCTGTTCCCTCCTTATTTCGGAAGAAATAAGGTGAGATGAAGCCGCCATGCCATAAACCGCACCACACAGTGAGTTTTTCGGGATTCAACGGCATTTCCTGCAACACTTGGCGGTTGTTCTTGCACTAATAATGGCAATTTTGTTTTAACAAAGCTATCCATCCAAAAATTCACCTCGTCGGAGAAGATGATTTTTTGGCCAAAATCAGAATCATCTTCCAAGTGCTCAAGAACCCAGTCAGCAAACGCCCAACGCAATTTGTGTTCGTTTGGCTTCAATTCTTGAGGTAATATGACCTTGTAAGGATATAAGCCCAAATCCTTACGCAAAATTCTCCAAGTTAACGTCTGAAAAAACCAAAATTGTTGCGATCGTCGATAAATCGACAAATTTAGCTCACCGGCAACACTGGCCGTTGTGATATTCTTCTAACTTCGCACATTTCGTTGTCTTGTTGGTGGCTTATTGTCTTGCAAAGTGAACTCACGCTCAAAATTTTTCACAGTGCGACATATAGCCTGCAAAGAATAACGATGACGGTGAGCCAATTTTCTGGTGAACAAACGTTGAGCACCCACAACTGAGCTTGAACTTTGGTAATTTTTTTTTAATAATTTCTAAACGCTGGGGAAGGGTAAAACGCTGCACGATGAAACTACAAACTATAGTGAATATTATGACACCTGACAGTAAAAAAAAGTACTATTAGAAACCGAGAAATCTCTATTGAAAAAACTATCGCCCCCTATTGAAAGAAACTTTATAATTTTGCTAATCTTATATATGAAAATTGATTGCATTTTAAACTCGATTCTATACCTCTTTTCAAAAATATATTGATATAGGTATGTATATGAACATCACACAAAGAGATGGAGTAGAGAAGTAAATTCACAAGATTTTAAATAAGGAAAACATTGAATTCACGGGAGAATATTATAATGTGTTAAAAAGAAAACCTATCTCGGAGTAGACTATGAACAGAGAAACGTATGTCTGGCCATTATTCAAATCAAACGTCAAGTTGTCAAATTTGATATTGAAATACAATTTTCCTGAAATTCATTTTAACAGGCATGGAAGGCATATTTAAACTCGCCGTATTCTAAGTTATTTCCATTTCTAAAATAAGATTAAAGAAGAAAAGCTTTGATTTCTTTAGATAAAATTTTTGACAATATTTAGTACAAATTGATATTTAATTAACTTTAACCATACCGTGCTCCTAGTTAAGTTTTTTAATACTTATTTTCTTGCTCTTAAATATTAGATAGTGATTAAATACAGATAAAATGAACAAAGATGTTAATTATAAAAATTAAAACATGTACTTGACTATGCGACTCAATGAATACATTTGATGTGTACTAGGAAACACATTTACTGATTACTAAATTAATTAAAATTGAAAACTCAAATGTAACATATTGATTACAACAATAATAATAATATTTATTTGTAACTAGTAACAACACGTTATATAGATTAATGTAATAATCAGTAATAATGATTCCAATATTGATTCATAGTTAAAATAATATATTATGTTCAGAATGGAACAAATTCGTGTTCCTTACAAGGAAAACTTTCTTATTATGCACGCTACAAAAAATGATGTAGGTCTTAATGCAATTTTAAGAGGCACCACAGG
Organism: Ophonus ardosiacus; assembly: GCA_943142095.1. Classification (NCBI taxonomy): domain Eukaryota; kingdom Metazoa; phylum Arthropoda; class Insecta; order Coleoptera; family Carabidae; genus Ophonus; species Ophonus ardosiacus. The sequence continues at coordinate 65,599,145 of OW964823.1, forward strand.
AATTTTCGATCGTCTTTTGTTTTTGAGCTACTGGTTAAAACTTGATTTTCGCCTATTTTGAAAATACCTCATATCTCGCTTATTATAAAACATAAACAGAAAATGTTTAGATAATTTTTATACGATTTTTTAGAAACCTAGTATTCTCGAGATATAACATAATTTTTTTTTAAATGGAACATATGTTGAAAATAGTCTCAACGTTTTCCTTATTTTATAAGCTTTTCAACGATATATAACTTGTCTACATTCTTTTGTTTTACACTACACATGAATTATACAAGAATTATTAATTTTTTGTGGCGAAAAAATGAAAATTAAGAAACTAATGAAAAAATCAATTACAGATTATTTTTTTATTTTTAACGTTATTTTCTTTATTTTTACTCATTTTTATAATTTATATGCTTCAGAAAGCATATTAACCACATTTTTCGAATTTTGTGAAAACCAACTACAACACCGATAAAAAATTAATTATCCGAAAATAATTGACTAAATTTTCAACATTCTATGTTCCCATTTAAAAAATATTATGTTTGTGTTATATCTCGAAAATTATTAATTGAAAATATCTAATTACACCACTTTATTCTTTGTAGAGAACAGTATAAACATTATTTATTTATTTATTCTTCATTAAGGAAATCAACATTACATAGTACCAATAATAGATTTCACAAATTATAATCACATATAAAATATGAATATACAAGAAGTACTTCAAAGTACATAATACGCAATTTACAGTGCCATTTTAGTAAGAAAAAAAGATAATATAATATTCTACTTTTTTGTTCTACTTTAATAAAAATTTAAATCTATGTAATGAAAGATGGAATACATCTATTTGGCTAAAATTTTTATTATATAGTGTTAAAATTCTATTAATAGGGGAATTTGTATAGTTATTTGTATGATGTGAGAGAATGTAAAATTAATTATTATATGCATGTATGTAAACATTTTTTTTTCTTTATCTTTTATAATAAGCCAGATTAAAGGTATTTTCAAAATAAGTGAAAATCAAGTTTTAACCTGTAGTTCAAAAACAAAAAAAAAGATGATCTAAAATTCATGTGCTGCCTATTAAAGTTGTCTCAAATAATTGGCCCATTAGACCTACATCAATTTTTTGTAGCGTGCGGAACTCGAATTTGTTCCTTCCTGTACATTAGTAGATTATTTTAACTATGAATCAAAATAGGAATCATTATAACTGATTATTACATTAATCTATATAAATTGTTACTTGTTATAAATAAATATTATTATTTTCGTATTTTTTTTTTGTAAAATAAAAAGTTTTTTCTCTTTGGAAGTCGATCCGTGGACATACTGTATATGAAGAACCTAGGGATAATGTATATTTTTCAATTTTGAACTTGAAATGCTATTTAGTATTTTGTCAGGAAAAACAATTAAAATACCAAGGTTTTTAATGTAAAAGATGAGGCGTACCAAGAAAGAACAATTATATATCAGTGCACAAAATCAAAGCAGTTTATATATTAAGATTGTGCCATAATTTTGTTTGAAATAAAACGTACAGTACGATACGATCAGAATTAATTTTTAAAATATTGTAATTATAAACATATGTTATCAAACTATTTAGCGGACTTTTTTTCTATCCTGCAAATTTAGTCAATTTGGCTTTTATTGACTGTCCATATATAATAATAATAATAATAATAATAATAATAATAATAATAATAATAATAATAATAATAATAATAATATAATTATTTAGAATTTGGGGTTTGTGTGTACTCCACTAGTATTTATGTAATATTATTTCATTGGAGTTAAATGTACACAGATATATATATATATGAGTGCCCGTGAGGTGACGCCTGGTAAGCGCCCGCACGGTACAAATATGTCATCATCATTACCGATGTCTGCGATAAAAGCAGATTGTGGCACACTCAGAAATGGGTAATATGCGATGATGATATATTTATATATATATATATATATATATATATATATATATATATATATATATATATATATATATATATATATAGGATGTAAATTTTAAAACGGGTCATAGGGCTATTACATTTTTTTAGACGCCAAAAGTTTCTATATTAATTTATTGAAAAAAGAATTAGTGCATATTATAAAGAAAAAAATTACGATTATTTTAATACCAAACATATTACACTTCTGCTTCTTGTAAAGCCAGAAAATAAATATAAAAATTTGTACAATTAAGAAAAAATAACAATAGCCATGAAACTGACAGTAACAAAACATTGTCATTTTTAACAACATGATAGGGGGGATAATTAAAGATTAAAGTTATTAATTTATGAACTAATATAAAATAACATAAAATGAAGAAAACACTTGGATATTTATTTAAGAAACAATTATATTTATTGTAATAGGTATTTAAAAATTAAAGATGATCTACATGTAATAAGAAATAAGTTATAAGAAACGAGAAAAACTGCAATCTACAAGGGAAAAATAATTTGTAATTTTTCTTCATGGGACAAATTATCCATGATTTCTTGTTAATAAAACGAAAATAATAATAATTTAACAAATAATGTCCAAAAAAAGTTTATCAATGACAGTCTTAAGTCAAAAATAGTTTTGTTTTGTTTTTGTCAATTTCAAGGCTAATAATATTTTTTCTTAATTGCGCAAATTTTTAAATTTATTTTCTGGCTTTATATGAAACAAAAATGTGATGTGTTTGGTATCAAAAAATTCGTAATTTTTTTCTTTATAATATGCACTAATTCTTTTTCAATAAATTAATATAGAAACTTTTGGCGTCTAAAAAACTGTTTTTCTATGTTATAGCCCTATGACCCGTTTTAAAATTTACACCCTGTATATATATAGTTAAAAGTCGAAATCTACGGATAAAAGCAGATGGATATCACAAAATGGGTTATAAGCCGTGATGAAACATATGTTTATTTTACAAATTATAAATTTTGCCATTACTATTAAATATTCAACTTTATTACGCGTGTTAACTTATTTTAATCTCAAATTGTAATTAACTATGTATGTAAGTATTCTAATCGCGAAAAATTTCGGTTTCCAGATTTCAACGGAAATATCCATTTTGACCATCCCTGAATCCATTTTGACTAATTTCGTCGTGACCTCTGTACGTATCTCGCATAACCGAAAAACAGGAAGCCGTGGAGGGTTAAAATTTTGTATTTAGGACTGTTATAACACCTAGTTGTGCACCTTTTTGCTTAATACATAACTTTCGGAAGTGGTACTTTACTTGAAGCCTATAATAGATTTTAATGAAAACTATATTAAAATATAATCCAAAACTTTTAAAATTTGGTATATAAGACCAATGGGAATAACATAATAGATTTTAGTTAAAATGGTTTAACCGGGGGTGGTATTTTACTTGAAGCCTATAATAGATTTTAATGAAAAACTATATTAAAATATAATTCAAAAATCTTCAAATTTGGTATTTAATACTTTTATATCAATGGGAATAACATAATAGATTTTGGTTAAAATAGGCTAACCGGAAGTGATACTTTACTAGAAGCTGTTATCAGTTTTTCTTGAAAAAATTGTTATTTTGATTTTAGAAATAAATGCTTCAAATACAAGTTTTAGATAATTGAATTCTGCGTCTAAGACATCAAATATGATTAAATAAGCTATTTGTATAAGCAAGATAAGTACATAATTTTTTATGTACTTTTTTGTTTTTGTAATTGTTTGCTATAGATTAGCTAACAGTAAAATAAAAAAAATTAGTGTCATTGTCAAATACGTGCAATTTTATGATTGGGTCTGTTACAATACATATTTTGATTATTAACAAAATATGTATAGTTTACCAGGCATACAAGGAAGTCTTGTGGTGCCCACATCAGATTTTTCTATTTGTTTTGCAATTAAACAATACCTAAATAAACACAGTTCTCTGGATAACATTGCCTAATAAATACTTATTTTTTCACAGATATTTGCCGGTAATATCCGTACATATATAAAATATAGGTAATGTATAAAGCAATAGAAGGCAGCATGTGCAAAGTATACCTATTTGTATTTCATTTACATGAAAACTCAAAACTACGACTCTGGGATATAGAGAAATGCAGCATTACCTTTTATCCTCTAAATCCTATATGCAAATTTAAGAAAACAGAATTGAACCTCCGCAGTTTAATATGGTTCTTCTATTTTTTATTTTCGTCTCTGAAGTATTTGCATATAAAGAGATAGGGTACAAATATTGGCAAATCCATAAAAAATATTTATCTCTTAAATTGTTTTATAATTATTAGGTTTGTTCGTCTCGGTATCAAGGATTTTACAGCAAAATGCATTGTTTCGCGACCCTGCAAAATGGAACCTGCCAAACAAAATTAAGTGCTACCTACATAAGTAATTGAAATAGAATGTATAGGTACCGAACATGCATGCATATTTTATTTTAATTTTAATTTAAGAATACTTACACAAAATAAAAAAAAATTGGAAAATTTTATAGATTTATCAATAATAATAATAAAACAAATTTTTCATAATCCATTTTTAAAAATTAGACCAATTTACGGACAATTAACATAATATAATATGTTGTACAACACACAATGAAACCATCTTCATAATTTTTACACCAACATAAATTTATACAATCTCTGTTAGCCATATTTATCTCATATACATATCTTGCCTCCTAAATTAGGTTTGATTTACGAAAAATATTCTACTGCTATGACCCCCAGGACAGGTAGATGCAAATCCGATAGCAATAAAATCGGCTGACGGATCAGTTTCTACTCGTACAATACGACTGCACTCTAATAGCGCAAAAGTGTCGTCTTACATGTCTTTGATTTAAAATTGTTGCATTTACACAAAAAAAAAAATTGAATTTTTTACTAATTACAGGACATTTGCTTTTTTAAGCAATTCAGTAGAACCTCGATCATAATGGGCTAGCCTGGACGAAGCATTTGCCGGATAATTAAAACGCGCGGATAATCCAAACACCTCATTTTCACTTTTTAATAAATATTTTATTTGGAAAATATATATAAAAATAAAATAGGGCATTCATTTACAAAACCGAACGTGTAAAACGCTTAGATTAGATTGAAGTAATAGCTCAAGAGCAATGGAAAATAACGATAAAATAAAATTAAATATAAAATAAATTATGTGAACAGCTTTTATGTTTAGTAATAGGAAAGATTGTACATAGATAGCGGTAGATGTATGTATAGCGGCGACGAAAATTGCGAGTCATACTGTGACATCTGATCTGTAGTTTAATGAATTTATTTTGATTACAATAAAGTTATTAGTTATTTCGTTACTTAAATAATTGCGAGAAGTCATTCAATACACCGGGTAACATACATGTCTATATAATCACAAATTCGTCCTTGAAATATTTTTTTCAGTGTGACAGGTATGACAACTAACGATACATTTTGCTACAAAAACTCGTTAAATCATCACAAATCCTTGTTTCCGCGCTCTAATTTTGGTTTATTTTATGGAATAGTGTAGCGATATAATCATTTAAAAGCATTTTGAGTTTAAACACTATCTTTTCATTAGCCATTCGTTATTAATGAGTAGTACTGTAAGTACAAAGTGTACATTTTATTATTTTGTGTGATGGTGGAGGACCCCATTGTCGCGACTGTGGAAAAAATCTTGTATGTGTGTGTTTCGAGCGCAAATGGACATTGTCATATCCTATTTTGCGCTCTTAATACTCAAATAGCTATTTTATTCTCCGATGTATGTGTGAAGTTGGTACTTTAGACACTACAAACAGTGTGTAAGGTAAACGATTTTCGTATTTCATTCACTTTACACATTACAGAGCTAGAACCATCAATACACATGTGGCATTTAAGTTTAAATTTAGTTTGTTCCTTACATTCATGTTGGTAATACTGACTGAGCACTATTATCGAGGAATAATATATTCTCTTATGCAACTCAAGTGCAAACAAGTTTTATGACTCGGCAAGGCTCGTCACGAAATACTTGACTTCAAGTCATAAAGCTTATCTTTGCCGTCTTGTTGAATAAATATACTATTTTAACAGACATACATAAAGACAATATATATTTACGTCGAAGAAAAATATACAGGCTGCAACAGAAATAAGTACATTAAATTTAGCCAGTGGTATAACTCATCGAGAGGAACATTATTTCTTAGTAACTTTTGTTTTGTAAACCTTCTAGATATTGTGTTAAAAAACTTCAAAGTTTTGTAACAAAATATTATTACCTGTCTAAAAATAATTTTAAAAAATCTGATGTAGCCAACACAAAACCTCCCGCTATTTAATTTTTTTTAATTTAAATACATACCTACGTATTTACTAACGCTGCAAACTGTTCCATTGCATAAAACTATTGCTTTATTAATTATTTTCTTTTTAAAATGTCACTATTATTAATTTGAAGTGATTAGTCTTTTAACAGTGACATTTACTGTCAGTTACATTCATTTGAAATATGAACTGTGTAATAAAAGAAATGTGTTTATCTTAGGCTACGGGACTTATAAAAAAAATGATTTTTAAATTTATCTGCAAAATGTACAGAAAAAGTATTAATGTATTCCTGTAAAAAATTTAATAGTCTTTAATTTTCATAATGACAAAATGCGAAAAATGGCATTTAATGGTATTTTTTGAAGAAAAACCATTATGAGCTTCAGGTAAACTGCCATTTCCGGTTATCCGATTTACACCAAAATCTAATGGCTTCTTTTCATATTAGAATAGGTTATAAATACAAAGTTTCAGAATTTTCTGAATGGTAGTATTTGAGTTAGAGCGAAGACAAAATCCATACACATACACACACATACATACATACATACACACACATACATACACACATACAGACATCATCGTGAAAATGTTAAAATTTGATTCTAGGGACCTAAAAACGTGGTCATTTACTAAAATCTCGATATGTGATTTTTAGCACGATCCCTATAAAGTATGTCCGCGATGTGGTGACCGGTCCACCATTTGTTTCAAAACTAATAATTAACAGTTATATGTATAATCTGTCTTAATGTTAATAGTTAATGTTACGTGAGCCTAATATGTCCATCTCTTCTCCACTACTTGAAAAGATATAAGATAGTTGATCACTTCCTGAACGAAAATGTCAAACTTCAATCTGTCATTTCAGTATTCATTTTAGACCATATTTTCAACAAAACTACGGTTTCATATTTCATTTTAAAAATATAATAAATAAATAATTCTAGTGGCCGCGTGCCTGAGTAGTCGCGAATCTGGGGAACCGGGTTCGATCCTGACCGACGTCAAATATATCGAATTTTAAATCAAACAAATAGATGTCAATTTAAAATTCATAAGTTATTTATTTATTAGATACTGTGAACAACAGAGAATTTCAATCACAGTAATTTTGCTTTATAAATAAATAAATAAATATATCATCACGGCATATTACCCATTTCTGGGTGTGCCAGTATCTACAACACATGTAGACATCGGTAATGATGACGATATATTTTACCGTGTGGGCGCTTACCAGGCGTCTCCTCACGGGCACTCATAGCTGGAGTGGAGAGTGCACCACAGGGGTCACTTTTGTGCCATTTAAAATTGGAAATATTTGGCGTCAGTCGGGATCGAACCCGGTTCCCCCAGGTTCGCGACCAGACACTCAGGCACGCGGCCACGTGCTTTAACATAAAATATATCAAAATAAATAAATATAAACAACATTTTCAATTTTATAAATATTTTTCTCAATCAGAGACAATGTTGCTGTCAATATCAGAAGAACTATCAGACCCGAGATGTATAATTAGTGGTTCTACTTCAGAAAATTATTTTGCATATTCCTGTTTCCAGGATTTCTCTATGACAGATTCAGTATGCGAAACTTAATTTTGCCACTGAATTTAACCTGGTTGTCCCCAAATCCGTCTCGTCCAATGTGATTGTCGTAGTACCATTTACATTGAGACCATACTTTTTCTATTGCATTATAATGGCAATGATACGGTGGTAACCGTAAAACTTTATAACCATGTTCATGAAAAATTTTGTCTGCAACGTAGCTTATAGGCATTGTATGGGATTTCGCTAATGCGTCTATAGTTCTGGACGAAACAACTGATCAGGGAAGGGATTATTTTTTTTTTCGTTAGAAATTCTTTTAATTCATTTTTTGTCCAAGTAGTAGTTGGACTTTTTTCTAGTAACTTGGAATGATACAACGCGTTGCCCATAACAATTGTTGTTGGCTCTTGGAGATTAGGTAGAAGCTGTTCCGTTAACCATTTGTTAAAATTCTCTGCATTCATTTCTCCGTGGTAATCGGACGTTGTAGACTTTGCTGCAAACACCAGCGAAGAATTCGGAACAAATCCGTTTCTGCCACCAGCACTTAAAACAATGTATCGTTTACCTTGTCCCGCTGGTTTGTTTTTCACAGAGTGAACTGTGTCGTTTTGCCAGGATTTTCTTTTGCTTCCTCTTGCGAAAATCCAAATTTCGTCGAGGAATACTACATAACATGGATCACTTGAAGATTTATTTTCTATGTAGGCACGTAAAATTTTGATACGCTGGTCAACAACATAATTTTTTTCACAAAGAGAACGTCTGTTGTCATCCGTTTTGTATTTAAATCTAATGTCAGGGAGCACTGCATTTAGAGTAGTCTTCCCGAATGAAACTGTATCCCTTTCTTTTAATCTCAAAGTAATATATTGTCCTACAAAGCAAGTCAGACATATAAATGACATATTTTGAAGTACTTCATATTGATAAACGTAATAGCTAAATTGTACGTACTATTGGTATACATTTCATAAATTCGTCGTCTTATTGCTTCAATTGTAAAATTTGTCAACGTTTTACGAATACTCGTCTTAGGTCTACGTTTTCTAGGTGAAACAGGTTTGGAACAGCTGGCTCGTGAAACTTCACCCTTCCGTAAAACCCGCCGAACTGTAGAAACGCTAATTTTCAAAGCATTGCCTACTCTCTGAATATAAAATAATTAGAATTTTAATAATAATAATTAAAATATAAGCACATACCTCTTGGACGGCCTTTAATGAAATCAACGGTACACTGTTATCTCTTTCTCGTGTGAAATAATCCACCAAATTCAACACCAATTCTTGAGCTTGGCTTCTTAATATTATTCCACGCATTATAACCCCACAAAAGCAACAAAAACGAAGAACAAAACACTAGTAGTAACAATAAGTATTTTAATAATAACAAAACGTTCAAAAAGAAATCAAAAAGATACACTATCGTATACCACAAAAGATTATTATATTATTAAAACGTCGAACTATCAAACTCATACGTCAAAATAATGTAAAGAAAATAGATCGTTGATTCTAAAACAATGGTCGTCATGAAAATATCCCCCACCTTAAAATCTTAACTCATACGAATATTGTTGATGTTAAAATTGATTAAGAATTTTTTAAGGTTAACTATGCACCAACCAAGACTGAGTAATTTATCCATTATTTTGATAGACCCTGAAATATTAGATAGTTTTGATACTAGACAAATAATAGCTGATTTCGCAAGTATAAAAGCAAGAACAGTGCAATTTTTGTAGGTACTTGCCTGAACATCCAAGTTTTATTCTAGACTAAAATATTTCTTTTTTTGATTTTTAAAGTTGTTTTTTTATGTACTCCCATAACTACGTAACCAAATTCAAATTCTGAGAAAAAGGATAGAGGAGGAGCGGCACTGTCAGTTTCGCACGCGGGCTCTGAAGCGGACAGCGCCGGACCAGATTCGCATGAAAAGACTTCAATAACGAGGTTCAATGTTTTTTATTCATACAATGATACATATGGTTCTTTTTTATTCTAAATTCGATCGAGTATCAAACAATATTTTTTCGAAAACTATGTCCCAGAATTAGTAAAAATGTAAAGAGAAAATTTTGACGTTTAAGATTAATTAATGTGACATATAATGTCACCGTGATAACAATGTATGTAATATAATTGCAACTAAATCAATTATTCGCTGACCAGCAGTTGACAATAGAAACCAAACAAACATTGTGCAATTCACTTCGTGATTCGCATAGTGCAAGTGAAATATTTCATACTAAAAATGATATCAGAATGCGAAGAAGACAATCTGCCTCCTGAAGTATTAGAAGCAGCGCAAAGCGCAATTTTTGATCTTATTCCCCAAAAGCCGACCAGACAATGTGAACAAGCTAATAAAGATTTTATGGACTGGTGTCATTCGAAAAATTTGAAGAATGTGACGGAGAATGTAATATTAGCATATTTTTAATACAAAATCAAGAAAGTGCAGCCAACAACGTCATGAGCTATCCATTCAATGTTAAAGAGCACACTGAACGTCAAAAATAATATAGACATTGAAATATTTTGAAAACTAGTGTAACCCGCCTTTATGAGGCGAATTATCAAATAAAATTAAAAAAGTTACGTTTCATATCAAATTTTTCTTGATTCGACTATATGTCTTCTCAAACCCCTGATGTCCCGCATATGGTAGATTGTGGTAATCGCGCATTACCTTGAATTTCATGGACGCTGGTACTACGAGTTGATGATGACGCTCATTATTAGATTTTTCTTTGAATATTAAACCTTCATCATCCGTGAAATATCCTTCTTTACTGGAGAGTTGTTGTACTGTTGCATCTTGACGTTGTTTACTTGCTATGATGTGCCTGTCCCATATTGGTTCATATGTATCTTCGACTTCTACGGCGTTTATGGGTATTCTTGATAATACATCTGCGTTTACATGTTTCTTCCCCGGTCTATGTTCAATTTTGAAGTCGTATTCTTGGAGAGTAAGTACCCATATTGCCAAGCGTGATTGTGGCGTGCTGATAGAGAACAGCCACTTGAGAGGTTGATGGTCGGTTATAATGGTGAACTTTCTTGCATACAGATACACTCTGCAGTGTTTTACATCCCAAATTACTGCAAGACATTCTTGTTCTGTTGTAGAGTAATTTACTTCAGCCTTGTTTAACTGTCGGCTTGCAAAAGCTATCGGCCTCTCATAACCATCACATTTTTGACTCAATATGGCACTAATAACTTTCCCGCTGGCATCTGTGGACAGGATGAATTCCTTGGTGGAGTCTGGATGAGCTAAAACTGACTCGGAGAAGAGGGCATTCCTTAATTTATTGAATGATTGTTCGCAATCTTCTGACGAGTTGAACGGCTCATTTTTTGGTGTTAATTTCGTGAGTGGCTTCGATGTTTTTGCGAAATCTTGAATAAATCTTCTGTAGAAGCCTACTAGGCCGCTGAAAGCTCTGATGTCCTTGACTGATTTCGGCCTTGGATAGTCTTGTATGACTTAAATTTTGTCTGGGTCCGGTTTACAACCCTCCCCATTTATGATATGGCCTAAATACCTTGTTCCAGTTTTCAAAAAATTGCATTTACTGGGTTGCAATTTAAGGTTAGCTTGTCTCAGTCTATTGAAAGCTTCCCTGAGTCGTTTCAGATGTTCGTCTGCTCCATTCCCATTGAACACGATGACGTCATTCAGGTATACTAGACATTGTTCACCTCTTAACCCTGACAACACACTGTTCATGAGGCGTTGAAATGTGCTAGGTGCGTTTACGAGCCCAAACGCCATCTTTGTGAATTGATAGTGTTCTCCATTTGTTGTGAATGCTGTCTTCTCTTTATCTCGTTCGTCCAGTTGTACTTGCCAATATCCAGATGCTAAATCTAGGGTAGTAAATAGATTTCCATTTCCCAACTGGTCCAATGTTTCTTGCATGTTTGCAACAGGAAAATAGTCCTTCTTCGTTATCTTGTTTAACCCTCTGAAGTAGATACATACCCTTATTTTGTTTTCACCATTTTCGAATTTCGTCGGTACGATGACTACTGGTACTGACCATGGTGAATCGGAAGGTTCTATTACTCCAGCTTCACGCATTTTCTTCAATTCTTTAGCCAACGGCTCCTTTTGGCTAAGCGGAACTCGGTACGGTGCTTTGGCTATAGGTGGCACATCTTCTGTGTTTTCATTGATGTGTACACCCTAGGTTACCGTCTTCCCATTAAAAGATGTCTTCATACTTTATCAGTAAATTTAATAATTTACTCTTTACCTCTTCTGCTAAATGGTCCATGATGAATTGATTCTCGATGCATTTCTTCCCTTGGACCTTCACAGAGCACACTGCATGCTGCTTTTTGTCCACAGCTGGCGTGGCTTGTTTACTTCCTTCCGAGGACACGGCTTGTCCCGGTTTAATCTTCAGCTCCTCGACTTGTTCCCCTCTTCTTGGTATGGTCGACGGATGCTGCCCTTTATTATCTTGAGCCACTTGATTCTTCGCGCTCTTCCTTTGAGAATTCTTCTTTTTCTTCTTCCCGCCTACAGCTGTTCCGACTTGTCCTCTTGACCCGGTCGGCGAATGCTGTGCGTCTTGAGCCTGTTGATTTTCATCTTTCTGCCCTTGAGAATTCTTCTTCTTCTTCCCGCCTACAACTGCCCCGACTTGTCCTCTTGACCCGGTCGGCGAATACTGTGCGTCATGCGCATGTTGATTTTCATCACCCTTCTTCTCAAGTACGGCCGATTTTCCGACTAACATGTTCTTCCCTAATGTTAGTTCTTGATTTGTGAAATTCATTAACTTCACTGGCACTTCTTTTTCGGCTTTTGTTATGACTCTTGCCGCCATAACCCCCTGGATCCTCAGCTCTACTGGTTCCACCACAATATCTTGTCCGGGATTGATCAGATCCTGGACTGTTAGGCACACGAATTCGCAATTTGGAGGAATCTTCACGGCGCTTTTCAATTTAACCAATCCACTGGGTTGTGCGACGCCATTCTTCGTATTTTGAATTCCCGCATCCTTATCTTGACTTGTAATGGTCGCCTGTTCGTAACTTGATACTCGGCTGATAATCTTATCAGACAGAGTTGTGCTTCGCTCCAGCTTCTCGCTGACGTTATTGGCTTGTGTTACGACATTACCTCCAATGACGTTGACTTTTGCTGTCGAAGCCATCTTCTCTAGGTCAGCGTTGCTTAATAGTTTCAAACTCACATTTTCAAAACTTACACTCTCTCTCGGCAAGAGCACGTCAAATTTACGAATGAAATCTCTACCTAATAGGCCATCTGCATCTAGATTGTCAGAGCAAATAAACATTTTTTGTCGGAAACTATAATTTTGGCAGTCGAATTTTATTTTACTTGTGCCGTAATATGACACTGTTCCACCTGATATTGCTTTTAAATGCACAATATCATCTCTTTGAACTCTATGCCCCTTTACAAACTTTTTCTTAAGAATTGAAACTCTTGACCCTGAATCTATTAATAATTTCACAGGTGTGTCTTTAATTACTAAAATAAAATTTGGATCATCGCTATGTAATTTCACTACTGAACGAATGTGATTAATTTTGAAAGTTTTTTCTGAAACTGATACCTCTCGGGACGGGATTTGCATATTCTTGTACTGATTCTCCTAAATTTTGTGTGCAATTTCTAAACTCTCTATTTATTTGTTCTATACATCTACGTTTAGCAAATCTTTTGACAAAAAGTTCTCTAAATTCCAAATATGTAATTTTAGCAAGCTGTAATTCATTTGTTTCACAATAAAATTGTAATGCTTCCCCATTTAATTTTGTTCGAATGAGGTCTACTATTTCTCTGTCGGAAAACTGTCTAACACTTGTTACTACGTAAACTTTTGAAAGAATTCTATTACATTTTCACCAAAAAAATCTGGTATTTGTGCAATAACACTACTTTTTAAAGACAATAATTCTGTTTCTGTTTTAATTGGATCAAAGCTGTTAGAACTACCCGCAGTACCACCCGGCATGATTATTTATATAATGTGACTGAGCTATTTTGACACAATTCATACTACGTGGACGGTCCAGATATACTGGCCACCCTGATCTGGCAGAATTTCTCAAAACCGCTGCCACCAATTTGTAACCCGCCTTTATGAGGCGAATTAACAAATAAAATTTAAGAAAGGGTTCTTGCCAGATTTGGAAGTTACTTTTCGTATCAAATTAGTTAGTGACGTAATAAAGAATATTAATTACTTACTTGTCTTGGCGAGGCGATTGTTGCTGTTTCTGAAATGGGTTGCCCAAGGGTTGGATTCACATAATTGATTAGAAAAATATATAACTTTTATTATTGTTAAAAATGGTACAAATAGTAAAATATAGATAAAGTATATAATCGCGTCGACTGTAACGGACAGGCTACAATGTTAGAGCTTTTTTTCTCCCTGTCGTTCCGTCGTCTATATATATTCAAGTAAAGATAAGTCAGTAAAGAAATTGAGGTCTGGGATTTGTTGTAATATTAAGAAATATCTATTCAGCAATTGTCTACTTATACATGAGTCAATATATTACTAGGTTAATTTGGAAATATACGCAATCTCATTTATGTGCTGACTTAGGTTTACACTAGTACCGTAGTTAAAAAATGTAGGTTATGGACCAAAAAAGTCAAAGGTTCTAACAAAAGAAGGAATTGAAAAATTTATATAAGAGGCGCCAGATGAATGCTTCTTTTTAATGAAGGTTATTTACAACAGTTTATTTATTTTTATATATTTTAAGTACATACTACAGTGTGTCCCATTTAGAGGTGCCACCATTGGGATCTCGAGAACTATAAGAGATACGATGTCGGTTAAATGGAACTTTTTGTGCGCCTTTGGAAGGCCATGTCAGATGTGCTTTTGTTTTTCCAAAAATTCTCATGGGGCACTAGATAATGACGAAAAACTGAATATTGTTGATTTTTTCTTTTTCAAATAACGTCTAAACTATTAGTAATTAAGAAAAACGTTTCAAATATAAAAGATAGATATTTTTATTGGCTAACCAGTGGCGTATGAAATAAATTTTTATATCCGTAAATTTTAGAGATATAACACAAACTTATATTTTTTTAAATGGAACCCATATCTGATTTCAGTCTCAAAAAAATCATTATTTTTTTCTCTTTTCAATGATGTAAGGGTTATTATATTTTATATTTGTTTTACTCCTAAAATTTAATTTTTCTCTTTATTTTCCTGAACTTTCTTATTATTTCCCAAAAAAAAACATTATTATTTTTATTAATTATATTGTATTTGATTGAAATAATTTGTTTTATGCCTTTATTACTTAATATTTTCATTCTAGACTCATAATTACAAATTATACTAATGTGCCAAGGGCGACCAGATACAAAATATTATAAAAATTAGTTTGATACGAGTTTTGAGCAAAATTTTCTAACGAAATAAATTATTTAAATGCAAGGAGTATTTCTAAATAGAAATCTACCAATATTCTCAAAATAATTATAAATTTAATACAAAATAAGGAAAAAATAATAAATTTGAAGGCAAAACAAATATAAAACATAATAACACTTACATCGTTGAAAAGAGAAAAAAATAGTAATTTTTTTGAGACTAAAATCAGATATGGGTTCTATTTAAAAAAATATAAGTTTGTGTTATATCTCGAAAATTTACGGATATAAAAATTTATTTCGTACGCCACTGGTTAGTTAATAAAAATATCTATCTTTTGTATTTGAAACGTTTTTCTCAATTATTAATAGTTTAGAAGTTATTTGGAAAAGAAAAAATCAACAATATTCAGTTTTTCGTCATTATCTAGTGCCATATGAGAATTTTTGGAAAAACAAAAGCACATCTGAGATTGTCTCCCAAAAGCGCACAAAAAGTTCCATTTAACCGACATCGTATCTCTTATAGTTTTCGAGATCCCAATGGTGACACCTCTAAATGGGACACACTGTATATTTCATGTCATTTTGAAAATGGGGGTATAAGGCGCATGTAGAAGAGCCGAAGTATTAAACCTCACCATAAATGATATTGAGGATAAGGGATCAATACTTAACAGTCTGCCTTATGAAATACACTATTAAAAATTTATAGTACAAAATTCAATATCACCATATTTATGTTCTTACAAAATTAGGCATTTGAAGCAGTAGACAAGCATAACACCGTTCCATCCCAGATGTATTTGCAGCATAACACTGATTCAGTGATCAAATTTCATAAGAAAATATTGCAATATTTAAATTTATAGAATTAACTTTTAAAATTAATTCATATTTTATTGTTAACTATTTTATTGTTAACTAAAAATATCTCTGAAATGAAGCATTTGGAGATTTTGGTTACATAAACTTGACAATTTGTTTATAGGTCTTTAAATTAATTTTAAGTTTAGCTGTTTGAACACCCTGTATATTAACACGTCGATTATTTTAAAATATTTGTGCGGTGTAAAGCTTCGAGCATATACTGAGTAGAGAAGTCATTCCCTATACCAATGCATAGGATGTTGTGATCGGAAGATATGTAGGCGGGGGCATGGAAGTCATGGTGTATTGTGGGCAGTGTTTTGTTGTGTTATATGTCAATACTCGTCATTTTACTGTAACTTAACGTTATTTTTTGCGTGTAGTTTGTGAGTATATCTCGGAGTATATCAAATTGTAATGAAAAATACAAAGAAAGTACGAATATTTCGTTTCATGTTACAAATAATATATTAAACAAAGTGTCACTTTTAGGTTTCTTACTAATAATGACGTAAAAGTAAAGGGACTGAAACTTATTGGAAATAAAGGTGATTTACATATTTCAAAAGCAGCAATAGAAATTACTTTGTAAAAAAGGTAGTACAAATATTAAGATAATACGCAGTCCGCAATACATCACTGCTTCCACATATGTTTCGATCACAACAAACACCGTAAGGCGGCCTCTAGTCAGTATATGCTCGAAGGTGTAAACTGTAACAAAGCGTTGTGTGTGTTTGAGTAAACATGTTATGCTATTGTTACTATGGAAATGTAATAAAATACGTTTTGATTATTTAGCTTACCTAATGCTGCTGTAAAATGAATGCCCGCGTTCTTCGCTGAAGCGACCATAATGCGAATAATGTTATGGGAATTACCTTATACCTATATTGTTCTATGATAATGTAATAAACTATAAACCATATGAGAAATATGATCATAGATATAATAGAGAAATTTTGTTACCGAACGATATTAGATTCATGCACTTGTAAATTACGAGTACGAGGGTTTTAATACTAATTTGTTACACCCGAAAATGGTAGTTAGAACTCATCAAAACAACTTTTCTTAGTTCCATTTTTTTATTTGATGTTTTTTGAAGTTATTTTGTTTTTGAAAAATTGTCGTAACTCTCTTATTTTAAAGACTAGGTATTGATTTTTTTTAAAAATTACGTATCGACTCTGAAACATTTGGCATTTACAATTATTTTTTATTTTTTTAAATGACAAAATAGCGATCGATCAAAAATTTCAAAACATTTTTTGATAACCACTCCATCGATTTTCGAAAGTTAAAAATTTATAAAATCCTTAAACTATCTACTACGACATTTGTCCTAAACATTTTTTCAATCCCAAAAAAATCTACATTCGTTTACTTGACTTACAGATAAGGACAGTGTATCATTTAAAAAAATAAAAAAATAATTGTAAATGCCAAATGTTTTAGAAAGCTGATTTACGACGATTTTTCGAAAAACAAAAGAACTTCAATAACTAAGAACCGGGGCACCAAATAAAAAATTGGAACTAAGAAATGTTGTTTGTTTTAATGAGTTCTAACTACCATTTCCGGATGTAACAACTTAATATTAATACCCTATATATATATATATATATATATATATATATATATATATATATATATATATATATATATATATATATATATATATATATATATATATATATATATATATATATATATATATATATATATATATTTCTTGCACTTTTAAACGACGAAGCAAAATAGTGAACGTCAAAAAATAAGTGCCAGTGTAATTAATTTTTAAGCATGGACTGTTGGTCAAAGACAAAATGTAAATCACAGAACGAATATTTCGTCTTCTTATAAAGAATTTTTAATAGGATCACAAGTGCGTTTGACGCTTTTCAATATTGTGCTCTTGTTCCGTTTACGACATTCGCATCATTACTTTTAGTTATTTACTCTTTAATTAAATTCGCCCAAGTATTATTTCTAGTCTGTATAGCACCAGAAAACTAATAAAAAAATTATGAACATATTTCTCTTTTTGTGCGATTCGTAATAGCAAACTGCTTTACTGCATATTATTCAAATAAATTTGTTTTATATAGGAAACGTAATACAAATTAAGTATTCCATATTTTCTCACATTAACAACTATGATAAATATGAGTGACATGAAATTGAGCGAGTAAGCAATTTTGGTTTATTTAATTTCTTTAACTGTGTGTACGTGAATCACGTATCAATATTTACTTGTTATAAGCGGATTTTGCGGGTGAATACGTACATATATGTATACAAACTTTTGTGCGTTCTGTGCTTTCGAGATGACAGATTTCCTGATCCAGGGCTGGGGGCAATGTGGAAAATTCCTTAAGGGGTTTCAACTCTTGAACTCAGATCGCATTGTTCAGTTGGGAGGGACGTATAAGGCCTGGAAGTGGAAAAACTGACATTTTTTAAAAGAGATTTTCGCGACCTTGCTCTCGTTTTGCTCCAGCTCTTGTGCAAAATCAGATCTGATCTGGAAACCCTATCCTAATTTTTTACACTCAACCAAGCATTAAGTAATTACTCTACTTATCGTGGTTGAATTGCCGGGCCGAACAGTACACCCTCAATACAAAGAACTATACACAGTTAACCCGGACTAGCTAGGATACGGGCTGGACAGCGCAACGCGAAGTTGGCACCACAAAACATAAAACTTAACGTTCAGTGTATTCCTTAATTTATTAACAGAATATCGATTATGGATAACTTTTTTAACGTGGGATTTAACCACTTGTAGTCACATTGTTAGATAGTGTTGCATTTAGTAGCATATTATTTTTTCTAATTTGAGGTAATTCCTTAGTAAATAAAATGTTAAAGACTTTTTCCTTGTGCATCTTCTTTTGTGATCTCATCTTGCAATGAAGTGCTAATGACAATGGTGTGGTATGGACAATTGATTAAGGGTGATAGCAAGCAAGCTGTCAATGGTTTATGGATTATTTTGGACAAAAATAGTTCAAATAAAAGCTGCGCACAATTAATTTTGTTTTACCTGCTATTTCCAGTATTTTTCTCTAAAATAATCCATAAAACACCCTTGCGATGTTAATAACAGAACCAATACATATCAATAATTGAGCTTAAATTAAAACGAAATAAAAATCTTCGTAATAGTAGACTAGAAATAAAAAAAAAAAACGGACAAAGATAGTGACCGAACAAAATTTTGTGTATGCGAGCAAATAGATTATTGTCACATCACGATTTATAAGCGCTATTTTCATAGTCAACCTGCATTACACCCCAGCAGTCTTGGTCATCGTTCAGTTGGCCTACTGTGTCTTTCACTCCCAGGCGGCCAGGTGAACGACTTCCGTAGACCACCCTTAAAAAGATTGTACGTATTGCAGTGAGTAAAGTTAGGCATGTAATTTGTTCTCGTTTACCGAATTTAGTGTTTCACCAAGATTAGAAATCTTGTCTTGGCTATCAATTCTTGTCTTGAATTTCAAGACAAGAAATAAATAATTTCTTCTCTTGCTCATTTCTTGACAGCCTATTTCTTGTCTTGAAACAAGATTTCTTGAAATATCTTGAAATTATGAGCCTTCGTGTGATGAAATTTGTGTGGTAGTGGTAGTCAGTGAATAATGTTAGTTGATGTAAAATTTTACATAAGGAGAGAAAATAAATTCAGATTCATAGTGTGATGTTAATGGAAGGATACATGAAAAGGAAACGACGTGGAAACATTCCGACAAAGATTAAAGTGTGCAAGAATTAAAGAAAAATCACACAAAAATTCAGTAGAATTTTTTCATTTCAAATTAGGACAGTATAAAATTTATGCCTCGTGTCGGATAGTGAATCTGGTGACCTGAGTTCGATCCCGGCCGACGCCAAAATTATTTCGAATTTTAAATGGTGCAAGGCGGCTCTTGATGTGTACTCTCCACGTCAGCAATGAGTGCCCTTCTGGTGACGCCTGGTAAACTCCCGCACGGTACGAATAATTCATCATCATTACCGATATCTGCATATTAAACAGATTGGTGCACCCAGCAATGGATAATACGCCGTTATGATTTTTATTTAAAATTTATGCTGAGAGTAGTTTTACAATGAGCAAGAAATTTGCTTTGTCTAAGTCCATCAACAAACGAAAATGTATTAAATAAAGTTCCTATAAAATGATAAATTTATATTATTATTTAAAAAAAGTTACTTTTTCTTTAAATTTTTCATTATACAGGGTGTTAAAAAATAAGTGTCATAAATTATGAGGGCATATAGTACTGACCAAAATGAGTAAAAAAAATTAATCAACATAGGTCCAATCTTCAACTGTTTTTGATAAACAGGCCATTTTGTATTAGAATCGAAAATAAAAAAACTGTCAAAGATAGTGGTCGAACAAAATTTTGTCTATGCCAGTTTCTAATAGTTACGAAGTTATTTGAAAACTAAATATTGGCCAAGGTCGCTACAATATTTGTCTTAGTACAATTATTCGATTTTCTTTGGAAAACAAGTACAACTAAGATGACTTCTGAAAGTTAAACAAAAAGTGTCATTTTCATCAAAGTCATAACTCTTATAGTTTTCGAGATAGCACAGGTAAATACCGAAAAAACTCATTTTTCACTGCCTTATATCTCGGAACCTATTGAAGATCGGACTCATATTGATTAAGCTTTTTTTTACTCATTTTAACACCTTGTATTTATATATATATATATATATATATATATATATATATATATATATATATATATATATATATATATATATATATATAGATATATGTTATGAAAAATAAAAACAAGTTGAATGTTGTTTAGAAAAAAATTTTTCGTCCTCGCTTTAAAATTTAAGTTTTATTGTGTTAATTCCTATTATTGTATACAAGTTTAAGTTTACATTATACAAGTGTAGAGAGTATTATAACAGTTGTTATATATATATATACAGGGTGTTCATTTTAAATGTGCCACCATTGCTATCTTGAGAACTATAAGAGCTACAAAAACGGTTAAATGAACAAACAATTTCTATTATACAAGACAAATTTAGAGAACAGAAAAAAAAATTTTTCGACCAGTGGTTCTCAAAATACGGGACTCAACTTTTTTATTTTAAATGTGAACATATTTTTTTATTTGCTTATTCGATAGAGAATTTAATTCTGAATTCAATGATATAATATTATTATATCCTCACATAACGATTTTTTTGAGTAAAATAGATATAAAATTTTAAATTAATTTGATTAAAATATGATATTACTAAGAGTGCCATGAATGGAAAAACTGAATACAAGTAATTTTTTAACCTGGAATTAGAGTGCTCTGAATGAAATAAGTGAATATTTTGTTTTGTTAAGTGATCATAACTGTCAAGTGAATTTCAAAATCATTTAATTTATCAAGAAAAAATTCGCGAGCTGCAGTTAATATGTATAGGGAACGATATCCTGAAAGAGTAGTACCGTCACGGAAATATTTCCGAAAACTTGACCTAATATTACGTGGTAATACTACTGCATTTATACATAAACCCAGAAGACCGGTGGATGAAAACAATGAAATAAATGTTTTGGCATATTTTGAAGCCAATCCAAGAGGAGTTTAATAGAAGTTTATTTTATTTTTGTAAATATTTCTTCATTATAATTAAATATAAAAACACATGTACATATTCAGTTTTTCCATTCATTGCACTCTTAGTAATATCATATTTTAATCAAATTAATTTAAAACTTTATATCTATTTTACTAAAAAAAAAATCGTTATGTAAGGATATGATAATATTATATCATTGAATTCAGAATTAAATTCTCTATCGAATAAGCAAATAAAAAAATATATTTACATTTAAAATAAAAAAGTTGAGTCCCGTATTATGAGAACCACTGGTCGAAAAAAACTTTTTTTCTGTTCCCTAAATTTGTCTTGTATAATACAAATTGTTTGCCCATTTAACCGTTTTTGTAGCTCTTATATATATATATACTTAATTTAACTTTCAAGAAAACTTTAATTTACTTGAACTTACCATCTTGACTTTTTTCAAGACAAGAAATTCAAGATTAAAGAAATTTCTTGATATTGGTTAAACACTAACCGTATTTATAGAATTTTACCCTCATTGAAGAAATTTATACACGCCGACTAATTTTCTGGAGCAAGATTCGTTTTACAGATTTTAGGGAATTCAACCACGCTCCTGCAAAGAAAAGTTCATGTTTAAAGCCGCTGTAGACCTCCAGGCTTTTTCCGTTTCACGATTTATTTTACCGTAACGTTTTACTTTATCGTTTCACGTTTTACTTTTATCGTTGTTTTATCAAATACGTTCTACATATCACTTTTATCGTTTTCTTCTAAGCCGCACTCTTCACTTTGCTTTTATCACGTTACTTTGTATAACTCACACGGATAAGTGGTATTCCGGCTTTAATCTGGAAAACAATTGGGACACAATCCGAAATTATAATTGTTCACAATTATCGTGGACCTACACCCACTTTCCATATGCTATACCGTTGGAGCTCTGAACTTCGTTAGAAACTAATGTCGTCAACTCTCATCCTCATTTCTCATCGGCAAACCGTAGAACCATCTGGGAACTTCCAACCACGTCCCTTTGCCGTAAGCAGAGAAATCACGAAGTAGAATTATCCCTTGACCTGCTCCAAGGAGGATACTACCAAATAAGAGCCACTTTTGTTTATTTCCGTTTAATATTGTTGAGACAACGGCCTCTCTGTTGTCATATATCATATCTTTTTTGTTCGTGTCAAATTTCATACCTGTCATTTAGTTTAGTTATTGTTATTCTCGTATTGTGTTTCATGTCGTTACTTACCGTACACGTATAATATTTGTTTATCTAGCGACTGTATTATTGTATTGAACGAATGTCAATGTTTCTGTGACGAAAAAGCGTATTAGATAATCTTGCATTTTTGTTACATATGATTTGGGCGGGAAACATTGGCCAATGCGCACCTTATCTGAGTCGTCACGTGATCGGTCTCCATTGCTACGAAGGCGTCGCATAGAAGTATCACAATATTTTTGCCAGTGGGTCTATTATTAAAATTTTACATTTGGTTATGTACTACGTACGACATTAATTGTGTGCCCTGTTAAATTTGCAACTCCGTATTTATTGCAAGCCGTTTTTTCTGTCGCTCGTCCAATTTCCGTCTCTTGTTTGAATCACGACAGATTGAGAGGGTTTATTATTCAACCGGCGACTAATACTTTTAAGAAAATCCCTTATCAACCCGGCCTAACGCTCTATTGGGCTACCACTCACTATAACTGCTTGCACGGGCCTACACGTCTGGGCATTGCAACACTATTAAACAGTGGCGTGCGGTGCGTTTCTGTGTTGGGTATGCAGATTTTTTTTTTAAAAGTATTGTGTTGGTAGAATCTAAGGTTAACAATTCAGAATTATCTTATTTTTTATACTATGTCCCTTCTAGAAAATGGTTTCTTCAGTAAATCCGCAATTAGTAATTCACTTGCAATTTCCATTCTATAAATTTTCATAAATACAAATATAAGTTAAATAAATAATATATAAATTATATACCAAATACCTAAAATTAATAATTAATTATTTGCCTGAACTTGTTTATGCTTGTGAATACTACCAAAAGTAATTTTACGGCAATACGTGCACAAAATATGCTGCACGCTGGAGAGTGCGATGGGGCAATACGTATTTCTAATATTTTATCCTTGTCTGCGCAAATACACTGTTCCTATATCCTCCCTGTGTAAAACTTGCGCACCGAGTGCAGTGCTGAGATCTGCTCTTGCCCGGCAATTTACAAATTCGCTGATAGGCAACCAAACACGCTACTGTTCGTTATTGTCCCATAATTGTATTAATATTTTTATATTTTGTCTACCATATATTAAGATCAAATCAATTAAATAATTCACATTTTAATGCAATAAATTTTGAAATTATTCGCAGGGTGTGCAGTGCACACCTTGCACATATGGACTGCACGCCACTGCTATTAAAATACAAAATACAATAAAATTTAATTTGAAACATTTTTCCCAATTTGCAATAGTTAACAAGTTATTTGAAAATTAAATATTAGTTAAGGTCGCCACAACGTTTTACTTGCATTACATTTAATTGATTTTTATTTTAAAAAACAAAAAAAAAACATTAGTATGAACTCTCAAAGGTAAACAAAAAGTCTCATTTAATCGAAGTCGTAACTCTTATTGTTTTCGAGAATATAGAAGTAAGACCCGTAAAAACTTATTTTTCACTGCCTTTTATTTCAGAAACTCTTAAAGTTTGGGCCCATATTAATTAATCTTTTTTTACTCATTTTAGTCAGTGTTATATGCCGTTAAAGATTGTGCGTGAAGTTTTGAATCAGCGTGTATACTTTTTAATGGTATATCCCGACATTAAATATTATATTTCTGTATTATGTAGAAGATTGTTGATCATCTTAACCTTGATACTCTAATGATATAATGCTATATATGATCTATCAACAACAAATGAATTCCATCCTATGACGTTTTCAATCTTCATCAACATTCCTTATGGCGACCAATTTCTAACCAATTATCTAAATAATAGTTATTTACGATACAAGTACGTAAAGCTAGACTTTAGTCACGTATGGTTCAGAATTAAAACTCGAGCGTAGTGACTGTTTTAAGTCCCCTGAGTGACTAAACATGCTTTACGTATGTGAATCTACAATAGATTCTAAAAGCCCAATATATGTAATATAAATATTTTTATTTATGAATTAGGATAACAATATTAAATAAATGAAAAGTTAGCTATGATAACAAAATATTCACCCAAGTTTTTGCAAATTAAGTTCGTTTAATAAAATCACTCGTTGCTCGGCAACCCTTGACTAATTAACCTTTTTTAATAAAAACGACCGTTTTACATACTTACGACTAACAACTTAACCTCAATTTTACGCACAATCGTAGATAAAATAGCTTAATGCATTTTTCACTTCACTTCATCTTTCAAACCATATTACAATTCATTTAATGAAATCACGGTAATTGAGGAGCTCAATTATAAACGGCTGCGTTCTACAGTGATTGGAACAAGAGAGTTAGTGTTAATGTTAGTTTTGGACGTAAATAAGTTATTATTTTCTGTTTTTTGGTCTAAATTACTTTTAATATAATTAGAAATTTCGTAACATTATATCAGTTAATTTTAATATGTTATTGTGTAATCCAAATTTATTAACCCTAGTCTGGTATTGGTGTATCCGTCAGATACATTCGAATAAAAAATACGAAAATTGAATACAATTTGACTGGAACATATCCATCACGGACTTTGTAAATTAAGGCATTATAAATAATTCTAAGTTTTTGTTGGAAATATTTCATTGTAAATAATTTAAAAATGTAATATAGCGTAGATGGCGAACTTGTGTGTAACAAACACCCATGTAAACCTGCAAACGTCTATATCCAATTGAATCTATATATTTCTGATCACGTGTGTGAAAGTAACCAATCAACACAACATTACACTGATAATGTTCTTTGGGAAATTATCATTTATGTCACTAGGTTGCTAAGTAACAAACACTTTTTGACAGTTAATTAAATATTAATAGTTTTAGTTTTGAAATGTCACTTTCACGATATGCCAGTGAAAATAATGATTCAAACAATAAAATTATAGAAGAGAACACATAAAAAATACCGTATTAAAAAACTAGATTTGGAAAATATTTATGAACTTTTGTTATCAAGGAGATTTCATTCTCATTGAACACTTCCACTGTTTATATTCATAGTCACATTTACGTTCACAGCTACTAGTGACATGTACTGGGCTATGTTAGATACCTACATAAAAATTCTGTCAAATACACATTCTGTGCAAATTTAATATTAAAACAGCAAAAAAAAAAAATTCTCACCGGATATACCATAAATAAATAAATAAATACTTATAATTTTATCACACCTCCTCAAACATGTTGCTTTTTGGTAATATCTTTCCGCCTCGGGCGTCGGGCGGTTACCAAGTAATTGTCATAAAATATATTTCAACCCAGCATTATGCAGAGTTTATTCTCGGGTTATTTCTTATTCCATGTTTATTAGTTTACATTTGTGGGTTAAGAGCGTAATAAACTATTCCTGTGTTATAAGCAGGCTATTCTGAATTTAACCCTTATTTATTATTATCACTTACGTCTATCTGTTAAGTAACATAAAATAAATAGACATATGTCGAATAACCGTTCTCTTTCTAAAACGAAATGTTGCTAAGCTACTGATTTATAAAGAACTGTGTATTCTTTCTTCGAACAAGTGGCCTCGAATAGTCATATATTGTGAATCCAATTTTAACCGTGCTGGGTTTAAATATCTTGCTCTGAGTTGGAGGCGGCTGGTAATAATACAATTAAATGCGTACATAGGGTAGAAATTAACCGTCGATGTCAAACAATATTTGAATTAGGTCATTGTTATTCCGCCCACTGAAATTGTTACTAATTTAAGAGGCGGTGTGGATTAGGCCTGCAATACGATTTAACAGTTGCAAGGAGGAATTTTCAATTAGAATAAGCCTAGTTATATTTGGGTCACATAATTCATGGCAACTTTTCTGAACAAATCTTAATTATACGTTGCGTCTACACAATTTCCTACTACAACTTGTTACAGAAACAGTACTTAATTATACGTTACTTCTACACATTTTCCTACTAAAATATGTTACAGAAAGCAGTCGTACTGCTCAAATGCACAAGTTTAATTTCATGACAATTAACAGAAAATGAATACTTTGCCAATAGGTTTGTTCGTTTCGCTTATTTTTGACAAGCTTACTGCTGTGTCAAAGAGAAGGTTCGTTTCACTAGCAGTAGAAAGTCACTTCGTTCGTATCGCTCTCAACTGTTACTGCTCATTTGACGAAGCGTCAAAAAATTATAGCTACGCAATGGACTGATTAAATGGTAGCAACGTTACCATAAAATACTGACGCATGCGTGTTGTTCTTTTATCTGGTGTTGGTTTTGGTCTTTTGTAAAATTTGGTTATGATTATAAACTATAAGCAGCCGGCGCGCAGGCTCCGGTTACACAATGTAAATGGCAGCCGGCAGTTAACTGACAGTTCTCATATTTGGCCCGAGTTTTCCAAGCGTGTTAGGCGAGGTTATTGTTGTTATTTTTAGAGAAATATATAAGGTAAGTTCTGATCCCGACTTCAGTTATGACATAAGTATCATGTGTAACGACAAACAGTATATTTCTCTAAATATAACAATATTAACCTAACCTAACGCACATAACTTGGCCCGAAGGTGAAGTTTGTATCACGTGCCGCAGGCAGGTTATGTAATTTCTCCGAATAAGTACCAGTAATTACACGCGAGTAGAAGAACAACGATTCAATAACAAATTATACTCTTCGGTCTGGATAAATGTAAAATTTGGACAATTCAAAATAAATGACATGGAATAATAGCACATCATTTCTAACCAATCATAAAATGATTGGTACTATGGTTGGAAGTTTATGATTGACTAAGAAATAATAATCATAACTACATTATTTGCTGTGAACAGTTGTACTTTTAAATATACATAACAAAAGTTTAATGTAGATAAAATAAATTGTAAATTGTTTTATGGTTTTTGTTGAGCTTTTGATAATAAATTTGTTAGTATCAAATTATTAACGATTTTCTAGAGAAATATGTTTCTCAAAAATATTATTCTATTCAGTAAGGGAACACATTAAAATGTTGGCGGAAAGTAACTAAACATAGAATTATATATTTTGTATTTATTTTTGATGTAGTTAATTTCAATGCATTTAACAAAATAAAATACTGTAATAAAATATTAGGAAAAAGTGTGACATAATGAATTTAATTTTTTTTTCATGCAATTTAAGTTTACAGCTATAAAAAATTTAATAGCTGTTGTTATACGTAGCTATTCATTAATGCTTTATGGGTAATTACATATAACTTTTTAGTGTAGATTAGCAAAATTTATCTACATCATAAATTTTTGACAATAGATGCAGTTTAATATCATTCCTTTTATTTTTAATTAAAGAATTCCACCTCATACTACCCATAAATCTAATGCCCTTTTATTATTCATATTTTTTAAGAAAAAATTACCATAAAATGAGTAATAAATAGTGTAGATGATATAACATCATAAAAATGTGCGGTGCTATTAAATCAGATCACGTAGGCTATGCGGCAAGTGGCAGCCCGGCGTTATTCTCTGACATCATCGCGTCGATGTGAAGACCACATATGTCGAGTTTTCTCCCCCTTTATTCTTTGTTCTGGAATCAAATGTGTCAATATAAGAGAGGTGTACGCGAGCGGACAGCGCACGTACTTCATCTCAAGGCCTACTGCGACAGCCTATTAGTCAGCGTTTGGTATATGCCGTAAACGATTTTCTAAAACAACCTTTTGTTGAAAGAACATTTAGTTTCACCGAATTCTTCATAAATACCCCTGTTAATGTGGATTGCGTGTATTTGACACGTCCGATTATTTCCATTACTTGCCTCTAAGCCTTGCCATCTTTTGATAAACAAATAAGCTCTCTGGTCTAATATACCTACAATTCACAGATTAAGATAGTGTTGCGAAATTTTCCAAGGGAGGTACGAAAGAAATTGAAAATGTAGTTAACTGTGATATAATTTTTAAATTTATTGTACAATAGCATTGAATTTATAATACCCCTAATAAGGGTATTATAAATTAAATGATAATAGGTACAAGTACAATGATATACATGAGAATATACATATGTTTATCATTTTGAGGGGCGAATAAACAAGTTTATGATTCCAAAATAATAGTTATTTATGCATCAAAAGTGTAAACACTTGCTTTATGAATTGAGGTTAAGTATTTCGTGACAAGGCTTGCCGAGTCACGAAAATTATTGACCGAATGTCGTAAAGCTTTTTACACTTGAGTTGCATACTAGTATATTATGTGGCAAGTGTGTGAAACTGAAATTTTTACATGAGGGTGGAGATTGCGACACGATCCGAAGGCGAGTGTTGCAAACCACCCGAATGTAAAATAGGCTTCACACACGTGTTACATGCTATACTTTTTCTACGACCTTGCAATAAAATATATTTTTTCTTCACATTGTCATTCTTATACCGTAAAGCCTCTGTATTATCGACTTGTGTAACCATGGTTACCAACGTTACGGGTGTTTAACAGCTTTGTTTTATTAAAATACAATTCAGTTTGTAATATGTAAAATAGTGAACGGTGCATGAAGTGCTACTTCACAGTGTGCAAAAAATCAAACTTCACACATAAAAGAAGTACTCGCTTCACGCATGGGAGTAGAAAAAATATTTTTTATGACATTCCTGAAACAAATTAGAAATTTAACAGATAACAATTTCATGACACCATATATCGAGTTCTTACTGTTGTCAATCAGTATTAATAACATGAATGTACTGAAAAAACTAAATTTATGTAAGACAACTTAAATGTCGTACATGTATTGATGGTGGTAGTTCTGTAATGTTTAAAGTATCTACTTTACAAATCGGAGTATAAAAAATAAATATATGAATGAGTTTAGTTTATTATTTTTTCAATAATTCACGCAGTTTTAAGAAATGTCAAATTCAAATTTCAATATTTAATTTCACACTTATGTGTAAAGAACAATTGTTTAAAAATATTTATTTGAATGCAAACTATGTTCTGCTTTAAAATCATATTTAGATAAATTTGATATTATTTATTTGTGTTATTATAAATAATGAAATGAAATATATACATAACTCAATACTCGCACTTCATAATTTTGAACATTGTTTTGTAGTTATGATTCTTGATATTTGTATTCAAAATTATCTAATAAGGACTTTTATTTTCCTCTTTATGACTATCTTTATAACTGAAATAAGTAAAATATAATCCATCCCTGTAATATGAGATATAAAGCGATTTTATTTTTCAATTTGTCTGAAATTGTGAGAAATCATGTTACCACTTTGAACGTCGTTTGGGATTTAAATTAAGATTTTATGATATAATATTAGAGAATAGGAAAACTAATTGTCTTCTCTTACATACATTAGTTTCTAATTCTCCATATATAACTAGAAACTTTAAAATTTTCTCATTAGACTCCTCCAACATAGAAACATAGGTCATGCTTATTAAAACAAGTTTTATAATTTTATGATAGGGACTAAAAAAATTTTAAAGAATTTTTCAAATTATTTGAGATTTTACCATTCACTCATGTGAGTAATGTGATCTGTGGTATCGGAATTCATAACCCATGCCTCGTTTTCCAGCTGCGCTGTCAATGCTTCGCACAAGAAAGCTTCATCAGTGTTTCCTGTCAATTTTTATTTTTCACAGTTGCGCTTGATATGCCCTATTTTGCAACATTTGTAGCACTTCAAGCTCTTTGTTTTACCTCCTGAAGATTCATAGTTTTGTTATCCTCTTCTGCTGACTATAAGTACTGGTACTACTATGGTCAGTCTTGCCGTATCTTTCTTGTTTACTAGCCATCAGCGCTACTAATTCTTTCAATCAAGTTTTAAGACGTCTGATAACATTCTGGCTTAGCCTAACATGCCTGCCGAGAACTCTCATAGTCTTCTGGTAACATATTTAAAAGTTTTACGGTTAAAGTTGAATCATCAGGTTTTACATTAAGCTGCTGCATGCGTAAAACCAAATTTTGCGATATGTAAGATTATAGAATCCCTTGAATTCGTTCTGTAAATAAAGAATTCTGCCTGCACAGGATGACCTACGTGTTACGTTTGTTGCTCAAAAATGGCGTGCAATTCGCGCCACATGTCCCTCGCAGTTTCGCGTGTTACCAATAACGCAATTATATTATTTTCCATAGTACGAACCGTACGAACAATAATTTAGATAGGAGCACGGCGGTCTGGTTTATTCCAGGTTTTAAGATCTTCTAGATATTGCGCTTCTTGCACAGCACTATAAAGTTTTCCAGATTTTTCTATTTCAACGATATATACTCCGTACGCTCTTTTCCAAGAGCTCCAATTTCCAACACCTTCTACACGTTCGAACCCATTGTCTTCCATGCTTAATATCTTCAAGTTTTCTGGGAATATCTTAGAAAACTACGCCTTTAAGTTAATGTATTTGTAATCCTCTTTGAAGAACGATAGCATTAATTTTAAATACAAAGATTTACGAACTACGCTCTGGTACCAATTGGAACAATAATGAATATAAAAATTAAGCAAGACACATATTACATATATGACAACTCAAAACATACAACTCGTTAATATTGTAATAGTTACTACGCATTGTTTATCATTGCTTGAAATTTTGTTTAAGATCCGTAGTCATTATCACATTCTATTTATTTTCCTCTACCTTCTGCGACAGTTGCAAAGTCAAATTCGCACATTCGCTGTCACAAAATTCCCACGAAACGATGTGTCATTTCCAAAATTAATTTTTAAATTTATTTACCCATGTTTTATCGTTTATAAAGTGCCGATGACTGAAATAATTTATATCTCGTATTTATTAAAATATTAAATGTTGTAGTTTCGATATTTAGCGACTTTCTTTAACAGTGAGTTGGCCCGATTGTAGTTTGACTACTTAACTACCCACTGAAATGGAACGAGCGATGACCCGTTGAGCATGTGGTTTTAATTAGTGGGTGGTAATTGAATTTGAAGTGAATAATTTAAGTGTATAGTGAGACGTTCACTTTTTCTTTCTGATGGAGTTCTCCTGGTAAGATTTCATTCTATTATCGTTTATCGTAAGTTTTTGGCTAGTTTTCTGACCTTTGCGACGCAATTTTGTGCGAATTATGATTGACTTTATACCGTGAGTATTTTTTAACGTGAAACATTGGGTTTGTATATCCATGGTTACGACTTGATATTTGATTGACAGCAATGTATTTGCCCGTTCCATTTAAAATGAAACATAGGGAACGAATCTGACAGAAGAATTATATTTAAATATTGTAAGAAATTTAGCGGAATCAGAAAACCACTCGAGAACACTAAACATATTTCGGGCACAAGGTGCACACTGTATTTTTTCTACATCTAAATTTAATTTTTAGAAAATAGGTATAATTATTTAAACAAAATTAACCTCTAATAACATCTTGTCAATATGACAGATAACCGTTATAATTTGACATTTGATTGACAGCAATATATTTTTTCTACAACTAATTTTAGTTTAGAATGCAGGTATAATTATTTAATATTTAAACAAAATTAACCTCTTTGACGTCTTATCAAATGTCAAATTCGTTCCCTATGTTTCATTTTAAATGGAACGGGCAAATGTCAAGTCGTAACTATGAATATGACAAACCCAATGTTTCACGTTAAAAAATACTCACGGTATATACATATATATATATATATATATATATATATATATATATATAAATTTTGTGACTTCATTGCTCAGGCGCCAAATTGTGTCGTTAATCTCACCCCTCATGGTTACTGTCGGGGTTGTTTCTTGCTCGGGCGCCATCTTGTATCTCTGTGTACCTCGGAGAGAAGGATGAGGAAAGTTTTGCGGATAGCTCGTCGTGTAAGCCAGGATTCGTAGGTTAATTTTGATCAGTGCAAAATGCAGTACACTAAAACTATGTTTATTTACACACTTTGTACAATTTAATAAATGAATGAGAAACTGTGTCTAGTGTTATTCAAACTACTGAGAATTTTAGCATCAAGTAAAACTGGAAATATCAACTTTGTGCACTTAGTACTCGAAATATTATTTATACTCTAGACAAACTTGAAATGATATTTACTCAGAACTTGTACGTGAAACAGTTACTCCGTGAAACTTAGTACGTGATATCCTGCGAAACTTAGTACGTGAAATATTAACTCTTTAAAACTTAGCAACGTGAAATATTATTTACTCTCAAGACAAACGTGGAATAATATTTACTCAGTAAAACTTAGACTAGACTCGTCGAACAGCAACGTTCTATGACTGAATCCAATAGAACAGCTATAGGAGACCTTCTGGATTTTGGAGCTGGCTAGAACAGCTAGACAGAGACAGAATCTGCCTTCTAGGGCTAGTGCTTCACCTTTTATAGCCGGATTTTTGCAACTCTGGTTCGAACGCGCGCGGTTTACATGGAAGGGGCTTTACTCGTATTTGATTGGCCGAGTGAGAGAAAATACATGGCTTGCTATTGGTCGTGGTACTTGGCTATTAAAATATTTTCTAGTAAATTCTAGACGCAAGTGCAAATGTGAAAATTAAGTTTTTCTTGTTCCAAACTAACAGGTAAAATATATAAAATATTATACAATAAAATAGAATTTAACAAATATCTCAAGTTTTAGGTTTGTTCCGCCTGAGTTTGGCGCTGCGGTCTTCACAGGTTTGGAATTCGTGATTTAATGAGGTACTTGCACCTACGTCACTTAACGCCATTCATCATGGCGGTCGAACAGCTGATCGCGGGCAAATAAACCAAATGTTAACATGGAGTCAAATGGAGAATTCATGTTTACATTTCAAAAAATCTTAAATAATTATTTATGTGAACGTTTATGTAAATTATATATCCAATTATAACGGCTAAACACTAGTAAGAGTACAATGTTAAAGTGAAATGAGAAAAAAGTCACACACATAATCACAGTAATGTTTTGAAACCAAAACAAGATGTATTTATCACCTGTTTTCCTATTGCATTCATTTTGTATTACGTTTTATTGCCTCTAGTGCATGTGCAAGGCTGCAAGGTAAGTAATAATCATTATAATTTAATTGCAAATGGAATTATGTAAATTTAGGTAAATATGGACAAGCTTTTATGGGCAAAATGAAAGGTAATGATAATTGGAAAAATAATACTTAATAATATTTATCCTTACTCGCTAGAATAGGCAGAATTTTATGAATATAATAATTGAAAAAGTAGTTTTTGTTGTAATAACCGACCACAGAACAGAATTGTGGCATAAAAATTATACATATTTTATTTATCTAAGGCTATATATTACAAAGCTATTGTTCCATAATATTCCTCAAAATTTACGTATTTTACTTACATTTTAAAATGTTTTTAAATTGTATGAACGAAAAGATTCCAAAACAATATCAGTTTAACACCCGGAAAATATCAAATATTACCGTTACTTATTAAATATTATTTTAAATTTATTAAATATAGGGTTATATATTACTCTTCTACTACATGGTTTGAAAGTAATGCACATAAAATCCAAATAAAACGTTGTATATAATTTTGAGGATGCAACATCCCATAAAACGTAATGAGAAATAGGCGTTTGGCTCCCGCAATAAGCTGTTAAACTGACATATCCGCCATATTGAAACGTCACGTGCAAGTACCTCATTGTCCAATTGACGTGAAGGGTTGTTTTTGGGGTGGCCATGTGTTGGGTGGAGAGAATGCCGGCCATGAAAACCCTTGGATGATGGTGACATGATGAAAACTGGAGGATATGTCGTCGGCCGTTACCGCGTGCTGCAGGTGAGGTTATGTGCTATGTAAGAACCACGTAAGAACCTTATTGTAACGTCAAAATCAGCTGTAACTGCCAAGTGGACCAGATGTGTTACATACGTACGCAGTCGAACGAATAAGTATTCAATCTCAATAAGCGTCACCAACCGTTATCAATCACAATTTTGTCTTCTGACGTTCTCGTTATACTTACGTGTTTAGTTTGATTTATAGTTTTCTTAGTTTTAAATTGATTTATTTATGTTATAGATAATCAAGTTTTTACTTAGATTTGGACAACTGTAACATAGCAGTATTTAACAGGTTGATTGGGCCGTTCCAGCTATGCAGTAAGGGTCAAAATCGCACAGATGATTTGGAAATATACGCGTGAATATGCCCTGTCTTTCCTCTATTCCTGGTCTAAGGTAAGAACAATTTAAACTGACGAGTTCTGTTTCTGTGTCACAGCTGCCTCTAGAAAACGGGTATATGCTGTGATATGGCCTAAATGTGGACGGTGATGCTACATGGACGACGGCGTGCTAGATTTTTCATGGCGAAAAAATTGTGACTTCGTCACAATTTATAGATTTATAAATCTTTCTTGACGATCAAAATTCTTAAATTTTTGAGTTTAATTTTTATTCCAGAGCTAAATAATAACACTGGCTCTAGCCCCTAGACGCATGGCGTCCACAAATTTTGCGTTATACATTTTTATAGTAATTCTGCTTCAAATTTTAAGCAAGTTTCAACCCTTAAAATAGAGTAGGATGATACGTACCCAATTCTTGCGAGTATACCATATTTATATTGCCTGTTTAATTTTTGTGGTATTGAGCTCATTTTCTGGGTATGTTAACTTTACAGTTGTTTTAAATTTTCATTTGTGATAAATAATTTTAATTGCCACTCCTTTTTTCCCTTTCCCTTGGATGAGTGCTGGTTGAATGGGAGTGTTGTGACCTGGTTAATTTTACGGGTCGGTTTTGTACCATTTTTATAGTCGGTGAATAGTGATAGAATTTTTTGTTTTTTCTTTTATTTTTTTATTCCCGTTTTTCTCTCGGTAGCGGCGCAATATAGTTGAGTATCGTAAATTGTGCGCTTCAACGTGATCATATTCTTCATTGTCGAGTGTTACTTTTGTTAATTAATTTTATTCGTTTTTTTGTTTTATTTTGTTATTAGCTATTTAAAATACGGATTGTAGTCAGTTTTTATTACACTTATACTCTAAATTTTCCCTATTTTTACTACTTTTGTCTGTTCTTAATTTTTCATTTTACGGCTGTACTTAATTGTTTATTTATTAAAGAGTAAAGATTTTGTACCAGTATAATTTTTAAAAATTTTGTATGCCTTTGGGGTCCATTTTAGGGACAGACATTAATCTGAAAAGTACTCAGCCCTTCAGGCACTGTTGCGAATCTCCTAAGAGATAAAACTTTTTGCTGTTTAGTTTTTTTTTTTAAGATTTGATCCTTGGAGCCGCTGAGCTTTTTCAAGGCCTTTGGAATACGACCACAGCTACGACTCGAACTTTGCCCACTCGAGGAGCCAGTTAACTACATTTTTGGACAAACTACCGAGAGAATTCATCAGCGCTTTACTAGCCCTTGCAGCTGACACCTTGCAAAAGGTCAGCGCATGCTGTCTATTCATCGTGTCGAGTGAGAATTCTCCAAGTTAGACAAGTACAGGATTACTCGCCATCATACGATCCTGTCTTCTCGTTCAGACTTCGTGGCAGCTCAGCGTCCTAGTCGTCGTTCGTCCACACGTACACCTGTTGGAAAGCGGAGGGCTCAGTGCTCCCCGTTTTGGATCCTGACGAGCAAGGAGCTCCTCTTATCACATGGTGTGAAAATAACATACATACTCGTACAGAATAGTATGAAGGAATGTTACCAATACACAGTAAATAAATAAATATATCATCACGGCATATTACCCATTTCTGAGTGTGGCATTATCTACAACACATGTAGACATCGGTAATGATGACGATATATTTTACCGTGTGGGTGCTTACCAGGCGTCACCTCACAGACACTCATAGCTGGTGTGGAGAGTGCACCACAGGGGTCACTTTTGTGCCATTTAAAATTGGAAATATTTGGCGTCTGTCGGGATCGAACCCAGTTCCCCCAGGTTCGCGACAGAAAAAAAACAAATTTTATGTATTTTCAAAAATATGGAAATATGTAGAAGGAATATTCTAATTAAAGTTCATTGCTCATCTCTTGTCACTGATAAGTATGTGCCTCACTATTAAAATAATAGTGACAGCCTACATTTAATTCACATATATCATAATGTCACCATTTCCTCAATTTGTAAAAGAATAGATAAACATATTTAAAAAATCTGATGTGGCCAACACAAAACCTCCCGCTATTTAATTTTTATTAATTTAAATACATACCTACCTACTTATTGACTAACGCTGCAAACTGTTCCATTGCAGAAAACTATTGCTTTATTTACTATTTTCTTTTTAAAATGTCACTATTATTAATTTGAAGTGATAAGTTTTCTGACAGTGACATTTACTGTCAGTCACATTCATTTAAAAAATGAACTGTGTAACAAAGAAATAGTTTTTATCTTAGGCTTCGCGACTAATAAAAAAAAATATTTTTAAATTTATCTGTAAAATATATAGAAAAAGTATTAATGTATTCCTGTAAAAAATTCAATAATCTTTAATTTTCAT
Organism: Ophonus ardosiacus; assembly: GCA_943142095.1. Taxonomy (NCBI): domain Eukaryota; kingdom Metazoa; phylum Arthropoda; class Insecta; order Coleoptera; family Carabidae; genus Ophonus; species Ophonus ardosiacus. Next base: position 65,636,578 of record OW964823.1, read on the forward strand.
AAGACATAAAATTCGAAAAAATGACATTTAGTGGTATTTTTTGAAGAAAAACCATTATGAGCTTCAAGTAAAGTACGATTTCCGTTTATCCAATTTACACCAAAATCTAATGGCTTCTATTCCTATTAGAATAGGGTAAAAATACAAGGTTTCAGAATTTTCTAAATGATAGTATTTGAGTTAGAGTGCAAACAAAATTCTTACACATACACACATACACACATACACACACACACACACACACACACATACACACATACAGACATCATCGTGAAAATGTTAAAAATGGATTCTAAGGACCTTAAAACGTGGTCATTTACTAAAATCTCAATATGAGATTTTTAGCACGATCCCTATACCTCCCTTACCAAGGGTAGCGGAAGGTAAAAATGTAAGTTTGCAACACGAAATATAAAGAACATAGTTATGTCCATAAAATTGAAATCTGTCATCCATGATACATGTTCTACTTATACTTTACTTGTAACAAATGATGATCTCTGCCCATTTTTCAAAGAAAAGTACGTTATAGATATTCATAGTTTACATACTCCCCCCACACCAAAATTCATGTACGATATGAGACACTTCATATTCTTGCTAGTATATTTTTATAGATTTAATATTTCATAAAGACCAATATACATCCAAAGCCATTAGTACATCAAAAGATCTGAGACAAGGCTGCATGTAGTTTGTCGCCCTTCCATTTTAATATATACGTCGAAGTTGCACTCAAAGATTGAAAAAGAAAGGTTAAGATATGGGAATAGCAATTAATAATTACAATTTATTTATACAAAATTTTACAGATACTGGCGCAAAATGCCTAATAATTGGAATTCATGTTGAAATGATAATACCTTGAATATGAAAGATATATTAAGGGGGTTTAGTGTTAACACTAAAACATGTACATATTATATGGAAAAACAAATTATAAATTTGAAAATTTTAAATTCATTGCAAATTATACAAAAGTTGTCTTACTTTAGAGTATGTAATATTAAATAAATCAACTTCGATAGTGAGTTCATTAACGTTATTGCACATAATATGTATGGGTGATCTAGTTAATAAATTTGTTCTAGTAAAGTTTACAAAAAAAGTTACATATGTCCGAGCAGACAAACGTGGAACAAAAAAGTTTATTTGACTTAAGTTTGAGGGACAATCAATAATATTATGAAGTAATTTGTACAAAAACAATATAGATATATTTCTCCTACGCTGTAATAATGAGAAATAATCATACCGCTCTAACAGAGTATTTTGTTCAATTCCTATAAGAGGAAACTGATTATCGATTCTGTACGATAAATATTTCAAGAAACGCCTTTGTACAGATTCTAAATCGTTTATATAATAGTTATATATAGGATACCATATTAGTATCATTGAAACATTTAGTATTCCTAATGATAAATCCTAATATTTTGTTACATGACGTTACAACATGGTTAGTATGGAACGAAAATGATAAGCCAGGATCAAAATAAACCCCTAAATCTTTAATAATTGGTACGTTCAAGTGGAATATTATTAATACAGTATTCGTATGTAATATGGTTTTTCTTATGGTGATACGATAAAATTTTACATTTGGATGGATTTAAAAGTAGTCTGTTATTTTTACACCAATTGTTTACGGAATTTATTGCAGTTTGCAAGGCTGAGCAATCATTATCATTAGATATTGGACAATATAGTTTTAAATCGTCTGCAAATAATAAGTTCATACAATTGACTTCTTTACATCATTTATATACAATGTAAATAACAAAAGTCTTACTCTTCTCTTCTGCTCATTCCTGTCCGACGCATCTTCTTGACACAATTCTTCCTCTCTCAAAACTTCTGCTTCATAGTCCGTCCATCTTCTCTATGGCCTTCCTTGTACTCCGTGAATTAAAAGTTCCTATCTTAAGGCGAGGCTGGAATTGCAAGTCACTTGCGAGGGACACTTTGTTACTTATATCAAAATATTTTATATCAGGTCGCCCTTGACATGTTATAGTGTAATTTGTAAGTATGAGTTTAAATGAAAATATCAAGCGATATTAATTAAGAAAATCATAAAATAAATTATATAAGTACAATAAAATACAATAGAAAAATATGGTACATACCCACATATTTACCAATGCTGCAAACCATGTTACGTTGCTTTGAATATAATTGTTGTTCTATTTATTATTTCCTTTTTAGAATGTTACCATTATTAATTTGAAAATTTTGTTTTTTTTTTAACAGTGACATTTATCTGTCAGTGGCCTACATATGAAATATGAAATGTGCAACTATGGAATTGTGTTTATTCATATCTTTAAAAGATAGGCTCCGGGATTTATAAAACAGATTTTTTTTATCTGTGAAATATATAGAGAAAGTATTAATACATATACCTGTAGAAAATTCAATAATTATTAAATTTTTAAAAAATGACATTTAAAAGTATTTTTTGAAGAAAAACTGTTTTAAGCTTCAAGTATAGAGCCATTTCCGGTTATCCGATTTGCATCAGAATCTAATGGCTTCTTTCCATACCTACTATAGCAGGGCCGAGATGCAAGGTTTCACACACACACACACACACACACACACACACACACACACACACACACAAACACACACACACACACACGCACACGCACACACACACACACGGACAGAGAGAGAGAGAGACAGAGAGAGAGAGAGATCATTGTGAAAATGTTACAATCGGATCCAGTGGACCTTCAAACGTGGTTATTTACCAAAATCACGACTTACCATTTTAAGCACGATCTCTATACATCCCTTACCAATGGCAGCGTGAGGTAAAAATAATTTTTTTTGTGAAAAAATTACAAAATTAGAAAAAAATAACGTGAAGCATTAAATTTTAGGGGTTAAACAAATCCAAAACACAATAACCTGATACCATTGAAGAGAGAAAAATAACTACTTTTCTGAAACTAAAATCAGGTATGGATTTCATTGTTATATCTCGATAGTTCACGGATATAATTTATTTTTTCTGATACTGGTTAAGTAATAAAAATACATAATTTTTATATTTGCAACATTATTCTCGATTTAGTTTACGAGCTACATAAAACAAAAAAAAAAAAAACTAATCAAAATATAGCAATTCGTCACTATCTACAGTACCCTATGAGAAGAGCACATCTGGGATGGTCTCCCAAAGGCGCACATAATTTTCAATTAATCGACATCTTATCTCATATGGTTCTCGAGATCCCAATGGTGGCAGATCTATCATCTTGTATCATTATAGATACATATGTTGACGAATAATTATGAAATTTATTTTAAATATAAAAAATCAATAAAATTCTCTGGCATTAAAATTTAAAACGTGATTTTTTTTGGGTTATGATACTTGAGAAACAGCTATTTTTGATAACTGATAATATCGGTCCTTTGCAAAATCCAAAATTTCGTGTGGAACATATTGTTCGTTGGTTTTGATGTTGATAACGTAATAAATATTTATAATCAAATTTCTAGAAATAGAAGCTGAGGAGTTTCGCTCGATAAACATTATGTTTTAGAATTCTTATTAATTTGCGTTCATAGTTCAGTAGTACAGTCTAGCTGCGCGGTACCTTCACTTTGTTACGCTTCTGTATCTTATATATGCGGTACGGGACGTATCATTACTGTTTTTTGGACTGTAGTTGAATCATCTACATATTTATGACAGCAGCAATCGCCTCGTCGCTGTAAGATTATCTTAATCGCTTTGGCCTGTGGAAGACTCATATAAGAAGCACAGTTGTTGAAATGTAAAGAGAAAAATAATGTCGAAATAGCAAATTGTATAGAATTTCTAATTTCGCCAAATTAAAAAAAAATAGAATGATTTCTTTTTACAATTTTTATAATTTCATTCGCTTTCTTGCGGACAAATGATTATATTTTCTATGGGTATATACATCCAACATTTTTGTCAAAATTTTCGGTCTAATGCCTCGAAGAGCAGAGATTACCTTAATGATTGTCATAACGGCTTGAGATTTTGATGTAAAAAGAAAATTGTGGGTTACGCTCAACGCTCAACAAACAGCATGCGTAGGAAAGCATAAAATACAAGAGTGAGTAAGGATTTGTAGGGTTTTAAAATGACGTCTGCAGGAAGCATAAGCTTTGGCACCAAACATTTTTGTCAGTATGTATTTTTGAGCTTTACAAATGCGAACGGCATGACTTGAATTTCCATCTACATATATTGCAATCACACAATACAGAGTAAAAAAAGCAAAAGTTGATATTTTGATTAACACAGGACACAGGTATTAAATTCTTAATTATAAAGCAGTCAATGTGTAGTTTTTACTTTCTTGTACGAAGTAACCATCCCTGAATCCTTTTTAACTATTTCGTCGTGACGTTTGTACGTACGTACATAGTACTTACGTATCTTGCATAACTGAAAAACGGAAAGCCGTAGAAAGTTGACATTTTGTATGTAGGACTGTTATAACATCTAGTTGTGCACCTCCTTTTTTGGTCTTTACATAACTTTCGGAAGTGGTACTTTACTTGAATCCTATAATAGATTTTAATAGAAAACTATATTAAAATATAATCCAAAACTTTTCAAATTTTGTATATAAGACTTCTATATCAATGGAAATAACATAATAGATTTTATTTAAAATGGTCTACCCGGAAGTGGTACTTTACTTGAAGCCTATAATAGATTTTAATGAAAAACTATATTAAAATATAAACCGAAACTTTTCAAATTTGGTATATAATACTTTTATATCAATGGGAATATAGTCCAGTCATTAGGTAGATTTACCCTACAAAAGGTCGGGTATTTTTGATTTTTGGATATGTTATATATTTAGAGGTCTCAACAAAAAATGCAAGTTTTCCCCCTCGGGGGCCTTCGGGAAGCACCGCCAACTTGAGAAAAAAGGCGCAAAAAAGCGGTTTTTTCTAAATATCTCTTCACTTATTTGCATTAGGCAAAAATAGTTATTATCTAATTTATTGACTATAAAATTCTCTACAACTTTTATCTAAAACATTTTTTTCTATAATTAATAGATAGCGAGCTACAGTGCTTCAAACAGAGCATTTTTTTTGAAAATTACATGAATGCTTCATTTAAATCATATTTTATTATATTTTTTTTTACGTTTTTTTACAAATTACTTTTTGACAATCATTAATTATTATTATTTAACTAATATATATATAAATATTAATTATTGTTTATAGTTTTTTTTTCATTCTAAAAATTTTTATAGTCAAGCAAATTTATGATTTTACCTTAAAGTAATTACAACAAAAGCTTTTTAACAGAATCCAGTCCCAGAAAAGTGCGCTGAATAACATATCAATATTTTTCCGAAATCGGAGCATAGGAACCTCCTGCCAATTTGGACAAATGGCGGCATATTCAGGTTTATGGCCATTTGCTTAAAACAATTATGAAAATATTTAAATTATTCAAAAAAACAAACAATATTACGTACTTGATACTTAGTCTAATAGGTTTCACTATTTACAACAGTTTACATTCGACGTGGCATTGAAAGAAGTAAGTTATCGATAACTGTTTTATAAAAATTGTTAACGTTTTCCTGCAATTTTTTAGTTTTTCATCCACCACTCTGATCTTGTTAAAGATATGATGACGCGGTTTTAAAATTTGAATTCAGCATGAAATTCTCTTTAATATCATGTATTACACGATTATTGCCGATGAACAATTGGCGAGTTACTAACAACTAAAACTCACATGAAATTCCTCTAAAATTTTAAATATCTGAAAATCGGCTCTTTTCTCAATTTTTCATCAACCACTTTGACACCTATTAAATACTTAATATTGGTTATCAGAAAACCTGTTGAAATTTTGAATAAAAAAATGAAAAAAGAGCCGATTTTCAGATGTTTAAAATTTTAGAGGGATTTCATATGAGTTTTAGTTGGCAGTAACTCGCCAATCGTTCATCGGCAAAAATAGTGTAATACACGATACGAAAGAGAATTTCATGCTGAATTCAAATTTTAAAACCGCGTCATCATATCTTTAACAAGATCAGAGTGGTGGATGAAAAACTAAAAAATTGCAGGAAAACGTTAACAATTTTTATAAAACAGTTATCGATAACTTACTTCTTTCGATGCCACGTCGAATGTAAACTGTTGTAAATAGTGAAACCTATTAGACTAAGTATCAAGTACGTAATATTGTTTGTTTTTTTGAATAATTTAAATATTTTCATAATTGTTTTAAGCAAATGGCCATAAACCTAAATATGCCGCCATTTGTCCAAATTGGCAGGAGGTTCCTATTCTCAGATTTCGGTAAAATATTGATATGTTATTCAGCGCATTTTTCTGGGACTGGATTCCGTTAAAAAGCTTTTGTTGTAATTACTTTAAGGTAAAATCATAAATTTGCTTGACTATAAAAATTTTTAGAATGAAAAAAAAACTATAAACAATAATTAATATTTATATATATTAGTTAAATAATAATAATTAATGATTGTTAAAAAGTAATTTGTAAAAAAACGTAAAAAAAAAAATATAATAAAATATGATTTAAATGAAGCATTCATGTAATTTTCAAATAATTTGCTCTGTTTGAAGCACTGTAGCTCGCTATCTATTAATTATAGAAAAAAATGTTTTAGATAAAAGTTGTAGAGAATTTTATAGTCAATAAATTAGATAATAACTATTTTTGCCTAATGCAAATAAGTGAAGAGATATTTAGAAAAAACCGCTGTTTTGCGCCTATTTTCTCAAGTTGGCGGTGCTTCCCGAAGGCCCCCGAGGGGGAAAACTTGCATTTTTTATTAGGACCCCTAAATATACAATATATCCAAAAATCAAAAATACCCGATCTTTTGTGGAATAAACCCTTATTTTTCTACCAAATGACTGGACTAATAGCATAATAGATTTTGGTTAAAATAGTCTAACCGGAAGTGATATTTTACTTAAAGCTGTTATCAGTTTTTCTTGAAGAAAATGGTGTTATTTTGATTTTAATAATAAATGCTTCAAATAAAAGTTTTAGAGAATTGAATTCTGCGTCGAAAACATCAAGTATGATTAGAAATTAAATTAAAAGGCGTACAAGGAAGTCATGTGGTGTCCACATCAGATATTTTTTTTAAATATAAAGTAGCTGCATGTGTACAGTGTCTCATTTTCGATGTTTTTTTTTAGGTTATCTCGTGAAATATTAATGATAGAGCAAAATCGTTTGCACATTCCAGGGTCAACTTTTTGAGAAAAGTTTAATAGTCACCACAGGAATTTTTGATCTTCTTTTGTTTCTAAGCTACAGGCAAAAACTTGTTTTTCGCTAATTTCGAAAATATACTTATTAACTTATTTATTATGGGAATTAGAAAAAAAATGTTTTAACAAATTTTGTAGCGTTTTTACAGATTTTCTTGAAAAAAATATATTGAATATAATTTTTCAGCAACTTTTATTAATAAAAATTGGATATAATGGTACAATCTTCAATTCTACGAAAATAGCATTTAGTAAATAAATTTAAATATCTTTAAATATAAATTTATAAAATAATTTATTTTTATCTAACAACTTGCCTATGCGTCAAACAAAAACATAATAGTTTAATAACAATTTTGACATATTTAAACAAATGTCACTGCCAGGAAGAAATTACGTTAATATTAGTAATGAAACCGTGTTCAGGAAAATGTAGTAGTAATAAATTTGATTCTAATGAATTTAAGGTGTGTAAAATAATATATTTTCCATTATATATAAATATTAGATACTCTATTGATTTGCTACATTGTCTTCCTGGGTACGGCTCTGAAAAGACTTTGTGTAAAAACACGAGTACTATTTTGAATGTTTTTATTTTTGTTAAGTTTTTCTATTAGTTTTGTCAATATTTGTGAAATTTATTTATCTCATCAGCATTTTCATTAATATTTTCGTTCTTGGTGCTGCTTTCAAAACCAAACATTTTTAAAATTTCAAAAACTTATACAGAACTGAATTTGAGATTAAATTGTTAACTTTCAATAAATAATTATAGGAATGAACAGATAAAAAGTGTAAAAATTTAATTATTTTGCAAATACACGAAATACTATATAGTTATTAGCATGAAAATAAGTATTTACTTGTAATTCTTGCTGATACTAATAAGTAAATGCTACTACTTAAATGTACTTACTTATAATTATTTACTTATTTTTATTAATACCACTCGTGGACTATCAACAAAAATTATCAAATTTTTTTCTGCAAATATCCAAGTAAATGAGGAATTGTCTATAGATATAAAAATTGGAAACGAAGTAAGACAAAGATGCATATTATCACCAATGTTCTTTCTAATATTCACAGACTTTGTAATGGAAAAAGTATCAGACAACAAAAGCAGAATAACTTGAAAATTTGGAAAACTGGAAAATTTAGTATTTGCCGACGTCGTATGCTCAATAAAAACAAATATAACAAATCTAATAAATAAAACGGTAAAATTAAGAAACATTCCAGAAAAAGTAGGATTAAAGATGAATGTGAAGAAATGTAAATTAATAACAGTTAATGAAACTCAAGACATAAAGACCAAAGTAGTAGTTCGCCAGGGAGACTTGAATCGTTCATAGGTGCTGACGTCAATCTATTGACGTTTTTAATTGACAGTCTAGTTTATATAAGCAAAAAATGAACAAAAATGGTGCGAAAACAATAATTAAAAACGTTACTGTATCCAGCGATTGTTTAAGAAAAAATAAAACAGAAAATAGACATAGGATGACCGTATTTAATAAAGTATTCACACATATAGGCTGCCCATTTGATTTGTCCCCTCCTGAAAATTCGACAATAGGCAACTTATATTACTTATCATGTGACTTTGTTTTTAAAATTTTAGGCGAAAACAGATAAAAGGGATATCATGTATAAAGTAGGTATGAAACCTATCTAATAACTGAAAAACGCATTATTACACGATATTCAACTGTGTTGACAGATATTATTTATGCAGAAAAACAGCATTTAACTAATTTAATTTTCTTTCAATTCATTTTATTTAACATATGAGTAAATATACTTGTAAGTGTTACGGTTCATTTAATCAATCCGATTTGAATTAATAGTTACCGGGAATTATTAATACTAACCAAACTAATCTAATATTTGTATTAATATTATCTACTTCTTATTAATATAAACCGAGTAATTACTTAGACCGCACCATATATACAAATACGTACTCATATTATATGTAATAATATTATTTATCAATATCTCAAGTTTTCTCAACAATTTATTTACATAGCATACGACTTTATGAAATTTCGTATTTTACCCGCAGGTAAGAAAATTAAACAACTATTGTGATAAAATTTGTTGGGGTCCCGTGGCCGCGTGCCTGAGTGTCTGGTTGCGAACCTGGGGGAACCGGGTTCGATCCCGACCGGCGCCAAATATTACCAATTTTAAATGGCACAAAAGTGACCCCTGTGGTGCACTCTCCACACCAGCTATGAGTGCCCGCGAGGTGACGCCTGGTAAGCGCCCACACGGTAAAATATATCGTCATCATTACCGATGTCTACATGTGTTGTAGATACTGGCACACCCAGAAATGGGTAATATGCCGTGATGATATATTTATTTATTTATTTGTGATAAAATTTAAGAATAACAAAGAAAATTAAAACCGTTAAATCAAACATGAAGCCTGGTAATAAATATTTCGCTTTGTGTTAAGCGTACATTTTAAAATCCTTTGATATTAGAATTCCGTTATAAAAATAAATATTTGTTAATGGTCCCCGACGACGTTAAGTGGAAGAGAACATGAAAATTCTATTCAGGTATCGTTAAACCCAAATCCTATATTGTCCTTAAGTCTGGGAGTTTTTTGGTTCATTTAACCTTTCTCACTTTACGAAACCAAACTGGTCGCCAGTATTGGTTAAACTTTTCATTAGTCAGGTATTTTATGCATATTGTTATACATATTTTAAGCGGTAGCTTAAATTTATCTAATCTTTTCTGAGTCTGAGTACATCACGTTCTCAGTTAAAATTTATTGAGTGATAAATATGAAATTAGTATTATAGTTTATTAAATGTAGCCGGCACAACATTATGTGAAATAGAATCAAGAGGAATAATAATAATAATAATAATAATAATAATAATAATAATAATATTTATTTGCCATAAGATTCATGGTAATACATGGTAATACAATTGGCTTGTCAATGAAATAGGATAAATACATATTATATAAATATAAAGGTACACAAGACAGTAAATAAATAGCAAGTAATTAATAGAGAAAATATTTACATAATAAAAACATAAAGCAAATAAATTTGTACATAAAAAAGTTAAATAAAATAAATGTGGCATGAAGATATTTAATTGTTGAAAAACTCGTCTATAGAATAAAAACACTTTTCGATCAAAAATTTTTTTAGTTTTAATTTGAAAGAAAATATGCTAGTAATAGCTTTCAGATCCTGTGGCAAATTATTATAAATTTTAATTGGCATATAAGAAATATTGTCATGAAAGGAAACATTATTAGTTGTTATTTGTTTTTCATATCTATAAAATTTTCAAGTTTTTGAATTTTTTCATTTATTAATGTACTATGATGACACAGAAACTGAAATTTAATATAATTTTTAGTTTATATAGCATAAACTTTTAGTGATATTTTTTTTTGTAATTAATGTTATTGTACATATTATAAAATACGTAGGTGAATTTCCACTAAATTTAACAGTACATCTAATTCTGATCTGATTTATTGCCATGTAATTTATTAAGGGGATATTTGTAGAGCAAGATATACAGCAACTTCTCATAGAACATTGCCGAGCGCAAGCTCAGATGAAACCCGTTGAATATATTGTGGCGGGCGCCGTGTAAATAATTATTATTGATATGCGTCCAAGAATAGAGCATATCAAGGCCAGTAGTTCTCTAGTTTTTTTTAAGTAACTGTAGCCTAATTTAAAATATCGAAAATTCGATGGACCTGTCTATATACCTATCCATAATTATTTATTTTGTAAATACATAATTCATTTTGACATTTTTATTTATTTTTACCCAAGATGGTTAGTATTAATGCAAAAAATTGTTATAACTTAGTTACATGTTTTTTTTTTTTAATATGTTGGTACGAAAAATTAAAATCATCATTTTTATGAAGGTGGGTAGCAGAATAGATATAATAGTTTATTCGATTAGCGATCGATTTCGGCTATTTGCCATCCTTAGGCTAAGCTGAAAATATGCATCGATAAACATGATAAATATATACAATAAATTGTTAATAAATCTTATACAATAAATAACTATTGAAGAGAATGTAATAAATCGCTATTTGATATAAAATTGTGTATTATGTTTTTTTTTTTTTTTAAATAAAAGGAATTAGAAATTAAATTATAAAATTAATATGTAGTATAGAACAACTACTGAAGAAAGTATAATTATTAGGTTAAGTACATGTGCCAGTGTGGTATAATTATATTTTTATACGAAAATACTTGAATGGGAAATTTCGAAAAGGGCCGATGTCTGAAAATTAAAATTTTTCAGGAAACACAAAAAACTGAATATCTCTTGAACCATTCGACATATTTGAGCAGTTTTTTTTTTCTGAAATTATTGACCACTATATACGTTAAGATAAAGCAAAATAGATTTCTTAAAGGAAATTTTAATGGATAAAAAGATCGTTATAATTTCCCGAGATGAGTCCTTTTCGAAATTCATCCGACAAGTTGGGTGGTTTAGTAGTAAAACGGCATTATTAAAGAACACATATTATTGAAAAGAATAAAAATACAAAATCATTGTACTACAAATAATAGAAAAATACCAAATCAAATATTCCGATTAGGTAGGTTGATAATAATCGTTTATGCTGTAAATCTGGTATTTTGGTTAAACAAAAAACTATTGTTTAACTAGGCACTAAAATACCTGTTTTACAGCAGAGGCTGCCATTTCCAAACTTACTTGCAGCTGCCTCCAGTTTTTCTGGAAGCAATGGCTTCACCAGCATAATTTTCATGAGGAAGACCATTTATTTTAGCTTTTTTAATAACAAAGTTTTTATACAGTTCAACGTCTCTTACGCCTTTTTTTCTTTCTTTTTCTCAGTATAACATCATCCTCCGCACTTCTGGATTCACTCATTTTTAAAGAAAATAAGTAAGAAAAACTATATGTTTTACTTATTATTACACAGCACAGAACAAAATCAATGAATAATGTCTGATAACATTGATAAATGATTTATTATACGAATTACTGCACATCATAGAACAAAATGAGTGAATAATTTTTCCTGATACTAATTTGCGACTGCACAATAACAAATCTTCATTAATTTCGAAAAGGTCTCATCTCGATGATATGAGCCCTTTCCGAAATTCACTACTGAAAGTTACGTATTTTTCGCCACTATAGAAACCAGATATGAGCCTATCTCGCTCATAAAATATCGGTCTATATGTGTACATGAAAATAAAGCGAAAAAGTCCATTTCAAAAAAAAAAAAAAACGATATGGGCCCTTTTCGAAATTACCAATTCACTTAGTCATGAATGAAATTAATGTAACATTTAAATTTGGATTGAATGTTGATCTAAAATATAGTTGAAAAGTGAAGTTGTTAGATGCAAAAATATATTGGATTGTAGATCGATCGTCGGCGTCAGGAAGATGTAACGTAACTGAATTAGGAAACAGATTGTTGTGAAGGAAGTAGACGTGAATGGTTATGAAGTTCATTGAATAACGGGAGGTATTTAAATATGTGTGGTTCGTGAAATTTTATAGTTTCATTTAAAAGATTATTGTTTTGTAAAAAGTGTTTTAAAATTTCATATTTTTCTAGTAATATAAGTTTATGATAGTTGGATTCATTGTGGAGTAATGTTATATTGTTTTCGATAGTTTTGTGATGATTCTCTGTTCGTGTTCTCTGAATCTAGTTTTTAAATTTCTGGTAGTGACGCCGATGTAATGATTTTCGCAATCATTATAACTGATTTTGTATATACCTGATTTATTTATATCCGTGTCTTTTGTTTTATTGTTTAATAAATGGTTTGCTATTGTTTTATGTGATTTAGAGGGGAGCTGGTACTTTAGTTTTTGAAATAAAGTTTGTAATTTGTAATGTAAATCGGGGTAATACATTCTGAAACAGCATACCAAATACCAATTTTTAATCATTAATAGAAGCTGAGATCTAACACTTTTATTTTTTTAAATTGTTATAAACTAAATATAAATAAATCGAAAATAAATTAACGTTCAAATTATCCACACAGCCTGTGGGTTCAACATATTAAAATTTAATTTTTTTCCATCGTTTATTTGAATATTGGACATCAAAGAAGTTGAGGATTTCTTCAAACGCGGTAAAAATAGGGGTCATTTTTCATAAATATTGCCATTATTTTTATATTAATTAATTTAAAAATATACGTAGAAATGCATAGTGCATGATTTAAAGTATGTTTCATATATTTTTTAGTTTTTTTAAAGCAAGTTATTGAGCTTTAAACTCAACTGACTAGAATTCTGAAATGGATAGTAGTCACGCGTACTAACTTGCCAAGAGCATCTGTGTTGAGAGTTTGAAAGCAATTACTTACCTAGTGATACTTAATTTGTCTACATAGTTTACAAATACTTTCGGATAGATACTTGTATGTGGTCACGAAACTTAATGATTTCGTTGAATAACAAGTGTATAGCAAGTGTAATACCCTCGCACGAAATTAAAAAGGTACATAAATACACACACACACACACACACACACACATATATATATATATATATATATATACAGGGTGTTTCACAACTTCTAGATAAAAATAAAATGACATACTACACGATGTGCTGATCACGAATCAAAAAAATTTTTTTGAAAATTCGAAATATTAGTTGCACTTATAATGGACGGTACATTTTTAGTACCACTGGTATCAAATAAAAATAATTCATATTAAATTAACAACTTTAATATAACCAGTTATATTGCGTAATGTTTAACAGAGGCACCGACTTTAATGAAACAAATTGATTAAAAGGAAGGAATTATTTAAAGCAAAAGTGAAACATTTTATTTGTTAGAAACAAGATTTTATTTCCAAAAATTGTACATAGCTACCCTTAACTAATGCTCAGCATAAAGACATGCGGCTAAAAGCGAATTTTGCCTTGCTTCCCTGTAAATTAACACTATGTCCACCAACTCACTATCACTGTACTCGTAGGGAATTTTTTTAATTAATCTGACGATTATCACCAAACGAAGGAAACAATCGAACTGCGGCAATGGGTATCACAGATATTTAATTAATTTGATTAAATACAATATTAGGTTAAGTTATTACTTGTATTATTTTTAAATTTATTTCATTACTGTCATATTACAAACTAGTAAATAAACCAGTGGCGCTAAAAATGCACCCTCCATTATAAGTACAACTAATTTTTTTAATTTTCAAAAAAATCTTTTTGATTCGTGATCAGCACATCGTGTAGTATCTTCCATTTCATTTTTATCCAGAAGCTGTGAAACACCCCTGTATATATACAGGTGTCTCTCAAATAGGGAGACATGGCTTAACCACAGATTTCTGAGGCTAAAATAAGACGATTTAACTAAACTTGCTTCTACCGGAATGTGTACCATTGAGCCAGAATTCTACTTCAAAGTTCTTCGAAAAAAAATTAATTTTGCTTATAATAACAGAACGCTGTATTCGATTTAGATGAAATTTGGTATGATAGTTCATATGGTTATAAGTCATCTTTTAAGGCTATACTTGTTATAATTAGTGAACCGCTATTGTATGAAACTTAGGTTTCCCAACATTGATTAGACCGTAACTTTTTAATGGCCATGTCGATAACATAAAATTATTTTTTATCAGAAAGATACATTCAATAGTAAACTTTTCTCTCTCTGTTTAATTTGTGATATCTGTTACGGTTCAGACAGAAAAAAATAAAATCTGAGTGACTGCACCTAAATTTTTTTTAAATAAATTTAATCTAGCAATCTATCCATATGTCAAACACCTAATTTCTAATGACAGTAACAATTGTTTATGGGTGATCGAAAAATTCCTTCGCAATATTCAGAAACTAGTAACATTCGTTTGCTGGGCCTAATAGTATTTTACTACCATTATTATAAATAACATGAATAAATATGTTAGCTTACTCCTAAACAAATTGAAAAGATTGGCAACTCGTTACTGTCATTAAAAATTAGATGTTTGCAGACTGCTAGATATAATTTATTTTAAAAATTTCACGGTGCAGACACTAAGGTTTTATCTTTTTCTGTCTGAACCGTAACAGATATCACAAATTAAACAGGGAGAGAAAAGTTTACTATTCAATGTATCTTTCTGAAAAAAAATTACTTTATAGGCATGGTCATTAAAAAGTTACGGTCTAATCAATGTTAGGACACCTAAGTTTCATACACTAGTGGTTCACTAGTAATAACAAATATCATCTTAAAAGATGACTTATAACCATATGAACTGTCATACCAAATTTCATCCAAATCGAATAAAGCGTTCTGTTTTTAAGCAAAATTAATTTTTTTTTCGAAGAACTTTGAAGCAGAATTCTAGCTAAATGGTACACTTTCCGGTAGAAGCAAGTTTTGTTAAATCGTCTTATTTTAGCCTCAGGAATCTGTGGTTAAGCCATGTCCCCCTATTTAAGAGACAGCCTGTATATATATATATATATATATATATATATATATATATATATATACCGTGAGTATTTTTTAACGTGAAACATTGGGTTTGTCATGTCCATGGTTACGATTTGACATTTGATTGACAGCAATGTATTTGCGTGTCCCATTTAAAATGAAACATAAGGAACGAATTTGACAGAAGTATTATAGTTAAATATTATAAGAAATTTAACCGAGTCAGAAAGCCAGTCGAGAGTACTAAACATATTTTTTCTATAACTAAATTTAATTTTTGCAAAACAAGTAAGACTATTTAAACAAAATTAACCTCCAATGACATTGTGTCAATATGACAGATAACTATTGAATTTTCCTATGCTACGATTTGACGTTTGATTGGCAGAAATGCATTTGCCTGTCTCATTTAAAATGAAACATAGGGAATGAATTTGTAATTAAATATTGTAAGAAATTTAATCGAGTTAGAAGATCACGAGGTGCACACAATATTTTTTTAACAACTAAATTTTATTTAAAAAGCACTTATAATTATTTTAAACAAAATTAACCTCTACTGACGTCTTGTCAAATGTCAAATTGGTTCCCTTTGTTTCATTTTAACAGAGGGATTCTGAAAACCAGGGTTAATTAACTTTCAGCGTTTACGTGAATTAACGGTGGTTTTGACACTTGTGGTATTCTGAAACTCAGCGTTACTTAACGTTAGGGCCGCTAGCCGGCGTTAATTCACGCTGGTATATTGAAGCGTTAAACCGCGTTAACCGTCGAAACCGTGGGTTACATGTGCTTTTTATGATTTGAATAGCCCTGATAATTTTTATGTAATACTTTAGATACTTACAAAATGTATATTATTAACAGTGAGTATAGTTAATCATGTTATCACCCTAATCCTGTAAGGAAGTTGTTAAGTCTTAGCAACGTTGCTAAAAATTATAACCAATAGAAACAAATGTAAAGGTTGCCATTTTCATGTTTTATTCAGTGTTCGCTATTATTATTTATTTGCTATAGCAATACTGTTGTGTTAACAACTTTCTTACAGAATTGGGGCGTATATGTAATTATTATTTATTTATTACGCGTTGTTACCATAACCGTGTAATATAAAAATTTTAAATTGCAGTATTCAAATCGCAAACAATAGTACCAAATTTAGAATTATCGGTACAATAATGCAACATAGAAAATGACTCTTGAACCCGAAGACCTTTGACGAAAAGTCAAGCGAAGAAAAATAATTTTTTGCTACTTGCAAAAAATTTAAATCCATGCGTCAAATGATCAAATCATTGTTTATGTTTAGAAAGTGTGAGTAAAGAAATGTTGAAAACAGCTGTTTGAACAAAATGAAATAAAAATGATATATTGAATTATGCTTGCAAATAAAAACATATCACCAATATGGACATTAATGTCACCCAGTATAGTTGTATTTAACAAGTATCTAATAACTGTATTGTCTAACAATGTTAACAAAGATATTAAATAAGGTCGGAATATGAGTTTTTTAATGCGGCCATCGAATTTAGCGCACGCTTGCTAAAAAAATTTAATCCGGTTTTAGTTAAATTTTCTTTTACCTATATATTTATTTTAGTGCCACTTAATTTCTTACGATTATGAATAATCGTAGAGCGAGTTTTATAATAAAAAAATTAAGTTTGATCGGGCGTGGTCTGAAAATATTGGCAGATGAAATACTAGAGTTTCTTTGACCTGTTCGATGACATTGGTCTATTCGATCAGGACTCACAATCACTTTAAGATTTTCACTGAACACAGCACACACTACTTCCTCGGTGTTTTCGTTTGCCATCCCCGAATACCCGGATGCATTTCGACGGGAGTACTGCTCCTGTTGATCAAGTCGTTCCTCCAGCACCGTGTAGTTTGCGGTGATTTCGACAATGGCACTCTCGTAGTAAGCTTTTTTTCTTGTTATTCAAGCTTTCTAATGAGGAACTGCGTAACATTATCGACGAGCTTGTCGATAAGTGAATGAGTTATATGCGAATAAAGCGGTAATAGTTTCTTTTATAATTGTTGTGAGATTACGTGTTTCCCTTGTAGTAATATTCCGAATATTTAAGTGCGACGAGCTTCAAAGAGCACGTCTACTTGTGCCGATACATTCTTATAAATGAAGCATATTATACTTGCATGTTTCCGCAAATGTAATTCTGCAAGCCAATATTATCGCTGGAAGTTCCTGACGAATACATCTGGTTTGTTAGTTACTTTTTTGAAAAATTATTGATATATTGACAGGACCATTGTTGTTTTGTTCCAAGTTGCTCGGTGTGCATAGAGAAAAATGAGGAGCGCGAAATTGGATATTAATATCAAATGATAAATTGTGATATGGTAAAATGAATAAAATTAAAATACAAATATGTAAAATATGTATGTTTAATGAAAATGTAATAATTAATATCCAAGTAATAAATATTTAAATGAAAGTTATACATCAAATAGGTTTAAAATTTAGGTGTGTCAGCGTCATTGTTATGTTATATATTTTGAATTTATGATAGAGTGAACTTACTTTTATTTCAGAGACCTAATAATATTAAAATATCAATTTTTTTTATATAATTAAGCACGCAATTTAAAAGTGATTCAAATTTTGCGCTCCTCATTTTCCCCTCTTCAACACGAGCAGCGTAGAATGAAAATTAGCGAAATGTCGCTACTCTATGTATTCCCTATACTACATACAAAGTGAAAACTTAAATGGTACAGCAATGCCATCTCTTGACTGTTCCCGGAAGCTTTATAAACTTAAAGTGTGCTGGGCTTACATTTATATTTTTATATAAGATGTCAATGTTTTCTGAGCATTCTTAACAATTAAATTTTTAATGTGATTTGTAAGTACTAAATTTTAAAAGACATTGTCCCTTACAAGATCCTCAAATTTGAAAATATCACTAATTATCCATTAGATATTTTACAATTAAATATTGAAATTTATGTAATATTTTGAAAAAGTCACGTAATCAGCAACAAATGTGACGTCGTACATGCAGTTTAGCATATGACAAACTATCGCCTACTCTTATGTACCTATACGTTACCGGAAAAACCCGAAATCAGTAAATACTAGTGTTACCTAGTTCAAACTAGCATTTTCTAAAGGCATTTGAAGAAACTGGTTCTGGCTAATGTTTTTGAAAAAATCCGATAATGTGTATTTTCCAACTTCAATTCGAGTTTAACTGACAGTAATAGTCAGAACTAGTTTTACCCAACTGTAATTTGTGTAAACTGGTTTGAACTATCATTATCGGTAAAAAGTCGAATCAAGCCATAGTAAGACATTTGTTCCTTTGGAACATATAACCTATAACAAATTATATAACTAATTCTTTATTACAGTGTGTTCAGAAAAAACCTAATTCGGAGTAGGCTATGAACACAAAAATGTATGTCTGATTATTATTCAAATCAAAAGTCAAATTGTCAAAATTGATCGTTAAATGTAATTTTAAGGAAAGATAGTAAAGAAGGATGCCATTTACCGTTTTCTAATTTATTTCCCTTTCTAAAATAAATAAGGATTCAAGAAGAAAAGATTTAAATTCTTTAAATAACATTTTTGACAATATCTCGTGGCAAATATAATTAAATAATTTTAAATTGACAAACGTTTTTCTGTACATAGCCTATTCCGAGTTAGGATTTTTTTAACACATTGTATTTATGAGTATGCTTACACGAGTGTTCACACAAACGATAATTCGGCTTTTTACCGGTAATAATTGTTAAAATTTGTTCAGTCAAATAACAGTTACATAAAATTAGTTCTTACTATCATATTCAGTTAAAACTCGAATTGAAGTTGGAAGAAAAATACCTATATATTCGGATTTTTACCTCTCGCTAAGAGAGGTATTGGATACATGCAAAAAATCGCATATCCAGATTTTATTGAATAAGCATAATTTAAGGGCCCTACAATCCGATTTTATCATTTTTACGATGATGTCTGTGTGTGTGTATGTGTGTGTGTGTGTGTGTGTGTGTGTGTGTGTACGTGTGAATGTTGGAAGGACGATTCCTCAAAAACTATAAGACTTAAAAAAATATTTAATTGCATTTTCATCAAGCTGACATTACTAGGAAGAGCTGAAAGGTTTTGGTAACAATTGGACAACCGGAAGTACTAGTTTCTAGAAATAATTCTTCTAAATATTATTTTTTGAAAATTTTTGATACACTATAATATATAGAATAACAGGATATACCTAATAAGTCGAGTAGGCTAAACTACACTAAAGAAATCAGTTGACAAATTCAAATGTTTATAACATAATTTGTAAATGACAGATGTCAGTGTGAAAAATCAAAATTTTTAGTTATATTCTGAAAGCTTTTTCTGGAAAGTACATTTAATCTTTCTTATTGTTTAATTAATTAAATATTTAAAATTATAGTTAACATGCATATATCTATTAGAAATACCACCAGTCTTGCTAATGAATTGGAAGAATCTCTGACATTTAGGAACTTCCTCATACAATGAAAAATAGATATAATTAGAATTGTATGTGTGCAGAAGACATGTTAAATACAATAAAAAACAATATTTCTGGCGCCATTCTTAATTATTGACTAATCACTGCTCAGGAATAAGTGTGTAAGGTGCGCCTATAGAAGTTTTCACTTCAAAAATTAGTAAATTTAAAAATCATTTTAATAAAATAATTTAAGTAGAAAAAAAAACATAATGGATAGATTTGGTGATATGATTTTAATATAAAATTAATAGTTTCTGTTCTGTACGTAGATCAGTTTGTATATATGTCTGCTAGACACATATCAATTATGTAGAATCTAGATATAGAATATACAGATCAGATATACTTACTCCAACTTATGTCTTAAAGTTTACTAAGTTTTACATTTAATTATAGTCTCTAGTTATTTAGTAAATGAAATAAAATTAATTACGGTGAAAATTATCGCATATCTTTTGCAAACACAGGAGAAGTTTGATGTAAATTTTGCCAGATAAGCTCGTATCCCCACGGAGCACGTATTGCTGAAATAATTGCATTAAAATGGAGGATGACTATTAACAGTTGGCCCATTTCAAATTTAGGAACTAAAGTAATTTATATTCAACTGGGGAATACTGAGAATTTATGTTATTATTTGCTTCATTATTTCAATTATTACTTACCACAGGTAATAATAATCTGCATACATTGACTTTCAAATTATACTGTTGCATTAATGCTCCCATTTAAATGAAATAGATTAAGTGAAAATATTTTGAGCATTCGTGTATAGAGGGATTCTTTAGTCACAAATTTTTAAATATCACTTATCTAAACATTTGAAAAATGTATACCGAGGTTAGTAAATATTACTGATTGCAAAGCAAATTCTAACATGTCACACTATTCTCACTGTTCTCCTTCATTAACTAATTATTTTCAGTAATACTATGACAACATAAAATACACTGCAGCCTACTTTTGAACACTATAACAATCCCCTACCACTAAATAATATTATGAACGTAATTTAATTTGGCTAATATGATCATTTCGATTTTTTTTTGAGTTCTTCTACCTGATAAACATATGGACTTAATTTATTTTTAATGATTCAGTTGCCTAACCATTTAGGTGCTAAACCCGCGCTGAAATTCTTTGTTGTATTTGTCACTGGATAATTTTTAACATAGACCTTATCTCTTATTCCAAAATTTTTGGTATCATTAACATTTTTATATTCTCATAAATTTTTAGAAGCGATATCTTCAATTTGTTTAATCTTATGAACTTCTTGGAGAAAATATTTTTATTTTCTGAGGCTATCTCATGTTTCATTATTATCGAGTCACCTGGTCTTCTTATTTTATTACCAAACATAATTTCTGCAGGGGAAAAGATGTAGCATTATTTACCCTGTTCCGTAACTGGAAAAGAATTGAATCTATGTGTTCATCCTATTTTGGATGATCGTTTTCTAGCATAATACGCAATTGTTTTTTTAATTTCTTAATTTCGCCTTTCAACAGGATTCGCTCTTGGATGATATATCGGTGTTTTATAGTTTTCACATCTCCACTGTGTACACGCACTTTTCCACATTTTTGAATTAAATTGATTTCTGTTGTCAGATATTATTACTCTAGGAAAACCCATTCTACTAAAAATTTTATTTAATACATTAATTGTAACTAAAGTCGTTGCTTTGTCCACGGCAAAGGCTTCTATTCATTTGCTAAATTCATCCATTACAACAACTAGATTTGTTATACCTACTATGTTTAGATCTGAGATATGGACCCATTAAATCAACACTTATAGCTTCCCATTTCTGATTTACTCCCGTAGTTGACACAACTTTACAGTCTTTGCTGGAAGATTTACGAGTAGCGCAAATGTGACAATTCTTGATGTATTTCACAAGGATTGTAGGTTTACATTTAACATTATGAGGACTTCTCTGGAAAACATTGAAACTGATGCCTCGTGTCCAGTTCCAAACTACATGTTTCCCTGTTGGCAGGGATGTGCATTTACAAGTAAAAAATTATTTTTTACGTTTACTTGTAAAAAATGCGTAAAAAATGTTAAATAAATAAAAAAACGTAGATAATGTATAATTTTAGTTCTTCATAACGACACTAGATGACTTGTTATTTACAAATGTCACATTACAGTTACTTTCCTTAATTCTATCATAAATATATTCTAAAACGACTGAAACTATGATAAGTATATAAGAAAGAGAGTTAAATTATTGTAAAATATTAAAAAAAAAAACATTCTGAAACGATAGATAAATTAACACAAAATTCTTAAAATATGTATAAAATTAATTTTCAATAAGTTTGGAGCTAATGATTTAAATCTATTTCAAATTATTTAAAACTATATGTTATTAATAATTAATAAATAGAAATGAAATTTTAGTTTATCAATTTTTTTATTCGCCGTCTATTTTTAAATGGCTACAAATTTTATTTCTTTACAAAACTGCCTAAAATTTACATAAAATATATAAAACATTTTAAAAATATATTATAATATCCTTCAAATTTACGTATTTAGTCTCATTTTGACGTAAAATGTGTCTAAAGTTTGACATTTGAGGTTATGTCTCAGGAATTACTTCCCTACTAATCTGATTGTTGGTAGTTTGAAGGTACCTAATTGTTTGTCTGAATCAAAGAAACATGTTGATGTCACATGGACTGCTTGTTCTGGAATATTCATTACATTATAAAAGAAAATATCTATAAAAAAATCTGTTGTGGCCAGCACAAGACCTCTCGCCATTTCCATATTAGGCTATATAAGTATTGTATTGCACTTTGCTATCGAACCGTCGTTTTATAACAAAATATTACAGGATTTTACCCAAATATTGTTTTTTATTGTATTTAACATGTCTTCTGCACACATATAATTCTAATTATATCTACTTTTCATTGTATGAGGGAGTTTCTAAATGTCACAGATTCTTCCAATTCATTAACCAGATTGGCGGTATTTCTGATGGATACATGCATATTACCTATAATTTCAAATATTTAATTAATAAAACAATAAGAAAGATTAAATGTACTTCCCAGAAAAAGCTATCAAAATGTCACTGAAACTGTTAATTTTTGACACTGAAATCTGTCATTTAGAAATTATATTATAAACATTTGACTTTGTCAACTGGTTTCCTTAGTGTAGTTTCGCCTACTCGACTTGTTATATCCCGATATTCTATATATTATAGCGTCTTTATCTCTAAATTTATAGAAGATAGAATAAAAAATTTAAATGTATCAGGTGTAGAATTTTGTTTTTCAAAATTAGTAATATCAAAAATTTTCAAAAATTAATATTTGGAAGAATTTCTTTTAAAAACTACTACTTCCGGTTGTTCAATTCTTACCAAAACCTTTTCAGCTCTTCCCAGGAATGTCAGATTGAGGAAACTGCAGTTACATATTTTTTAAGTCTTATAGTTTTTGAGGAATCGCGGCTACAACATCCAGACATACACACATACACACATACACACATACATACACACATACACACATACATACATACACACACACACACACACACAGACATCATTTTAAAAATGTTTTAAACGGATTATAGGGACCTTAAATCGTGCTTATTCACTAAAATCTGGGTAGGCGAATTTTAGCATGAATCCAATACCTCTCTTAGCGAGAGGTAAAAAAGTATACTCCTGGTAATAATATTTTACATTCTCCATGTAACAAATTGTCAAATATTGTCAATTTAAAAAAATATTTTTTACGCGTAAAAAAATAAAGTATGATACGTGACGTATTTTACGTGCCCATCCCTGCCTGTTGGTGATTTTCTCTTTTGTTGAAATTCCTCGATGTCTCTGCAGCTACGTTCCTCGGACAATTATTCCTGTAGTGACCTTCCACATTACATCGGTAGCAGATTATACGTTTCGGGTTTTGAATAGATGAAAGATTCTCTATTTTCAAATCGTCTTTTATTTGTCTTGTAGTGCTAATAAATTCTTCTATTGTCAAGATGTGAGCTGCGCGTAAAAATGGTTTAAGTTGAGGTTTCATTATCCCGATAATCATCTGTTTCGTTGTATTAAAAGTTTCATCCGGATAGAGTCTTTTGTGTAGAAGAAATTTATTTCTTATAAATTCTTCACTATCTTGATGTAAGTGCTGACGAACTGTCCTTAATTTAATTTTCAATTCAATAATAAATAAATCATTGTCGAATCTTGTCAGGAACATAGTTTTAAAATTTTCCCAACTTTCTGCACTTGTCTGAATGAATTGCCACCATTTTAATGCCGATGACCTAAAACGACTTGAAGTCATTGATATCCACACGTGTTTTTCCAAATTATTGGCTTTAAATTTTGAAATTTCTTTTTAAAATTGCGAGGAAACCAAAAACATAATAAAAATTAAAAAATAGTGTTATATGGAGTTTTTAATTCTGAATATCTTTGCACTCTATAGTTTTTGCCGTAAAATGAATAGGAGAGCAGGAAATTTCACAAAACTAAAATCCCTATGTTCGTCCTTAACCAAATACATATTTTCCAAACCTACGAAATATATTAATTTCTGAATATACCGGGTGGTGGAGGCTAGGGATGAACATAGGTATTTAACACGTGATTTTAGTTGCACCGTAAACTGGGGTCAATAGGAACACTTTTCAACATATTTCGTGATGTGTAGCTCGTATCATATAAAAAATATATAGTGTAAAGTATCTAAAAGTCAGTTCTTCCATTGCCATTGACATTTAGTAAAGAAAATAACCGCAGAGAAAAATTAATTACCCGAAAAAAATTATTTATTGTCCCTTGAATAGTGATGCCGCGAGACGAGAAACGACGAGAAACAACCCACTCTCGTCTCGTCTCGAATTTTCGAGACGAGATTTCTCTGCATCTCTTCTCGTCATATTTTTTCTTGCCTTCTCTCGATCTCGACTCGAGAGTCTCGAATTTCTCGAATTTATAATTAGCAATTATAAATATATTAATATTACAAGCAACATATAAGTAAAAAAAATACTCAATAATATCATGGCTTATTACCCGTTGCGACAATCTGCTTTATTCCCAAATATTGGTAATAATGATTATATATTCGTATAGAGAGGGTCTTTAGTTGTATGCTGCTCTGCTGATCATATTGCGGCAAAAATTAGAGTGAAGTTTTAGAGAATTAAGTTACTTACAACATTGTTTTTACATGTTTTATTACGAGTTTGGTTTCTTCATAATGGAAAAAAAATTGTCACACACAGATACACACACGGACACACATACAGACATCATCATAAAACTAGTAAAATCGCATTCTAGAGACCCTAAATTGAGTTTATTCGTTAAAAACTCACCACCGTTTTTTTTTACCGGACAATACCTTCCTTACGTAGAGGTTTCTCAAATAGTATAAGACTTAAAAAATATTTAACTGCAGTTTCCTCAATCTGACATTCAAAGGAAGAGCTGATTAGATTTTGGTAACAATTGGACAACCGGAAGTAACAGTCTCTTTAAAAATATCTTATATTATTTTTTGAAAATTTCTGTTATTATTATTCAAGCACATACAATTCTACATCTGATGCATTTAAAAATTTTATTATATCTTTTATGGATTTAGAGATAAAGGCACGTTAATATATAGAATAGTCTAATCACCTTTATTTCCAATAAATTTCATTCTCTTTACTCTTACGTCATTATTAACAAGAAACCTAAAAGTTACACTTTATTATATTATTTGTAAAAAGAAATTCCAGTTACTTACACATACGACATATCCTTACTTTCTTTGTATTTTTCATTACAATTTGATATACTTCAAAATATACTCACAAACTACACGCAAAAAATAACATTAAGTTACAGTAAAATGACAAGTAGTGACATCCTCCTTCATATCTTCCGATCACAACATCCTATTCATTGGTATAAGGAATTACTTCTCTAGTCAGTATATGATCGAAGATACTTTTATAACATAAAATGGAAATGGCGAGAGGTATTGTGCTAGACACAACATATTTTTTTAATTTCTTATTCACATTGTTCCGTGGTAATAATGTTATTTTTGATCAAATTTATGCTCATCATAATCCACTAAGTTTTTTATTAACAGGCCAGTGGACATTGTGAATTTTTTGCCTAATACTATACCTCATAGTTTTAATTTTAGGAAGGCTAATTTTGTACAGCTATATTCATTAATTGACCAGTACGACTGGTCTACTCTAGGCTCATTTGATGATGTGAATGCATACAATTTTTTCTATATCTTGTATAACTTTGTAATTTGTGGTCCTATGAAATCCGCATCCAAATTAACCTACCCTCCGTGGTATACATCACATACTAGATACCTTATTAAAAGAAACTATTTTTTTTTAATTCATAAATTCATAAAACATTACATATTATTTTGAGCAGTACAAACTTATACGAGACCAAATTAAACTCCATATGAAGTCATCGTATGAATCCTATTTACATGACTGAAAGCTCAATTTCATCTGATCCTAGTGCATTCTGGAGCATTATTCGCTTCAAAAAGAATTACTCTCCTATTCCCAATAGAATGCAATATGGTGATTACTCTTATAATACTCCACAAGAAATTGCAGATGGTTTCGCATCTTACTTCCCCAGCGTTTACACTACCCCTACTTCCCACCTGCTTCCACAATTGCATTGCTGCTCAAAGCTGAAATATTCTTAAATATTTTAAAGTAAGGGGTATCTATCCCCCTCAAATTATGTGTTATGATGATTTGACCAAAATTTTTTCTCTTGATAAGTTCTAATCGCCGAATTACCTCTACATTTTCCTTCCTTAGAAAACTTATTAATAATGCCTACTCTCTTAATCTAATTTGTTTTAAGGTTAATTCTTTTAGAACTAGGGACACTCAACTGTTCTATCTCCCTATACCTAAACGAATACTTCCTCCAAATCCCCTTTAACACGTACGTGTACAGAGTACAATACTGTAGATGTTTGATTTGTTTTGTTAATATGTCGAGTAAGTCATTTTTAAGTAGGCAGGTATTTAATTTTTCTTATGTATCGTTTTTCATTTTCATATCATGGGATTTATATTATTGTCTATATTATATTCATATTTGTATTTTGGCTTCACTGTACTTTACATTTTACATTTTTAAATTAACTGTCCTGCAATTGGAGTTTATCTGTTGGTCAGATATTAAATAAATAAATCTAACAGGTTATGAACCCAGCTCGTTTATAACTGAATAGTGAGGAAAATTAAAACTTTAGTACGTGCATATTTTTTTTCGTTTTTGTGAATGTTTTTGATTGAAATATATTTCGAAATACAAATAGAAAAATTAAAAGGTGCTGAAAATTGGACCAGATGAAAAAGACAAATTGAATTAGTTTTGTCATCAAGATGTGCTGGATATCGTTACTGGTGCACATACCACAACATATCTTTCAGAAGAAGACGGGGCTGGGGTACGTGCAGCTTATGTGAAAAGTGATTAGCACAAATTATTCTTGTTGGGAGCGTGAATGACTTCAATGATGTGGAGCTGACGGCTATGTGTGAATCGGTAAAGGCATCTTCGGACAAGATGTTGTCCATCTACGAGCAGAGTTCTGGTTAGTGCCTCGACGTCTATCTTATATTTGTTTTTAAGTACAATTTCTTCATTTTCATTAATATTTTTTACATACAAGTTATGTAGTGAGTAACATACAATCATACGACATTTTAGAATCCAATTTCGCTTAACTCATGAGAAAACCGTGAGAATCAGTGTTATCAGTTCGCCAATGTAGGAAAATACGTAGTTTTTAGAGTTAGTGTGCATCTAGCTATTGTACAAACCAGTTGTATCTATAATTACGTCTTAAATAAAATTTTTAAAAAGATTTTTGTTGGTTTGAAATACTTACATAGTATTGAAACATTTCCCTATTAAATAAGCGACCTTCGCCGCTTTGCCCTGGGGGCGTACGCTCGATTTCAACCATGGGCTTGGAAGTTTGTTTGTGTCTAATAATAAATTATTAACAAAAACTCGTCATTGGCTAATCGACTCAGTATCGGAAACCAGGGGAGCAAGAAACATTTTTTTTTGCGTTTTTAAACTAAAAATTTAATAGTTATTGCATTTTTGCTGTGTGAAATCAATAAACATACACAAATTATGCACCGTTGGAATTTTAACAAAAAAATTACTTTTCAATAGTGTTACTTTTCAATATAGCGTATATATAAAAATTAAAACTTAGTTAATATAATTCAAAATCTAACAGTGATAAAAAATTTGAGCATCTTCGTTCGAAAGAACATAAAAAAATGCCTTACAGGTATGAAAACAGAAATCCAGTATTATTGCACTGTTAAAAAAAATTCGTAAAATTAGAAAATATAAAAATTATATTTTCGCCTATATCTAGTGACATGCATTTTTACTCAAATAGCAAAATAGCATTAAAATAGTCTCCTAATAGGATATCGTATCTCTTATAGTTCTCGTATCCCTATGTTGGAGGGTTTTCTCCAAAAAATATGATCATCGTAGAACGTTTCAAAGTTCCTAATTAAGGTTGTCCGTGATTATTAGTGAAGAAAGTTAGAATGTTACTTGTGCTGGTGTATCTGTTATTTACATGTTGAATATTTTAATACGTAACTTTATATCCAGACGTGCATAAATTTGCGTAACATGTCCATTACTTATGGGGAGTTAATTTCAAACGCACATATATTAGTACTTTAATCCCATTATCATGTCCATTGTCGTCCATTAAGTAAACAGAAGCCCTGATTCGGTCGAAGTCACGGTTCCAGTACTTGTACCTGTCCTGTGATTTACATAATCCTATATCACTTTGTATTAAACATACGGATATCACAGCAGCATTGCACGTCACGTCATTCAATTCGATGGTGGCCAGTTACATGTGCGAATACCAATACGTATTATCACAAAGGCGGAAACACGATGCTTCCGCGTCGACAAACGCGGCACCACACGCAGAATTACGCGATTAGATGCAGCCAACATGCGCGCGCCTCTGTTAAAGTTTCGTGCGGGCGAATAGTCTTTGTTAAAGCCTAACAAAAGCTCCCGAGGTTAGCAGGATCTTATATCAGGATCGTATTAACAAAATTGGGTTTCAATCAATATACAAACCTATAAAAGGCGGTTGAAAAGAAAGGAGCTGTAATCATTTAAAGCGTTTTTATATTTTGTACTTTTTTGATGTTTAGGTTGGAAGTTTGCGATACGATCATTGATGCAAACCCATTAAATATTTTATTTGTGATTTTTAATGACTGTTTTCTTATATTTATATTATTACTTTAATTAGACAATCTTCACTAGCTATTCGTATAATCTTATTAAATATTTATTCTCTAATGATGAATCCTGTAAATATTAATGATTTTGTCAACAGATAATTGAGATTCTTGTCTTCGTGTGTCATATTACCAATAATGCCAAATTTTGATCAATTCTTCTTATTCGTGACTGAATTTGGCATATTTAAAAATTAACATTTTATTTATGAAAAAGTTAGTTTTGGAAAAAGAAGTAAAATGTGAGATGTGTAGGAAACATCCAGTATATCAAATATCGAAAAATGCAGAAATTGCGTAGCACCTTGAAACAATAAAATATAAATATGCTGATATTTGTGTTATTCGTGTTCCTGCTGAGCCTGCGAGTATGTAGACTATTTTTGAAGAAAAAGTTTTGATGAAATTTAAAATTGTTGAAAATTGTTTTTGCCTCCGTGGTTCGTACCGCATGAATATTTTCATTTATCAACAATATATGGAGTAATGAAAATTTCATAGCAAACTTATTTACTGAAATATTTATACGAGTATTTATAAAAACTAATTTGGATGTGTTTTGTATATAATTTTATAAATACTAGAAACAAATGTGATCATTTTTAAAAAAATTCACCCGGAAAATATTGGGCATGATTAAACTTTATTTGTAAAACAGAAATTGATCAGAGAATCAAATTTGATTCAAGGATGGTGAATTCAGTTGTAAGACTTAGGGCCGGTTTTATAAAAAAAATTAAACTTCACTTCAAATTTACTTCCACAGTAAATTTAATGAAGTGAAAAAAATGCAACGCTTTTTTTTTGACAGCAATAATACAAATGTCATAAGAATAGAGAAACTAATTCGAATTTGTTCATTTCTATAAATTTATTTGACTACAAAATTTTAAGTGAAGCTTAAATTTTTTTATAAAACCGGCCCTTAGAAATTTAAAATTCCGCTACTTTTGGCTCAGTATAAAAAATGAATATGCCGTTTTGTCAGAAAATCATGAAAGTACTACCCTCCTGTACAACTTATCTGTATGAGAAAGGTTTGTCTACTCTACATTCACTTACCTGAAAGATATATACAGAAACAGGTTAAATGTAGAACCTGATCTAAGACTCAAACTTTCAAACACTGAACCAAATTTTGAATTTCTTTGTTCCACAAACAGCCACAAATATCTCATTAAGATTTTTTTTATGTTAATTAAAGTTTACTTAGCTAAGAACCAGTTGATATTCATTAAGATAATTCTGTTTCAACTTATTAGAATGAATATTATGTTTTATTGAATTAATTTTGTATTCATTTTTTTGTAGATGAAGCTATCACTTTAGTTTTGTTAATGTTTTAGTGTTATGCAAAATGAAAAATAAATTTTAATAAAAACGAACTTTTGTTACCTTTATTGTTACTAATGTCTACAAAGGGGTTCGGCATTTTTTTTTTCAGTTTTTAGTAGGGGTTCGCAAGGAGACGAAGGTTGGGAAACATTGTATCTAAAAGGTTCCCGAAGAAACCAATGGAGATCACTAGAATGCCGTTCGGAATTTTATTTATGAGAAGTAGGTCTAAATCCAAAATACCAAATGCCAAAATGCGAAATCGGACACAGCCTTAATTAAAAAAAAAGTTCCTCATCGTTAATGTCATAATGTTATCATTGATTTTTTATACAATTTGTTGAAAATGTTATCTCCCAGAATTATTTTTTATATAAATTATAATTTAATATACAATTAGATAGTATTGTTCCTTAATTCCTTAATTCTCTAATAATAAATAAACATTGATCCACAAGTACTAACAGAGTTTTTCTACATTCAAAATATATTGAATTTCAATTCATAAAATTTTTTATTCCGAACTTTGTCTGTGTATGTATAATCCTGGTTCAAATTCAGATATTACACTAATTCCGAATGACGTACCTAATTCTGGAGCTACGGATTGAAATAGCTTTCGAAATTGAAATCACATATTTATAAAAATGGATTTTTGGTGTAACTCTTTATATTCCCGTACTTTTGATACTTTCGCAACAAAAGGTACGATAGACAATTAACTGTATGTTTGGATTAAAATTTATGACTTCAAACTATTGATTAAAAATACTATCATTTACACTTTCTACATACAATATTTATCACGTATTATTTAGTTTAATGCCACGTCTTTGTTACATATATACATTTTTACAAAATATTACTGTAAATTTGGAATTTTAAAAGTTATAATGATTGAGGATCAATTATTTATTGAATTCTGCGTAATTTTTCTTTACTCAAAAATTAATGTAATTTTTGAGAATGAAAGAAAGTATTGATGTGAAAATTTATGAAACTGTTAGCTGTAAAGTGAAATGGATGAGAAATGGGTTAAGTGTTCTCATCGCTACCCTGGGTACTATTTTTGAATCAGTACATAGTTCTACAACTACCAACTAGTTGTTCTTCCAGGCATGTGTAAGATTGTGAAGAATAATCGGGAGATGCATTCATATATTGATGCATACTTGTATTTACTACTAGGTTAATATAACAAATAAGTTATATTAAAATATATCTATATAGGGCTTGTATACATTTATTGCCGCTTAGTTTTTCCAACCAAATTCATCGAGCCACAGTATTTTATTCCTATAACACCATCAGTTAGATATGAGCCAGGGCAGCATTTTTATTTCTTCTCCTCACTTGAGTTTAAATTAAATGTAGACATATTCTCAATTTGCTAAAAGGCATAGATTACAAAACACAAACTCTGAAATACATTATATTCCTAATATTTCTCAAAAGGTACATATACCAGTGAGTTAAAAAGTCCTAATTCGCAGTAAGCTATGAATAGAAAAACGTATGTCAATTTGAAAGTATTAAATTAAATATCAATCTGACACAAGATATTGTCAAAAATGTTATTTATCTGAAGAAATAAAATCTTTTTTTCTTGACTAATTATTTTAGAAATAGAAATAAATTCGAAAACGGTGAAAGGCAATATTCTGTATCTTTCTTTATTATATTTTCTCCTTAATTTTTTCTAATTTCTGGTACCTTGTATGAAGATTGTAAATGTCGAACGTAATTCGCCTACTCAAGGTGTCGAGAAGAGGGATAATTCATGTTCACAATTCTCTTGATTTTAACATTTATTTGGACGTTTCGGAGGTCCAAAAACCTCCATCTTCAGCATTTTACATTATTGTCTAAGTTTTTACATTTGATGTTTTTTGGTAAGATGTGTTCTCTTACAAAACCCAGTAAAATTTGATAAGAGGGTTGATCTTCACCTCCATCCTGGTTTTTTGAGGAATTAAGGCTTGAATAAAAAATTTCTTTTTTAAATAATTAAAGTGACCGACGCTTTTGTTACCTCGGCCACATGGTCGGTAAATTTACTTACAAAGATATCAATTTCACAGTTTTTAAGCGGTGATATTTATTGTCATTCTGAGATCTAGTGTAACATGGTGCTAACCAGAGCTGGGCAAGTTACTTTTAAAATGTAACTAGTTACAGTTACAGTTACCTCAAAAAAAAGTAACTAAGTTACTTAAGTTCCAGTTACTTTGGTGAAAGAACTAAGGTATTTACTAGTTACTCATTAAAAGTAACTTAGTTACTTTGAGTTACTTTCTAACTACTTTTAATGGCGTGAAGTGTAGACTTAGACTCTTGACTTAGTTATTGTGGAGGATACATATCAGGGAGTTTTTGCACTAACTACGTTAACCTAAATTTTAACGTTATTGCTTGGCAACACCCAATCAGATTATTATTGTTAATGTTAACGGACCTACAGGGCCTTATTACCGCCTAGGCCCACAAGG
Organism: Ophonus ardosiacus; assembly: GCA_943142095.1. NCBI lineage: Eukaryota > Metazoa > Arthropoda > Insecta > Coleoptera > Carabidae > Ophonus > Ophonus ardosiacus. Next base: position 65,670,045 of record OW964823.1, read on the forward strand.
CTACGGCCTAGGGCCCGCTTTGACAAGGGGCCCGCAGGGCCCGGTTGCTGTGATTTTTTAAAAATTTATTAATTTATTTTTCAATTTTGATTTCTTATACCAAGATATAAAGAATCTACTTTCTTTCTAACATGACATGACCATTATAATGTATAAAACATGCAGACATTATTTCCTACCTAGACTTATTAGTGGATAATGATTAATTTATTGGAAACCTCGGATAAGACGTCGATTTTCAATCTGACGCCCCGCGCTCACATATCTAAGGAAATTTGATGAAAAAGTATCTTTTTATAAATATTTGGGGCCCCGCTACGCTAATAACGTAATAACATATTCCCGAGAACCGGCAAAATCGCCAACCGTCCCTAGAGAGGAGTAACAAAATATTACGCTAAAATTTCACCTCAAACTAGAATCGAGCATGCGGTACTGTATAATTGATCAGCTTTTCTCTCAGCAGGCAATTTTATTTTTTTCTTTAATAAATAAACTTACATTATAATTATACAAATATTTGTACGTACTTGTTTTTTACTATAAAGAGGGCGGGGGCTGAAAAAAAATTTGGCCTAGGGCCCAAAAATCTGATAAAAAGGCCCTGCGAACCTACATTATAATATAACATAAAAATTAAAAGTGACATTTTATCTTGTGAGAAGGGAATTTGCAAAAATGAGACGAATTCAAGTCTTGCAACCCTTAAAACAACGAACAAAATACACTATATTTTGTATAACCTGAAAATTGAAATAATTTTGATGATTTAGTGGCAGCTTAATTATAAAACGTATCATTTGTAAGCGAGGAAAATATTTGAAAATAATATATTTTATAAGTCAAATTTAACATTTAGTGACTTTTTAATTCTAGAATTAAAAGTTAAAATAATGTGTTATTTTTAGTTTTTCTGTTTACCGTACAAAAACTCTATTATTAATGAATGTAATTATTTTATTATCTATTATGGCTTGAAATCAATCAACAATAATATTGAATTTAATTATTACATACATTTATTTAAAACAAAACAGTTTTAGTTAGTGTTTCTAAAAAAGGCATCAGCCTCAACAAAATATTTCTTAGAAATTTAAATCCCCCCGTTACTTTTTATGACTAAGTTACATTCCACTTTTTAAGTTACTTTGACTAACTTAAGTTACATTCTAGTAACTTAAGTTACTCAAGTAACTAGTAACTAAAAACCGGAAAGTTGCCAACTACTTTACCGCAACATGTTAAGTTACAGTTACAGTTACCATATTTTAAAAAGTAACTAAGTTACGTTACAAGTTACGTAAAAGTAACTAGTTAGTAACTAAGTTCCTAAAGTAACTAGTTACTGCCCAGCTCTGGTGCTAACTTAGTTTCCTGCAAGCAGTTTTAGAATTTTTATGAAGCCAGTTCCTCCTGAGCTAGAAGTCTGTTTCTCAATCTCATCTGCCGTGAAATGGTTGAGTCTTTATAAGGCTATAGCAGAATATTCATTTTCATTTAGGTAATATGTTCCACAGTTTATTTTTTTATCATCTATCGTAAAATGAAATTTTTGGAATTTGCTTCTTATTTTTCATATTTTTGCATCCATTGACAATATAATCTCATCTCACATGTTGAAGATTTTTTATGCAGTTCTATCGGTTCGAGACAATTTATAAAACAAGTGATGCCAAAGTCGCAGGTTGTTTACATCGCTAAAACATGAACTTAAAATAACAAATACCGTGAGTATTTTATAAAGTGAAACATTGGATTTGTTATATCCATAGTTACGACTGGACATTTGATTGACAGCAATGTATTTGCCCGTTCCGTTTAAAACGAAACATTGGGAACGAATTTAACATTTGATAAGACGTCAATAGAAGTTAATTTTGTTTAAATAATTATACCTGCTTTCTAAATTAAAATTAGTTGTAGAAAAAATATAGTGTGCACCTTATTTCCGAGTGATTTTTTGACTCGGCTAAATTTCTTCTGTCAAATTCATTCCCCATGTGTCATTTTTAATGAGACAGACAAATACATTGCTGTCAATCAAATGTCAAATCATAACTTATAAAAAAATTCAACGGTTATCTGTCATATTGTCAAGATGTCATTAGAGGTTAATTTTATTTAAATAATTATACCTATTTTCTAAATATTAAATTTAGATGTAGAAAAAATACTGTGTGCACCTTGTGCCCCAAATATGTTTAGTGCTCTCGAGTGGTTTTCTGGCTCCGCTAAATTTCTTACAATATTTAAATATAATGGTTGATTACGATGATCGACTGATTTCATAATGTAAAAATGGAAAATAATCAGACATGCAGTCGTTTGTAAATTATTTATTTCCTGGCCGACGTTTCGACTCTAGCCCTGAAGAAGACTTTTGTTAAAGTCGAAACGTCGGCCAGGAAATAAATAATTTACAAACGACTGCATGTCTGATTATTTTCCATTTTTAAATATAATACTTCTGTCAGATTCGTTCCCTATGTTTCATTTTAAATGGAATGGGCAAATACATTGCTGTCAATCAAGTATCAAGTTGTAACCATGGATATGACAAACCCAATGTTTCACGTTAAAAAATACTCACGGTATTTATAAATTTAAAAGTTAAAATTGAAATTATTATTCATGGTGTGAGGTAGGACAAACGAATTACCAAGTCTCTAAAATGCTGCTCCTTTCATTTCCACAAAAATTAACTTGCTGTTGTACTACTTCGTGCTTAAAGAACACTTGTAATATTTTTTCCGTATTCATATCTCTCTTGAAAAGCGCAGTCTAGAATAGTTATAATTACAATTGAAGATAACGATACGACATCACTTAAAATATATAACATAAATAAATTTGAAAAATCAACTTACCTCGTCGGAACTCGAACCCAAGACCTTCCACTTTCCGGGCGGATGCTTTACCAATTGAGCTATGAGGCTTCCGACTAAGTCATTTGATAATTCGGGTGCACTGGGTGTCAGAAATGCAAATGTTGTTGAGGCGAATATATCTTCCTAAATCATATATTGCAAGCTTACTGAGGTGATGTTATTGTAGGATTTAACAATTGAAGATAATAACACGACATCACTTAAAGTATATAACTTAAGTTATTATACAGTTTATTTTTCAAATTTATACCTTTAGTAATGGAAATGGAAGTTATAGCACGAAGCTACGACAGGGAGAGTGTCGAAAGAATAACAAAATATAAATATATGGGATAGTAAATGAATATCATATTTCTAGTAGCTTATATAAAATACCTATTTCTTTAATTGTGTCTGCTCTTACGTGGTGAAACTTATAATTCATTTTTTAAGTATTGAAATACAGGGTTTTTAGTTTCACAAATATTTTAATTAGATTACTAGTTTTGCTATAACATTAGCATCATCAGATCTAACGAAACTTAAAACATCTGTAATGTATATATATTTATAAATGTTTAGTTTTCTTAGATCTGATGATGCTAATGTTATAGCGAAACTTGTAATCTAATAAAAAAATATTTGTGACACTAAAAACCATGTATTTCAATACTTAAAATTTAAAATACTTGTATTTCAAAAAAAGGGAAATGATGTTACGAATTTATATTTTTCTTTACATTGCATTGCAAATTCAGAAAATATAACAAATAAAATATGAAATATTTTAATTAATTTTATGAAATGTATGAAAACGCCAACATAGTAAAAATAAAATGGCATATAACTGCATTCATTAATGTACTACAAAGTGATTCACTGTACAGAAATAAAATTTATGTAACTATTGTTACAATAATTTTGTATTTTATAATTTATATATAAATTTATTCTGTTTTTGGCAAAAATATGGGATTTTTACCTCTCGCTAAAAGAGGTACTGGAATCATGCTAAAAATCGCATATTAGTGGATAAGCACGTTTTAAGGTCCCTATAATCTAATTATAACATTTTTATGATGATGTCCATGTGTGTATGTATGCAGATGTGTGTGTGTATGTGTGTGTGTGTCTGTGTGTGTGTGAGTGGATGTTGTAACCACGGTTTCTTCTCAAATACTATAAGACTTAAAAAATATTTAACTGCAGTTTCCTCAATCTGACATTCCTGGGTATAGCTGATTAGATTTTGGTAATAATTGGACAACTGGAAGTAATAGTTTCTAAAAAAAATCTATTATTTTTTTACATTTTCTGTTATTCTTAATATTAAAGAATATAAAAAACTATCCGATACATTTAAATTTTTTATTATATCTTCTATGGAGAGACACCCTAAATATATATATGTGGAGTGTAATCGTCACTGTTTCGATTAGTTAAGGAGGAAAATATCGTGGGTGTGTCAGTGGATTGTAGGCTTTAATTAAAGTTGATTCTTTTAAAATCTGTCAAGCTTTCGTGTATTTAGTTTTTACACAGTATTGGTGAAGATGTTTATGTCATTGATTTTATAAAACAGAAGAATTTTGACATTCTTTTAGTTAAAATAGACAAAAATAAAACTTATAATAATTTTGTAAATTTTAACTAAAATAATGTCAAAATTCTTCTGTTTTATAAAATAAATGACTTATAAACATCTTCACCAAAACTGTCCTGATGATGTGTAAAAACTAAATACACGAAAGCTTGACAGATTTTAAAAGAATCAATTTTAATTAAAGCACACTATATATATATATATATATATATATATATATATATATATATATATATATATATATATATATATATTCCTTGTGTTGCTTATATTGCTCTTGATAGGAATTTAAGATTAAACGAAGATTAACATCCTAAATAACATAAATTAAGTACGATTGTATTGAATAAAATACATTTAAAATTGTGATGGTGTGAATTAAAGTGAACTAAATAAATTTAGCAACATAAATAATGAAATTATAATCACAAAAAGAAAAGCTTTCGATATAATGAAGGTATTATTTAAACAACAAAATAAAATGAATTCACTCTCCGGAATAATTCCGTCAAAATAAAAGTTCCAAAATAAATATTCTGATTAGTGCAATATAGCATCAAACTCTCCGAAATAGCTATTTGTGTATTAAGAGCACAAAATGGAACATTGTTGATTAAGAGGTTGCGCTCGAAACACACACAAGATATTTTCTACAGTCGCCACAATGGGGTCGTCCACCATAACAAAAAATAATAAAATGTAGTTTGTATTTACAGTACTACTCAATAAATAACAATCATATTTTTAAATTTTAATTTATCGTTATTAACCATTCTTCTTGAGCTATTGCTATAATCAGACCTAAGCACTTTTTACTTTTGTTTTAGTAAATGTGTGCCCTATTTTTTTTTTTTTGTATTCCTTTACACAGCACTATGGAATTTTGTTTGTTATGTAATATACCGACAAAGCAGTACTGACAAAATTTTGTAGACAAGTGACATTTCTCAACAGCTTTTAAGTCTTCCAGAAATTAGTTTTAAAACATTCCACAAGAAGATTTGTTGGGAAATTTTGACAGCTTTCGCAGTTTTTAAATCACCAGAAATCAGTTTAATAGTTTTGTACTGCTTTTAAGTCTCCCAGACATTAGTTTTAAAACATTCCAAAAGGAGATTTTGTTGAGAGAATTTGACAGCTTAGGCAGTTTTTAAGTCACCAGAAATCAATTAAGAATGTTAAGAAATGATATATTAGAATCAGGCAAAAAAGGCACATCCATATTTTAGTGAATAAACACGCCTTAAGGCCACTAGAATCTGATTTTAACATTTCTACAATGATGTCTCTGTGTATATATATTTATATATATATATATATATATATATATATATATATATATATATATATAGGTGTGTATATGTGTGTGTGTGTGTGTTAATTTATGTTATTACAAACATTAAAGAATATACAATTTTCTATCCAATACATTAAACATTTTATTATATCTTTATAGATTTAGAGATAGAATGAATTATAAATATATAAAATAATTCCTTGTATAATAAATCAGCCTATGGAAATCATTTGAAAAATTAAAATGTTTATAATTGACATAAATGTCAGTGTACATTTAATATTTATTTTCTCATTCATTAAATATTTAAAATTATAGTTAAATAAAGAATTCGTACATGGACAAGTCAAAATGTAATATTAATAAAATACGCTGTTGTTATAACGAGGAAAAGATTCCGTCAACATCTAAAATTGATATAAAAAGAAACGGGATTCATTTATAAGCCAAAATATATACAGTATCAGTGTCAACTAAACACGCGATTACTATACATATAATTCATAATATACCCTTCAGATAATATCACCACTCTCGTCAATGAATTGGAAGAATCTCGAACATTTAGAAGAGTAGGAGGAAACTTGTTCATAGAATGAATGTTAAATACAATACTTATATAGTCTAATATGAAAATGGCGAGAGGTATTGTTCTGGCCACAACAGATTATTTTTTATTTTTCATCTTCGCTCCCTTAAATCGGTACGATCCACTTAGCTCGACGAATAGAATCAAAAAATATATTGGATTCATATGATTTTCATATTTCACAAAGAAAATACCTATGTAAATTTTAATAATTTTTGTATGGCCTCCAATTAGCATATCTTACAGTTATGCGTACAGTCCTATGCACTCCCAAAATAAGTTCATGAATCAAAACAGATAACAGTTATACAAACTTCTCAAAATGTGGGAAATTTCTAAAAACCTATCTTAATATGAAGTAAATATTATTGATACGAGAAAAGGAATGATTTGTAAAGCTCCCGGATTTAATTGACGCCTTACAAATACTCGCTGTGACAACACTGTCGCTCAGTCTACAGAGTATTACGACAATCAATTTCTCTTCAACATTCAACTCTTTTCAGCGTCACTGATATACTTATGTACGTATAATGGTGTAAGCGTGCTAGTCGTCCTTTGTACTATCAGTTCTGAAATGTGTAAAATCTATAAATAATAAAATATTTTCGTTTCTCTAAATTTTACTTTTCTTCTAGTATGTAACACAAGTAAATGAAATGTATGTATCATTATTAAAATATATCGTATTCAAAAAAATGGGAAATAGACCTTTACATTTACACTCGCATTTAAAGGAGATTTACTCGTATATTGGGGAAGGCGAAAGACGTGAATCATGGTTATGTGTTATGTGCTTGTGATATATGGGAACCATATAATATTTTTTTTCTTTTAAATTTAGAGCGAAATGTGAAAAAAGTTTTTTGACAACTTTTCTTAGGAAAATTCAAAAGCTTGTTTTAAAAGTAAAATAATCAAGTGATGCAAATTCTCACCGAGAATACGTAAATACCTGAGTGATTGTAATAGTTCTGAGGTGTTGTTTGATAGCCCATAGTTGACAGTTACAGTTGCCATTTTACTTACGATGCGTTAACTTTATAGGAGGGAATTTATAAACAAATATAAAACATAAGAACTCTTACACCATTGAAAAGAGAAAAAAATAATGAATTTTTTGAGATTAAAATCAGGTATGTTCCATTGAAAAAATATAAGTTTGTGTTATATCTCGAAAATTTACGGATATAAAAATTTATTTCATACGCCGCTGGTTATTTAACAAAAATATCTATCTTTTATATTTGAAACATTTTTCTCAATTACTATTAGTTTAGAAGTTATTTGAAATAGAAAAAAATAACAATATTTAGTTTTTCGTCATTATCTAGTCCCCTATGAGAATTTTTGGAAAAACAAAAGCGCATCTGAGACGGCCTCCCAAAGGCGCACAAAAAGTTCCATTTAACCGACATCGTATCTCTTATAGTTCTCGAGATCCCAATGATGGCAGTTCTAAATGGGACACACTGTATATGTTGGTAAAGTTGACTGTGTTCGATTGTATGATCGTCCAGTGTGTAAGTGGATGGATGTGATTGGTAGTGTGCTAAAGGAGCGTAAGTTTCCGAGTATGAAGAGAAGGAGAGTATGTATGAATGTACAATTATTAATATGGCTGAGGCGAAAGAAGTGTGCCTAGATAGGAATGTGTGGCGAAGGATGATTCTTTCGTAACTATTGTGGTATGAAGATGCATGGTTAGTAAAAATGTTCTTAATTTTACCTTAAATAGTACATTTTATTTTGCTTCTAACTCCTACTTAAGAAACAAATGAACAACTTTGTAGTCAATGGATGCACGTTTTCATTCTAAACAATTTCTTTCATTACACTTTTGTTATATAATTAAAAGGTAAGAGTTACCACCAAATCAAAATTTTTGCATTGTGGAAATATATTCTGCAAAAGTTATTACTAATATACGGCAAATGGATACGACAGCTTTCATGTATTAATCTTGATAACATACAAATCATGACTTTGTATTTGTCCATGTGAGAAGACCTGAATGTCACATTCATGTTCATTTGTCCTGTTCAATAAATCATCTGCAGGGTTTCTCTTACTATAAATTTGAATTATTATACGCAGAAATCCAGAAACGGTTATATTTTATACTTTATTCGGATCTTAGCAACTTAAAATATTTAATATTGAGCACTTGTCTGAAGTTTTACCGAAACATCACTGGATTTCGATGAGAAAATTGAATTTTATAATTCACGAGTTATCTAGTAAATTTAAAATTTTGTTGATTAATGATCGAATTCATCCAACTTTTAATACAATTCTAATTACATAAATTATTTTATAGGCGTGTCCTGAAAATAGTGAAAGAATAAATTTGTAGATTTTTACACAAGAAAATGTCATTTCCTAAAATATTCCTCACCGTATTATGTTCTATTTGACGAAATGCATAATAGAATAAATAAATAAATTAGGGTTGGAAAAATTCCTAGATACGCAGTTCAAATTTTACTGCATATCCAGGAATTTTTTCAATCCTAATTACTGTAGTCCAGTCAATGGAGACCAAAAAAGACCTTTGTTTTAGAAAAGGTGCGGAAAAAACGATTTTAACATATGTTATTTGGGTCGAAAGGGAGATGAAAAATTCAAATTTGTGACATTGGGGAGGCTCGGCGTGAGCCGCCATCTTGGATAAAAGGTGCAAAAAATGAGTTTTTTGCTATTATCTCGAAAACAGTGGCCTATATCAAAATTTTACAAGAATACAAAATTAAAGCTCGTTACTTTTTGTGCAAAAAGGATTCTTGCATTTTTTACCCAGGATGAACTCTCAAAGAGGTATATCACTCAAAATATGCACAATATTAAGTTTTTAATACTTATACTAATAGATTTTATTATTTACAACAGTTTACATTCGTTGTGGTATCAAAAAGGAGTGAATTATCGATGATTTTTAAATAATTATTGTCAACGCTTTCTCATAAATTCATCAACCACTCTGACCCGGTTCAAGATACGAAATCGCGGTTTGAAAATTTTAATTCAGCTTGGAATTCTCCTTCATGTCATGTTAAACGATTTTTGTTCCAATGACCGGTTCACGAATTATACATCTGCAAATCGACTTAGTTTTCATTTTGCAAAACTTGGACTCGTACGTGAAGATTGCCGTATGACTTTTGAGCATATAATGACTAGAAGCCGCCTTATGGTGCTTGTTGTGATAGGAACACATGCGGGTGTCGTGGTGTATTGCAGGCTGCATATTGAAGCCGTGGTGTATTGCGGGCTGCGTATTTTCTTAATATTTGTACTATCTTTTTTAACAAAGTAATGATTAATTGCTGCTTTTGAAATATATAAATCACCTTTCTTTCCAATAGATTTATATCTCTTTACTCTTACGTCATTATTAGTAGGAAACCGGAAATTACACTTTGCTATTATTTGTAAAAAAAATACTTATACACATGAAACGAAATATCCGTACTTTCTTTGTATCTTTCATTACAATTTGATAAGTTACAGTAAAATGACAAGTAGTGACATATAATACAACAAAACACTGCCCACAATACACCATGACTTCCATGACTGAGATTATGAACAAAGACAACACTGCGATTAGTTGTTTAAATAATATTTATCTCCCTATAATTATTTACTTTACTATTTATTTATTTATTTATTTATATCACTATTTTACTATACGAAACGACTTAACTGAGTTCACGAAATTTATATCATCGACATCCCTACCTGACTGTCTTTCTCTTTCTTCTTCCCTGTTAGACGTTTCCTCTTTTAGAGAGTCCTCTCTCTCAGACTATCTTCTCTCAGACTCGTGTCAGAGTGACTGTTGATGATAGACTTGTATCAGACTTCAAAGTCCAATTAACTAACTCAACTGAACTCATTGGCTAACTCGCGCAGAGACACCCCGGCTATATATTCGCTCGCTACTCCTAGAATAGCCCAGAATATTTCCAGAAACGTCTAGCTTAATGTCATACTAATTTACGTCAGTTTGTGGCGCACAAGAATTAAGGTTATGTCATCATTTGTTTACAAAGCTGCCTTTCGCTGCAACGAGCTGTAACTAGCTCGTGGATATAACAAACTCAACGTTTCACGTTAAAAATACTCACGGTATTCAACTCTTCCTTAAATGTTAATGTTTTATCATGTTAAAGATGTATCATTAATAAGATACGGTATTATCTTTTGGGGCTAGTCTGACAACGCCAGTAACGTATTTTTGAGTTAAAAACGAGTGCTTCGGTGTATTGCTAATTTAAAGTCACAGAATTCATGCGAAGACAGTTTTATAAATCTAAATTAATTTTAACTTTGACTGGTTTATTCACTTGTAAAAATAAGGCTGTCGCAAGAATTTTTATATGACTTCTAAATATTAAATTTTAAAAGATATTGTTCTTCATAGAGTCACAAGTTTGAAAATATTACGAAATATCTATTAGATATTTTACAAGTAAATATTAAAATTTTTGTAATATTTTGAAAAAGCACGTGATCTGAAACAGAATGTGACGTCAGAGTACATATGTGATAAAACTATTGTCTACTTTTATTTATATAAATAACGTAAACTATTTTCCTGTTGGCTATGAATGACGTGATGTATGTACTTCGACGTCACAAGAGTGGGGGATTGTTTCTTATGACTATTTCTGGCGCCAATCCTTTTATTTAATTATTTGCGAACATAAAAATAAATTATTATTTTTATTATTAATTTAAAAAATATTGCATAAACTTTAATTTAAAACACTTTTTATGTAGTTTGATAACATTTATTTTGTATTTATATGAGCTACTATGGTAATAAATAGTATATTGTACAAAAAGAGTGGATATGATGCTCATATCTCATGAGGATGAAGTTTGTGGCACGACGCCGCAGGCGGAGTGCCTCAATCATCCGAATGGGATATGGGCATTCCACTCGAGTTGTACAGTATATTTTTCCTACGACCAAGATATTTAAAATATATAAATGAAAAAACCTTGTATACAAAATTGTATGTACCAGCGAATAGGTTTAATAAATTTTTTTTTTATTATTATTTAAAATTCAGTGCAGTATACAATATACTGATTTAGTAGCATTAAAATGAATTCAGTTGTTTTTCATATCCACCCTAGAGTGGATATGACTATCATATCCACACTGTTCAACGTGCGAATTTTTCATATCCACCCTAGAGTGGATATGACTATCATATCCACAATGTTCAGCGTGCGCATTTAGCATCATATACAGTAGGGAGTAGGAAAATATTTTTTTATTTTGTACATTATTTTTAATAGTAATATTGTTTTAACGCACACTTCATTTTGAGAAGAAACATTTAAATATTTTCATTAATGTCTCAAAAAGTATCAAGGTAAGAACCCTTTAACATTTTTAAAGCAAAATTTTTTTCTATGAATTAGGGCAATAATATACAGGATAAAAATGAGTTAAGGATTCCTTATACTAAATTCAAAATTAGTAATAACTCTCCCAATTCTTTAGGAATGAAGTTATTTAATAACTTACCTTCAAGTGTAAAGGAACTAACAAATATTAATATATTTAAGCAAAAACTAAATATTTACCTATCAGAGAAATGTTCTACGAGATAATCTGAATGATTTCTATAACGAGCGACATTTAATTTTTTATTGTAATTATATAAATAAATAAATAAATTAAATAAATAAATAAATAAATAAATAAATAAATAAATAAATAAATAAATAAATAAATAAATAAATAAATAAATAAATAAATAAATAAATAAATAAATAAATAAATAAATAAATAAATAAATAAATAAATAAATAAATAAATAAATAAATAAATAAATAAATATATAAATCATCACGGCATTTTACCCATTACTGGGTTTGCCATTATCTACAACACATGTAGACTTCGATAATGATGACGATATATTTTACCGTGTGGGCGCTTAACAGGCGTCACCTCACGGGCACTCATAGCTGGTATGGAGAGTGCACCACAGGGATCACTTTTGTGCGATTAGAAGTTTAAAATTATGATAACGGTTCCTATAAAATGAAATTATTTTCTTAATGAATAAAATATATTATTATTATTTTTATTATTATTATTATTATTATTATTATTATTACTATATTATATTACTACAGCAGGGTCTTTGGAAAACAATTTAAATACGTTGAAATTAAATACACACATATCTTGAAGTGATGTCTCAATATGATTTTACCTAAAGTCTAAAGCCTATACAGGGGTCGGCGCTCGAAGTGGTACCAACTTCATGTTGCTGTAACAATCAAACGGCTAATGACAGCGCGTTTATTTTTTGACAAGCGTCAGTCTGTTATATTGATAACAAGCCTACGAAAGCATATCGTTTTACGTCGCAGTTAAAAAAAGTTATCGAAATGGAATTCAAACGCAACAGTGTCATTGCTTTGTATTTGGCTGGAAAATCGCAACCAGCCATTGTTAATGAGCTACAACATTTACGTGTGAATAAAATGTTTGTGTATCGGAAAATCTCAATGTGTCTGTTCGTAGTACGGGGCGTATATTAAAAAATGAACTACAATTGAAGCCCTACAAAATACAAAGTGCAAGATTCAACACCTTCACAAAAGGCACTTCGCCTAGCAAGAGCATAGGTGATAAAACACTTGCACGTACCAACCCCCAGGCAATCTTGAAAATTTAGTCTTTTCTGATGAAAAAATTTTTACGGTTCAGCAATATGTAAACAAACAAAACGATCGTGTATGGTTAGAATGCAAATCAAAAGACAATTCATGCCAGCGAATTGTTTTGCGAAGCGCCTGCATCAGTGATGATTTGGGCCGCGGTAACTGCCACAGGACGCTCACCACTCGTTTTCATTGAACAGGGCATAAAGGTAAATCAACAAATCTACCGGGAAAAAATTTTAAACGATGCTTTGTTACCTTTGGCACATAAACAATTCGGTAGAAACCATTGGACGTTTCAACAAGACTCGGCACCGTCCCATAAAGCCCGTGAAATACAACTTTTTTTACAAGAAAAAGTTCCCACCTTCATTTCTTCACAACAATGGCCACCATATTCCCCGGACTTAAACCCAATGGATTTTTCCTCCAGAATGGACCATTCTGGAGGCCAAAGTATCAACTAAAAAAATCTGTTGTGGCCAGCACAAGACCTCTCGCCATTTCTATATTAGGCTATATAAGTATTGTATTGCACTTCGCTTTCGAATCGTCGTTTTACAACAAAAAATTACAGAACTTTACTCAAATATTGTTTTTTATTGTATTTAACATGTCTTCTGCACACATATAATTCCAATTATATCTATTTTTCATTGTATAAGGAAGTTTCTAAATGTCAGAGATTCTTCCAATTCATTAACCAGATTGGCGGTATTTCTGATGGATATATGCATTTTACTACAATTTTACCTATAATTTCAAATATTTAATTAATAAAATAATAAGAAAAGTTAAATATACTTCCCAGAAAAAGCTATCAGAATGTTACTAAAACTGTTGATATTTAATAATGACATGTGTCATGTTATAAACATTGGAATTTGTCAACTGGTTTCCTTAGTGCCTTGGCCTCTGCGATTAGTTTACTCTATAAATTATAGTGTCTTATGTCTAAATCTATACAAGATATAACAAAATTTTTAACTGTATTAGATGGAGAATTTTATGTTCTTCAATATTTAATAAAAAAAACTCCCAAAAAATTATATTTGGAAGAATTTTTCTAAAAAAACTACTACTTCCGGTTGTTCAGTTGTTACCAAAACCTTTTCAGCTCTTCCCAGGAATGTCAGATTGAGGAAATGCATTTAAATATTTTTTAAGTCTATTAGTTCTTGAGGAATCGTCCCTCCAACATCCAGCCATACACACATACATACACACATCCACACACACACACACACACACACATCATTGTAAAAATGTTAAAATCGGATTCTAGGGACTTTGAAACGTGCTTATTCATTAAAATCTGGATATGTGATTTTTAGCATGATTCCAATACCTCTCTTAGCTACAGGTAAAAATATGAGACGGTCAACGCCTTAAAGATTGCTTTTCGCCGAGAATGGGACAAAATACCATCAGGGTACATTCGTGCAGCGTGTGAAGCCTTCCCGGACAGACTCGATGCTGTTATCCGCGCTAAAGGTGGCTACATCGAACAATAACATTTTTTTCTTAAAATTTGAAATGTTTTTAAAATATACTGAAGTTTTTAAATTAAAAAAATAAAAATTTACAAAATTACAGTATTTTTAATAGGTAACACTTCCAGTGCCGACCCCTGTATTTCTCTATGTAATACACGTTGCAAGCTTCTCGAGTTTAAGAACACGATATATCTTAATATGAATTATTCTTTGAAAATAATACATTTTCTGACGTAACTACGAACAAAAAGCAAATAAAAAGTTATCAGCACAATATTCGTTTCAACTTGTAGCAAGGAAAGAGAAACTTTTCTATTTTTCTTGCAATGAATACGTTTAGTAAATGTTTCGCAATGTCCACATTTTTTATTGCGTAGTAAAACATAATCATAAGAAATACATACATATACTATAATATGCATACTTACTTTTCCCACAACGTACGAGATTGGTTTGTACAGTTTGAGCAGGATAAACCCATCTCTAGTCTTTTTGCAGTACAAAAAATTCCATCTGCTTCACATTACAATCAATAATGTAGTATGTAGTACTAAACGCTGTGATCTGATTATGGCCACCTATAAATAAATAAATTTTATTAAAAACACAGTGTGCTACGATTAATATCCTTTTTACATTTAAAAATGATGATGCACACTGAACTGGAGACTTACACGAAATTCGTTAGTTTTGTACCGTAGGATAAACAGAATTTTTTGAATTATCAAAGTAATTTAAATAATAAGTTTAATATCCACAAAACTTAATATAATTTTATACGCGTCAAGTCGTTCATAAATGGATTGTGCTAATTAAAGTCAGATTATTCGTATTAGTCTTTGTTAAAACAGCGATTTTACTGACATCTATAAACATTAAAACGGACTGCATAATTAAAGTGAGATGAAAGAGAGAGAGAGAGATGTTTTAATAATGTACCTTCGCCTTGCATAATTAAAAATGGCATGTGTCAGATATTCAATTAATAGGCACAGAACAAGTTCGGAAACTATTTAATAAGTCTGTATAATGTAATGTCTAATTAAAGTATGATAATTAACAGTTATACCTTCTGTATAGATACAGGGTTTCCAGAATAACTTGCCGAACATGGCGATGTCGAGAATTATGAGAGTCGGTTAAATTAGACAAAAATTGCCCCATTAAGAGACCATTTTAATGGTGTTTTGTTATTTGCAAAAAAATTAAAAGTTTACTAAATATAGGCGAATTTGTAAGTTTTACATTTTTACTTTCGCTAAGAGAGGTATTGGATTTATGCTACAAACTGCATATCCAGATTTAAGTGAATACGCTCGTTTTAAGGTCCCTAGAATACGATTATAACATTTTTACGATGATTTCAGTGTGTGTATGTATGTATATATATATATATATATACAGGGTGTCCCATTTAAGGTACGAATGCATTGGTATCTCGAGAACCGTAAGAGCTACGAGGTTGGTTAAATTAGACAAAAGTTGCCCCATTAGGAGGCTCTTTTAATGGTGTTTTGTTATTTGCGAGAAAATGCATAGGTCACTAGATACAGGTGAAAATGTAAATTTCGCGATTTTCTTTTTTTGCTTATAACTTTGTTGTATGAAATAATACGAGATTCTGGTTTGCACTTTCTTAAGGCACTTTTGTATGGTGAATTTTCAGAAGTACTCAATTTTTTTTTATATCTAACCAATTACGAGTTACTGATAGCAACTTTTATTTTTCATATGGAGGTCATATTAAGCTATGGCATTTTTAAATAGAGATTTTTTTTTAGCTTTACAATGATATAAAACAATAATAATTTATTTTTATAATTAACAGAAAAATTAATAAAAATTGTTATTTATAGTAAAATTAAATTGAAAAAAGTAAATCGAAGGCTGCTATGGAAACAACAAACAAACAAAAAAGTGCAACAATTGAATTTCTGAATTTTACTTGACAATAGTAGATTATTACGAGTAATAAACGAACATTGGCAACGAATGTAACAACTCAACATATCATATTTTTCCCAACGAGAAAAATTCATTTTTATTACTCGTAATAATCTACTACGGTCAAGTAAAATTCAGAAATTCAATTGTTGCACTTTTTTGTTGTTTGTTGTTTCCATAGCAGTCTTCGATTTACTTTTTTCAATTTAATTTTACTATAAATAACAATTTTTATTAATTTTTCTGTTAATTATAAAAATAAATTATTATTGTTTTATATCATTGTAAAGCTAAAAAAAATCTCTATTTAAAAATGCCATAGCTTAATATGATCTCCATATGAAAAATGAAAGTTGCTATCAGTAACTCGTAAATGGTTAAATATAAAAAAAATTTGAGTACTTCTGAAAATTCACCATACAAAAGTGCCTTAAGAAAGTGTAAACCAGAATCTCGTATTATTTCATATAACAAAGTTATAAGCAAAAAAAGAAAATCGTGAAATTTACATTTTTACCTGTATCTAGTGACCTATGCATTTTTTCGCAAATAACAAAACACCATTAAAATAGCCTCCTAATGGGGCAACTTTTGTCTAATTTAACCAACCTCGTAGCTCTTACGGTTCTCGAGATACCAATGCATTCGTACCTTAAATGGGACACCCTGTATATATGTGTGTGTGTGTGTATAGCTGTTGGAACCACGGTTTCTGAAATACCATAAGACATGAAACGGTTTTCTCAATCTGGTTAGATGTTGGTAACAATTGGAAAACCGTAAGTACTAATTTCTTAGAAAAATATATTATTTTTTGAAAATATATGTTATTACAAATATTAAAGATTGTAAAAATCTCTATCCTATACATTTAAAACAATTATTTTATCTTCTATAGTTTTAGAGACAGAAATATAAATATATAAAATTATATGTTGTAATGAATTCCACAGCTCAAACAACTCCATGGAAACCAGTTGCAAAATTGAAATGTTTGTAGCTGACAAATAAATGTCAGTGTCAAAAATCCGGAAACATTACTCAAGACTTATTCTGGTAAATACATTTTATATGTCTCATATTATTATTAATCAAGTAAAAAATAAACAAATATCAGTGCTTAATGTCAATCTGAAATTTGCTGTAAATTGCGAATTTTAATTTGCGTATTTTTCGTAAATTAGGATATTGACCGGTAGTATTTACTCTTAAACAGGGGTGATTAAGCGTTGACTAAAGTAACAAATTCAGTTGTTTTTTAATCACCCCAATGTATTTCTAAATGGTAGTTATGGTAATTAGTTACTCAGGGTGACTAAAATTTTAAGTAAATACTACCGGTCATTGTGTTTAGTTTTAGTCTCACATTGTGTAGTTTTAATTTTGAACAACAACTTTTTTATTTACAACTATTCTCTAAATTTAATAGGTAACTATAACAAAATGAAAAAAAAATAACATTGTATTCCTTATATAAAGGATTCCAAGTAGACACCCGGTATGTGTAGCCTAATATAGAAATGACGAGAGGATTTTTTTAATTTTTGCAAATACCTCCTAAGTCTCAAATAACACTGGATATTAATTTGCACATCTTTAAAGCACTTTATTATGTTCTTTGCAAGGTGATGGTATTTTTTTTTATCACTGTTTTCGTGTTATGATGTCAAAGTTTTAATTTTTATATGGACGCCATATTCGAGAATTAATATATACAGTATGTCCCCGGATTGAGTTTACAAGAGGAAAAAAAAATTTATATTTAATTTTACGAAAAAATGCTAAGGAAAGAAAAATTTTTGATTGAATTAAAACGCATGCTTTAATTATTAAAACTTTTAATTAATGCAAGGTTCTTTCATTATAACGTTTTTTCGTATTTTGTCCTCTTAATTATAATTATTACATTGAATCTAACATTATATTTGTTGGCTTTGAAATATTGACAAATGTTTATTAATTCTAATTTCAGATAAAAAAGTGGTAATTGAATAAACTAAAATTATTTTGATTTTCGCTGTTTTTTTTTTCTGAAATAAGAATTAATAATCATTTGTCAATATTTCAAAGCTAACTAAAATCATATTAGATTCAATGTAATAACTGTGTTATTAGGAGGACAAAAACGTTATAATAAAAGAACCTTACATTTATTAAAAGTTTTAATAACTGAAACATGCGTTTTAATTCAAGCAAAAATTGTAAAAGGGGGTCAACTTAAAAATCTTAAATGGGACCCTCTATTTTTTATTGCAGATTCGGAAAGAGCGTAAAAAATATGTTGGTTCTATTCAGAAACTTTTTTTGTACGCTGTAATCGTAAAAATGTAAATTTGCTAGAAAAAAGTTAACCGATTTATATTTTGTTAATAATTTGATAAAAAAAATCACGTTTTTTGTTTCAATAAATACACAAAACTGTAGAAATATTGCTCCTTAACACTCAGGGGGAATTAAAAGAAAGAAACTTTTTAAAAACTGACTATGGATAACTCGATTTCATCAGAAATTAATTCTACATTTTTACGATTGCAGCGCCACCTGTTCGGAGTACACATGATCACTTGATTGTTAATATTTGTAAAAAAAGTTCATTTTACTGTATTTATGTTAGCGAATCATGCCATATCGTTTCGAAATGGTTGTGATTTGTTCGGCTTCAGTAAAGGCACTGGTCATTTGATTTTTATTCAAATATGTCAGACAATTTCGAACTACATATAATGAAAATTTAGTGAATGCTCAAGATGACCAAGAATCATACGGAATTTCTGGCGTAATAGGATGTACAGATGGAATTCATATTCAAATTAAAGCCCCAAAAGGAAACCCAATAGACTATTACAATCGAAAAGGATTTCATTCTGTAATCATGCAGGGTGTGTGCAATTCTCAACTAATGTTCATTGATGTCTACATTGGCATGCCTGGTAGAGTTCATGATGCGAGAGTGTATAGAAATAGTCTTCTATTTGCACGAATGAATACTGGAGTAATATTAGAAAATGAGCATATATTAGGGGACTCAGCGTATCCATTAAAAATTAATTTGCTGACACCATACAGAGATAATGGACATTTGTCAAGATTCCAAAGGAAATTTAACACTAAACACGCTGCTGCAAGAGCTTCAATTGAAAGAGCTTTTGGTTTACTCACTGGCAGATTTAGAAGATTAAAATATCTTGATATGAATCTGTTGCATCTTATACGAAAAGTTATATGTGCAGCTTGTGTTTTGCATAATATTATTTTACAATACGATGGATATCAAATTGACAATGATGATAATGTTATACAGGAGCAGGGCCTTAATATTAGACAAAATAATTACAATAGGAATATAGATAATGAAGCTGCTATAAGAAAACGAAATGCAATAGCTGAAATGTTATAAATATATTTATTCTTATGTAATGACTTACAACATAAAATAACAAAATAATGTACACTTATATTAAATAAACAAATTCTTCTAAAAATACATAATTAATTATAAATTCCAATTTATTAGAAACAAAAAGACTCATGAATAACAAATTTTAATGCCATGTGCACACGGGAAAATTTTTTGAGTTTTCAGAAATTTATTTTCTGCAAAAAATAAAATTAGAAATTTCATTAAATTATTCACGAGATGTAATAATCAGAACTTCACATGTATCAGTCGATAAATCTTATCGGCGGAATATAAACTGAACATAACATGTAAACGGTCCCAACAAATTTGAAAAAACTTTTACAGGAACAGATTTCATGAAAGTATAGGTGGTACCATGTACAAGTGATTAAGGGTAATTACCGAGTAGATGACTAGTAGTGTTTTAGTTCTGTCAATCGTATATACATTATTTTAGAGAAAAATATATCAAATAAAAGTTACAGAAAAATTAATTGCACACAACTTTCATTTGAAGTATTTTTCTCTAAATAATTCATAAACAATTGACAGCGCTAAAACACTACTGCCCATCCCGTCGCCAATCACCAAGAATCACTTGTTCATGGTACTACCCAATGTTTCCCCGTGAGCTTATTACTGTTTTCGGTATAATAACATATATAGCAAGTACAAAAAAAAAAACATATATCAAGGAACGATTTCAAATTGCATTTATTTCAGGGTATCTTAAGAAAATCTTTTTTCTATTAATTTTTCCAATAATTGGTTACGTTTCTCCTGAATTGTGTTGGGTTCTTTTATTTCTTTTTGTAAATCATTAATCTGTGCAATTTGTTTTTCTTGGAGCTCTAAAAGTTTTTCCAAACTGTCAGATTTTAACAATCTTTTTTTTTTCTTAATGTGGCAGTTTTTCGATTCATCTTCTTCATCAATATGGTCTTCCTTGCGTACCTTGCAGTCTTGAATTTTTCCTGATGAGCTCGATATTTTCATTTTATAATTAATGTGGGATAATAAAGAAGGCGAGTTTCCTTCATCAGATGTTTCATTACAAGTTTCCTTATCATCTGCATTTATACGCGAGACAATATTCAATAAATTTGTTACATTGACACGCATCGTTTGCTGTAATGCTATCAAATATGTCATAGTATGGCCAACTCTTTTTACGATGTCGGCCACTTTTTCCTTGGTGATCTTTAATTTTTATGTAAGTATTTTTCAAGTTCCTGAATTTTCTGTCCCATTCAGGCCCGCTTACAAAATAAAAAATAACCCTGTTGGTTAAATATTTCTGCTATTTCACGCCAAAAATTTGATTTATTCAGTCTACTTCGAAGTTTTTCTTTCCTTTCTTTCACTAAATCTAATAGTAAAAGAGCAGTTTTATGCTCAAATTTAAATTGCGAGTCATTTTCTACTTGATGTTCTTTGGGGGTTACGCGATTTTCTTCCACATAAATTATGTTATCAGCTAAAAAATAAAAAAGAACATACTGTACTCTTATACATTTTAACCAAACTAAAAACAAAAACATTTAATTTACTGTCCTGTTCAACTGCAACAAACAATCCATTGTCATTCCTACTGAAGGACCCATCGTCATTTGTTAGGAAATAAACGTTTTTATCGCTCATTATTGTAATTTATTTGTATAAAATTAACAATACAAGATTCGGAAGATGTAAACAAATAGATTATGCTGCCCTCCTGTGGTAGCGGTAAGTACATTAACTAAAAATGAACCGTTCAGTGGATTCATTACTTTACTATGTTCGCTGCGGATTGCTGTTAGCGATACTTTTGCTGTTTGCATTGAACCTACCCAATATCTTACAAGATCTTTATTATAAATTTCAGGTTAGTTAAAATGCTAAATACGGTTTCATAAATTATACTAACATATTACC
Organism: Ophonus ardosiacus; assembly: GCA_943142095.1. Classification (NCBI taxonomy): domain Eukaryota; kingdom Metazoa; phylum Arthropoda; class Insecta; order Coleoptera; family Carabidae; genus Ophonus; species Ophonus ardosiacus. The sequence goes on from OW964823.1 coordinate 65,691,851, forward strand.
TAGAAAAATAAAATATTCTTAAAATAAGACAAAATTTTACTTTTTTTACCTCTCGCTAGAGAAGTATTGGATTCATGCTTAAAATCGCATATTCAGATTTTAGTGAATAAGAACGTTTTCATCTCAGTAGAATTCGATTTTAACATTTTTACGATGTTTCTCTCTCTCTCTCTCTCTCTCTCTCTAGGTGTGTGTGTGTGTGTGTGTGTGTGTGTGTGTGTGTGTGTGTGTGTGTGTGTGTGTGTGTGTGTGTGTGTGTGTGTGTGTGTGTGTGTGTGTGTGTGTGTGTGTGTGTGTGTGTGTGTGTGTGTGTGTGTGTGTGTGTGTGTGTGTGTGTGTGTGTGTGTGTGTGTGTGTGTGTGTGTGTGTGTGTGTGTGTGTGTGTGTGTGTGTGTGTGTGTGTGTGTGTGTGTGTGTGTGTGTGTGTGTGTGTGTGTGTGTGTGTGTGTGTGTGTGTGTGTGTGTGTGTGTGTGTGTGTGTGTGTGTGTGTGTGTGTGTGTGTGTGTGTGTGTGTGTGTGTGTGTGTGTGTGTGTGTGTGTGTGTGTGTGTGTGTGTGTGTGTGTGTGTGTGTGTGTGTGTGTGTGTGTGTGTGTGTGTGTGTGTGTGTGTGTGTGTGTGTGTGTGTGTGTGTGTGTGTGTGTGTGTGTGTGTGTGTGTGTGTGTGTGTGTGTGTGTGTGTGTGTGTGTGTGTGTGTGTGTGTGTGTGTGTGTGTGTGTGTGTGTGTGTGTGTGTGTGTGTGTGTGTGTGTGTGTGTGTGTGTGTGTGTGTGTGTGTGTGTGTGTGTGTGTGTGTGTGTGTGTGTGTGTGTGTGTGTGTGTGTGTGTGTGTGTGTGTGTGTGTGTGTGTGTGTGTGTGTGTGTGTGTGTGTGTGTGTGTGTGTGTGTGTGTGTGTGTGTGTGTGTGTGTGTGTGTGTGTGTGTGTGTGTGTGTGTGTGTGTGTGTGTGTGTGTGTGTGTGTGTGTGTGTGTGTGAGAGTTTGTTAAAAAATCTTTTTAATATTTTAGAAATTTATGTCATAAATATTAAAGAATATAAAATTCTTTATCTGATTCATTCAACATTCTTATTATATCTTCTATAGATTTAGAGATACAAAATTGTAAAAATGTAAAATAATCTGTTGTAATGAATCTCACAGCCCAAGTAACTCCATGGAAACCAATTTAAAAATTAAAATGTTTGTAATTGACAGAAAAATGTCAGTGTCTAAAATCCATATACATTACTGAAGGCTTTTTCTGGGAAGTACATTTAATGTATCTTATTTTATTATAAATTAAATGTTTAAAATTATATTATATATACGCATCAGAAATACCGCCAATATCTTCAATGAATTTGAAGAATCTCGAACATTTAGAACAGTAGGAGTAAACGTATTTATAGAATAAATTAAAAAATATATAAATATATTAATAATAGGCGTAATTATTATTTTTTGTGTGTGTACCAGAAATGTTAAATACAATAAGTACTTGTATAGCCTAATATGGAAATGGCGAGAGGTCTTCCGCTGGTCACAAGAAAATTTTTTCTCTGTGTACTCGTATCTATCACCGGTTTCTATTTCGGATTGAGTCAAAGTGGAACGATAACATTAAAACACTAATGATATTAACTTCCGCAAATACGGTTGTGCTCCGGTAATTATATTGAAGACGGGATGAGTTGGGATGTGAAAAAAAGTGCGCCAGTTTATCTTGTTAAATTCGAATCAAGGTAATCAACAAGCATTCGATAAATATGGATTTGCAGGAATACCGAAAAGGAGGTTTTAACAAAATCCAATGTTGTCAATTAAAAATAAGAGTACGACAATAATATTAACTAATGAATACACTAAATAATGATTTTCTAGAGGAAGAAACTAGTATCATGAATAAAACTCGATTTCTGAACTGACATTATCTTTATTGAAAACACAAAAATTGTTTCACTAAAGATAATGTCAGTCCAGAAATCGAGTTTTATTCAGATTAATACATTATCTTGCGAGTTAAAGTTTAAAGACAAGTTAAACTAGTATCATCTATTAAGAAATGAGGAACTATATTGATGGTACGGTTTTGTACCTTAGGGATGACAGCATATTTTTAGAGAGTTCATATCGATAAAAAAGTTTGCGATCTCGATGTTGGTTTAAAGATTTGTTTACTCGTAGAAATTTAAAATTTTGGTCCGTTCGACCATTGAATTTTTACATTTTTCAAGTTCAAATCAGGTTGAAATAAATACAATACGAGGGAAAAGCACCGTAGTTAAATACACGTTGGTGAGATTTATAGTGCTTTAATGACGTACGACGATGATTGATTTATCATAAAAGTGAAGCAGGCGCACACTTAATTTTATATATATTGCGACGTTTTGCAACGTCACTGGTTTAGATCGTGACAAAAATTTCCTTGGTAAAATCACAAAAATCTACCGAGCAACTTATTGTTGGTACGCAGCGCTAAGTGAAACGGTGGAACCCTTATACAAGTCTCTTGCTGTTAGTTCCAGCTGTCGCCGCAGTTGAAATATTTTATTACTTTATTTATTATTAAATTATATACTGATGATATTTTGAATTTATTTCAGTTACTATTTTATTTAATGGTATTTTCAAAATTTATTGTGAGTTATTACTGATCGCTTGCTTAGAAAATTTCGTCAAATTACTTCGCATATTTTACGATAGGAGTCTTAGCCAGAAACTTTGAGTGCTAGATTTGAGTTTTTCTTTTAGGTGCTGTGTTCCAAATTTCATATTAATATTTTTGGTGTTGTTTGCTGAGTCTACAATCACTGGTTTCCCCCAAGTCATCGCACCCCTACATTTTTTGTATTTTCCATTATAGTAATATTCTGTTTAAATTTTTATTGAGCCTTTTAACTGTTGGCTCTGGTTATCGCAGTGTCATGTAGACACTTTCAATTTTTTGCTTTAATACTTTTTGTTGTAATTCTGCTTAAAATTTTACCACTTCACCGCCCTGTCCTGATCCTGCGTGGGTGTATGTGAGTGAATGGTGCGATTGCAGTCATATTTTGTTTAATCTTATCAGAGCACGGTTTGGACGAGTTTCCGATTTATGAACATGGACGCTTTGGTTTTTGTTGCTGGCAAATCCGATTTTTGGGTATAGTTTTTGTTGATTTGCTACATTTTTGCGTAGGAGATTATTCTTTCAGGATTTGGAATTTATTATTAGCGCCAGTTGAATTTCGGGTATTTCCAAATTTAATAATTGTGAGGTTTTTTTTTTGTTTTGGCGCTTTTATTAATTTTTTTGTTGGACTGGAGTCAAACCTTTACCCTTGTCCTACTTTGTGACGTTTTTTGTACTGTTTATTTCATTCATCATTTTGTGCAATTTTAGCTTTTCTAAATTGCTTAACTTTTTGCAAATTTGAATTATTTATATTATATTATATATATTTGATTATATGATCATTGTATGTATCCACACCCTTCAGGTGTCGTTGTAACTCATTGTGTACAAAATACGGCGGAGTTTATTTTTGTAGGGAAGTTAGCGGCTGTGGTGGTCGGACTGACCCTTGGTCTAGACACTGTAACCATGCTGAACATTGGACATCGAAAAGCAAGACGAGCTCCTCCAGTGACCTCCGAGAGACAGCATACTGTCCTTTGACGAACTGGCTGATCGCTAGGAAGTAGACAAATCCCACAATAGGGTGTACCTTTCGACGAACACAGCGACTGAGGTTTGCCTCCATTTTGTCGTTGCTGCTCCATTCAGGACAGTCATCGTTGAGCTCCCCGAAGGAGGTGCGCCTGTCCTTTGTTCCAAGTCTGGGCCAAAGGCTCAGTGCCACCATCCCAGTTTTTCACCAGCGTTAGCTACAAGACTCTCTGTAGTGCTTCCCGTTTTGGTTTTTTTTTATTACAAAAACTTTTTTCAAAATTGTATTTTTTTCTTTCTAAATTAAACATTACGTTTTATTTGTTTGTGTTTCTTCTCGAGTGCACCTCTCGAGGCATATCCCTTTCAAGGTGTTGGCGTCCCGAAAAGTAAATTTGTGGTATTCAAAGTTTTGCACAGGCATTGGCCTGGGTCATTTTTGCCAGTTGGGCTACTATCTACCTCAAACTTATTATTCGAACCCCGACCTCAGCTTCCGCCCGAAACCCATGGGTATATACATATACATATATATATATATATATATATATATATATATATATATATATATATATATATATATATAAAAGAAGACAAATTATAAAGCGGTATTACAGTCAAATGGAATTCGGTGGACAGAAAAAAAGTTTCAGTCTTTTTAATAAAAGTCAAGCTCTCAGTTTATTGACTTTTATGTAAATAGTATCAAAATTTTTTCTGCCCACTGAATTCCATTTGACTGTAATCTTGCTTTAAAATTTGTCTTCTTAACAATTTGTCTTCTTAACTACTCGACTAGTCGCGAGTACTCCCATATATATATAAGCGGGCACCCCTATTATCTGCTTCACTGAAAATTTATATACGTAAACTTAACATATGTAGCATCATTTTAACCGAAAGTATCATTAAGAAAAATATGAACGTCATTTAAATTAATAAAAAATGATATTTGATTAGTAAATTTAACCAATTCTTCGTTTTTTTTTTAACGTGATCCTGCATGCAAAATATATGTGGTAAGTATGAAATAGTAGGGTAAGATTTAATACGGGTTAATTGCTCATTTAGTTCTTTACCAGTTTCTTAAATATTAGAAATTATAATATAATAGATACACAATACTAGCTACGTTAATCCGTGCTAATTTAATTAAATTCAAACGATAGGTAGTAAATACACCAATAATAATCTCTTATTTTTGTAATAAGTGTCTTTATTCCTTTGGGTAGGATTATGGAATACATAACTGTATTTTCCCATAAGATATTTAAATTTTTCCTTTAATTCAACCCTGGCAATTGCAAGTATTATGACTAACCTAAAGCAATTTGCGGTTCACCGCACTAAACTGTTCTTTTGTAATTTTATAGTAAATGGGTGTTTAAACTGTTTATTACGATCCTTTGGGTTTCCATTAGATACATATAAAATACAAAACATCGTATACCGCCCCGTTACTTCGAGTATGATTCCACGCATTACAACACATTGAATTCATTACTTCTTCCCTGTTTGTGATGTTTTATGGCCCAAGTCCTAGTCCTTTCTCTGCTTTCGCGTTGCTACTCACAGGCGATCTAACCTTGAACCGGCCTCTGCCAGTGAACTCTAACAATGCTTTTCAAACATTTCTCGGCGCAGACCGATGTTTGGGAACCACTGCATTTGAAAAATATAAAATCAAACAAATAATATATCAATTAATTATAAAAACATAGAGGTAAATAAATTACTGCAAAATAAAAATTAAAAAATAAATGTCACTATTAAGGTTGGATAAGCCTTCACTCCCACCGAGTTTTTATATAGTGGGTTGAAAAAGCAAAAGCCTGTAATGGTTTATAGAAATGATTTGTAAAGACCGTAACAGAAGGTACCTACCTATAATGAATAATAATTTTTAAAAATGCTTTACAATGAGTTATATGAGGACATTGCAAAATATAATATTATATTAGGATTCTGAAAAAATAATAAATTGTATACAATAAAATGATATAGGAAAAGTTACATAATATGCCATAGCAATATTTTCACTATGTAGGATGTAAAGTTATTATATAATCGAATTTAGAATTAAATTCTTTAACGAAAGAGCAATTAATGAGAAAAAAATATATGTTCTCATTAAAAATAAAAAAGTTGTCTCGTATCTATAGAAACACTGCTCGAAAAATTTTTTTTTCTTTTCTTTAAATTTGTCTTGTAACAGTCTTTGTAGCTATTATAATTCTCGAGACAGTAATGTTGGTCCTGGTCCATTTAAATTGAACACCCTGTATAATCTCACAAACAAGTCATCATATCCGGCGGTTAGTACAGTCCAGGAAATTACTAAGCCTTTTAATAATAAACTTACTTAAGATTAATTAAATTAATCATAAGATGCAAATCTATAAAAAAAGTAATTACTAGATCAACTTTTTTTGGTACGCATAAATTAAAAGAATAAATAAAACTTTGAATTTATAACGCGTAAACAACTAACAAGTTATGGAAATATAAGCGTCGTAAGTCCAAAAAACGATAGAAACATAGAATATAATTAAAAAAAAATACCAAAATACAACGTTAAAAGTCATACTACGAGCGATGAGTGCCTCTAGCTGTTATACTCACGGTAGCACTAAGGTCTAAGGTTGTAGTTTGAAAAAATAATGTATTTTCCATCATATATAAATATTATATGTACAAAGAGATCAGATTTACGTTAAGATTGCGGCACTAGAAATCAAACAGCTGTCAATAAGCATGTGTATTTAAAGTGTCAAATATTAGTTTACAACTACATATTTACGGAATACATCATGTACAGCGAAGAATTTACACAGATTGCGTTTTAGAACATCAGGAAGTTGATGCTGATTTTTCAAGGAAAATTTTTTTCTTTGATAAGGCACATTTTCACCTCTCTGGATATCTTAATAACCAAAATTTCCACATAGAGGCAAAAGAAAATCTTCATATGATTCACGAGCTACTATTACTTGCCCAAATGAGACAGTTTGGTGCGCACTGTGGTCAGGTTATGTCCTGGCCACATATTTTTTTTAGTTTCTTCACATCTTCTGTTATCCTCTCTTAGAATGATTTTGTTATTAGATATGAAAATACTAAAGCGACTTTCTTGTCGGCTCCTTTGATGTTTGGCTTGACGTTTCTATGACCTGGAGTGAGGTTTGGCCATTTTGTTCGCGCGAAATTTAAAGTTCTCTCATTTGCTATAATATTTTCATAAATAAATACTTCTGTTTTTCGAATTTTATAAATATAATGAATAAATATTTCTGTAAAATATTCACTTAACATAAAAATGCTATTTTTTAAATTACTTTTTAATAAATGTTAGCAAAAATTTTAATTCTGAATAAAATTGAATTAGTGAGGAAATAAATACGCAACACAATAAACTAGATAACTGTATCTCACAAAAGTAAATTAACAACTACGAGGATCTAATCTACAAATTTCCGAAATATCCAAAAATCAAAACAACTCAACACGTGAAAACTGTCACAAAGTTTTGAAACAACGAATAACACGTTGTTTACTCGAAGACGATCGAAATGATCCGATGACAACCGATGTCGCCATATGTATAAAATTACATTTTTCATTCTTAATTTTAGTTTCCTTGTCTTAATGCCGCTTCTGATATACTGGAATGACTATAGGCTGTCTCAAGATATATGCATATTTTTACCTGCGCCCTTTCCAGTGGGAGACAGTTTAAATACATTAGAGAGGCAAAGAGTACTGGGACGTATTTATTTACTTTTTTATTTTTTTGAAGTAATCAAATATTAATTTTCATGAAGTCAATTTTGCGATATTTTTATTGTTTAGTTGTTATAAAAATTTATTTAGTAACATTATTTTGACGAATAAAGCTAACAATTATTTTAAAAAATGCATTTATATATAAATTTGAGATTCTTCGTTCTCACACATTTTATCGCTAATTTTATGCTGTTATTACGACTAAACACTTGAAGAAGTAATAATACAAAATACGTGTTTACGCTACTTATACAAAAACGGGTAGCCATCTATACTAAATACATCATTAGTCAAATGTACATTTTCTTTCAAAAGAGCGTTAAACAGTTAATATTAATCAGTGGTAAATTATAATCATATTTGGAAAATATATTTCTTTGAAAATAATCATCATTTTCAAATTTACCTAATCCTAACCTTATTAGTGAATTTTCTTTGAAAATAGCGTTAAACAGTTAATATTAAACAGTGGTAAATTATAATCATATTCCGAAAATATATTTCTTTGAAAATAATCATCCTTTTAAAATTTTCCTTATCCCAACCTGGTTAAATCCCCGACAAAATATCCAGCTGTGAAGGGTCGGACCGCTACTTCACAAGTAATGGAATGTGCATATAACTTGAGACAGCCTATACGATGGGTGTCACTTAATTACATTTGGTTTTGTGAAATGGGGTATTTTCTGCTCCCGTAGTCGTTAAAATGCCACAATATCAGTCATTAATCGCACTCGCATGCGATGACCCGACCAGTTGTCCATGTTAAATACAGGTGGTGCTAGCTGTAGAGGAAGTATCCGCTGCCGCACTGGTTGCATCGTCGCACGGATTAAGTACACCAACTTCTCTAGTACTATCGGTCACGAAACGAGTACCTACGGTACTTCAGGCCTTGGCCCTGCAAGGGCTGTTGTGCCACAGATGATGATGATATTTTATTATATTCATCTCCAAACGAAATGTTTCGAATTATCTGCAGCTTTGATCATCCAAATCAGGTTTGAAATTTACGGTCATAAAAAATTATTTCGTAAATCGCTGAGTAGGACAAAAATATTTAACTTTGATATATGAAACATTTATCTCGATTACTAATAGTTTAGAAAATATTAAAAAAATAATTAACAAAATGAAGTTTTTTACCTAGTGTCCTATGCGAATTTTCGGAAGAGCAAAAGCGCATATGAGCTGGTCCTCTAAAGGGCACAGTATAAGTAATAATAATAATAATAATAATAATAATAATAATAATATACATCTTTATTCCTTTAGAAAATATTTACATTTTACAGGAAGCGTCCATAAGGTTTAAAATACAATAAAATTATATCTCATACAGATATTACAAGTTATTCATGTAAAATTCATTCAGATTATAGAAGCATCTCTCTGTGAGGTAACTTTTTAATTTTTGTTTAAAATTTTTTATATTCTTTACCTCTTTTATACTTCTCGGTAATTTATTAAATAATTTAACTCCTAAGAAATTTGGAGCGTAACTTCCAATTTTTAATTTAGTAAAAGTTCTTAATTCATTTTCCCCCTAGTATTAAAATGATGTAAATCTTTATTGCATAATAATGTATCCTTTTTTTGAAAGATATACAAACAACTTTCATAAATGAATAACCCAGTCAGGGTTAATATTTTTAGATTTATAAAACTGTCTCTGCATGTCTCCGTCGATTTTAAATTAGAGATGCTCCGAAGGACTCGTTTTTGACTTGCTGGCGTTAACAGACGCGCACCAAAAGCTAATACCATACCTTAATAATGATTCAACTTTAGCATGATAAAACATTAACAGTTGAGGGAGAGTTAAATATTGTTTTAAATATTTAATTTGATAACATAGTTTATTCAGATTGGTTGTGATAGTATCATAATGATTTTTCCACTGTAACAATTCATCGAATGTAAACCCTAAAATTTTGGAAATACCGACTCTACTAATACAACCGTTTAAGTAGTAATATCACAATCCAACATATTAGAATTCTGATAATTATGAAACCGTATGTAATTAGTTTTGGATTCGTTAAGATATAATAAATTTGATTTACACCAGTTTAACATTTTGTTCAAATAATCAGTGCATTTATTTTGTAAACAAATGTTATCTTTATCTGAAACAATCAATGAAGTATCGTCTGCATAAACTATTGAATCTATTTCCTTTTGAAATATAAGGTTAAGGTCGTTGATGTAGATAATAAAAAGTACTGGGGCTAAGATGCTTCCCTGGGGTGTCCCTATATTTGTAAAACCTTCACTAGAGTTGACTGTTTTGCCTGGAGAACCAGAAAAATTACGTATACATACATACTGTTTACGGTTTTCGAGAAATTTTCTAATCCAATTCAGTGGTCTACCTCTGATACCATTATGCTCTAATTTGTCAACCAGAATATTGTGATTGATGCAGTCGAAAGCTTTACCAAGGTCGCATAATATTGCTATAGGGCATTCGCCATCTTTTTCATAAAAAACATGAATTGCTTTTACTGTTGACGATTTTTCTCTAGAACCATATTGGTTTTCATTAATAGCATTAGTTTGTTTTAAAAATGCATTTAATCTCTCTAAAAAGCTATATTCAAATATTTTAGAGAAAATTGATTATATTGCCACCGGTCTATAATTATTTACATCTTTCTTGTCTCCTTTTTTATGAAGTGGAATAATTTTACTTTTAATTTTTCAGGAAAATTTCCACTCTCAAAAGACAGGTTTATACAGTGAGTTAGTGGGTGAATAATTACAGGAGCCACTACTTTTATCAAGAAGCTTGGTATTTCGTCTGGGCCAGATGATGCTTTATTTTTCAATTTTAAATTAATTATATTTAACAATTCCTCATTGTTGTAAGGATGTAAAAATAAAGAAGCTGGTTGCTTTTGTGAACTTGGTAAAGGAGTATTTCCCGTATTCTTTATGCTTGCTGTTATTGTCAATGGCGTATCCCTGAAAAAATTATTAAAGGTATTAGCTACTTTTGCTGGTTCTTCAATGATGTTATTATCTATTTTTAAAGAAATGTTCTCGTCTTTTTTAGATTTTTTATCGGCATTAATAAGATTCCATACAGATTTCGAAATATTATCGGAGTAAATAATTTGGTTTTGATAATACGTTTTTTTTACCTCCCGCTACCCTTGGTAAGGGAGGTATAGGGATCGTGCTAAAAATCTCAAATCGAGATTTTCGTAAATGACAACGTTTTAAGGTCCCTAGAATCCATTTTTAACATTTTCATGATGAAGTCTGTATTTGTGTATGTGTGTATATGTATGGATTTTGTCTTCGCTCTAACTCAAATACTATCATTCAGAAAATTCTGAAACCTTGTATTTCTATCCTATTCTAATATAAAAAGAAGCCATTAGATTTTGGTGTAAATCAGATAACTGGAAATGGCACTTTACCTAAAGCTCATAGTGGTTTTTCTTCAAAAAATACCATTAAATGCCATCTTTTCGAATTTTATGTCTTATGAAAATAAAAGGTTATTGAATTTTCTACAGGAGTACATTAATACTTTTTCTATATATTTTACAGATAAATTTAAAAATAATTTTTTTATTAGTCGCGAAGCCTAAGATAAAAACTATTCCTTTGTTACACAGTTCATTTATCAAATGAATATAACTGTCAGTAAATGTCACTGTCAAAAAACTGACCACTTCAAATTAATAATAGTGACATTTTAAAAAGAAAATAGTAAATAAAGCAATAGTTTTCTGCAATGGAACAGTTTGCAGCGTTAGTAAATACGTAGGTAGGTATGCATTTAAATTAATAAAAATTAAATAGCGGGAGGTTTTGTGTTGGCCACATCAGATTTTTAACAGTTGAAGTGAAGTGAAAATGTTTACGTCTTGCTGTCGCGTAGGCTTGAGAGAGTGTAGGATATTGTTTATTTAAATAATAAAGTTGTTTTAGTGCAATACTTGATTGTTTTACATCATCATTAACCCAGCTTTTATCACAACGATTTGTTATATTTTTAAGAGGAAAATGAATCTGAAATAAATGTAAGACGATGTCGAAAAATATGTTAAATGCAGTATTTACCTCTTTTTCTTGTATCACTCGATTCCAGTTAGTTTGTTCTAAACTTTTGTAGAACGACATTATATTGTTATTTAAGAAGATTCTTTTGTATAAAATGCTACAACTATTCCTCGGTATAGTCTGCTCTATATTGTAAAAAACGCTTCTATGATCTGCAATTGAATTTTCTAATACAGTACTTATGCTATTAAAATTTAAGTAAATATAGTCCAATAAATATTTTCCACGCGTTGGCTCGAAAACAATATTATTTAAATTATAGCTATACAAAATGTCACTAATAATTTTATAGTTTTATGAATCTCTAATAAGTTCGACGTTTATATCTCCCCCCAAATAGGATAAGTCTGCCCGGTTGGAAAAAACAGTCTAAAACACTACATAAATTGTTTACAAAAACATTAAAATCAGCGTCAGGACTTCGATAGCATATGAAAATAGTATATAGTTATGCGTAGGTATATAACTATACTGTGCTAAAGGGGCACAAAATTATATTTAATCGACATCGTATCTCTTATAGTTCTCGATATCCCGATGTTGACAGTTCTAAATAGGACATAATATATAGTATGTTAATTACAGAGAATTTATTTTAAAATGCAACATTATAGTTCATCACTTCCAGGGTTACTCACTATTGTCAAAAATGACAGCAATGTAATATTTGTCCATTTTAAAATGCAACATTATAAATAGTATTGCAGCACAGGAGATACCTTCAGAACACATCACAAATGGTGTCAATTCTTATTACGGCCGACTAGCATATTGCCTCAGTGTGATTGGGGGTATTTTTTTAACATTTATTACATGAAAGTTAAGAATTTTTGTAAGATAAAGTTTATTAAGATGTACAACATTCATGTTTTGATTCTTTGTTAATCGTATGTAGGCTAATTTATTGGAAATTAGTTTTGATAATACAAAACTACAAATTTTGTATGTTGCATTTTAAAATGGACAAATATTACATTGCTTTCATTTTTTGCCATTAGTGAGTAACCAGGGAAGTGATTCACCATATGTTGCATGTTAAAATAAATTCCCTGTATAAGTATTTGAAATAAATAATCATTTCTGATGTACGATTAAATTGATAAACTATTCCTCAAATGTTAATGTAATCACTATATCTCTAAATAAAACGTAAAGTACGGTAAATGATTACTGTTGTACTTATTGCATAAGATGTTTTTATAAACTAATTCAGAGCTGTAATTACTTTGCAAGTGAAAACAATTACGAAATATTTTAATGAGAGTTGGCAGTGAAATTGAATAGTGGTGGAAGTATCGCAATGCGGGAAGCTTATTAAAAGAAATGACAGTTTGTATACAAATGGCTTGTTTGAGGGAAACTGTCTTTGCTTTGATATCCCGCGAGCGTGACAACGTTCCAGAGCTCAAGCCGACTCTATTTAAAACACCGCCATTTTCCCTCGCTCGCCTTCGCCCCGCAATTAAGCATTATCTTCCTACCCTCAAGCATCTCGTGCACGGCGCCACGACTCGTTATTCTAATTTTTCATTGAAATTAATGAAAAGAATAGTGGCGCCGAAAAAGATTATTTCACTCCATTCCACTGAAAAAAGACATTATATAATGATTATTATTCTTTGCACTTGTTCATTTTTTATACTTCTTATTTAACAGCACTCATTTTTTGTTCTTAAAATGATTTTTAAAGGGGATGAACTGTTTACCAGTTACTGAATATGTTATGAGTAAATGGAAATTTATATTAATTTTGAAAGTTATTATAAAACATGAATGCCCAGCTGTACTTAAATATAAACTTGGTTTAAACAAAAAAAAAAAAAAATGCAAAGCGAAATTTTGACAGCAATATTCGGGAATATTCAAAACTAGAATATCCCAAAGCAGAATATGCATACATAGAATCATTCAAATCCCGAATATTCAAAAAGAGTTGTCAAATGCAGTGCAAAACGTGTTCAGTGAGAAGGACAATAAAATAATAAAACACAAACTTAAAATTGGCTTGTGAAACTTATGAGAACACTATGGATAATTTGGAGCAGTATACGCGTCGTAATAATTTACGAATTTTCAGACTATCTGTAGTGCAAAATGTAGGTGGGTATCTCAGTTAATGATATAGGTCGGTGTTATCGCTTAGGGAAACCTATTGAAACGAGTTTAGTACTGGTTTGATTCACTACTTCTCGTGTCAGTTGAGATAAATTTAAAGTTTAAATTATAAGACTTGAAGAGAACATTTTATTCGTGACAACTTGTCTTTAAAAAACAACTTAATATAAATTATACATTACTACCAAAAAGGTCATGGTTACAAATAATATAACAATATAAATAAAACGCTTGCTTATAATAAAATTTTGATGACAATTATGAGTTACCCATGACGGCACACTATGAACAATAAGATCCGGCCATTAATAGTAAAGTTCATCAGCTACCTCACCAGAACTAGAGTCTTCAATGTGAAAAAGAACTTAAAATGTACCAAAATCACTACATGTGAAGATCTGTCCAAAAGCAGGGTGAAACTTCTAAAGGCAGACACAGAGGAATTTAAGGTTAAGAATATGTGGACTTTCGATGGTCGTGTTATAGTAAACAAACCTAGTGGTGGAAAAGACAAAATGTCTATATAAACAATTTAGATGACCTAGAATCGTCTAGAATGATCATAAATTAAATATTTTGTATCATGATTTACGCTTCAATGTATATCATATATCACTTCAGAAGTGGTACCACGTAAAAGTGAAAACGATATTGTGATTATTGAGAAGTGAAAACGATATTTGTTTCCTTAGCGATCACGTAAAATTAGTCACTACGTTTACAACTTCGGTAAAGCGATTATATTTTGCGAAAGCGATGCAGTTTATATATTAATATTTTTGTATTAAATAGTAGTTTTGCCAGATAATTTATAAGAATTTCATAAAAAAAATTAATCTTATGTCAAAACATATGTTTGCCTTTCGTTTTTATTTCGTTTAACATAGCAATGCTACAAGAATTGAAGAAGGACACAAGTTAAATTATCAATCAGTTATAGATGTTACGTACCAGCTAATTTTGTTCCTTTTTATATTCCAGAAGAATAATTTAAGACTGCAAGTATACAAGATTGTTATTTTAAAATAGAGTTTTTATAACGTTTTGTATTTCAAGTAAATAAGTATGGGCCACATTTAAATAACAGCGCACAACCTTCGGGCGAGTTGTGGAAAATAATCAATTCATAAATTTTTATTTTGTGTAAAAACTAGATAAGCTAGAATCGTTACCTCCGATGCTTCGCAGAATCCGATGGTTTTAAAATATTAATAAAATATCCTTTCTTGGATTTATTCATGTAATCAATATTCTTGGGCTGGAATCAAAATATGCTTTGTTGTAGAAAACACATTTTTACAGTTATTGGAATATCAACAATGCCAAATATTCCTTTTAGGTAGTTCTTTCTACTAAATCAAGTATTAAATTTTAATAGTAAATCACGAAGACGTCGGTAGAAATAAGAAAATATCTAATTACCAAGATATCAGTTTTTCTATCATAATTTTCAGAAGAATAAAAATATAGTAAATCATAAGCATTTGGTTCTTCGCAACATGCTATACTCGCCGTCAAATGATTATGGACTGATGTTCAACTTTTCCCTTCTCCGCACCCTGTCCCTTGCCGCTTCTTCATAGCTTAGCATTTTCAACATTGCCAATGAATTAGCAGCAGTGTAGAAATCTCCAGTCCATAATTATTTGACGGCAAATATAGTAAGTAAGTTCAGATATTCATGAATTTTTTTCTTAGATTCATTCTTGTAATCAATAGTCATTTTATAATTATCGTATTTTTTAAAATTATTACATTTTCGCCTTACTAAAAAAAAAATACTTTTTCCTACAACTGTCGAAAAAACTTATTATTTCTTCATTGTTTTCCAAACGCAAAACATGTCATTTTTAAACAACGCCAATGTTACCTGGGCAACATGCGGAAAAGTATTTTGCGCACTAGGGTGACAAACACTTTTATTCACTGTCACAAGATTGGATAAAAAATATTTTGGAAGTAGTAAATTAAATGTACAGAGACGCAGCACGGTGTGCAGCACGCCGGCACTTCGCGCAACGCTGCAACTGCTGGTGAATTGAATTGGTGAAATGAAATATGAAATATAAAATGGTTGTTAATATGCCATTGAATGATGCACATTTTGACATGCGAATGATTTTCTCAACGTAAAATTTTGGAATTAAAATGTATGTTACATTAAGAAAATGAAGATTGACAAATTTATAGAGAACAAATTTTATTAGTAAGTACTTAGTTATTACATGAACTCAACTTAACCTAAAATTTTGATATAGGTATGAAAAATCTTATTTATAATGGTTCGTAGTATGAACTCGGTTTTAACGAAACCGCTGTTTTAAGAAATGTCAAATTCAAATTTCAATATTTAATTTCACCCTTATGTTTAAAGAACGATTTTTTGTTTGAATACAAACTATGTTCTGCTTAAAAATCATATTTTGATAAATTTGATATTATTTATTTTTATTATTAAACAATGAAATTTGACATTTCTTGAAACAGAGTTTTAGTTAAAACCGAGCTCGCACTACCAGCCAATATGTTTTATTTTCAGTGTTTTAAATTATTTGTTAATATTTAACGTAATGGTGCAATTGTTACATTGGCTAATATTGATTCCTGACAAAGATGTAGAAGCTATACCAGTATTTGACTCAACCAAGTTTACGTTCAAGTCTGTGTTCATATTTTGATTAGAATTTGACATTTCTGTAGAAGATTCATTACAAGTTGATTTTGATAAAAATGGTCATCATTTGCCAGTGATATAAATGTATTTATTTGGTCTCTTGTAAACGTTTTGGATTTTTTGGCACTGTAACCAACAGATTGATTTTTAAGGTACCAATTTTGAATACTTCCGAATATCAATATTTTCTTTTACATTTAAAGTTGCTTTCAGCATGGAATATAACGACCATAATGTTGATGATTGATAAACAAATGTAGTTGTTGATGTTGACAACGTTTATGTGACAAATGTTTTAGTCGCTTAGTAACATAGCAGTGTACTCAAATAAAGAATATTGGACTAATTTTACTTATAATAATTAATTCATTTTATTTTAATATTATAGAACAGTTGTAGGAAAAATATTGTGTGTACCACGAGTGCAAAATGACATTGCCGCTCTCGCATCATTGAACTTCATGCTCGTGCGACAATATAGCATTTAGCACCCTTAGTACACAAATAACTATTGTAATTTGAAATACTAATTTATTTTTAAATAATTTATAATGACATTTCTTTCTAAAACGTCAAAATTAACTCACTGCTCACTACATTCTTTTATCTAAATGCAAATAAATTAGAAAAGGATATACCTATACACAAATGTATGAAATAAAAAGAGACGTAAGAAACGATTATCGTTTTCACATGCTTTGAGAGTCTCGACTAGAATTCATATTTTTTTCGGTCTGAGACGATATCGTTTTCGGTTTTCACTATTTACGTGATCACATTTTCACAAGTCGATAGTCGCAATATCGTTTTCACAGTTACATGATCCCAGTACAGGCACTAATACTTATTTAAATTTAATCTTCGACAGAACGTGCAAGGGATCATTGAACTCTTGATACTTCTTTCTGTTTGTATATTACTGCTATTTCTAATACTCTCAACAATTGTCCAAATAATAGTATGTTAACGTGTGGTCATATAAACGCAAGGTCACTCAATTCATATTTCTCTGTATTTAAAGATTTTTTATATGACAATGATTTTGATGTTCTAGCTGTAAGTGAAACATGGATAAGTGAAACTTCGCCATCACATTTGTTTCATATTAATAATTACGAGCTTGTCAGTTTAGAAAGATTAGACAAACGTGGTGGAGGACTTGCTTTTTATGTTTGCTGTGATTTTCCATACAATATATTTGACATTACATTTGTAACTAGTGATAATATTGAACATTTATAAAGAACTTAGTATTTTGGATCCAATCTTAACAGAATATTTTACCCAAAGTGATGCCGTAATTTTTACAGGTGATATAAATTTAATGGGTCGATTCTGTTCACATCTGTAAATCTTACAGATCTGTAAATTTGTAAATAATGAACAAAATCGCAACGAAACCTGCCACTTTTATGTATAATTTTATATTAATCAACAAATATAGATGGGTTTTTGTTAGGTTTTTACAGATTTACAGAACTGTAACATTTACAAAAAAATGTGAACAGAATCAACCCATAAATCTTTTATTTATTGCCACTTCAAATAAAGAATTGCATTTGCATACTGGAGTTATTGACTGTACAAATTCCACTGATCATTTTGGTGTTTACTGTGCTCTCAATATACCGAAATTAATTGCCTCTCGAAAATCTATTACATATAAAGATTTTAACAAATTCGATCATGAAAAATTCCTTGTTGTTTGCGAAAAAGTAAATTGGAATAATATTATTATATTTGACATTGTCAATGGTAAAATTATTTTTTTAAATCACAACATTGTAACCCTCTTTGATAAACATATTCCGATTCGGACCATAACAATTTGTAAAAATCACTGTCCGTGGATTACGGGAAAACCTTCAACCCCCAAATATTCAAAACCAGAATATTCACAACCAGAATATGCATGCAAAGAATCATTAAATTCCTGAATATTTATTTACTGATTTGACGTTACGTTTCGATACGTTATTATCAATTTAAGTACCACCTAAAATTAAAACGTCTGCGGTGCAACTGATCATTCTAGTATTATTTATGTACATCGAATTTAAATTTGCAATATTATAAAAAGGAAAAACATTTTTGTTTTAATTTTAATTTTTCATGTACCATAATTATTTATGTTTACAATGTAAACAGAAATTTAATTAATTTCATGAAATATGTATCAAACATAGATAACTTTATTAAAATATATTGTTATTTAATATTAATTTAAATTATTATCTATATTTCATGATCATGATATTAAAATAATATTTATATATTTTACTCATTTTAAATGTTTAATTCAATTATGTATTTGTTTCAGGTAAGCAACATGAATATACCAGTTCTTCTATAAAAAAGAGTGATCGTAAATCGTAAGTAACTGTGCTTTATTTATTACCTCTTTAATGACACGAGACGCAATAATAGTACAAATTAAAAAAGCATCGCTTGTCCCGTTGTATGATCGCTTTTAAATGCCCTACTAATGGGCTATTGAAAGATCACGATTTTTTTAATTTCACTTTATTTACGGATGCCAATGCAACTGTCATTATTGCAATTGTTTCTTATTAAAAACACAATTTTTATGGAATACTTGATTTAATTTTTAATGCAAACACATAAATTTAGAGAAAAATGGTGAAAATCTCTGAAATTATTGGTTTTAGGCATAGTATACCCTTAATAACATTTAAAGAGAATACAAAAAGGAACACAACTGAATAATAAAATATAAGGTGTTGCATTTGAAAATGACGACTTATGGCCATTTGAAATTCATTAAATTTGATTCGCTTTATTTAATACCCTGTATAATATGTAAAAGAAAGTATGCGAAAACATAGAGTATAGTTTATAGTTGTACAGAGAAAAAAATCTTAATTTTTACTATTAAAATAACTTCAGTATGCCTTTATAAAGTAGTGTGTGTTTTAGATCTTTTTTAAAAAAAAAACGGAATAACTTGGCAACACCGCAGAAAACTAAAACAAAATTTCATATTTTCGTATAGAGGAATGTAATACAATTCAAAATATATAAAATTCCATTTAAGAATAGACAAACAATTTTCTCCCAGTTGTAATGCAACACCCTGTATATGTGAAAATAATTTTACGTTGTGCCCCTTGCGCAGTCGAGTAAATTCGGTAAATAAATTTTTGCTGTATTTCTAACGATAAGCGAGATATCAAAGAAGGCCATTTCGGTGACTCACCTGTATATATGTATATTGTTAGAAATAGCTTGAATCAGATCTAAAAACATAAGAACACTGATCAATAACATAAGTCTACTCTAACAAGAGCAACCCTGATACACCGATGCTGACGGTAACCCGATAAACACTGTCCCCTATGCGGTAACATATCTGCTCTTTTAACTAGTCGTTACGTCACAATCAGACTCTAATTAGTTAGAATGCTAGTAACTACTATTTGATCATGACAATGTTAATCACCATAAGATATTGTATAACCATTTCCGGCTTTCTAACTTTATTTCCCAACACGGCCTTTCCTGACAGATGAGCGCCCTCGATCATCAAGGTGGATATATTATTACTGGTTTGCTAACATTCAGGTGCTAGATCAGAGTTCCTATTGCATATCTGAAAACTTAGCACGTCGTCTTAGGCCACGCTGCACATCGTTTACTGGGAAACACACACGACAGAGGTACCTAGTTAACATGTCACCTTCGGCAGAGGCATCACAGTAGCATACCGGAACACCATGACAGAAGCATCACAGTAGCATGTCATCTTCCACTACGACTAATAATTCTGGAAAATTTAACGAAAATGCCCACTTTCCAGACCAGTACCTCAATTGCTCCTTGGCCACTTTTGTTGCAAAAGTTTTTCCGGCTCTTCAAAGTTTTAGTTCCCCCTGTAGATTTTCAACGATCCACTCGCCGTGCCTGACTGTATTGTGGTCTCAACCTACAGATGGTTCATTATTGTATGCACGAACCGCTCTAGCTAAAAATTAGAACGTGGATTCAAGTGTTATGTAAATAATACGTAATACCAAATGTGTACACTCCGGCATGATTAAACTTAAAGCAATTTGTTCCAGCGTCCATTACGCTGCACTTAGGCGTGCCAAACATTAAGACAAACATGTGAAAAACAAGTCTCATCTTGTCAGACTTCTCTGCTTCCAATGGCTGACAGATTTCTGTTGCTTAATTGTTTTCCAGGTAAAACAGTCGGCGTCGCAACCGTGGCAGCTTCCCCACCGGGCACCAGCTGCTCTATGCAACTCCTCTGCGGATGATCTAGATTGCCACAACTAAAACCTTCAACAAATTCACAATTTGACAAAACTGGCATGGTTGCCCCAAAACGGCTACGAGGAAACTAATCGGTTACAGCCCCATCAAAACCAAACGTCAAATTTATAGCTACGACCACGCTGATCGGTATCCTGCTCTTGGGATTCTTAAAGTTCTGTTTCATTTGGAATATCATCCACTTGCTCAACTGTTTCTGAAAAAGTTGAAAGTCAGACACTTAGTTCATCTAATTGAACAATCTTAACGCTCGTCCTTTCTGACTTATTATTTCGAGACAGACTGGTTCAGACTTCGTGCTTAATTACAGCTCTCCCGCTGCTGTCATCAATATTTTTTCCAAATAACACCATCGTACATATCTGATCAAATGCATCGATCTCACATTTGGTACGCACCGCACCCATCGTTTAATTCCTGGAACAGGTTCAACTCTTAAAAAGCCCTTAGCTTTACTTCACTGGTAGTAGAAACTTTTCTGTTCAAAACACCCACTTCAATCACATTATCCTTAACTTCAATGATTGTACCTAAAACATGAGCACTGAAAAGCTCACTTGGAACTTATACATTAAGAAAATCATCAAAACATATCCCGCGAAAATTGAGAATTGCTCCTCTTTGTCCTGGAGCTCTCTGAGAAACAGAGAACTGGGGTAAACACCCCCAAGTGGCCTCCAACCTCCCCTTACAGCCACCCCTTTACCAGCTAGCTAGTATTCTGGTCTGATAACCTAAGAATTACTGGTATAGGGAATCTGGTTCCCTTATGTCAACTAACGCACTGTTATACAAACCCTCGCATATTAGATAGTAACAGTATCATTTAAGATGTTCGGTTTCATGAACCTCTTGTTGAACTAGACCATACTGTCACTCAATATACCGTTTGCCTAGCTGAACCTTACTGTTCACTGGTCTAACTTTTTACTACAAAAATCGTTCAACGGTAATTGCTTTAAACTGCTCTTCGCTCAAAACACTTCTCCTCATCTCATATGGTACTCTGCATCTGTCCAATATCCTTTACCTATACTTGTCGTTACTTGACTCATCGCCAGCATGACTTGATATCCTTGCCAATACTTCATCACCAACTTTATAGATAAGCGCATGTGCTCTACTTTTGTTGCTCATATAGCGAGCTAATTGGTTTGTGCTCAACTTTATCTGCAGTTTCCATATAAATCTCTTCAATTGTGTACTCACAATAAAAATTTAAACCATCGGAATTCAGAATAATTGCTTTCCTTATCCTTTCTGTCACAATCTTTCACTTCTGAGTGTCATGAACTATTTTAACCTTTAGCTGAGTTTCGTGACATGTTCCCACTTTTAACTATCTTTCTAGACGCTTTAAGAAATTTGTATTAGTTCGTTTGTTATTTCACAAATAACTAAACTCGACTTCGTCTCTCGTTTCTCAACATTCAACTGACCGTATTGCCCTTTATTACAAACAGTAACCCAGTTGCAAACATAATCGCTCACAACGATATATCGCGCTTTGTAATAAAAATCTCTTACCAGTATTGACCGCTTAACATAAATTCGATACTCATTACTGACGGTTCTACTTAACCAACTCTTGCAATTACGTCACCACTCTCCGGGTGGGACACAGACGGAATCCTGTTACTTGCTAATGCCTTTATAAATTCACCAACAGAACACAAACCCACAACTAATAAGTTAGCGTGTGAGGTCTGCTCACAGTAAACATACGTGAGGTCTGCTCACGATACACATAAGTGAGGTCTGCTCACCCGTGAGGTCTACACACGATACACATAAGTGAAGCATTTTTTTTCTATACACAAAGCTACCGCGAAAAATATCTAAGTGTCAGAATGAAAAAGCAGATCGGACTATCCAATTCCACTTCTGATGTTAGAAATAGCTTGAATCAGATCTAAAAACATAAGAACACTGATCAATAACATGTCTACTCCAACAAGAGCAACCCTGATACACCGATGCTGACGGTAACCCGTTCACTGCTCGATAAACACTGTCTCCTATGCGGTAACACATCTGCTCTTTTAACTAGTCGTTACGTCACAACCAGACTCTAATTAGTTAGAATGCTAGTAATTACTATTTGATCATGACAATGTTAATCACCATAAGATGTTGTATAACCATTTCCGGCCTTCTTAACTTTATTTCCTAACAATATGTATATATATATATATATATATGCAGGGTAGCGCGCTTAAGACGATCCACCCTTAATAACTTTAAAACGAATTATGATAGACATACCCGGTTTACGCTATATGTTTTAACATCTAAGGAACCACATTTTATTAATATTTTTTTTTTAATTCGCTAATATCACCCCCACCACTCTCAACTTTTAAATCTTAAATAGCAATATACCGCTTGTGACATAGCTCTTGAAAAATGCTATACAGGCATGTCAATAAATTGATATTTGTATAAACCGTTTTAAAGTTAGAAACAACAGTTTATAATATTTTAATGCATGCAGTGCTATAGAAATGACAAAATGAAAAAAACAAACAATTGATTGGTCGAAGGGGGCCACATTTGATATGTCACAAGAGGTATATTGCCATTTAAGATTTAAAAGTTGGTACTGGTGGGGGTGAGATTAGTGAATAAAAAAAAATATATTAATAAAATGTGTCCCTCTAGATCTTAAAACATTTAACGTAGACCGGGTATGTCTATCACAATTCGTTTCAAAGTTATTAAGGCTGGCTCGTCTTAAGCGCGCCAACCTGTATATACAGGGTGTTAAAGTCGTTACACCCGAAAATGGTAGTTAGAACTCATTAAAACAAACAACTTATCTTAGTTCCAATTTTTGATTTGGTGCCCCGGTTCGTAGTTATTGGAGATCCTTTGGTTTTCGAAATATCATCATAACTCCCTTATTGTTAAGACTATTGAAAATATTTTTCTTTCAAATTTACCTTTAGGCTCTCTAAAACTTTTGGCAATTAAAATTATTTTTAATTTTTTCAAATGAAAAAATTGCGATCAATCAAAAATTTCAATACATGATTTTTTGATAGCCACTCTATCGATTTTCGAAAGTAACACATTTATAAAATCCTTAAACCGTCTACTACAATATTTGTCATAAACATTTTTTTCAATCTATCCCAAAAAAGGTTTTATTCATTCAATTGACTTATTAAAAAATAATCCAAACTCGGAGTAGGCTAGGAACACAAAAACGTATATCAATTTGAAAGTATTTAATTACATATCAATTTGACACGAGATATTGTCAAAAATGTTATCTAAAGAAATATTCTTGTATCCTTATTTTAGAAATAGAAATAAATTAGAAAACGGTGAATGGGAATAATCTGTATCTTCCTTTATTATCTTTTCTCCTTAAAATTACATTCCACTATCAATTGTGACAACTTGATTTTTTAATTGAATAATGATCAGACATACGTTTCTGTGTTCATAGCCTACTCCGAATTAGGTTTTTTTCTGAACACACTGCACTTATGTAGGTCAAGTAAATGAATAAATATTTTTTTTTGTTGATAGATTGAAAAAAATGTTTACGACAAATATTATAGTACATAGTTCAAGAATTTTACAAATGTTTTACTTTCGAAAATCGATGGATTGGTTATTAAAAAATCATGTATTGAAATTTTTGATTGATCGCCATTTTGTTTTTAAAATAATGGAGTTTTGACGATCTTTCGAAAAACAAAAGAATTACAAGAACTACGAACCGGGGCTCCAAATCAAACATTGGAACTAAGAAAAGTCGTTTGTTTTAATGAGTTCTACTACCATTTTCGGGTGTAAAGACTTAGTATTAACATATATACAGTTGTGTGCAAAAGTTTGGAGCCACATACAATGTGTTTCACTTTACATGAAGACACCTAAATAAATAGCTTATTAATGACGCAATTAGTATAACTTTTCCCAGTGGTAGAGGGCATCATGATTAATATTTTTGTAGGTATGAATTTTTTTAAAGTCTAAATCCGGCCAACTATGATTCAAAGAAAAACTAGTGTTTCAAGTAAAGTCATATCAGCGACGAAGATAGAGCAAAAAATATTCAAGGAAGTTGTTGCTAATCACTAAAATACTCAAAATACGAAGTTTCGCTAAAAAGATTAATTTGGTAATTTTTCTACTTTTTGTGTTTATTCAGTGAAATTTTGTTATCTTAAATATCAAGTGCAAGCACAATCAAAACATGAGTAAATTCTGTTTATTCCTGACGTTTCAAACGTTCCATTGTTTAGATTGTGCTGCGCATCTGGTACTTGAAATAACTATTTTTTCAATGAGTTTACACAAAAATGTAGAAAAATTACAAAATTAAAATTTTTCAGATAAACTTCGTATTTGGATTATATTAATGACTAGCAACAACTATCTTAAATACATTTTTGCTCTATCTTCATCGCTGATACGACTTTACTTGAAACACTAGTTTTTATTTTAATCATAGTTGGCCGGTTTTAGACCTTAAAAAAAGTCATCCATACGAAGTATTAATCGTTATGGCCTCTATCACTAATAAAAGTTTTGTAATAATTGCTTTAATAATATACAATTTGTTTAGGTGTCTTCATGTAAAGTGAAACACACTGTATATTTTGTTCCTTTTGAAAGAATATTTATATTTGTAATACATTTATATAGTACATAACTATTAGGAATGTTAATACCATGTAATTAGTATAGTCAGCATGTTTCAAAATTTATATTCAATGTATTTTATATGCTTAAAACGAAATTGTTCGTGGCCATAAATATTACGCCACGTTGTAGCTGCCAGTTTATATACGTTATTTTATTTAAATTTTTCATCAGATTCCGAAATTAAATTAAATTTACACTATTGTCTAATAAAATGATAAAACACACCCACTTCAGTTACGAGAATTCGTAATAAAACATTCTCGACAAGGAAAGGGTTCTCGCGAGATAGCTGGCTTGCTAAAGATTGATAAGAGCCCATTAAATAGAATTATTACCAAATACGAATAGCCAAAATCATCGGCTGACAGGCAAATATCAGATAGACCCTGTGAACCAACAAAGCGAACAGATAAAATAATGAAACTGAAATCTATAGCAGATCCAATAAAACTACTGTGGATATTTCAAAAGAAATTCGAAAAGAAAACCTTACCAACGTCAGCCGAAGTAGTGTGTCCCGAAGGCCTTAAGATGAAGAACATATTAGACAGTCATTATTTAAAAAACTTTTAGTTAGTAGAAAAAATAAAAAGGCGAGACTAAATGTTGTAAAATATATCAACATTGGAATAAAGTTGACTAGTGAAAAGCAATATTTTCGATTAAATCAAAATTAGATGTTTCTTGGAAATGAGGGTACGAGGTTTTTCGGTGACCGACAAGTACAAGATACAATTCTAGATACCAAATCCCAACAGTTAGGCATAACAGAGGAAATGTGATTTTATGTTGTACATGTTCTCAGGATGGTGTAGTTCTCTTAGTCCACATTAAAAGTACCATGGATGTTCTAATAAATATAGATATTTTACCAAAGAATATGCTACATTATGCAAGAAAAAATATGCCACGGGGATAGGTTTTTCAAGAGGATAACGAACCTAAACATTCTTCAAAACTATTAAAGTAGTTTTTATGTAAAAGAAAGTCCGCATACTTAACTGCCCATGTCAATCTCCGGTTTTAAATCTAATAGAGAATTTATGCAAAGACTTAAAAATACATGTGGGTAAAGAAAACCCCTTCAACATGGGTGAATTATGGAATTATTTTGGAAAATGAATAGTAAAATTTACTTCAATATTCTATTACAAATTTAATGAAATCAACGGTAGAGTGATTGCTTCAAGAGGAATGTTACCTTTATGATATATTGTAAAAATATGACTGGATCAAAACTTTTGCACGCAAATGTATATAATTAAATAAAGTAAATGTAGTTAATAGTGTGAATTATTGAGACTATATTTACAATTGTTGTAACTGTTTTTGTACATTGTTTTAGTATTTTTCCATAATCTATATTTTTCTCTTAATATATTTAAAGAGGTTGTGGTCGAAATATTGAATAAATCGTTATCAAATATACAGTAAAACCTCGATTATCCGTTTTCATCAGGACCAAGCATGTGACGGATAATTGAAAAACACAGATAATAAAAATGTAAGTGAATGAATAAAAATCATTTACATTTTCATATGTATTCTCACAATACATAGATTGTACATGCATTCTAAGCTTTTCTCTTAAAAAAACTACATGGGTGAAAATAAATAAGTACATACATATTATATCACAAAATTATAAAAATCATATAGATCAGTAAAGAACGATTTGGTTAAACAACTCTTACTGATTCATTACAGAACATTGCGAGCAATTTTTATTCGTAACAGATAAACGATAGTACGATTGACAATTTTTTTGGATGCACGTATAATCCGCGGCATGATTAAAGCGAACAGGAATAATCGAGGTTCTACTGTACAACAATATTTTCTTACTAAAATTTCCCCACCAACCCCACTGTGTACTCGTAATCCAATCCAAAGTGCAAAATTACACAAATTAATTTCCTAAATAATCATAAAGCTTTGTATTAAGGTAACTTTGAAATATTTCTCAATGGTTGACCAGCAACGAATTGGGTAAACATAATCCTCCTAGGAAGATATAAAACTTATGAATAATACCGTTTCCATAATAATCTAAGGTTAAACAGTAGTTTATAGATTTGTACTCCATTTTTATTAGCTGTATTTTCATTACAAATAATGAGTAGTTTCAAAGGCATATCAATGCCCATGTAAACTGTAATTACAAAAGGTAATAACAGAAACTGAAAGACCATAAATATCACACCATTATTATTTTATTTTTTGAAATATGTCATACACACAGTCACACAAGCATGCACAGTATAATTGAAATTGTAATTGGAAATGTAATTTCTTGACTAGATAAGGAAATTTAGAAAACGTTGTCCTGGGATTCATTCATTAAATATTTATTAATCCACCTAGAACAGTTTCAGCTCCACTGCTGATAAAGACCGAATGGGACTAAAGCTGGATGGCATGAATTCATAAATATTCCCTGGATCTCTGCGGTTCCTGGTTTTCTCAATGTGAATCTTGTTTATAATATCAACCAAAAAGGCTGTAATTTTTATTATTGAAGGGAACAGAAAATATGTTTCTTTTAAAATAAGAACTACAGAATACGTTCATATAATATAAGTTTCCGTTAGCGTAAGAAACGATTAACAAATAAAATAAAAACCATTAAACAGGCGTACCAATATCTAAAATATATCCCTGAAATATTCACATATTTATTTAATAAAAAGTACTCGTATATGGACTTTTCAAGAGAATATTATGTTATCTATCCCTGTTTTATTTATATTTATTCAATTGGTTATTGTCATTGTTAAAATTTTCTCCTGGTCTTCCCTGTAAGGTTAAATTATTAAATAAAACTCAATTTACCTATTGAATTGAATATTTTATTTTTAATTCAAACTGTAACACTATTACAACTCCTTGCTATTTTTTCTTCAATTCTTTTAAAAAGCAATTGTCTTTCTTGGCCTACTAAACTGCGTATCATCTAAAATCCCCTACTTACACAAAGCTAACTTAATTTTATTGCTTTTTCAATACTCCCCCTCAATAATAGTAAATTAAAGAACGAATGCCATAATTGCCATTTTATTTTGTGAGAAGGAAGTTTGGATCACGACGTACAGCGGAGTTATCCAACCCTTCAAATATCTTACTTACTTAATCCAGAAGTCTTTCTACCTTGCGGTGTAGACTTATATCCTTACTTATGCTTCCTCTTGCGTCGATTTTGTCGGATTTGTTTCCCATATATCTCTCCACATTTTACGATCTTGTACAAACTCTCGTACTTCTCGCCAAACTATCCCTCTTTCTTTTACAGCATTCTTGGCTTCGGCTGTTCATTTCTTCACCGGTCTGCCTCTTCTTTTACCTAGTGGTCTTGTTTCGAATACTCATTTCACTAGTCTGTTGTCATCCATTCTATGTAGGTGACCGAGCCACCTTAGCTGGTTCTCTTGTACTGTTTGTTTAATTGGTTTAATGTTTAATTGCTCCCTAAATGTTTCGTTTCTCATTCAATCTAGTCTTGTTTTTCCCTAAATTTTTTTCTAAGAAATCGCATCTCCGTGGCTTGTACTTTGTTTTTCAATTTTTCAGTTGTTACCCGTGATTCGCAACCGTATGTTAGAATAGCGACTGCTACTTTTTTGACAACTAACACTTTAGTCTCTTCCGGTACTTCCTTCTTTCCTAGAAATTTGTTGGCTATAGCATTGTATAGTCTTCCTGCGGCTCCCTAATTTCCTCTTCTATTTTTCCAGATGCATGAATTACTACTTCCAAGTATTTAAATGATTTAACTTGTTCTAGTTTATATCCGTCTACTGTTAGCTCATAATCTCTGTTTGTATTATTATCATATATTTTGTTTTGCTTGTATTGATTTTCATATTCCTTTTCTTTAGTTTGTTATTTATTTCGTTGATATTGTTTTGCAATTCTTTTTCTGATTCACCAAAGATAACCATATCATCTGCGTAACATAGTTCTGTTAGATTGATGATTTGCTGGTTTCTGTATCTTATTTTATATGGTTTTAATTTTCCTTTGCCCGCTTTTATTGCATCGTCGAGTATAAAAGGTTGAATAGAAGTGTACTTAGTCGCAGGCCTATAGAGGATTCAAACGTACTGGATATTGAGTTTTTCGTGCGTACATAGTTTTTATTTGTTTCATATAAACTTTTCACTGCTTCAATAATTTTTGGATTGACATTCCTGACCTCTAGATTTCTCCAAATGTCTTATCACTCTATCGAATGCTTTTTCCAGATCTATAAAGCACATAAATATTATTCTTATATATATATATATATATATATATATATATATATATATATATATATATATGGTCTTGAACTCCTCTATTTTCCCTAAAACCGCTCTATTTTATTTCTTATTTTCTTTTCTAGGATACTTGCGTATATTTTTCCTAGAACGCTTAGAAGGGTGATCCCTTTATAGTTCTGGCAGTCTTTTGTGTCTCCCTTTTTATAAATCGGTGTAATGCCTATTTGCCAGTTTTTTAGTGTTCTTCCTTGTTCTAGAGCTTCATTCGCTATATTTCTCTTAGCTTGTCTAAGCCGTGCTTTCCCATATATTTTATCATTTTAGGTGTTATATTGTCGCGTCCGGGTGCTTTTCCTTTTTTCAGTTTGCTTATGGCCTTCATTAATTCTTCTTCTGTTATTTCTTCTGGGCTTGTTAATTTCTTGTCTTTGTTTACTTTTATATCTGTGGTACTATGTAGTTCTTCAGCTTGTTTGTTTATTTCTCCTTCCAGCAATTCCTTAAAGTAATTTTTCCATCTTTTCATAATGTCTGTTTCTTTATTGAGAATATCTCCGTTACTATCTTTAATATTAAGGAGTGTAGTAGTCTTGTTCTTTTTCATTTGTTTCAGCATTCCGTAGAACATTTTCCTATTTTCTTGGTAAGCTTCTTTTATTTTATTGCCAAAATGTATCCACTCCGTTTTTTTTTGCTTCTTCAACTAATTCTTTAGTTTTCTTTCTTTCTATTTTGTATATTTCGTAGGTTCCTTTATATTTATTATTTAAATAGTTTTTCCACTTTAGTTTTTTTTTTTAACAGCTTCCTTTATTTCTTTTGACCACCAGGGTGTTTTCTTTGATTGTTTATTATTTATTTTTGCAGTTTCGCATGTCGCTTTCACTGCTCCTAGAATGCATGTATTAAATTTGTCCCAGTTATCATTTAGGTCATTTTCCATGTAATATTTTTTAGTTGATTATTTAAGTTTTTGTTGTACATTTCATTTACCTTCTCTTTCTCCAGCACGTAAGATTTTATTTTTTCTTTCACTACAGTTTTTCTCCGTTCTTCGGTTGTGCGTTTGGTTTGCGATATTTTCATAGTTAGCATGTAATGGTCTAAACCAATTTCCGGTCCTCTTTTTACGTTGATATCTTTAATTCTTTTCTCTATGTTTTTACTTATTATAAAGTAATCGATTATTGATTTTTCTCCTCTGCTTGTTTCTTCTCTCGTGAACTTATGTATGTTTTTATGAGCGAATTTTGTGTTTCCTATAAATAGATCATTTTCTGAGCATAGCTCTATAATTCTTAAGCCATTTGGATTGCATGTGGTTTCCCCTTCCTTACCCATATATCTCTTGATGCCTTTGTTATTGTTTCCTACTCTGCCATTTAAGTCACCGAGTATTATAACTTCGTGTTTTGTGTCATGAATCTCTGTCTGTAGTTCATTTTTATTTTTTGACTTCTTTTGGTTCGTCTGTGGTCGGGCTGTATACACTTAGCAATGTGTATGTTTCTTGATCTACTTAGAATTTTATATCTATTCTTATGATTCTTTCATTTATATATTTTTCTTTTACAGCCATGTTAATTATGTTATCCTTCAGAATTATTCCTACACCGGCCGCCGCTCTTTTATTTTCATTAACACCAGACTAGTACATCCAATAATTATATGTAAGTTGTATTAGTCCCTTTCCTTTCTTTTTTTTTTCGGATATACCCATAATTTTTATCTTATCTAATATCATTTCTTCTATTTTCTCTAATTCCTTGCCTTTTATGCTTCTTACATTCCATGTTCCCCACATTAAATTAGTTTTATTTTGTGTTAGTATATTATTCGTATACCTTTTCATATTGTTTGTCGTGCCGATTATCCTTTTTGAGGTTTATGTATCTATTGGTTTATTTTTTTGGTATTAGACCATTTTCTTCTTCACACCATTCGTAACATTCTTTTTCTATATATTGTTTACGAAAACCTATTTTAGTTGATTTTCCTTTTCCTTTTTCTATTTCAGCTATTTCCTTGATTTGATATTGAATCTTTTTTTCGTTATGAGTAAGTTCACTTCCTATATACACTTTCTTGCCCTTAAGTTGATTTTTATTTTTAAGTATGTCCTGTTTATGTTCCCATGAGTTTGTTTCTACGATTATAGTTTTCCAATTTTCTTTCTCAATAATTTTGTTTACTTTTTTACAGTTTTTATTTTGAGGTTTTCACTAATGAAGTTATTAACGCCCTTATATTTTCTACATTTGTTAGACCGCTTCCTTTTATTACGATATTAATTTTTTTCTTAATTTTTCCTGCTTGTCTAACTTGTTTTCGATTGCACGTATTTTATTTTTTAATCCTAGTTTCTCTGCTCCCACTTTTCTTCTTTTGTTTTTATTTCCTCTCTTAGTGCTCTAATCTCTTCGATATTATTTTTCATCTCTTGTATCATCTGCTTCATCAGAACTTATATTTCGTCCAGGTCATTCTCTCCTTTAAGTGTCTTTCCGTCAGTCATCGCTCTTGTATTTTGCTGATCAGGTGATCTCAGAACTAGCTTGCTTCTCTTAAATGCTTCCTGACCGCTTTCTGAACTGTTATTTGGATTTCTTTTTTTTTTTGTACCCACTCATAGCACCCTGTAAAAATAGTGTTTACTCGCTCTGTATATGAGCTAGCAAATCTGTTCTTACTTGTTTGCGCTCTCTGACGTGCATGTTTGCTGAGGCCTTGTAGCATAAAACCACTGAATTATGATTTTAAAACACTTTCTTATAGATCACTGCACAAAACTCTGTATTAATTTTTATCTACGACAGTGCGCTAATACGTAATTGGTACACTAACATGAATGTCATTATGAGTTTCATAATGGCACTGAGTGTCATTACGAATTATTTATTTTGTAAGACAAATAACAATAGAAATTCAATCAAAATTTATATTTATTATTATGAAATATCTTAAATAACAAAACTTATTTATTATACACATTTACAACTAAATTTTTACAATTTGAAACATGAATTCCAGAAGATGTCGAATTTTTTGAGAGAAAACTAATTTCTTGATTAGTAAAACTTGAGCCAATATTTGATATGGTAGAGGCACCCAAAATATTTGAGGTTACTTTCTTCTTATTTTCTACAGAACTTTCTATGTACGCCTCAGCTACTGTATTTGAACGCCAACCACCGTGTCGTTTGACGGTCAATAAATCCGCTCCTGAATCTGCTAGTAATGACGCAGACGATCTCCAAAAACAGTGACCGGTGTATTCTTGATGATTTGGAAGACACATTAAAGATGCTATAGTGCTTGGCATTTTTGCAAATGTATTAACGCCAACAGGCTGTTTAAAACATTTTCCATTCCTGTATGCGACAAAAAATCTACTGTGAGCAGTGTTTCCCCGCCGTATCCCTAAATACCTCCTAACCATTTCTACCATATTTATGCCTTCGATATTCCCACTTGTAACAAAAAATTTTCTAGATATTTTTGTTTTCGTCTTTGAAATTATGATATGAATTCATTGTCCTTCATCTTTTACATTTTGTAAAATTAAATTGGTTAATTCTTCGCGCCTGCAGGCACCCGCAAGTCCAATAATTAATGCAGCTTTCATCATCAAGTAATTTTTATCATCCATTTCCATAAAAAATTTAGTAATATCTCCTTTTTTTAAAATTTTTGATTTTTTTTTGGCCGAAATCCTTCTGACTGTCTTTTCAGAAATGCAATTAAATGGGTATATTTAGAGATATCTATATTTTTATTGACTGAAATAACAGAACGTAACATTGAATAAAATACCCAAAACGATGACGGTTTGCGTTGTTTTGAAAGGTATTCAAGATACACTAAGACGACCTTCTCATTATGGTAGTTCTTTATTCCTTTACTGTTGCACCATTCCTCCAATTTTACATAAGCTTGCTCGTACGCTTCTCTTGATTTTTCAGGAATAAGAGAAGCCACAACATTTTCGGCACCGGCTTCAATGTCCGATGGAACAGAATCTGATTCGAAATCGCTCATTTTATCTTGGAAACTTAGATAAAATGTACCCGTATATGAAAGAATTTGACACAACTATAAATTGTTTTTTTTTTTTCAAACAAACAAAAATTGTAACCATAACAATGAATAAAATGAACCGTAGCCTACGTAAGCTACGAATGAACATTTCAGTGTTTCTCATTATGTCAAAATTTAAATGAAAAATGTATTTTAAGATCAATTTAAACTGTAGTAGATAAAATATTGGAGAATACACGTTAGATATAGCCTAATAATGAAACTTGCTTGATTAAAACACTCAGCTCACCGCCTCGTGATTTAACATCACACGCGTTTCATTATGAATGCTATATCAAACTTGTATCCTTAATATCTATTATATCACTAGGATTCTTACACTTTTAGTTTTAACTTTCCGTAAATATGTTGATATGTTCAAATAAAATAATCGTTAATAAAATTATGACATGAGTTCTTTATACTATTTTGCACTTCCTATGCCTTTTTTAAATTAAAACCAGTAATGTCAAAATTTAGGGAATTTTATCAGTTGGCGGTATTAATATGACGTTTGATAATTCATTTGACAACTCTAACCTTATTTTTGTGACACTATATTTTCTATTTCATGCTAAATTTACTACTTTATGTCTTCTCTTCTTCTTATTCTTAGTTTTAAATTCAAAATTACATAAAAATAAAATTCTTAACAATCGTTTATGTTCCTTTATTTAACGAGATTTGACATTTGATATTTTTGAAATTCTTGACCACCAACCTTATAAAAATAAATTAAACTGGTCTATTACATCACTCGAATGAGCTATTAACGAACTCCTTTGAATGCTATGATAGCTTTGTTACAGATACAATATAGGAAAAATCATTTTATATCAACAATACAAAATTTTAGTTTAATCGTTCATATTTTACTTAAATTTTTGAAACAAATTTTTGTTCAATGGTTTTGTGAAAATATCGGCAGTTTGCTCCGATTCTGATATATGTAGTTTTTTTTATTTCTTCACTTTGTGTGTTTGTGCGTTTTCTGGATTCTTTGCTACTCGTATGGCTGATACAATATCTTCGTGCAGGATCACAGAAAAAGCTTTGTCGATCACCTCGTGATCCTGTAAAATCACTTTCAGTCAGCATGCTTCGCTTGCAGCACGAATCATTGCCACGTACTCAGCTTCACATATAGATGTTGCCACACACGATTGTTTTCTGGAAGTTCAGGATACGGTTGATATAAATACCTTAAACAGAAATCCGGAAGTGGTCATTAGGATCCCCTCCCCAATCTGCATCGCAAAAACCTTATATTATATCTGAAACAGAAACTTTTTATAACACAAATTTAAATTTAAAGTGCTTTATGTATCGCATCACACGTTTTAACAGTTCTATAGTTCGTTGCTTGGTTGTCCCTGGTACCGCCTCAAAATTCCTATAACGACAAAAATATCTGGACGTTAACCTACCATCGCGTACATTAAACTACCGACGAAACTTCTATACAATGTTTTTAGTTTTCGATGACAAAAACTAGATTTTAATAGTTCTAGTTTATAGTTAGCGTCCAGTGCAGTTGTTACCGAATTACAGTCTATCATTTTGAACCGTTCTAGTACTCGATTTAAGTAATTTGTTTGATTTATTCTTATTTCACCTTTTTCAAGTTTTGTTTAATGTTTATTCCAAGATAGTTTGACACTAATCCTAAGTCTTTCATTTTAAAATTTTTGCACAAATTTTCTTTTATTTTCTTCACTTCCAGTTCATTTGATCCAATAGTTAGAAGATCATCTACGTCCAAAAGTACAAACAATTTTTTTTTCTTCAAATTTTTAACAAACAGTAGTCGTTTAAGGATCGTTTAAATTTTCTTCTTCCATAAATGAATTCTTTTTTTGTACCAGTAACGTGATAATTTTTTCAACCCTTATAATGACATTTTAAATTTACATACTTTGCCGTTTTCTGCATCAACTCCTTTGGGAATTTTCATGATCACATTTTCTTTTATTTCTCCATATAAGAACGCACTCTTGACATCCATATGGGTGATTGGTAATTCAAATTTATTATTTACCACGGCCAATAAGGTTCTTAATGTTGTTAGTTTAACAAATGAGGAGTAAATTTCTGAATAATCAAAGCATTCCTTATGTTGATAACCTTTTGCTACCAACCTAGCCTTCAATACCCCTGAGTTTCCATGTTTGTCTAATTTCATTTTGAAAATCCCCTTACATTTTCCCCAATCCATCTAATTCAGCTGTTATCGCTACTTTCCATTTATCTTTGTTTTCACTTTCCATTGCTTCTTCATATGTAGTCGGTTCGTCTAGTTCTGTATATTTTGTCAATCCTAACTCATAAACATTTAAATAATGCGGCTTATGTAGTATACTTCGATTTCTTAGTTTTCTTGTGTAAGTTTCTTCATATTTTGAAAAATGTTTTCAGAACTCATTATAATTAAAATTAAAAAATATTTGGGTTTAGTTCTGGATAAATTTATTAAAATTAACAACGCTTCGAGCTGCTGTCTTCTTCAGGTTTTTATAATAATAAAATACAATTCATACGGTGATTTTTCTGATACTGAGCTCGTACCAGTCCTGTTTATTACGTAAGTTGCTAGGTTTACTGCTTCTGTCCAAAATTTTTTATATAGTTTTGATGCATTTAGTAAAGTCCTCTAGTGTCCTTATCCATACGCATTTCCCATTTTGTTAGAGAGTGTGCTGTACAATTCTCTGATGTTTTATCCCCTTTCTTTCTAAAATTTTCTTTATGTGCTGATTAACAAACTATAGGTCATTCTCTGATCTAATTATTTTTATTTTGTTACCGGCCGTAATTTTTCTAATTTCACGTAGGTTTTGACTTGTCCGTGACCACATACTTATTTTTCAAAAAATATGCTGTTTTGAAATGAGAAAAATCATCTTTTAGCAGCAAGAAATTTTTCGAATATCCGATTGATTCCGTGTCCATGGGGCCGAATAAATTCACATGAACGATTTGATAAGTGTTTTGTTGTTTTTGTTTCACTGTTGACGCTTTTTCTTTTTAAACAAGCTTCACAATTAAATTGTTCTTCTTTGTAATTTATGTTATGTTTCAATAATATGCTTTTCACCTGCTTCACATTCTGGTGTGCTAATTTTTCATGCCGGTCTCTTAGAATTTCTTTACTCACACTCTAATTTTCACAGCTTTGTTTCGAAGCTTTAAATTTTAATTTATATAGTTCCCCTTCGCGTACAGCAATTGCACATCCCTCATTGTTTTTATTCTCCAAATTGCCTTCTTCTTATTTGATTCCATGCGGTAATTCTTACCTAGAGCACTACTTACTGAGAATAAGTTTAATTTTAAATCTGGTACAAATAATACATTATTTAACTCAGTTTCTATCCACATTTTCCCATCGAATGCTTTTCCCGCAGTTTCCCAACACCGATTGCTTTTATGGCTGAACCATTACCTATTTTTACAGTTTTTGAGTTTTCAAACAGCTCAAATTCGATGAAGAATTCTTTTTGGTAATACATGTGCTCGCTAGCACCACTTTCCAAAATCCAATTATAAATTTTTCCATCCGCGACGAGCGAATGAACTGTACTCACAAACGCGTTACTTTTCTCTCCGTTTGAATGTTTTTTGTTATATCGACAGTCCTTTGCTAAATGTCCGATTTTCTTGCACACGTAACACGCTTTATTCTTTCTGAATTGAAAGCAGTCTTTCTTTTTATGTTCTAATTTGCCGCAATCAAAACACTTTAATATTAATGCAAAATATTCTGTACTTTCTTTCTGCCCACCGCTGTGTTTAATTCTTTCTTTCTCGATTAATAATCGACTGGCCAATTCGTTTAATTTTTGTCTTTTTAATGGAATACATTCCCATGCAGAAATGAAGTATTTATTATTTTCTGGCAGTGACAGTACCTTGGTAATTAACTTCTGATCGGATAACTTTTCTTCTATGTCATTTTGTCATTTAATTTTTCTAATTTTGACAGAAAATTGGTAATACCTTCATATTTGATGTTCAATCTTTTTTTCATATATTGTCAGAAGTTACGCCCAAATTTCATACGATGTACTGCACAATAAAATGTGTGTGACTGGGCCATCATCAATCTCTGTAACAAAGATTTATAGCGCCCTATTGTCACTCTTTGTCCACATAGAAATTTCATTTTCTATTTCGGCTTTTTGTTTTGTATCTAGCTCAGGTTTTATTTCTGGTTTTTCTTTGACTCCAGTGACAATTTCATATAATTGTTTGGCATTTAAAATAATTATTACATGTATTCTATTTTTCAAAACCTCTTAATTTTGTCACCGACTTTAGTAGTATTCTCTATTATTTTTCTTTTAACACTTTATTTTACGACATTATTGCTCCACTTAAGTACTTTTTGTACTCTATATTTCGAACTACCTTTTTAACAAACTACGCTCCGCTACTATATTAAAATTTTCTCCTTGTAGTCTCTGAAATGTTAAATTATTCATTAAAACTCAATTTTACGTATTGAATTAAATATTTTATTTTTAATTCAGAGGGTTACACTATTACAACTCTTTGTTATTATTTCTTAACTCTTTTAAAAAACAATTGTCTTTCTTAGCCTACTAAACTGTGTATCATCTAAAATCCCCTACTTATACAAAGCAAACAATTTTATTGCTTTTTCAATTGTCATACTTAAAGTATATTGTGATATTTTCATTTACGTATTGTATTTTTTGCATGACCTCATTCTTGTCAGTCACATTCCTCACTATATTCATGTTCATGCATCACACTCTGGAGAATTCTTTACAACATCTTAGTACCATTTGAGCACTTCTGTCTCTTGCCATTTGATAAAAGAAAAACAAAATTCAAACGGCAGTTCCAGTGGACATATTAACTTTTGATTGAAACTCAATTTTTAAATTTAAATTGATATAGAACACGTCAAATTTTTCTAGAAACCGATCAAGCCATTCGATTCGGACTAGAAGAATTAAGGCACAAACATGTATAACTCATTCTTCTGAAAAAAAATGACAACTTTTGACTGTAAACTCCTTATTTGGACACATTTACTTTTACATGAAAAAATTGGAATATATTGAGTTTTGTTTGGAATATTTTGTGTTAAAATTATTATGAAAATAAAATTAATTTAAACATTTATGTAATAAAAAAAAATCTGTTGTGGCCAGCACAAGACCTCTCGCCATTTCCATATTAGGCTATATAAGTATTGTATTGCACTTCGCTTTCGAGCCGTCGTTTTATAACAAAATCTTACAGAACATTACCCAAATTTTGTTTCTTACTATATTTAGCATGTCTTCTGCACACATATAATTCAAATTATATCTATTTTTCATTGTATGAGGAAGTTTCTAAATGTCAAATATTGTTCCAATTCATTAACCATATTGGCGGTATTTCTGATAGATATATGCATTTTACCACAATTTTACCTATAATTTCAAATATTTAATTAATAAAACAATAAGAAAAGTTAAATATACTTCCCAGAAAAAGCTATCAGAATGTCACTAAAACTGTTGATATTTGACAATGACATGTGTCATGTTATAAACATTGGAATTTGTCAACTGGTTTCCTTAGTGCCTTGGCCTCTGCGATTACTTTACTCTATAAATTAAATTAGTCTTTATCTCTAAATCTATACAAGATATAATAAAATTTTTATGTGTATTAGATGGAGAATTTTATGTTCTTCAATATTTAATAAAAAAAAATTCCAAAAAATTATATTTAAAAGATTTTTTCTAA
Source organism: Ophonus ardosiacus (assembly GCA_943142095.1). Lineage (NCBI taxonomy): Eukaryota > Metazoa > Arthropoda > Insecta > Coleoptera > Carabidae > Ophonus > Ophonus ardosiacus. The sequence continues at coordinate 65,731,195 of OW964823.1, forward strand.
GAAACTACTACTTCCGGTTGTTCAATTGTTACCAAAAGCTTTTCAGCTCTTCCCAGGAATGTCAGATTGAGGAAACTGCAGTTAAATATTTTTTAAGTCTTATAGTTTTTGAGGAATCGTGACTACAACATCCAGACATACATACATACATACACACACACACACATACATCCACACACACACACACACACAGACATCATTTTAAAAATGTTATAATCGGATTGTAGGGACCTTAAATCGTGCTTATTCAATAAAATCTGGATATGCGAATTTTAGCATGAATCCAATACCTCTCTTAGCGAGAGGTAAAAAACGAATGATTGGTGCAGAGTAATCATTTATATTCAAATTTTCCTAAAAAATATGTAAAAATTTAAAATATATATATATATACTTTAATATTTAAAATTGTTTATACGTCTAAAAAGTGAACTACATAAAAATTTCGTATTCCCATTCTAATTCAAAATTTAATCTTTAAAAAGTTTCATGCTCATATTCATAAATACTCGTAAAATTTTAAACGGTTCGTTACAATTTTGTTCCAATAAAAGCAGTCGACCCTGAAAGAAAAATCGGAATGTAATTTGTCAAATTGATTTTATTTGCCAAAAAATTGTAACGAGCCGTTTTAAAACTGTACGAGTGTTTATGAATATGGGCAATAGACTATGCCCGGTTATATAATTACCTTTTTGTATTTAGGTGAACAAAATTGGAAACTACATTACGTCCACTTTTTGTGTTAGGATTTAATTTTTTTTATTGTATCACCCACATGCACGCATCAATAACAAACGTTAAAATGAAATGGGAGTTTGTTATTTGAAATCCCTTTGAAATAGCAACATCTACTGACATTTTACGTTTAAATTAAAAATCAAGCACACTCATATTTGGTATGAATAAATGTCTTTTTGTACTCCTGTAAAAACATAAACCCATTATTTAGATTTTTCGATTAATTATAGTAGCCATAATTCACTTATCTCGGCCCCTTACATTTATAATTATTTTAATTCTACGGACGTCTAGCAGTTTTCAATCAAATATCAATTTAATGTTCTGTTTGATAAATATTGTTCCAATAAACTGTGAATTTGCAAAGTTGATTTTAAAATGTTTATTTGTTATTTCCAAATTTACAGGTGGGGAAAAAGTATAGTATTATATTTGGGATTATAGCCGTTATTCACTCGGATGATTTGCATCATCTTCGAGAATAATACTACAATAATCCCTCATATAATAAAATACAATTATACGTTATAAAAATTATTGAGGATATCATGAGAATAGAAACCTATATTTGGACTGTTTTACAGTAAAATGTTTATTTTATTTATACGTAAAGATTTATTGAACATCCGATAGAAATTTTCCGAATATAAAAAAAGCATTTTTTGAATTTGCAACCAATACCATTTGAATATACAAAAATTATATTTAGGTACATATTTTTATTTCATATCTAGTTTGTCTAAAGCCCTGGTCGATTATTTACTGTTGACAAATAAGTATTATTTATTTTATTAAATTAACTAAAAATTAATTATCAAACCTTAAGATAGTTTTGATAATTATTGGTATATATATATATGTATTTCGAAAAACAAATTCTCATCGTCAGTAGAAACTGCAATAACAAGAACTTTGAACAGACTTATTGTTAGGACTTCTGGCATGGTTTACATATTAAGTTATGTCCACTTCCTTCTTTAATCTATTAACATATTTTCTACTGATGAAACAAATGCGTTAGGAAAAACGATCAGAATTTGATTGTACTTTATAGGAAAGAAAAAACAATAAATTTGGCCATATTACTTTTAATTAACACTTTTGTTTACTTCTTTTATACATCCATATACCTCTTTCGAGGCGAAAGGAAAAATTTCCGTATTCCCGCCAATTCCATCTTTAAAATAGCAGTGAGCTTTAAGTAAAATATCTCTTCCGGTTGATCGTTTGTAAATAAAATCTAATTTGTTGTCCAATAAATAGAAAAGTCTCTAATACAAAATTTTGTAATATGTTTTATTGTTTTTCCTCAAAAATCTGTTAGTGATTTATCATATATGGTTAAAATCTAATATGTTGTTTGAAATTATGTATGAGTTTTAAATACCAAATTTGATAAGTTTTGGATCATATTTTAATAGACTTTAAGGAATAATCGTTATACACACATTCTTATAAAATGTGTAGTTGTAAATTAATATAAATTTATAGTGCTGCAAAAATAGCAATTAGCAAATTTAAATCAGATCATCCTGTAACCTTTATGTATGATGGAAAATATATTATTTTTACAAACCTTAATTTCCTAAGAATTAAATATTTTACTTTTATATTCTCCTTAACACGGTTTCATTATTAATTTTAATGTGATTGCTTCCTGACAGTGACATTTGTTTAAATATGTCAAAATTGTTATTAAAATTATGTTTTTGTTTGACGCATAGGCGAGATGATATATGAAAATAAATTATATGTTCATATTTAAATTTATTTAGAGTTATTTACTAAAATGTTATTATCTTATAATTAGAGATTTTGCCATTATATTCAATTTTAATTAGTAAAAATAGCTAAAAAAATTATATTCAATTAATTTTTTACAAGAAAAATTGTTAAAACCTTGTATAAATGATACTTCTGGCTATCCGATATAAACTAAAAACTAATCAGCTCTTCCCACATTAATATAGAATGGGCATACAAAATTTTCTGATAGTGTTTGTGTAATCGTTTCCACACGACCCACACACACACAGCTCGAATGTTTTAATGCTTAATGTAACATTAGTGCTTCAGGTTTAACGCATTATGACAATTTACTAGGATATTATTTCCAGCTACTTTTAGTGACCAATTCAACAGAAACATCACATTTTCCCCCTTAACATAATAATACTTGTTTAGCAGTTTTTTAAAACCGAAGTTGTTATTTTATATTCTAAGAATTGGTCTACAATATTTAAATTACATGTTTACAGCTCTTTGTTTAATTATATTTAATTCGCTTTTATAATCTTTTTTCGACAAAGGAATCGTAACTAATTTGTTGACAAGACCATTTAATTTAGACATTTTTATGTTTTCCGCGTGATTAGAACAATGTAGTATTATGCTATCAGAATATGTGTATCCTTCTATATATTTTATGGTGAAATTGATTTTCCTTGTGTTTAACAGTAACATCCAGAAAATTTAGTTGGTAATTAATTTTTTCTTCTAAATTAAACTGAATTGATTTATGAAAGGAATTTAGAAAATCATTTGTGCTATTGTATGTTCGTGTCGTCAAAAAGGCATGTAATATCAAGCCAACTAGTAATTATTTTACCTTATTAAAACGTGTCATCTAGTAGCAACGACGGACACAATCAATCACATTAAAACTGCTTGCAAAGCTAAATTAACCGTCATATACAAAGGAATTATATTTAAACAAAAAGTCACTTTAAAAAATTTGTGGTTTAATTCCATGTGTCTTAAAAACAAATGCGTCCTGAATTATGTAAATATTAAGTACCATGACGAGTCAAGATTAGCTAAAATAGCTAACAAGCATGCGCAAACAACTTAGATAAAAGAAGAAATCAAAAGACTATACGCTACACGATGCAATTAATACCTACATTTAAAACTAGTACATAAGAAATTAATACATATTCTACAACCTATAGAGTTTGACATGTTAGACAATGCATTGTAACGATAGGCCCTTCGTCCAGTAAGGGTTTTCCCTTCTTTTGGAAACCTGCAGTTGTACCGTCACAATTAGAATGTTTAGAAACGTGTAGTTTACAATATATGTTGTTTGTTTATTGTTTAATCTGCAAAGCAAGATGCATTTATAATATTTGTAAAACATTTAAAGAAATACTTACCTGTAAAAGACAATATCCGACCGTCATGATGTGAGAAGACAATAAACACAATTTAACTTACCATAGTGTTGTGAAACAACGTAACTCTCGTTTACACATTTGATTGTATTGTAGCATTTGTTTACGCCTGGAAGTTTTGACATTTGTCTCTTTGTAAATTTTGACGTGTTGTGACTCACGACATGCCCGCGCATGGTGCGTCGCATGTGTGAATGATAATGTGATTTATTTGTAACAATGTTTGTAAATTATTTAAGGTTATAAAATGTAATTAGGGCAAATAATTTTTTGTAAAAATATTATTCATTAAAATAATTAATCAAAGTAGCGACCCCTGTACACTAAGTTAAAGTTCCCCCGTCGCTGTTAATGAAAAGTACCGTTACAAGGGCTTATAAGCCGTTGCAGTAATTGTAAACGGCAGAGAGGACATCGCGGGAGCGGGCCCCTCGGAAGAGTCGTGCAGTTGAAGATTCTCCCAATAGGTCCTCCTAAACGTCTCCTGGTGCTGCCATCAGGCTCTGCGCATTCAGACCGCTGAGAAGTTTAAGGGTGAGATATCCAACTTGTAAAAGGTTGAGTCCGTTGTACGGCTCGCCGTTGTTTGTCCGCTAGAGAAATAGACATTATTTCTAACTTAGAAATTTAAATTAAATTGAAATACGTGCAATTGCCGTGTTGCTCTGGTCACAGTTCAAGAAGAAGGGTTATGTGTTTATTTATGAGCCGTTTGTCTTTGTTGTACATGTCTTCGTATATTACCATATATTTATTTCAACTTCACCATTCTTTTTTGTCTTTATCAACCAACCCTGCGCCGAGCTATCCGAGGTAAGCTCCTTTGTACCGCCGTACAGTGGTGCCCGAGTAACCGTTCATTCCCGGACTAAGGAGCTATGACGCCACCTACCCCAGAACAGTAGTATGCGGGGGTGGCGTCACAGCGTTAAGAAGTGAATAGTGTAGTACATCATCATTACAAAAAAACTAAAATGACCAGCACAAGACCGTTAAGGTAAATTCTCCGTATTAAAAATAAACGTTGCTACTGTGAAACCTTTGCCGTTTCACGTTTCTTTTCAGTGTACATGATATGTCTATGAAAGTTGAAAATTGCTTGAAACTGTTTAAATAGGCAAATGTTTTATTGGTGTTCCGAAGGACTGCAGATGCACAGTAAATTCTTATCCAAGATATTATGCTTGCTTTACCAATGAACGCTTATTACTGAAATGAGTACCTGGTAGTGCCAAAATGTAAATACATAAGTTACAGTATTGCATTGAACGATATTTAAAAAAAGTTGTAGTACCCATAAAAATTTACAAATTATAATAATACTGTAGTAGATTTCCTTGACCGTATATCATTTTTTTTTTATCTAAATCTTCGCTGTGAGTTTCAGAAACTGAAAAATTTAAGTCTATAATATGTACCATGGCTCAACAGAAGCAAAATGTATGAAGTATGAATTTTCTACGTTAGGAAAATATTGACTGCGTTATTCCAAACTTTTAGACTTATTATTAAATTTATTAAACTGACGTCGATGGTTCTAATTAAAATCTAAGTTTCTTTGGCAAATGGAAATAGGTTTCCAGAGGAAAACTGCCGTAGCAGCATTATTATAGTTTGTAATTTTATGTAGATACTTAAAAAAAGTTAAAAATCCTTCAATACAAACCTGTAACTCGTGAATTCATTTTGACATTACCAGGTGCTCAGTTCAGTAATGAGCGTTCATTTTTAAAGCAAGTACAACATCTTAGATAAGAATTTTATTGTGGAACTCCAATAAATCCAATAGCGGCTTGTGCACCAAAACTTTGGTGAGGCAACATTTCGTAAGAAAATTGAGTTCTGTAATTAAATTATAGCTTTATTTAGCCAGTTGATTCATTTAAAAAAAATGTATATTCCTAATCTATAATGCTATAATACTGGTTGCTCTCCAGAACAACAACAACAACATTTGCGGCGCTAATTGTACTTACGCAAATACCTATCTTTTATCCTTTACGCTCTCGTTGCATTTTGCATTTGAGGCATGCCTCAAACAGCTCCTTGTCTACCTGGATTCACAGGGTGTAAATAGATGCACTGCAATACATGGAAGTTATGGTGGAGGCTTAAATTGTTCATTTGATATTTATGAAGACGAGTCTTAGCGGAAAAAGTTTAAATTTAATTTATTTACTGCTTCACATTATTTACAGCTTATTCATAAAAAATATTAATTTGTTAAAATGATATTTTGAGTTATTTCTTTTAGTGGGGCACTGTCTCGCCTGCCTGCCATGGCTAGCCGCCACTGAATAAAACTTTTTCCTATATAAATAGTTTCAAGCAATTTTTAACTTTCATATACTGGAAAGAAAATATATTTGCGTGGAACGCCAAAATTTTTACAGTAGCAACGATTAATATTAACACGTAGGATTTAAAAGGCATTTCTTCAAATGATTGCTGGGCGAGCTTTAAAATTATCCTAATGAGCCAGCTAATTTTCATTCCAATATTAATATAGTCAAAAAATATTAACTCTGTCGGGTCCACCAATAAAACTATAAATATCGTAAATATGACAAAGTGGCATATCACTCACTGCTTGCATTATAACATTGGGTGTCAACGGGTCATTATTTTTGCCACTCTGATGAAATGAATTATTAATTAGTAAATTATAATAAAATAATCTTACTGTTTCTTCAACATAAATGCTATTTTTCTTTGAAATAATTTCCCGAGATTGAAAACTAGTTCCAAAAAATATTTCAAACAAAAATAGCATTTATGGGCCCAATTCTCAATTTTCACTGAAGTAATATTCAGTGAAATTTTTTCACTTTATTACTTGAAGTTTTTCTGAATTGCAAAGTGATCTGATATAAATGACCGATGAAGTGCGATATTGTATGTATTTACCATATGTTAACAATATTGGTTGTGCATAATAAGAAATTACAAATTTGGTGCATGTGTATGGTGACATTTAACAAATAATATTATGACACTGACAAGTGATATGATATAAATTTATCATTTCATATATCACAATGGTGAAAATTGAGAATTGAGCCATATATTAAAGGATGAGTAAGATTTACTATACAAAACACTCAAATATATTTAAAAAATATTACTGCATACCTGTAAAAAATTCAATAAATTTAATTTTTATAATAACATAAATTGCAAAAAATGACATTTAAAGATAATTTACGAAAAAAAACTATTTTGAGCTTCAAATAAACTGTCATTTCCAATTATCTGATTTACACCAAAATCTAGTGGCTTTTTTCTATATTAGAATAGGGCAGAAATATGTAGTTTCAAAATTTTCTGTTTGTTAGTATTTATGTTAGATCGTTGACAAAATCCCAAACATACACACACACACACACACACACACACACACACAGAGAAATATGTAGTTTCAAAATTTTCTGTTTGTTAGTATTTATGTTAGACCGTTGATAAAATCCCAAACACACACACATACACACACATGCACATACACACACACACATGCACACACACACACACACACACACACACACACACACACACACACACACACACACACATAGATAGAGAGAGAGAGAGAGAGAGATCATTGTGGAAGTGTTAAAATAGGGTTCTAGGAACTTCAAAACGTGATCATTTACCAAAACCTCGATATGCGATTTTTTGGCACGATCCCTATACCTCCCTTACCGGGGTTAGCGGGAGGTAAAAATGTCTCTTATTTGTATATCATATGAATATAGAATGAAAATTGAAATGGCGAGAGGTAGATTGTAGGTCACTGTACTTTTTAATTATAATCAAAATTGTATCATTTTTATTAACGGTTACAACTCTGTATGATTTTTATAATGGGAAACTAATCTTTGTAAACAAAATATTTATAAGAGATCGATCGATTTGAAACTTTAGGATTTACAGCAGTTTATAATTTATGGTTAAAGAGAATAAGTTAAACGTAAATTTGTAAAACATGCATGAATATTCGTTAAGATCTCACGAATATATAATCGCAATTACTTTGCTTCGGTACCGGTAACACATCCAACTTTAATAATTCAATTAATCTCAGGCTGAATGACAAACTAATCCATTACTAACTCTCTCTAATTACTGCGTAATTAAACAAATAAAGTGTACCTATTTTTTAATCAAACCCGGTAACGTGGGAACTTGAATTACTCAATCACACAGTGCCACTCTAAATTGCCTTACGTTTCGCTGCATAATTAAAAAGTAAATAAAGGACTCTTACTGCTATGTCTGTAAACAAACGTATCACAAATAGGAGTACAACACGTTGTACAAGGGAGCTTTGAATAACTATATTTGTAGGTACGCGTGCTGAGATTAATTGTTTTAATTAGGTTTCAATTACAATACTAATATGTGTACTTAAGTAAAGTGTTTATCGCTCGTTGATATATATTTTCACATATGGTTAAAAATATGTTTGATATAAATTCGACATATTCATACTACAAAAAACTGGAACAAAGGAAATAATGAAAAAATTCCCGACATGAGTTGTTCGACAAAAGCAACTTTTAGCATTCATCATCCATCTATTTAATGTTATATTATCAATCACCAGTGAATAACAATTGATCTTCAACATTTCGTAGAAAAATGGAGAATTACACCCCAACTTAGTATGAGCCGTTATCTTCTATTTAAAAGAAAGTTTATTAAATAATAAACAGAAGCCTAATGCTAAATTATAGCTAAATCAAAAAATTATTCACCTCTAAACTTAATATACTTTTTTGACTGCATACGAGCCTAGAATCATATCATCTAGACCAGTTAGAATTTTTCAAATAACGTTTTAATAATCTTTTACAAATAAAAATTGCTTTACATTATTATTTTATCAGAAGTAATATCACAAGATCTCCTGATTTGTACTGAAAACATTGGCTTAACGTATATTATATGTTCTTCATGAAATTTAGGACAGGGTTTTAATTTGGCCATCGTAATCAAGTGCGGAATATTCACTTCTTATGCTGCGTTTTTCCATATGTATACAAGATAGAGATGCACGTTATTGGGAGTAGAGGCTGCCGATAAAAGACTATAATAAAGTGCTAACTTTTATATATTATTGGATAAATTAAATAGAATCTATGCTTTTTAATTTTAATTACCAATATAGCACAAAAACGCAAATTATTTGAGCTGTTGAAATTGTGCGAAATTTCACAAGAGATCGATTTTCAGTTTGTAAATCAAATTTAGAAATTTAGATTAGGAATATAATTATATTTTATGTTTCGACCAATCACAAGACTTGGCGGTTAGATATAGCTTCATCTGTCATCTATCTTTACTGTTTGTGAGTTGTTGACCTTTGTAAGATGGATAGATTTACAGGAACAAATTGATATTTTATTTTTTGTTAATAAGCAGTATGAGCGAGCATCGTAATTTAAACGACAACGCAAATGAATCATACAAAAATAAAAACGTTTTGCGTAATTTTAATGCACCTAGCGATAGCCAGGAATTAACTACAACCACACTCATATGTGTATATGTGAAGAATAGTTCATGATCTTATTATTTCACTTTCAGAAACAAACTATGCCACTGTCCATTGACAATTCATAGGCCTAACTACGGCCTAACAGACCAGCTACGTTTCTTAAGTTTGGGTTTGTTTATTTCTTTATTATACAAATCAACAATAGTAAAAGACATTCCTGGTATAATTAAGAAATCATCTTGTTCATTAGTCTAAGAAATTCATGGCTATAAAAATAAAATTGTAATCTAAAATCAGAATTAGTAACTGGTAAAACGTCAAATGAAGAGCAGTGGCAAGTCACGTGATAGATAGTGATTGGTCAGATCTGGAATTTCGAAACTGAACATAAACCAGGGAGAAAATTGTAAATTTTAATCAGAATTTCCAAACGTAACTAGCCCTAATTTTATTTATAAGTACATTTATTTTCTTTTAGAAAGTTAGATCTTGTGCATACTCTACTTTAAGATATTCCAACATATATGTATATCCTATCCATTTTAGAATTATAGTTAGTTGAGGTAGAAGCTCAATAACTTGTTTTAAAAAAATTCAAATATTATGAAACACAATTTAAATTATGGACTATACATTTCTACGTAATTACACTAAGTTTCATATTTTTATATTATTTAAAATTAAAATAATGACAATTTAAATTTGAATATGTTGTAGCCATAGGCCTTGTGAATAATTTGAACGTTAATATATTTTTGATTTATTTATATGTTGTTCATAACAATTAAAATAATAAAAGTGTAAGATCTCAGCTTCTATTAATAATTAAAAATTGATATTTGGCATGCTGATTCCAAATTTAGTTTTTATATAAAATATTAATAAATTATTATTTGAAATTTATTAATATAATTTTAATCATTTTCTGCTGTTTCCGCGGGTGAACGCATGTTGCGTTTTTATAATAAAACAATTATTAAAATTAAATTAATGAATTTCAAACAAAAATTTATTAATATTTAATATTTTATATAAAACTACATTCTGAATCAATATGCAAAATATCAATTTTTATTATTAACAGTAGTTGAGATCTAATACTTATTTTTTAATTGTTATAAACAAAATATGAATAAATCGAAAATAGTTTAACGTTCAAATTACTCACAATGCCTATGGTTACAACATATTCAAATTTAAATTGTCATTATTTTAATTTTAAATAATATAAAAATATGAAACTTAGTGTAATTACGTAGAAATGTATAGTCCATAATTTAAATTGTGTTTCATAATATTTGAATTTTTTTAAAACAAGTTATTGAGCTTCTACCTCAACTAACTATAATTCTAAAATGGATGGTTACATCATATTAAAATTTTTTTTTTTTCATCCGCACATTTGAATATTAGACATCAATGAATTTGAGCATTTTTTCAAACGCTCTAAAAATGGGGGTCTTTTTTTAAAAATATTGTCATTATTTTTATATTAATTAATTTAAAAATATGAAACAGTGTAATTACGTAGAAATGTATAGTCCATAATTTAAATTCCGTTTAATAATTTTTGATTTTTTTTAAGCTAGTTATTGAGCTTTAAACTCAACTGACTATAATTCTGAAATGGATAGTAACTTAGTTTATATCACCCTTGGGTCACAGAAACAATGTCGATTAAATGAGATTTTTTGCATTTTTTGGGGGCTATCCAAATGATTTTATTTTGCAAAAATATCTCGTAGATTACTAGGGAATAATGAAAAACTGATTTCGGTCTCTATATCTTGTTCAGATAACATCTAAACTATCGGTTAACTACAAAAATATTTAAAATAATAAAATCAGACATTTTTATTGATTATTCAATGAAATATGAAAATAGTTTATTGTAATGTACAAAACAAATTTTCAAATGGAAGTCATATTCAATTTCACATTATCCATTTTGAAAATATCCTATTGTTTTATTGAAATATCTTATTATTCTTTAAAAAATCACTATTATTTTTCATATTGTTATTATTTTATTGTTAATTTGCCCAGTGTATGAGCAATGAGTAACAAAAGCAAACATTTGCTGACTTTTGTTCATAAAATGAACATAGTTTTTCCCATATTTCATAAGAATTATTGTATGTCAAAATATGCGTCATAGTTCTTCATCACTTTTACTTACAATCAAATCTTGAGCTGTAATATCTCTTCATTCATAAATCTTAAATTCATTTTCATTAACTTTCTTCATTCATTTTTCAACATATTCTAATGGTTTTCTTGTACATCCGGTGAATATATCACATAGACTTCTATTCTTTAACGAAATAACTATAGAACATTTCCACAAATACCAATTTTCCTTACCAGTCAGTCTGATTACTTTTTAGTTTCCATTTCAATTTTAGCGTGTTTCCTCTTGTGTTATTCATTCAATTCAAATTTTCTATAATATTTCCTGTTCACTGTCTGATTCTTTCATTACTTCTATATATTCTGGGCCCATAACATGATATTTTGCAAACTGTACGAGCAATGAATAATAAAAACAAGCCATTTATATCAAACTATATTTATTGCTATGTTGAAAATTGTCACTGACATGCAGTTGACATATTCGTATATTCATATTTTTTCAAAATCGCCTGCTTCTATTTATCAATTAACAATCAACTGAGTTATATGTTAATTGCTCTTTGTAACATATTCAAATAATTTATTTATTTCTTGTCTTCCTTGATTAGAAATTTTATTATTATTATTTAAACTAAAACTACTACTATATTTATAGTGATTTGTGCTTTTTTATTTTGTTAATTGCAATATTTTGTATATCTAAGTAAAATCATATAAAACCTATACCTATAATAATGTCATCAAAAAATAAAGCGATAATTGAACTATAAGAGAAGATGTCATTCTAATTCCGGAACAGAGAAATATACGTACATAGTCGTTTGTCAGAATAGCAAAATAGATGGTTATGAAAAGAGAACTGAATGAAAAATAGTATATGGTTTCTCAAAAGATAGAAAATAAAATAAATTTTCTATATTTTTTTGGAAGAATGTAGGATTCCAAAAATATGTAAAATAGATATTGTGAGAGTATAAGGAGATTGGATTGACAATTTAAATAAATTGTTATTTACGTATTGTTTGATAAAATATAATCTATGCAGGAGTCTATGATAGCGTATAAAATAGAAAAATAAATCTATCTATTTTTCATTCTCTAATTTTTGTGCTCCTTTATTCGTATTCAAATACGCAACTAAATAGATATAACAAGGCATATTATCAGATTAACAAGTTTAGAACAATAATAGAACAATAAATGTTTGCTAAGGATTTCAAATGAGTACAATTAGCAATAAGACCCCAGTACGATTCTGTTTGCTATGTTTTTCATATATACATTGTTGATAACGTAGCGATATTCATTTGAGTTACGTTGACGATCTAGTTTGGATATAATATCATTTTGTTTCAACTGAAAAAATATGCACTAACAGGTTATTACAGTGTTCCGTACCTAGGAAGAATAGTAGAAATAAAACTGCAAAACCCGTAACATATAAGATTAAAGGAAATAAAAGTTTGAAATTGTGAACAATAAGAGCGAGATGAGCTATTTACAATTTTGAAGAATATATTATATAGGTATTCAAAAGAACTACTACACAATTTCAGGCAAATTGTAATACATAAAGATGCAAAGGAATATAGACATAAATAAATGAGATAAATACATAATTAAATGAGTCAGTAGAAGCGGAATTTCAAAGGGGCCAGAGTTATAGTATGACAGAACAGAAGCAACAAAAAGACAAAGAAGACGCAATACAGACCTAGATAAGAATAAGAATATAAATAGAGTTTCTCAAACATACTTTAATTCGCATATATAGAAAACGATTCAATTAATTTATGAAAAGAAAAAAGAACTTTCAGGTTCTAGAAAAAGTAATGTAGAAAATATAAAAGAAAACCAAGAGAATATCTTAAATTCTGGATTAATTAAGAAGCCAAGAGTTCTATTAACCGAATTACATACATCAAATATATGCTCAAGAAAACTAAAATTCTGATCAAAAGTAATGCCAAGATCTTTGATAGAAGTCCTTTTATCAATGAGAACACCAAGTATTGAATAATTAAAATTAATAACATTAATCTTCAACTTATAAGTAACCGAGCAACATTTATTAATATTTACTGCTAGTTTATTTCTTTCACACCACTGAACAGATATCAATATTTGCTTGTAGATGTAAGGTATCATCAGGAGTACAAATACGATTAAACAGTTTGATATCATCCGCATATGCCAAGACAGGGTTGGAGAATAATTGAATTAGATCATTTATGAAAATAATAAATAGCAATGGGCCAAGGTTAGAGCCCTGAGATACACCAGACATGGCTGGAAAATCAAATGAACTAAATCCATTATAATAAACGTAGCACATATGATTCTGTAAATAAGAAAGAATCTAATTTATTCAACAGAATTTTATGATCATCATGAATTTTTAGAATCAAATGCCCGGGACATGTCAGTATATATGGCATCAACTTGGCCACGATCATCCATTACCTCCGAAACGAATTGAGAAAATGTAACAAGGTGGTGTAGTGGTGGATCTACCTGTCATAAAACCATGCTGGTGATTTGATATTAAGGATCTAATGTTACTATAAATTATTTAAATAGTATAATTTCAAAAACTTTGCTAAAGTTGTTCAAAATGGATATGGGTCGATAGTTTTTTATATGTGACATCTCCTTTTTTTGAACACAGGTGTTATACGCGTCTTCTTCATTTATCAGGAAAAGTTCCGGTATTTATAACAAGATTTATTATAAATGTAAGTGGTACTGCCAGGGCAGACCTAATATCTTTGACTATAAAACTCGGGATTTGATCCTCTCCAGACGTAAATTTATTTGATAAGGTGGACATGACGGCAAGTAGTTCATCTTCAGTAACTAATTGTAGGTTGAAGCTAGAGTTATTTGTATATGAGCTTTTTGAGGGTAATGTTGGAGTATTATTTGAGTAGAAGTCAGAGAAGTGAGTTGCGAACGCATTGACTATTTCTTGGGAAGATTCATATTCATTATGATCATCATGCAATTTACCAGGAATACGAGAATTTCCTTCCTTTAGATGAACAAATTTCCACAATTATAAAGGATTAGCCTTGATGTTTTCTTCAACAGAGTGAATATATGTATTTATCATAAGCATTTTTAATTTGATTTTTTATTGTTAATCTGAGACGTTTAAATTCTAAATAAAAGATATGGTTCTTAGATTTTAACCATTTTTACTTCTCGCTAAGAGAGGTATTGGATTCATGCTAAAATTCGCATAACCAGATTTTATTGAATAAGCACGATTTAAGGTCCCTAGAATCCAATTATAACATTTTTAAAATAATGTCTGTGTGTGTGTGGATGTGTGTATGTGTGTGTGTGTGTGTATGTATGTATGTATGTCTGGATATTGTAGTCACGATTCCTCAAAAACTGTAAGACTTAAAAAATATTTAACTGCAGTTTCCTCAATCTGACATTCCTGGGAAGAGCTGAAAAGGTTTTGGTAACAATTGAACAACCGGAAGTAGTAGTTTCTTAGAAAAATTCTTCTAAATATAATTTTTTGGGAGGTTTTTTTACTAAATATTGAAGAACATAAAATTCTCCATCTAATACACTTAAAATTTTTATTATATCTTGTATAGATTTAGAGATAAAAACACTATAATTTATAGAGTGAACTAATCGCAGAGGCTACGGCACTAAGGAAACCAGTTGACAAATTCCAATGTTTATAACATAATTTGTAAATGACACATGTCAGTGTCAAAAATCAAGTTTTAGTGACATTCTGATAGCTTTTACTGGGAAGTATATTTAATTTTTCTTATTGTTTTATTAATTAAATATTTGAAATTATAGGTAAAATTGTGGTAAAATGCATATATCCATCAGAAATACCGCCAATCTGGTTAATGAATTGGAACAATCTCTGACACTTAGAAACTTCCTCATACAATGAAAAATAGATATAATTAGAATTATACGTGTGCAGAAGACATGTAAAATATAATAAAAAACAATATTTGGGTAAAGTTCTATAATATTTTGTTATAAAACGACGGTTCGAAAGCGAAGTGCAATACAATACTTATATAGCCTAATATGGAAATGGCGAGAGGTCTTGTGCTGGCCACAACAGATTTTTTCCTATAGTATTCTTTGGTAGCAATATTATATTTTATCTCAGAAGAAAACCAATGTAGATAATTCGAGTTAATATTTTTATGTTTAAGCACATGTTTATCAAAAGTAGCATACAATAATACGTAAAAGTTGGCTAAAGCTTCAATAGCGTTATTATAAGAATATATGGAATACCAGTCAAGTGAAGAAATTGTACTATATAAATTAATATAATCAGCTTTACGAAAATTATAAAAAAGCGCATTTGACGGAGAAAACTTTGGTTGAGTATAAGACGTTGATTCAATTGTTAATGATAGAGCTGCGTGGTAATCATCTTCAGGAACTAAAATAAATTCTGCCTTAGAAACTATAATTGAGTTTTTTAGATTTGACAAAATAAGGTCTAATTTGTTACCGTTCTTATTATTTACTGTATTGTACTGTGTGAGATCTAAAACATTACACATTTGCTGAACACTAGAGGTTTTTGTACAATAATTATCGTTTGAATTATTAAAATTTGGCGCATTGAAGTCACCAATAAATAATACAGATTTATTTAAAAATAAAAGTTCTAGTTCATTCATATAAATTATATAAACAGTTACAGTTACATCTGGCGGGATATAGATTGCACATACTATAAAAGTATTGTTTCAGATTTTAAAATTGCAGGCAATAATATCTATCAATGGGTTTAATTTTATTAGAGCTGATACATTGAAAGAATTAAAAGTTATATGGTTGGCCAATGCCAAAAGAACACCACCTCCTTTAGTTCGACCCACAATATTACACTCTCTATCACACCTTAATACATTATAATTAGGAGGAAATAACTCCGCATTATAGACTGAGTTAGAGAACCAGGTTTCAGACAAAAAAAAATAATATCGAACGAGACAGAACAGCAATTAATATAGAACACACTACACTTAGAATTAAGACCCCTTACATTTTGGTAATAACATGTAATATTAGAAAAGGAACTGTTGGGCAGAATTAGTTTTCCGAATGAACAATTTTGGGCAAACCATTAATATATTTAATGATTAAATTGACTTCACCATTAGCTCTACGTTGTTCAAGTTCGGCTTTGATTGTTTTATAGTGTTTGATTTGCATGGTTGTCCGGTCCCGAGAGATAGAAAATAATTCCATTTGTCAAGTGATTTGACTTTATGTATATTTTTCATAACTTTAATAACTTCATCAGAAGATGAAAGTTGAATTCTGAGTGGTCTACAACGTGCAAGAGTAGAGTCAGATCGACAGATACGAGAAATTTTGACAGGTTGCAATTCTGTGCCAATACCAGAGAGAAGCTCTCTAGATAAAGTAGCGTCTCGATAGAGTTGTTGCTGTTTAAGGAGGGTCATGTCTTCAATAAAGTTGAATATTATTATATTTCTCGAGCGTTTTTCACGCTCATCTATTTCACTTATTATGTTTTCAGATAAAACTGTTTTTTTTAGTTCAGCTACATCATTTTGTAATTGTATAATAATTGATTTTAGACTATCAATATTATTTCCTAAATCCCTGCAAGAAGGACAATTCCACTTTAGCCCAGATATAGACGTGTGAATTCGTCTAACTTCAGAAGACAATAGATTAGCACACTGCATATTATACTTTTTCTGTCAAACCGAACAAGTTACGATTCTGTGGTCTTCAGTATCTTTTTGACAACAACTGCAGTTTACCATATTGAAAAAGTAATTAAAAATAAGTAAAAAAGGAAAAAAGTACGACAAACGCCCTGTATATAATATTTAATAAAACATCCAGTATGAAATAAACATATGTTGCGGTGAATGAACCAGCAACGCAAATAACAAGTAAAAACAAAACAAATAACCACCCCTTCAAACTAAACCAAATAGATAAGAAAAATGAAGATAACTCACCCCAGATTAATTAGTTCACTAAACCACCAATATCCTGAAGATGCCAAAAATTAAACAAGCACAATGATATCAAATTAGAAAAATAAATTCACAAATAACCACTAAAGAACAGGTTATAATCGCAGATTATAAAAAGGTGTGTCTGGCTCCTATGAACTCCTCCTTTATATTGATGTTCTATATGTACCTGATCTACGACGAAATATTTTATCTGAAGGCGAAGTAACTACAAAAGGAATGGAGGTAGTAAAAGGAAGTGAAATCGTTGTAATCAATAAATTCAATCATACCGTTGCATCAGGAATAAAGAACATAAACAATTCGTATACGATGTATTTTACAACAACATATAATACAGACCGATGTAATTTGGAAGTAAAAATGCCTCTTCAAGTATGACATGAACGATTGGGACATATAAATATCAACTCGTTAAAAACTCTAGTAAGAATTGGATTAGCTAAAGGAATTGAACTAGAAGATTTTGAGAAATTCTTCTGTGAAACATGTATATTTGCCAAACAACATCGTCAAACGTTTAATTCTTCAAAGCAAACAAATCCTGAAGCAGGTCATTTGGTATTGATATATGTGGTCCCATGTCTACACATTCTTTACAAGGTAAGAAATTTGTGTTACTTTTTAAAGATGGTGCGACGTCTTTAGAATAATTTATTTCGTAAAACATAAATCAGAATTTTTTGAATGTCTCAAGAAATATATGCAAAGGTAAATAATAAATTTCAGAGAAATATTAGCATTTTGCATTCTGATAACGGAAGTGAAATAACTTCGCAACAAGTACAACAATTGTTATCAGATATAGGAGCTGAACATGAATTAACTGCCCCATACACACCGGAGCAGAATGACCGTGCAGAAAGGGAATTTCGAACAATAATGAAAAGTGCATGGGCAATGTTAATAGCAAAGAACTTGCCTAAATTTTTATGGGCTGAAGAGGTACACCATGCAGTTTACGTATTAAACAGAACTCTCAATACGCAAGTAGAGAAAACACCGTACGAATTATCGACAAATCAAATACCTGATCTATCAAATATTAAAACATTTGGAAGCACTGTGCAATAAAATGAAGCACAAGTTTCGCGATTTTTTTTTCGCAAATTTTAGTTACATAATTCGTGTTTATTTTAATTGCTTACCATCAGGTTTAATTGAATGACAAACACCATACTTGATCGCTATAAAATTGGTAAATAAAAAGAAAAACTTACTTAGCATTTAGCGTAAAAATCATTTGGTAAATGTAAATGTATATATAAAAAACCATCTTCTATTCTAGTTATAATTCTAATCTTAGAATTACTGTGTAAATGAAGCGGCATTTTGACATTAATAAGAAAAATGACAATTTTACATATTTTCGTTACTAGGCAGCATATCGGTCCACTTTCTTTAAACTATAAAATATTTTGTGTGCTTAATTTTATTGCACAGAAGTGTACATGTTCCTTATCAGCTAAGAAGAAAACTGAAATCGAAAAATAAGAAAATAATTCTTGAAATAAATGAAATTGAAGTCAAATAAAATGACAAAGGAAAAGAAAGATTAACAAAAGTACCTCTTCAATATGAAGTTTACTTTGTGGAAGCAAACAAACCTACAACCTATGATGAAGCAATGAAATCAAAAGAAGCGGAATATTGGAAAGAAGCAAATGCTATCATTAGAACAAAATAAAACTTGGGAAATAAGTAATATACCGACAATTAAAAAGATAATAAAGAAGTTTATGGGAAATGGACTTATATTTGGAACAAATATTCCAATGGATCCAGGAATACTGAGGACATTTGAAGATTTATAGTATAGGGAAGCTATTGGATCACTAATGTTCGCTGCAATAGTTGGGCGCCCGGATATCACTTTTTCGGTTGGAGTGTTATCTAGATTATGGAAAAATACACTGGAACGCAAAAAAAAATTCTCAGATGCTTAGCCAAGACGAAGAATTATAGAATTTATTATAAACGTCAAAATGAAAACTTCTTAGATGTTTCAGGGTACTCTTATGCAGATTTCGCAGGAGATTTGAATACAAGAAAATCAACGTCAGGTTATTTCTCTTGGCTGGTGGCGCTATAACTTGGGCAAGTCATCGACAACCTACTGTGGCCTTATCAACAACTGAAGCTGAGTACATCGCAGCAGCTTCAGCAGCACAAGAAGCAGTTTGGTTGCGACAACTGTTCGTGGACACCGGAGGAGAAATCTGAATACTAAATTTATATGTGGATAATCTTAGCACAATCAGTTTACTTAATAATCCAACACAACATAAACGTACAAAACACATTGATGTAAAATTTGATTTTATTGGAGAATTAAATAGTAAAGAAATAATTCATGTTAAACACATTATATCAGGCAAACAACTTGCAGACATTTTAACTAAACCGCTGTGTAAAATTAAATTAGAGAATTTAAGAAAATGTATTGGAATGTATCAAATTACAAATTAAGGGGGAGTTTTGGAAATAAATGAATTTATAATTTGAAACATTTATTAGATAGCCATGAATTGTTTTAAATAAAACAATAGATTGTTGCAATAAAAAAATAATATATTGTGTGTAACAAGTAGTATTATATGTTAATATAATAAAACATATTTGAATCTGCGCTATAACTCTTTATTTTTTCAAAAATAATAAATTGCAGAATACAAAAAAAACTTCTGCGCTGCTGAAGTACATTTACATAGAAATCTCACCTCCATTGCATTATTCAATAGCGCCCAGTTCCCGGCAAGGTACAAGGCATAGTGATTGCCGCGATTGTTGCTAGATGATAAAGCATTCGTTATTTGTTTTCCTTTTACGAAGCATCTTATCCGTTCAATCAGTTTATAGACGGTCTCAACGCAGAAAAATACAACAAATTGATAATGTATACGGAAATGGACTTTGGAGTCCTGATACTCTGTTGTTGTTTATTTAATTTAATCCAGTTCAGCTTATAAAATATTCATTAAAGATAAAAAGGAAATTTCAAAGGTAAACAACCTACTAATCACTAAAGAATGTTTACTTATCTCAGATCTCAGTGGAAGTGTTGGTCGGGCAAACAATGCCGGAGTGTTTGGTGTTTGCGATTCAGATTCGCTTCTATATAATTTAAGAACTCTTTAATTCAAATATAAAGCTTTTTTATTTTGTGTAAAATAACATACCTTCAATGGTGTTTACAGTTACAATGTAACAATTAAAAGTAAATTAATATTTAGTTAAACTTGTCATGTGTAGATTTTCATAAATTTATATACCTCCGAAGGTCACGCTAGAATTATTGAGAATATGAAAATCAGATACGCCGTCGAAAACAGAATTTGCTCTTTCATTTTAAACTGTTATTTATTTGTTATTTAAAATAAAGTTTTTAAAAGTATTGAGGAAAAATGTGAATTGAACCTGGTTTCGTGACAAAAGAAAAAATACCCACCACAGTCACCTGGTTTGGCAATGTGCAACTTATCGTTACTCATTTAAGCCGACAAAAAAATACGGGGCAGAATATGTTCATCTGAATTCTAACGTGACTCTCGTACAACAATTAAAAATCAAATATAGCCAGAGCCAGCAGGTGTTTTACTTTGGGTTGATTATATTTTTATTTGTACAGTCAGTCGTTGTTGTTTGTCTATTGTCACTAATCTTGAGTACAATTGAGCGGATTTTGATACTGTTTCTATTAGGCCATAATCTCTGTGAGAAGATGTAAGTGTACAAACAATAATCTATAATAAAAGAGAACCTACCAGTAGCAATTTTATTGAAGGAAGTCGTGCGGGCGCTTTCTTGTCCAACGTTGCATAAACTGAAAGAAGATATATATATATATATATATATATATATATATATGCCAACAATTTATGAATAAATTACTGGCCATAATAAGTTAATTACATACTTATAAGATCTTTGGTTAAAATAAAAACATTTGGCGGTAAATTAAAAATTACTCTCAAGTGAAGCCGAAATGGGGATTATAATTTTACTAAATGAGATAACTAATTTAATAAGCCTCCAAAGCTGATAAAATATCTTTCCAAATGTGACGCGTACGCTATTTTATCTGCTTTTAATAATATATTATAATAATATATAAAAGTAACGAAATTAATAACTAGGAAATATCTTAATAATTAAAATTCAAAACTTTAGATAACCCTAAAAATAAAATAGATAATAATAAAAAATCAGGTTTACATAAAACTGACTGTAAATATTGTAATAAAGTTTACGTCGCGAAAAGTACAAGACAAATTGTTACCCGGTTTAAAAAACATTTATATAATATAAATGTAGTGTAGCAAAACATATTCTTATTAACAATCATAACATTGACAATTCTAATATACAATTCAGAAACATAAATATAAAGATAAATTGAGTAACACGGATGTAAGTTCCATCCCAATTTTAAATTATATTAGTTAATACAAGACATTAATTTTGTTTAATCTTAATAACCCAATTGGTATTCACTCCCCTATGACTCATATCCCTATATAATACGAGTTCTCTCCCTTCTTCCTCAAAGCTGTTTTGACCTCTGTCATGGTTTACATGGTGAGTAATTTTAACTTCTCTGTCATCATTTTGTAGTTTTTATTGGTTATAAGAAAAATACCTATATACCTTTTTAAAAATTGTTGTTAAGGTTAAGGGTTTTTTCTTCTTTAGTTATTCTTTGGTTAGTGATATATTATCTTATTTAAGCATCAAAGCCTCTCGTCAA
This sequence comes from Ophonus ardosiacus, assembly GCA_943142095.1. Classification (NCBI taxonomy): domain Eukaryota; kingdom Metazoa; phylum Arthropoda; class Insecta; order Coleoptera; family Carabidae; genus Ophonus; species Ophonus ardosiacus. The sequence goes on from OW964823.1 coordinate 65,753,512, forward strand.
AATAGTTTGGCCTCAGAGCAAAAATCAGTTTTCATATGTATGCTAATTTATAGTTAAAAATTAACTTTTTTGTCAAGTTGGTAAGGAATAATCACTTTACGATATATAGATAGTGAATACATATTTTGTCATATACTTATATTAAATGCTAAAGAAATATATTTTAATTTGAAGCTTCATGATTGAAACCTATGCAGATCAAAGTGATGACGAAGGGCTCGGTAAGTAGGTAAACAGTGGGGTTTCTAGCTCAAAGCGCAACCCGAAATACACGTTTTATTCAGGTTAGTTGAAATTAATATAGTTACCAACCCTAATTTTTTACTTAACAAGCGCAAAAAAAAATATAATTTAAAAAAGCTAATTTTATCAAACTATACAGAAGTACATATGAAACAGATTAGTCTTCATTATTATTACTGAATGATGTAGAAGAAATATGCATCTATTTTCAAGATATTTTTCAAAATTATTCTGATGATTTTGTGTTAACTTTGAAAATAAACAATGCAAGTAATCGATCTTTTCCTTCTTGGTTCACTAAAGATATTAAAATAAATATTAAAAAGAAATTTATTGCACACAAAAAAATTAAAAAACACCAACTACCGTCTTTTTTGATAGAATTTAGAAATTTATGAAAACTCGTAAAAATAAAAATTGAAAGTGCACATATATTACATATATATATATATATATATATATATATATAAGTTACAGTGCCACCTTATGCTGTAGTAATGTAGTTTTCCTCTTGAAGAATCGTAGCATCTTAGTTAGTCTGTATTCAGAGCTTATATTGTAAAGACATAAATTAAGATTTTTAACAATAAATAAACTTTTTAAAAAGCGACTTGTATTGTCTCGATATTTAACTGGCGCAGTCGACTGTAGGATTGCTAAAACGAATTAGGGTACATAATTCGTTTCACTTCAGTGATTCATTTAGCAACGAACCCTCAAACTTAATGAGAAATCAAGTCCGCCGTCGAACCACTTCCTGGGGCCTGCCGCAGCAGAACGCAAATCAGCCAACCAGACCTCCTACACCACACGAAGACCTGCATCATCGACTTCAGGGCAAATGAAGCGAGTTCTGCTACTTCTGCTGTGAGTACACTTATGTCACTCAGGCACGGTTTAAACCAAAAATTTGGTTCAAGTTCAGGTTCAGGGTTTAAAGTGTTTTTCAGTCTGGCTTAAACCTTGAACTCAGCTCAAATTTGACATGAAAGTGAACCGCTAACGTTTCTAGCTTAAGTATCGAATTTTTGGTTCAGTGGAATATTTTGACAGTAATTTGGTAATTCATTTATTAATTTTGAAATATTTTGTTGACATATTGATATCTTGTCATATGTATTGGACCGAGATAGGATACCAAAAATGATACGACCTACAATACGGTTTGTTTGACGGGATGATTTTGATTATTTTGTAAGATATCGATTAAAGAAATGAAGTTATGCGAGTACCACAAGGAATTGTACCAAATACGTTCTCGTATTAATTGGCCAATAAAAATATGTAAAATACAATAATGAATATTCAGGAATTCAGCGGTGCCACCTGAACACATGCTACTTTTAACATTTAATTTTTGCTGTAATTCTTGAAATTTATCAATTAAAATGGTAGGTAAAACTTGAATAAGAAGACTACCACTAGTAGATTAAAAAAAAACTTTTCGTTTACAAATTTTTATTTTGAGCCTTTCTTTTAATTTTCATACTTCTTTTTAAATACAATAGAATTTCGATACCTATATTAATTAATTTGATTAGTAATTTCTTCCCAACACTTTTCATTGTCCTTATAAAATATCTTTCCCGTTTTTCTACATTCCTGAATACCATATCCCTCAAAATATCTAGTTCTTCAGGGTAAAAATTTGTAGCTTATAATTTCCATCAATATTTTCCATTATTAATTCAAGAATAATACTTAAATATATCAGCGTGGAGTGTCAAAATGGCATATTAATGATCACAAAATTGAATAAAAGCGTAAATTACACAGCACATTTTCAATATTATGACATTTGTTTGAAGTTCAACTGAACTAGTTCAAATATACACATTATAAACAAAAAATAGTTCAGGTTCAAGTTCAAGGTTCAACTGAGCTGAAGTTCAAACGGCCACTGAAAAACCGGGCATTAGAGAAATTTCTAATATAAACTCGGACTCGAGTACAAGTTTTGAATCTGACTCTGATCTCGAAGATCGTAACCAAATACCAATTTTTCAAACTAAAATCCCACATTGTTTGAAACAGTCTATTTTGCAAGCCACAGTAAACAAAATTACAATGGCAAACGAATTAAAGAAAGAATATTTAGATATGATACCCGAATTTAAGGGTGAACGCGGACTTCTATCCTGTCTAAAGTAAAAGGCGTACCAGCCATAAACATATCTAGTTCTATAATTAAAACTTAGAAAGATTTGGAAACCGCCTTAGTAAACACATACGCGGATAAACGCGATAGCTACACTCTGTGTATAGAGTTGCCTGAACTAAAACAAAATGATAAAGAATCCGTGTTTGAATTTTATAACAAATTACAACACCCACTTAATTTGCAAGTAGCATATATTCAAACGAATTCTGCAACTGCCGAAGCAGACGTTTTAATTAAATATTATCAAAAATATGCTCTACGAATTTTGTTAAGAGGGTTGAAAGAACCAATAGGGCAGTTAATGCGTGAGAAAAATCCCGCAGATTTAAACTCAGCATTGTCTATGCTTACAAACGACTTTCAATATAATGACATTATGAGATACACGAAAAATTTCAGAAATAATAGTAAGCCGAAAAAAATCAATCACAAACCTAATTACCAGAATTTATCACACCCAACACCACCACGGTATATGTTGCCTCAATCAAGTGCGCAGCAACGTATGTATCAAAATTCTTACCCATTTAATAGACAAACGAATTTTAATCCAAATACACAAAGAAATAATTTTGGAAATAATTATGGAAATCAATCAAGAAGGCCAATCAATAACCTTCCTAAACCAACCCCAATGAGCATTTCAAATTAAAGTAAATGTTGAAGACGGTACTGTACTAGTTCCACTTATCAAGTTACAAAACTTATTTATTCCTGAATGTGTGAGCGTATCTAAAGACTACTAACATTGTTTATACATAGATATAAACCCAACTGATAATAAAATCGAATTCAACATTCCAAATATAATTAATGTCGAAAAAATTGATGACTATGTCACATTTTCTAGTCCAATTTTTATTTGTATTCAAACAAGTAATAATAATTTTGATCTCTCAAAAATTCGTACTGATCATATGAATTCAGAGGAAAAATCCGAAATTCTTAGTTTAATAAAAAAATATCCTGACATATTCCATTTTGAAGATCAAGAGTTAACTTTCACCAACCAAATTAAACATAGTATAAAACAACATATGAAGTCCCTGTATATACTAAGTCATACAAATACCTGCAAGTACATAAAGAAGAAGTACGTACGCAAATCCAAACAATGTTAGATCAGAACATAATACGTCCATCTAATTCGCCATGGTCCAGCCCCATTTGGGTTGTTCCAAAGAAACTCTACGCTTCCGGTAAAAGAAAATGGCGAATAGTAATAGACTACAGGAAGCTAAACGACAAAACAATAGGAGACAAATACCCACTACCGAATATTACCGACCTTTTAGACAAATTAGGACGATGTCATTACTTTACGACACTATACTTAGCCTTTGGTTTTCACCAGATAGAAATGAACGAACCCGACATACAAAAGACAGCTTTTAACACCGAAGATGGCCACTACGAATTTTTATGTATGCTATTTGGGCTGAAAAACGCACCCGCAACATTTCAGAGGGTTACGGATAACATCTTACGCGGTTTAACTCACAAAATATGATTAGTTTACCTGGATGACATTATAATATTTAGTACAAGTTTACAAAAACACATTAATAATTTAAAATTAGTTTTCGATCAACTCAGACAATCCAATTTCAAAATTCAGTTAGATAAATCACAGTTTTTAAAAACAGAAGTTGCCTATCTCGGACATGTTGTGACCCCGAGGGCGTTCTCCCAAATCCAGATAAAATAAGTGCTGTTCAAAATGATCCCATACCGAAAACTGTTACACAAATTAAAGGATTTTTAGGCCTTGTCGGTTATTATAGAAAATTTATAAAAGATTTGGCTAAAATAACAAAACCAATGAGTAAATGTTTGAAAAAGAGCAAGACTATAGACATTAACAACCCCGACTACATACAGTGCGTTAACACATGTAAAATATATTAATCAATGAACCCCTTTTGCAATACCCAGATTTTTCAAAAGAATTTAATCTAACATGTGACGCGAGAAATGTGGCTCTTGGAGCTGTGTTATCTCATGGAAACATAGGTAATAACCTCCCGGTAGCTTACGCAAGTAGAACGCAAGATAACCCGCAATATTCAGAACCTGCGCGATATTTCCCAGTGGCTACACCTCTTAATCGAATGAACTAAACGACTGCTCGAATTGATGCAATGATGTTCTCTCTCGCGTAGGGGGACTCGGCGCACTTACATGTCGTCTGGTCCCTGATAACCATAAAGGTACTGCTGAGTTCTTTATAGATAACTCTTTTAACGTGCTACAACTTGTACTGAGATTACTTTCAAGTACAAATCCACAAAATACTTTGTTCAAAAGGAAAATGGAGTCCCAACAACACATGGAGCAAACGGCTTGCTGGCATTACAAAATGTAGTCCTCCTTTAACATCCGGAATATATAGCAGTCATAAAACTATCGCCACCGCTAGCTAATATTTTTTTTTACATTTTCTTAGATGTTGCAAACTAATAAGCAACTAGATTTTTTATAATATAATATTTTGTCGGCTTTTCAGCTATATATTAGTTATAGCCCCAAATATTTGATTTATCATTACAGTTTTTTACATTACATACATATAAATCATACAAAGTATTAAAGACATACACAAACATCCAAGTCCCTGGTGGGAATCAAACCCACGACCTCAGGGTCCGAGCAGTGAAGGTCGCTTCGAGTGCTGCCAGAGACGCACTGCCTCAACGCACTCGGCCACCGAGGCGGCTCTTAAATGTCATTCTATTTAAATAATCTGTAGTTTGTTTGCCGTTAATATCTTATTTAAAAAAGCATTATTTTTCTAGTGAAATAGATAATTTAGTCGCGTTTCTTGAAAATACCAAAATCTTGGTAAAATCCCATTCTTAACACTCAAGTACCGAAATTACCCGCTCTTAGAGGTACACTGCAATTAGTGAGTAAAGTCAAAGACGGTATATCTTGGCAACAACTATACATATATAACTTTCACATAAGCAGTACTGTCGCGCGGCTTATCGCAGCGGTTTGCCGCGTCTAGGATATCCTACCTTTTAAAATCTCGAAATTTTAAGTTTTAAGGAATTTAGTTATCAAATAGTACACACCGTAATACAGCGCCGTTTAAAAACTCATGTGAAAATAAATCAATCGTTTTGAACCATATTACGCATAATTTCATCATTGTATGCTTGTATGAGAGTTAATTATTATTAATATACAATGCTAGGCTTTTAATGATTTTTTCATGCGACATCTTATCCTTTCAAAATGTCTCACTTATCAAAATGAATGTTAATAAAATTTTGTATTATTAAAAACCCTTGAAAGAAATAAAGTTTAAAATGCGTAACTTCGTTGAAGTATTTCCCCACGATTTGAACATTTTACTTTAAGCTGGTGTTGGTGCTGTTTCGCCAAAAAGGAAAGCGTCATTAATATTCGCTAGTCATTATTAAAAAGGACTCTTTTGCGACAAGTTAAAACCATTGCATGGTAGCAATTTATATTTAAATTAAAGAGCTCTGCTAGCAAAAATGTTTTATTCTGATTAAATTGAAACTAATCTTGAAGGAAATTAAAATACTGTAATTAAAATAACGTTTTTCGTTCAAATCTTTTATAGATGTAGTTAATAAATACCTTCATAAAAATTCGATAGCATTTTAAATATTTAGTTAAAAAATTTTATATATTTTTTCATACAGCGTGTTTCAAAATTAAACAACTAAACTTTAAATAAAAAGCCTAAAAATAGGTAGACAAGTTCAAATAACCAAATTCTCACATTCGTTTTAGAGATAATTGAATGTTATAATGACGTTACTGTATTTTTTATTTTTAATGAATAAATATTCAAAAATTTCAAGCTTGACATCAATTTGTTAATGATATAATTGCTGTGCTACATTATTCCAATGTTTCTGATGCACATGAGTTAATAATTTTTCGTTATAAATCAAATATATATATATATATATATATATATATATATATATATATATATATATATATATATATATTAATAACGTTGAAGCGGAGATTCCTAATAATATGAAGAAGTTTTGGAACTATATGAATTCTGTAAAAAAATCAAATATACCTTCCAATATGATTTATAATGATACTAGTTCTGCCGATGGTACTGAGATCTGCAACATGTTTGCAAATTATTTTCACTCTGCTTTTTTGAATGGTAATGATTCGAATACAATATATGCCGATAATTACTGTGATTCAGTTGTAAATTTGGGCGATATACTAGTTTCTGAAGATGATGTTTTTGAGTTATTGTCAAATCTAGATATTAATAAAGGTGCAGGTCCCGATGGTATCCCCAGCTTATTTATTAAAAATTGTTCAAATTCTCTAAGTACTCCTCTAAAATTAATCTTTGAGAGATCGCTTGCTGAAGGTTGTTGCCCGAATGTTTGGAAGAAAGCTATAGTTGTCCCTGTGTACAAAAATGGCAATAGACATTTAATTGAAAACTACCGTCTTATCCCAAAACTTAGTATCTTTGAAAAAATCATTTATAAACAATTACATTTTAAATTTAAAAATATAATAAATTATGAACAACATGGTTTTTGTGCAGGTAGATCAATTGAAACAAACATAATTGCATATTCTGACTTTATACTTTCCTCTATGGACGACAGGGTTCAAGTAGATGCGGTCTATATAGACTTCAGTAAGGCCTTTAACAAGATTAACCATTCACTTTTATTGGCTAAGCTGGAGATGCTCGGAATCTGCGGCAATTTACTCAATTGGTTCAGGTCATATCTCAGTAACAAACAACAGTGCATTTCTGTTAATGGTTTTTATTCAGATTTTTTTCTTGTAACCTCTGGAGTTCCACAAGGTTCTCATCTTGGACCTCTTTTATTTATTAATTTTGTTAATGATATCATCAGATGTTTTCATAATGCTAAATTTAGTATGTATGCTGATGATTTAAAAATTTATATGGCTATTAACTCTTTATCTGATTGCTTTGCTCTTCAAGATGACCTAAATAGGCTGAATAACTATTTATTGTTAAACGACCTAACACTAAATTTTAATAAATGTACATGTATTACTTTTTCAAGAAATAGAAATACTTATGATTACGATTATTTTCATGATAATAAAAAGATTAATCGTGTGAGTTACGTGAAGGATTTAGGTATTATCTTGGACAGCAAACTAATATTTGATCTGCATATTGATTATGTTGTAAAAAAAAGCGTATAAAATTCATTTCGAGAATTGGAGATAAATTTAAAAATGTACGTACTTTCATTTCTTTATATTATGCTTTAGTCCGTTCTCACCTTGAATTTGCTGCAATTTGTTGGTCTCCGTTTTACAACACTTATGTAAGTCGAATTGAGGGTATACAGCGCAAATTTATTTATATCATTAACAAGAAACTTCCAGGACGTCATATTTCACTGGTACCTTTGCAAAAACGCAGAGTGATATTAGATTTATCATTTTTATTTAAACTATTAAATCATATTATTGACTGCCCCTACTACTTAACAAAATAGTGCTCAGAATACCTTCATATTCCACCAGATCTCAATACTTGTCTGCATTATCAAGTTGTAGAACTAATTCTGCTATTAATGCTCCCATTCTTAGAATGATATCCACGTATAATAAATGTTCATTAGTTCCTAATTTTCCTGATATTTTTAGTTGTACTCTTCGATCATTGAAATCATTTATACATATTCACTGTTTTTAAAATTTTGCAATGTTTTTATTTTTTTCTAATTCACTCTAATGTAAATTTATAGATATTATTTATGGCAACAATGTAACCAATTTTGTTAAATTATTTAGTGCTACACTGCTATTGGGATTTTGTCCTGTTGTGTGGCCCTATTAATAAATAAATATCATTTACTCATAAACTTTTTATTTATTAACCCCCTAAACAAGGAAGTCCAGGGTGCCTACTCTGCAACATGTCACTGTCAAAATGGTGACTTAAGCAATGATATTGAAAAACAAACAATTTTATACAACCCGCGCACTGTGTTAACAACATTTTAGTAATTTTTGTTTCGCCGATTTTTAATCCTTTCAGATATTAAAGAAAATTCACAATTTGCAATCATATTTAATGTGTATGAAAAACATATTTAGATATTTTCAAACTTACTCTTACTTTTGACAACAAAAGATATTAGAAGGTAATGTGTAGTGTAGAAAAGTCATTCTGTCATTTATGTCACAAGTGATATATTTATAGCACTATTTCTGAAGGTCATGACTTCTCAGTCACTTGACATACACTCATATGCATCGAAATATCACCGACGTGACTATAAGTCACTAGTGAGTTGTGCTCAGAATAGGTACCCAGGGATGGGTGGTAAATTAAAGGAGCGCGCTGGCGCTAGTCGACCAATCCAGTGTTTTTAATAATGATGGTTTATGGTTATTTATAATTCTAACTTATGTGCCGGGCAAGTATATTTTGTAACCGAGAATTTCGTTTTACCTCTAATGGTAATTGTTTCATCACATCAAAGAAATTACCAATTAAATAATTATCAATTATTTCCACATATTAGAATCCATACTCATACATCGAAAGATGACTTTTTCTCTGATTGAAAATACCATGCCTTGTTAACTTAATCCATATACAGGGTGTAAATTTTAAAACGGGTCATAGGGCTATAATACAGAAAAACAGTTTTATTGTCGCCGAAAGTTTCTATATTAATTTATAGAAAAAAGAATTAGTGTATATTATAAACAAAAAATTACGAATTTTTTAATTTAATGATTTTGATATAATGATTTAAGATTAGGTTATATCCCGATAATCAACTTACTTATGAAGTTTTACTTAATATTTTTAATTTTAAATCATTATTCTTCAGGAGACGTTTTAATACTATGGTATATGTCTTTAAGTCAGTTCATAATATCGTTGATGACCCTATTTGCCTAAATTTCTTGAATTTCTTTGCTCCAGTGACTAATACCCGATTGTCCTATACATTCTATATTCCTGCTGGTAGAACTAATGTTCGTATGTGTTCACCGATAACTCGTATGTGTAAACTTAGTAATCTTTACTCGGATGAAGTTGATATATTCTTTTCTGTGTTTAGTGAATTTTGTTATAAACTTCATAACTGCAATTTAACTCTTTAACTGTTCGATTAATTAATTATATTGTTTGTTCCTTCAATTGTTGTATATTTCTATGTATTTCTTTCCTACCCTCTTATTAGGCTATGCCTGTTGGGTAGTGTACTTAAATAAATAAATACCAAAAACACATTACATTTCTGTTTCATATAAAGCTAGAAAATAAATTTAAAAATTTACACAATTAAGAAAAAAATCATTAGCCGTGAAACTGACAGAAACAAAACAATTGTTGACTTAAGACGCTCAGTAATAAATGTTTTTTGCAACTTATTTGTTAAATTATTATTTTCGTTTTATTAAAAAGAAATCGTGGATAATTTGTCTCAGAAAGAAAAATTACAAATTATTAAATGGTTTTAATTGCTCCCTTGTAGTTTGCAGTTTTTCACGTTTCTTATAACTTATTTCTTATTACATGTAGATCGTCTTTAATTTGTAAATACCTATTACAATAAATAATAATGGTTTCTTAAATAAATATCCTAGTGTTTTCTTTTATTTTGTGTCATTTTGTATTAGTTCCTAAATTACTAACTTTAATTTTTAATTGTCCCCTATCATGTTAGTAAAACATGACAATGGGTGGTAGTATGAACAAATGATTAAGGGTGATTAGCTAGAGATGACTAGCAGTGTTTTAGCGCTGTAAATCGTTTATGGATTATTTTAGAGAAAAATACTTCAAATAAAAGTTGTGTACAAATAATTTTTCTATAACTGCTATTTGAAGTATTTATCTCTAAAATAATCCATAAACGATTGACAGCGCTAAAACACTGTTAGTCATGTCCTAGCTAATCACCCTTAATTACTTGTTCAAACTACCACCCAATGATTTTTTACTGTCAATTTCATGAGATTTTTTCTTAAATTTCTTTATATGAAACAGAAATGTAATGTGTCTGGCATTGAAAAATTCGTATTTGTCTTCTTTATAATAGGCACTAATTATTTTTTCAATAAATTAATACATATATATATATATATATATATATATATATATATATATATATAGGGTGGTTGATTTTTCATTGTCCAGCTTACATCTTCTGAAATATTAAAGATACAAGAAAAAGATATATAGAAAATGTATTATTCACTCATATTATTACATTGCTATGGTAACATTCGCATTTCCATGACAATACCTATTTCAAGTTTTGTTCTTTAATTTTTATGCAACCTATATTGTTACTAATTATTCCATCTAGGGGGTACTTGATAAACTTCGAGCATATACGGACTAGAGGCCGCCTTATGGTGTTTGTTGTGATTGGAACATATACGGAAGTCGTGGTGTATTGCGGACTACGTGTATAGAACCCGTGGTGTATTGCGGGCTGCGTATTATCTTAATATTTGTACTACCTTTTTTTACAAAGTAATGACTAATTGCTGCTCTTGAAATATGAAAATCACTTTTGTTTCCAATAAATTTCAGTCTCGTTACTCTTACGTCATTATTAGCAGGAAACCTAGAAGTTACACTTTGTTTAATATAATAATTATTTGTAAAAAAAATCCCAGTTACTTACACATGAAACAAAATATCCGTACTTTCTTTGTATTTTTCATTTCAATTTGATATATTTCGAGATAAACTCACATACCACACGCAAAAAAATGATGTTAAGTAATAGTAAAATGACAAGTAGTGACATATGTCTATATTAATTAATTTTCTATGGTTGTTGTTAACCTGGGTTAGGTGGAAGATCAGCGTTGTAGCTGAACCTCGCCCTTAATCATTTATTTTTTATAACCATTAATAAAGATTATTATTATTATTATTATTATTATTATTGTTATTATTATTATATAACACAACAAAATACGGCCCACAATGCACCATGACTTCCAGCCCCCTGCCTACATATCTTCCGATCACAACATCTTATGCAATGGTATAGGGAATTACTTCTCTAGTCAGTATATAGTACTTGAAGTTGATAATTATTCATTAAAAATTTTAAAACCTTATTTTAACCATTGATTATAATACGTGCCTATATAGACCGTATGAGCTTTTAATCGTACTGAATACTTATGTGTACAGATAAATAGATAGATAGATAGATAGATAGATAGATAGATAGATAGATAGATAGATAGATAGATATATTTATTTGTTTTAGGAAAATTAATTTTCTATACAGATTTGATTGACAGCTTTAAATACTATAAACTAAACACAATTTAAAATAATAATAAAAATATTAATTGTTAATTGATATCCAATATGAAGTTAAAATTTGCCAATAGAAAATAAAGAGAATAAAATAACCAATAAACATTAAATACATACCCAAAGTTGCAATTTTAATAATTCTAGCAACTAATAAAGATTCTTAAATCTGCAAACTATATAGGGTGTAACAGAAAAAAATACTTTAATTTTAACCAGTGATAGAACTTGTCGAGAGCAACAATATTTCTTAGTAACTTTTTTACCTCCCGCTACCCTTGGTAAGGGAGGTATAGGGATTTCTACATTTTCACAATGATGTCTGTATGTGTGTGTGTGTGTGTATGTGCGTATGTGTGTGGATTTTGTCTTCGCTCTAACTTAAATACTATCGTTCAGAAATTTCTGAAACCTTGAATTTCTATTCTATTCTAACATGAAAAGAAGCTATTAGATTTTGGTGTAAATCGGATAACCGGAAATCGTACTTTACCTGAAGCTCATAATGGTTTTTCTTCAAAAAATATCATTTAATGCAATTTTTTCGCATTTTATGTCTTATGAAAATTAAAGATTATTGAATTTTCTACAGGAATACATTAATACTTTTTCTATATATTTTACAGATAAATTTAAAAATATTTTTTTTTATTAGTCGGGAAGCCTAAGATAAACACAATTCCTTTGTTACACAGTTCATATTTCAAATGAGTGTAACTGACAGTAAATGTCACTGTCAAAAAACTAATCACTTCAAATTAATAATAGTGATATTTTAAAAAGAAAATAGTTTATAAAGCAATACTTTTCTGCAATGGAACAGTTTGCAGCGTTAGTAAATACGTAGGTATATATTTAAATTAATAAAAATTAAATAGCGGCAGGTTTTGTGTTGGCCACAACAGATTTTTTTGTATATAAATTTATGTGAAAAAATGCCTTACCTACCTGCCTAAAAATACAAAAACAAAATGAGAATTCAAAAAATGTTACTAAGACATATTGGATGGAATTCAGTGGGTTGTATTAAGGTCTGTATTAAAAGTTGTATTAAGTATATGGCAACATTGTAATATTTTCCACATGTATCAATGAGATTCAATTGTGATTTTACCCTAGGGAAAAGTAATACAGATATCCTTTACTCAAATGAGGAAGTATTATTGTAAATGGAAGGTGTAAAAGGAAACTCATTATTGCAAAATTAGGTTAGAAATATGTCAAATTTTATGTGTCAAATATTTCATACCTGAATGTTAATGAATTTTAAAATATCTCAACCCCCGTTTTGATCAGTTTTGACATTTGTCCTTTTTCTCTTACTTCTGTTAATAATATTTTTTTCTTTATTTGATTCTTTGGTCTCTCACTTTTTTCTGACAGGTATTACAAAGTTGCCAAAATATTTTTGACAAAGGACTGTTTTAGCTTAAAACACGCTAATACAACCCACTCAATCTCACCCATTGTTGCTGTCAAGTTCTGTCAATATCACTTTTTTTCTGTTTCACCAGGATATGTCCCGAAATTGGAAATATTTGTTTACTCCCAAAAAATAAATTCCGAATTCGATGAAATTTTAAGTACTTATTTCTGCTACATTTTGTATATAAATACATAACATACCTACGCTTATTTATAAACAATATCAACTACAAAAAAAAAGATTTATATTTAAATTTTCACAAATCTTGTATCTATACATTTACTCAAAATGGAAATTGTATTGTATTCTCCTACTCTATTGATGGTAATAATTTAAAACGAGTTTACAGCATTAAGGATCTTGGGGTTTTTTTGACAGTAAGCTTATTTTTGATACATTGACTTTATCGTTAAAAAAGCATATCGAATGTTAGGTTTTATCGTAGGAATATGTAAAACGTTTGTTTATCCTAAAACATTTGTGTATACTTGTCTTATTCGCTCTCCACTTGAATTCGCTTCAGAATGTTGGTCACCTTATTACAATATACATATACAGGGTGTTAATACTAAGTCGTTACACCAGAAAACGATAGTTAGAACTCCTTAAAACAATCTTTTCTAAGTTCCAATTTTTGATTTACTGGCCCGGTTAGTAATTAATGGAATTCTTTTGTTTTTCGAAAAATCGTTACATGCATAGTAGCTTATAGTGACCTCTGTTGTCACTCGGATTTGTCGTTTTTTTTTTTTTTTAATAAATCTGACTCGTATTTGAACGCTGTCTCACACGAGCAGCATTGTGTTGCCAGGCGAGCAATATAACCGCACGACCACAAATAATCATAATATTTTTAAATAAAGCAAAACTTTTGACTTAATAGTTAAAATGAAAATAATTTTGAAGAACCAGTCTCATAGTTCTTTATTGTATGGATTCTCCAAATAATATTTTATTTATCCTAATATAATGAAATGTGAAATACTGATGGGCAAACTTATAAAACCGATGAATTCTATCTACACTAAAATTTAATAATGGGTAATAAATATAAATTTATACGAATCTATGCAATAACACGCCACATGTATTTTGAACTATTCTTATAGCTGAGACAGACAGCAAATATTAATGATCATTCGTATAATTAGTAAATTACCTTAGTTCATTATTATTATTTTTTTTTCTACCCCCGTGGGCTTCGGTACGATGCCGATTGGCCAATGACAATTTATTGTTAGTGTGTAATTTTAGGACATACACAAACATCCAAGCCCCTGGTGGGAATCGAACCCACGACCCCAGAGCCGAGCGGCGAAGGTCGCTTTATTATTGACATACCTGACAGACAATTTGTAACTATAGTTTGGTGCGCATGCGCAGATTGTTTTTCCGACTTTACAATTTTCCTGTTGTCTTTCACATTCTTGTCAATACGTAACATTTTTTTTTATTGAATTTAAATTTAACTCTTGTATTAAACGTAATAAATTTGTTTCGTTTAATAAAACCATCAAATTTACAACATTTTTAATTTACATCATTAAGGATACAATTACAATTTAAAATCATTGCCGAATACTTATTATCATGTTTTCAAAAGATCGTCGTGATTTAATGTTCATTACAATTCAAATTACGTTTATAATGATCATTAATATAATTGAAATATGGCATATGAAATGTTAAATTAAGAAAAAGATTTGAATTATCGTTATCAGTCCTCGTCTGTCTCTGTTATTACACATTATATTGACTACTTTACTCTCACTGTTTTATTATTAAAACAGTTTCTCTTAGCTAGGGTTGCGTCGCAGATAAAAAAGCAACATACCATAAGTGTTGCATCAAGGGAAAGCTTTATTTATAACTTCTCTATCTCAAAGGTATCTCTCTCGAAGCGTAAGAACAAAGTAAAATTGTACTTTGTTATAATATGCCTAACAAGTACCATCATACTTCCTGTGAGGGACATGAATTCGTCATAATTTTAAATCATTTTTATTTACATAGAGTATTACCATATCCATGAACCAATCTTTAAATACTAATATATTTTGATATACTGTTTTTAGAATAAAATAGCGTATTTGAGAACAAGTATGTAAAGCCGACTACTCGTATTCGCGATAGCGTATAAATATTCCCGGAATTGGTCAATAAAATTTTATTGAAAAATGGTACAATAATTTTACATTATTTTCGTTTAACGCACACCCCTCCTGCATTTGCACACTTTTCGTACAACTGTTCAAAACAATCCTGGAAGTGCACTCAGCTGCCTCGTCATATTTGCCATCACTGCTGGATTAGCAAAACGTTGGCCCTTTAATTTCATAATAAGCTACAGGATCAGGTAAAAATCGAGTGGTGCAAAATTGGAAAATAGGAGGGGTGCTTCTGAGTGGCGACATTGTTCTTAGCAAGGTAATTTTTCACCGTTATGGAACGATGTACCGGAACGTTGTCAAGTAGTAGAACCAAATCGTTTTATACCCAATTTTCTGGACGTTTTAAGTATGTGTCATTATGATTCTGATTTTCTTTTCATTATGATACAGATTATCATTATGATACAGATTTTCTTTTCATTGTGATACAGATTAATTTTATAACAAATTTGTGGGTTTATAGTTTATATTTTAATTACTATGTATAGCCGTAGAAAAATACTGTATGCAACTTCACTCTTAATATAAACTCGTTGCATAATGAACTATTACATATTTCTCGAGTTATTAATGATAGCTTATATAGACTTAATCCTTGATTAATAATCATATGATTTTACAGGAAGAAATTATATTTATCTTATAATCCTTTAGTGTATATAACTAAGATAACGATACTACGTCATTTTATAGACTAATATAACTTGTATATAATTCTCGTAAAATATAAATTTTGAATTCTGTTTAAAATAAATAAAAATGTAAAAAGTTGGTATAATGTAATTAGTTTCATAAAGCCAACATATCACCAAACAATGAAATTTGCAAATTTCGGGCAACGTTAAATGACCTACTAATTGCACAAAAAGTAGAACTATTATAATTCCTTGTAATGCATTGCAAGAATTTGCCTACGCCACAAAATGAATTATTTTCGAAGAATAATTATTCATTTTGAAATGTGGGTGCACCGGTGTAGAAACTTTACTTGCTAAGTGCAAAATATTTAAACTTCACTGAGATTCGTAAATTTATTATAAAACTATGGCACGGGAAATAAAAAATCATATAGTCAAATTCAAATTAATGTAGACCAATGTATGTAAATTAGATAAGATATTCCTAGAAATAACACAATATAGTGTTTCGTTGACAACATATTTTAGCCTGACATATAACTTGTTCTATGCTAAACAGACTGTTGGCAAACTTCCAAAGCCCAGATTTTTCAGCGGATAACGTTGTTATTACATAATTTTGAAAACGGCTTCATTTTTATTTCAGGTCTGCTAGGTTGATATCACTGGAATTGTGCACATAAATCAAGAGACAGTATACATTACGAACACGGTAAATAAATTTGTTTGCCCTTCCTCATTGTAATCATGATTTTTTTTATAAATTCTTGCATTATATCATTTCAAAACATTTGTTTATATAATGTTAATTAATGTACTATTGCCTATTAGTTTTAAATCCGGCGATTGGTATGGCCAGTCAAGAATTCGAACTTTTTTGACATAAAAACTTCTTTATTAATTTCAAAGTATGTTTAGCATTGTTGTCGTGTAGAAAATCCAATCCTTGTGGCATATTTTTTCTTGCATAAGGTAGCATATGCTTTGTTAAAATATCTCTATATGTTAGAGCATCTATGGTACTTTTAATGTGGACTAATGTACCTACACCGTCATGAGAACATTCATAACATTAAATCACATATCCTCTAATATGCCTAACTGTAGGGATTTGGTATTAAGAAATGTATCTTATACTTGCTGGCCACCGAAAATACTTCGTACCGATTCTTCACCCATAAGACCCGTAAGAGCCATAAGAACCGCAGATTCATATTACCCGTAAGAACAGAAGACCCTTATTACCCGTATAACTCGTAAGAACCGCATATCCCTTAAGACTTGACGTTATACATATATGAAGCGTGTAAGGGGCATACTCCGCCGCACCGAGAACATACATACATATCTAATTATTGCATTTAAATACTTACATTATTCATAATGGTGTCTGTCTTATAAAACAAGATTTTTTTACTTATCCTATTATTGTACAAATTAATAACTTATCTTTTAAAACTAATTGTATTATGTGCAATGTTTAATCAACTATATTAATTAAATTAAATTGTTTTTCAACGGTATGATTATATGAACAGATAATTAGCAACGTAATAATACGTTTTACGGATGATACGATTCTTACGGGTAATACGGGTCTGTGTGTAAAACGGGTTTGCGGTTCTTTCGATTCTTATAGGTTTTATGGAGAATCCGACCCGTATTCACTGAAATAAGGGTGGGCGGGTTTTCTTTTCGATCCACCGGTTTTCTGATCACTAATAGAAATGTGAAAGTGAGCAAAATCCCAACATTTTTTCTTCAGTAATACATTTATTATCTTTTGGCATTAAAAAATTATGTGCGTTGTTGAGAGTTACAGTTCTACAATGGTATCGAAAATTACAAAATTGCACCGAATATTTGATTATAAAATTTTTATATTATGAGACTACTAGACACTTTTGAGAGGGGGATCTATAAAATAAAAGTTTATGTTAAACTAATAAATTATATTTTTTTCAACAGTAACACTAAAGATGTAACTAAATCTATAACGAAACGATACAATAAAATATATAGTCATTTGACTTGTAATGTACTCTCTACGCCACCAATGAGTGCCCATGAGGTGAGGTGACGCATGGTAAGCGCCCGCGCACTGCACAGATATTTTATCTCTCTCCCTCTCTCTCTCTCTCCGTCTCACTCTCCCCTCCACCTATATCACACTCAGTAAGTGTGTGTGTGTGTGTGTGTGTGTGTGTGTGTGTGTGAGTGTGTGTGTGTGTGTGTGTGTTTAGTTGTAGTGATCAGGCTCTTAGTATATTTTTGCTTTCATAAGGTAGCATATGTTTTATTAAAATATCCATGGTACTTTATTCTGGACTGAAAATATACACCGTCTTGAGAGCATGCACTACATAAAAGCACATTTTCTCTGTCATGCCTAACTGTAGGGATTTGATATCTAGAATTGTATCTTGCACTTGTTGGTCACCGAAAATACTTCGTACCATCATTTCCAAAAAAAATCTAATTTTGATTCATTCGAAAATAATACTTTTCAGTAGTCGACTTCATTCCAATGTTATGTTTTGCAACATTTAGTCCCGTCTTTTTATTTCTTCTACTAACTAAAAGTTTTTTTATATAATGACTGTGCAAATGTCCACAGTAGTTTAATTGGATCTGCTATAGATTTTTGTTTCATTATTTTATCTGTTCGCTTTGTTGGTTTACGTGGTCTATCGCTTTTTTTCTTGCCAAATGATGATTTTGGCTATTCATATTTGGTAATAATTCTATTTACTGTGCTCTTATCAATCTTTAGCAAGCCAGCTATCTCGCGAGAACCCTTTCCATGTCGAGAAAGTTTTATTACGGATTCTCGTAACTGAAAGTGGGTGTGTTTTATCATTTTATTAGACAATAATATAAATTTAATTTCGGAATCTAATGAAAAATTTCAATAAAATAACATAAACTGCCAGTTACAACGTGGCGCAATTTTTATGAACACGAACAATTATGTTTTAAGCATATAAAATACATTGAATATATATTTTTAAATATGTTAACTATACTAATTACAAGGTATTAACATTCTTAACAGTTATGTATTATATAAATATATTATAAAAATAAATAATCTTCTAAAAGAAATAAAATATGTGTGGCTCAAAACTTTTGCACCCAACTGTATATTGCATACTGAACTGGAGCCTTTTATAAACTTTTGATTTTTTTTTTTTATTACTGTGAAGAATATTGCGTAAGCTTTTACTTAAAATAATTTTTAAAAAATGTGAAACTGGCTTATTGTATTTATAACAGCCCGTTCCCTATTTATTTTATATGAACCGTGCACCAAACAGAAATATTTATATCTCTTGCTGCTATCAAAATACGTAATAAATACCCTAGTGCTCGACTTGAATTAGTACTTGAATTGAATTCACGCATTTTTTTGCAAGTCCTTAAACTATGAGCTGAAAGGCAAAAGAACTTTGTAAATTTGTACCTTACGTATTTCTCAGCATTCAAAAATTTTTTTTTAGCTTCAATTATTCGTCTAATTCAAGGAAAATTGTTTATTCCGAAATTAAAATTAAATCAAGGCTCCATTCAAACTCTAATTCCCTCCAATCTAATATACGAATACACATAATGTGAAACATAAATAAAGTTAATAATAAGAAAAATAAAAACACCCTTAACCTCCTTGAAAGAACAAATTGTTTTAAATGAGATCATCTTTGCAAGTATCTACCTCAAATGTAGACTAGGTACATTCCTAAATGCAACGTAATAACCTCTATGGCAGGAACACTAAGGAATGCAATTCGCTTTAATGGTAATGGCTGAATATAAAAAAAAAACACTGATTCTTGCTGTATGTGCTAAAATCACAATAGTACAAAAATAGAAAATGCTCTTAATTGACTTAAACATTACTGAAGCTAAAACTATAAAACAAAGTTGAAAAAATTTAGATATGACTATTAAAAAAAGTTTTAATTTAAAGATAACTAGGCTACTTTTAATGCGATGTATTAAACGATATGTATCTACATGAAATTAAAATGTATATTAAAAAGTGTAAACTCGTGACAATTAATAAAATTGTCATATACAGGTGTTATACAAGAATTTATTGGAGGCAAGCTACTATATAAATGACAATGTTACAATCATTCAACTTATAGTCTATGAAATTTTTATTTTATAAATTATAATCTTCCTCGTTCTGTCACTGATGATTTATTTACTATAAATTTAATATTTTTATGATATTATTTTGTTTTCTACTGAACAACACTATGTATTTTTTTTGTTGGTTGTTGAATTTATTGGTTACATTCATTGCATTTTTAGAAAAAAAAATGGTCAATTAAATAGGACTTTTATTTATTTTTCAAATAATAGATAATATATTTTGCTAAAGTTATTTCTACCATTATGTAATTAAATTAAAATAAAAATAAAATGTCATTTGGCATTAAAAATTACATTACACAAGATATTTGTAACTATGCTACTTAATATTATTAAGCAAACCAGAGTATAGTAAATTTGTTGATATTTTCCTCTGCTTAAATTCGTAAATTTCATTCATAAATCTTGTGATTTATTTCTAGTGAACCTAATATAACGTTCTACTTCAGTTGTATACTTCGAATGTTAGTGTGATCATAGTCTAAAAGTGCTCTGAGTATTAATCAACAATAATTATAAATAAAGTATGAACAAGGCTTATTTTTACGTATCCCTCTAATTAAGTCACTTGTTACAACAATTACAGCGAAGTTCATTCGCTCGCAATAAGTTAATTCAACATTACTCATTTTTTTTATACTTATATTCTGTAACGGCGAAAAGAAAAGAAGGGACGCTGTTGTCCCTATTCGGTCGCCATTTTGTAATGACGTCCCTGCTCGTTCTCCATGCTGTCAAAGGGTTTGCCCGGGCGCCAATCAATCGGAAACACAGCATAAGGAGAGATGGTCGATTCTGTAAAGGACGCTCTCATAGCGTCGCTGAAAAGGATGGCTGGAACGCCAAAAGTGCTCGGGTAGCTTAGTGGAGACAGAGTTCGGCTTTTGACAATGAAATCAATTGTAATCATTTTTAATATTTTATTAAAATATATTAAAACGAGAAAGTAATAAATGTAACAAAGCAAAGTAACAATGAACCAGCGATACTTGCAGGATATTTTCTCTACTACGCACGATCAATAATGAACGGGCAACAATGGCACACACCAAGGTTGCGGGAACACGCTATGAACGAGTAACAATGGCACACACCAAAGTTACGGGAACACGGTACGGTTACAGTGTTGTCACTTTGACAACACTCATCTACAATCGCGATTTCAATCTAACAATGTTGGCACCCACTAACACTCATTGACAATCGCGATTACGGCGTACAGCGGCCAACACCACTGCACAAAACAACCGGCTACACCGGTACGGTCCACCTGCTGCACTCTCTCACGAGCTGCCGGCACACAGCAACAGCACTGAGTCAGAGGCAGCCAAGGTCATCCACAACCCGCTCACCTGGCCCTCACCAGGTTCGCAGAAGACGGCACACACCATCTTAGGCTCGTTGGAGAGCTAACGCTCCCTTGAGAGAGCACACACTCTCTGTTTGAAACTAACGTTCGAGCTCGTATTTATACCCCGAAAAACCGTTAAAAATATTAAAAAAGGTTCAAACACGTTTTTAGTCATCCTGCAAATTCTCGCTAAGTTTGAATAAAAAATATAAAAAATACAGTTTCATGTAGAATCGAACCGACGATATCTAGCGTGACAGATAAACAACAATTTTATGAACATTAGCAGCTGTAACCCAAATACAACAATACATTTTACAACAAACGACATACAATATAACCACACAATTATATTGTATGCGTAAATCAAAACAATACAAACCAATAAAAAATGAAAAACAATATTTTTACTTGTGGGATTTGAACTTTGATTTAAATAATCAAACTTTAGCAAAAAACTGACATGCTAACCACATGGCTACAACGTTAAACATGAAGAATAAATTCAAATCTAGTGACCATCGTCACAATTCACCTTGAGAAACAACATGGTTAACTTGTGCGTAAAATGTAATGAAAGTGTGAATAGACAAAATAATCCAGGGTTGGCTTATGGAGCAAAAATTTATCATTATAAATGTTGCTCAACATCATCCACAATTAAGATCACTGCGATTCGTGTGGACTTCTAGAATCAGCTAGTACTAATTACGCCCATGAACCGAATCAGTACTCTTTTGACATATGTTATGGATACCTTTATAGAGTTAAAAGAAGTCTGTTTCTGCTGCAGTAAAATTGACGGTTTTAAAAATAAACTAACAATTATATATGATAAAGTCAGAATTATTGATAAATTAGATATTGCATGTAAATTAAAGTAGCTAATTTAGAACGATGATCACGCTGAACAATTTAGAAATTGTGGGAGTATATCAAAGGCAAAATGAAAACTTGTGTTATGCCCATATCACACTAGCAGGTTTTGAAGCGGTTGGCGGGTGCGGTTGCGTGTGCGGGTGACGGTTCTTGCAATCACACTGTGCAGTGCGGTTGCCGCTCCCGCTCCGCTACACCGCCCATTGTTTATTCGGCTGACGTTTCTATCGGAGGCGGTGACAGTTCGAGACGGCGGTGAACTCGTGAAAAACTAATGGATAAGTTAAGAGTTTTGCGAAGACAGAGGAGATGCGAATTAGCAGCATCGCTGCTAATTATCTCTCAATATTATGATAGCAGGTTCGTTCATGTAATTTTAGACTAATTTTTATGAAAACCTGCCTCTTCAGATCAGAAATTTTGTAGCATTCGACTGTAGTGTCGCATTTCTATTAAATCTCTGGGAGTAAAAATTCCTTTTATAAAGGAAGCAAATTCTTGTCCTTTTTTTGAAAGAAGTCATTCTCGCCTCAAGTCCACAAATCCAAAATCACAGAAAAATGCAGTACCGCATAGTCGAAAACTATAGCACATGTCAAACCAAAACAGTCATGGGACAGTACCGGGCTCTATGATTGGCTGCGGGTGCGGTTGGCGGGTGAAAAAATAGCCTGTCGGCTATTCCTTCCCCTGCAATCGCAACCGCTAGCCGCCGCACTTCTATTGGTCGTGGAGTCACCCGCACACGCAATTGCACCCGCCAACCGCTTCAAAACCCGCTAGTGTGATACGGTCATTACCCGCAGCCAATCACAGAGCCCGATACTGTCACGTGACTGCTTTGGTTTGACATGTACTATAGTTTTTGTTTATGCCGGTGCAGCATTTTTGTGTCATTTTAAAGTTTTTATAAATGTTTTCGAAAATCGATGGAGTGGTTATCAAAAAATTTTATTTTGAATTTTTCGATCGATCGCCATTTTGTCATTTGAAAAAATAAAAAATAATTGTTAATGCCAAATGATTAAGAGCCAAAAGGTAATTTAATTTTTTTTTCAATAGTCTTTCAAATAAGGGAGTTATGACGATTTTTTGGAAAACAAAAAACTCCAATAGCTACGAACCGGGGCACCAAATCATAAATTAGAACTAAGAAATGTTGCTTTTTTAATGAGATCTAACTACTATCCTTTTTGAGTGTAACGAATTAGTATTAACACCGTGTACCTATATATAAACTAATTTAAAAAATAATTCAAATAAATTTTTGGATTACTCTAAAACTTTGAGACAATATTACGGTATCGCAAATACTACTCATAATGTTAATGTTACTAATGAAAGATCTGACTCTAATTGTGTGACTAATTTGGGTTTAATCAATGTTGACTTTAATAAAATTATAAATGAATACTTCTAAAGGTAGATGGGCGTGATGGAATTGCTAGTAACAATTTTAAACGGTTCGTTATATTACTTATCCAATAAAAACAGTCGATGTTGAATGAAAAATCAAAATTGTATTTGTCAAGTTTGATTCTATTTGTCAAAAATTAAAGAGTCGTTTTGAAATTTTACGAGTGTTTATGAATATGGGCATAATTGTGAAAGATTTTAACGTACTTTAGAGAGTGAAATTATATACTTGAACAAAATGGAGATCCATTTAACTAATTTAATCCCATTCAGTGAATTTGTTAGTTCAACCATTGATTACAAGTTGACACTATTTACACGGATTTTAATAAGGCTTTTGACCTAGTTCATCATCCTACTCTAATTTATATATTTCAAGTACTTGGAATACATGGTACTTTGTTAAGATGAATTGAATCTTACCTTACTATTAGATCGCAATAAGTCTATTGTAATTGTTTTAAATCATATTTGATATTAGTACCTTTAGGAGTACTGCAAGGGACACATCAAATGCCCAGTTGCTCCACCAACACTTAAACTTTAAGGTTGGTTTAATTCAGTTAGTAAATTCAATTTTACATTGTAATTATGCAATTAATCAATTTATTTGGTTAACTGAATAAAGGCAAGTTTAAATTTTAAGTGTTGGTGGTGCATCTGGGCAAGAGTGATTTATAATGATTACATTTATAATGTAAATAAAATTAACTTTAACTTTCAAGTAAACTGTTGGAATTATATTAATAAATTCATAAGGTTCAATTTAAATAGCTTAGAGAGTAGACGAACTTATTTTCATATGTTGCTCCTTTTAAGACTATCACCAATTTATAGTATTCTGGCAATATTATATCTCAATTCCTCATAAATGTTGCAGCTGATTATACAAGAACTTACAATTTATTTATGCTTTCTGCAAGTATCAATACTAATTATAAATTTTCTTGCTTAAAGCGAATAATGTCAGTTTACAGCAATCAATTCAAACATCTAAATGTTTTAGATTACCTATTAATAGTTATAAAAATGTGTCAAAACTACTTTACGATGAGCTTTATTATTGTAATTATTTTGTTTATTTCTATTAATTTCATTCCTGTTTTGCTATTTTGAACTGTTGGTTCTCCTATTTTATTAAATAAATAAAAAATATGTAAGTAAATAAATAAATAAATAATAGTTGCCGATTTCTGAGCTTTTAATGACGATTTTTGTGAACTTTAGTGACGATTTCAAATAAAATATTTGAAGGCAAAATATAAGTTAATATGCTCTTTTAAGTATCTTTCAAAAATCCTCCGCTTTAAAATCTAGACTCCACTCTCCGAATGATTAACTCCACAAATTATCCGTTTGGTCTGCAGATCCGCGTGAATAATGTCGACTGATATGATGAACGTATGTTGTGTGGTGGTTTGTTGTTCAGTTTCAGAGTGATGAGTCCTGCTGAAGAACTGAAACAAATTTCATCGATTTTCCTGTCCGGTTCAACTGATAAAGGGAAATAAAATTTGAGTGTGTGTGCTGGGCGTCAATTAAATCCTTGTTGTTAACAAAGCATGCATTACACGATGAAGTCGGAAGTGGAAATTTTTAAGTACAATTACATTAGCATTACCATTACTATGTACTAAAAAAATTTAATTACCAGTACCATTACTCAATGGTAATAATATTTAAAGTACGGGGAATTATGCAAAAGGAGTTGGATGTAATTCAAACTAAAAAATTAATTACATTTAATTGTTTACAGAATTATATACTTGGTACATATATAAACGCTTGCCTCTGATTTTATTCTCTTATAAGTTTTTTTCTATCGAATAGGAGTGACTGTGAGTGGTTGTATTTATTACTTCCTAAGACAATATTTTTGTTATTGTTTCATTTTTCAACTTTATTGATTATTTGCTGGTAGGCGAAGATATATAATCTTTAGTAGTAATTTTCTTTTCTTCTTCGCCTTGATTTCTGCATGCAGTATCGACATTGTTCTATTATGGCCAACCAACTAACTTGATATACACAGTATTCTTTCTTTACTAATTAATTTTCATTTGCAACTCTCATTCCATATTTTTTTTTATCAATTTTTCATATATTAAATTTTGACATTGCCCTTACAAACGTCACTATAAAACATAAATTTCTTATGGTTGAGATAGATTGAATTTTTTGTGTCTAATTTATGGTAATTGAAGTACCATTACCATTACTTGGTAATTGTGATTGAATTTTTTAATAACAATTACTGAACGGTACTGGTAATTAAAATTTTTAATTACAGGGTAATGGTTATGACACGGTACTTAATTACTTTACAGGTCTAGATGAAGTTTTTTTTTTTTTTTCAAGTGACGAAAAGCACAACGATATGAGTGCAAGAGAGACAGATGAATAGACTTTAACGAAAAACTGGAACATATGCTACTACAGTCCCTATAAGATTCGACTGTCAAGTAACTGTGAAATGCCATTTGTGTTTATATTTTTGATGTGTACAAGTGTGGTGTATAATAAGTGATTGGTATTGAACTGGAAAATCGCACAGTGGAGTAGACAAGTAATTGAAACCTTTATGGATGTATTCGAAAAATTCAAGTGATATAAATTCAATGACATTGTTCAAATTTTACTTTAAATTCTTTACTTGTAGTCTACACAAACGTATACGCAGTTATAATAGTTTTAATTGGGTTTTATTTTTAAATTGTAATGGCATATATATTTTTACTGTTTTTTACCTTTCGTCACCTTTAGGTAAGGAAGGTATTGTCTTTGGTCAAAAAAATCGCTGATGAGTTTTTAATGAATAAGCACGTTTTAGGGTCCCTGGAATACGAATTTTTAAGATGATGTCTGTATGTATGTGTGTGTATGTGTCCGTGTGTGTGTGTCCGTGTGTGTGTCCGTGTGTGACAAATATTTCTCCGACGATAACTCCAATACTACAATTCTAAAAATTATAATTCTTTCGCATTCCTCTTCTTTACATCCATATGAAGAGCTGATTAGATTTTGGTTATAATTGATCCACCGGAAGTACCCTTCTTTGAAGTTTTTAACCGTTTTTCTTGAAAAAAACGCAGCTAAATATCATTTTTCGACATTTTGTGATTTTCAGTATGAAAGAATATCTTATTCTCTATATGGTTTGATTATACATTTTCCTTCATATTCAATAGATATAGAGTTAAAGAGACATAAAGAGAGATTAACTTTCAAAAATTAGTCAGCTTTGCTAAAATTATGGAAACAACAGAAATATTAAAAAAATTTAATTGACAGATATCACTGTCAAATGCAAAACCGAAGTTGAAAGTATAGGGTCAGAAAGTTATATGTGAATGTGATAGAGTGTCCCTCGCAAGTGACTTGCAGTTGCAGCCTCGCCTCAAGATTGAAATTTTCAATGCCAGAAGTACGAGAAAGGCCAAAGAGAAGATGGAAAGACTGTATAGCAGAAGATTTGAGAGAAGAAGAATTGTGTGAAGAAGATGCGTTGGACAGGAATGAATAAAAGAGAAGAGTAAGAAACGGCGACCCCTAATAAAATAGAGGAAGGAACTTTCGGTATAGAATTTGTAAAAAATAGTGTGTTCGTGTTACAATTTTACAGGATATATAGAATCTTTTTCAAGGAACTTTTGGTATGGGATATGTACAAAATACATCGAATTGACGGAAGGTTTTGTACTGGCCACAACAGATTTTTTTTACATATGATTGACATGACATATCAAATGTTATATATCTAGATCTTAAAATACAAATTTTAGCAATTATTTTATAGAAATTTATTATTTCTCAATACCTCCTAATTGCTAAATTATATATTAATTTTAATTTCTAACAAGTTATCAAATTTTTAACTACTGAACACTTAACATTACAACAAAGATTTTAGAAAACTATATATAACTAAATTTTGAACATTGTTTGTTTTAAATTTTTTAAATTTTATATTAGCCAAAGGTTTTGTCAAGATGTCTGCTAACTGTTCTCAGTTTGACAATAAACTACAGTTATAAATTTTCTTTTACTTTCTCATTAATATAATGATATCACACGTCTATGTGTTTACTTCGCTTGCTGAATTGACCATGCTTTATTAACTTGATGAACTCTGATTATCAACTTTTAATTCAACTTTAATACTGTCATCAATCAGTTCATCAATTACTGACTTCAAGTAGAATATTTCCTTGGCACATTCTGTTGCAGCTATCTATTCGGACTCAGTTGTAGAAAGGGATATAAGAGGTTGTTTTCTTGATGCCCAAGATATAGGTCCTCCACAAAAGAAAATTATGTAGCCCGTTGTACTTTTTCTCGTAGCTATATCACCAACAAAATTACTATCGCAATAAGCTGTAAGTTCTTTACAGTTTGAATTTATTTTATAACAAATACCTTCATTTTTTCATTCTATTTAAGTAACGTAGGATCTTTTTAGCATTAATTACATCTATATCTGTTGGATATTCATTGTCCTACTGTTTTGTCCTTCGACGTTTCTGCCTTAAGCGTTTCTTTCGCTTTACCTTTCTCTTGGGGAATGGATTCCGAAGTAGGTACTGCCTCTTGGTTTTGCATCATCATTTGTTCCAACTTCAGTTTTGCCGGTAATATTTTTTCTAACTTCAGTTTTACTACTGGTGCTATTTGTTCTAGCTTCAGATTTACTCGTATTGCTTCTTCTTACTTTAGTTTTACTTGTATTATCTTTTCCAGCTTCAGTTTACTTGTGCTATCAACAGATTTTTTTTCTTTACCTTTATCTTCATCAGCTTTCTTTTCTTTAGCTTTGTGATCGTTATTTCTGCAGAAATAGTTTTTAAAAGTCACTCCTCTCACGATCTTCTCTCTAGTAGTTTTCTGAATTTCTGCTTTTGATGGTTTTCTCTTCTATGAGTTCTTCTATTACTTTTTGGTATTATTCTTCATCTTGGTTTTCTTTTTTTTTTGTTTTTGCTCTTCGTCTTGGTTTTCGTCTTTTCTTTGTTTTTTTAGGCATTTGTTCAACTCTTTCTGAATGTATAATTTCAAGCAGTCTATTGGTTTTCTTATTTTCTTTGTTTTTGCTCTTCGTCTTAGTTTTCGTCTTTTCTCTGATTTTTAGGCATCTGTTCAACTTTTTCTGAATGTATAATTTCAAGCGGTCTATTTGCTTTATATGTTATTACATTAACCGGATATCTAGTTTGCTTAGCTTTTAAGCAAATTTCACATACTTTATGTAAGCATTCACATTCTTTTTCAGTTATATTTGTTCCATTCGATATTTTTATTAACATTTTCATATTATCTTTACTCAAATGTCCTACTTTTCCAATCTTCTACTAACTCCATTTTATCTTCTGTTACTATGGATTGTTCTTTCTCTTTCTTTATAAGTTTTAGATTTAATACATAAAGCCCATTTTCAATCTTCTTGCATTTTAATATTTTTTTACCATTTTTAGAAACAATAACATCATATTTCTAAAAAAGTTCTTCTCCATTCTTTTCTGTTACAGCGTGCACAGATAATAAATTTTTACTTAATTCTGGAACACAGAGAACATTTTCTAAAATACAATCATCTAAATTCACTGTCCCGACAGCTTCAGATTCTATTTGTTGGTTCTTTTTTGCAATTCCTATTTCTACTTTAATTTCTTGTGCGCTGTTCAAAATGTTTTTATTATTCACCATATGGGATGTAGCTCCTGAATCTACTACGAAGTCTGTCATTTCTTTTATTTCTTTATCCTTTTCTGCAAAGGATGCTACTTTGTTTTTACTGTCAGAATTTGACATATTACCTTTCTTTCTAAAATAACAGTCTTATTCTTCATGACTCGTCTTTGTACATATTGAGCATGATTTGTTATTTATTTGATTCTCTTATAACACGACTTAGCTACGTGATCAATTCTGCTACATTTAAAGCATGTTATTTTATCGTTACCTTTTCTAATATATTTTTCGCTTGTCTTAAATGCAACTTCACTTTCATTTTCATTTCTGGTCTTATGCCTCATTTTTTCTTCTAACAACCAGGCCGTAAGATTTGTTAAAGTTCTTTCATTTGAAGGAGTCGATTCCCACGCAGTGCTAGAGTATTTGTATTGTTTAGGCAACGTACACACCGATTTTTTACACTTGATCGTTACGTCATAGTTTGATGTTCGTATATTAGATATACGTATCGAAGACAGAATGTAGGAAACCATAAATAAGACAGAAATAAACATACAATTACTTGTTATTTTGCTGTTCAGCAATTAATGATGCAACGGCCAAGTACGAAAATTCGGCGTATAACTAAAATTTTGGTTATCACCATACTATAATTAATTTTATGGTTTAAAATTTGCAAACGATATGTCATATTTTCTAATTTGCTGATGTGTAGTGAGATGTCTGAACCTTTTTTTATAACTGTAGTTGAAAAATTCTTGCATCAAGTTCTGTTCTTCAGTTCCTTGCTGAAAAACATTACACAACTTATCAAACATGGATTTTGAATTTTCGCAATTTAAAATATGTGTTATTCATTTTTTATCAATACTGGTTACTATAATCTT
This sequence comes from Ophonus ardosiacus, assembly GCA_943142095.1. NCBI lineage: Eukaryota > Metazoa > Arthropoda > Insecta > Coleoptera > Carabidae > Ophonus > Ophonus ardosiacus. The sequence goes on from OW964823.1 coordinate 65,783,852, forward strand.
TTGAGTTTTGGCGTCCTTTCTATTCCATTCTGCTTTTTCTTGAGGTTTCAATACTTGACAGGAGTTCTTTATCCCCATTTACTACTTTCCATACTCCGTGCGCTTTGACCATAACACTAATTTGAATCTTCCAGATTTGGAATGTTACACCATCTTTCAGTTTTTCAATAGCTGAAATTTCATCTGAGGATACCATTTTTACGTTTTACCTCTCGCTAAGAGAGGTATTGGAATTATGCTAAAATTCGCACATCCAGATTTTAGTGGATAAGCATGTTTTAAGTTTCCTATAATCCGATTATAACATTTCTGCGATGATGTCCATGTGTGATGTATGTGTGTGGATGTTGGAACCACGGTTTCTCAAATACTATAAGAATTTAAAAATATTTTACTGCAGTTTCCTCAAACTGACAATCCTGGGAAGAGATGATTAGATTTTGGTAACAATTGGACAAGCGGAAGTAATAGTTTCTTTAAAAAAATCTTTTAGATATTATTTTATGAAAATTTATGTTATTACTATTATTGAAGAACATAAAATTCTACGTCTGATACATTTAAAATTTTTATTATATCTTGTACATATTTAGAGATAAAGGCACTGTAATATATAGAATAATCTAATCGCAGAGGCTAAGGTATAAGGAAACCAGGTGACAAATTCAAATGTTTATAACATAGTTTGTAGATGACAGATGTCAGTGTCAAAAATCAACAGTTTTAGAGACATTGAAAGCTTTTTCTGGGAAGTACATTTAATCTTTCTTATTGTTTTATTAATTAAATATTTATAACTGTAGGTAAAATGCATATATCTATAAGAAATGCCGCCAATCTTGATAATGAATTGGAAGAATCTCTGACATTTACGAACTTCCTAATACAATAATATGCTCTTGTACTCTAATATTTTTTACTTTTACTACTTCTTTCCTGTACCTAAATTCTTCATTTTACGGCCGTATGTTTTTTTAATTGATTATTTTGTAAAGATTTTGTACCCGTATAATTTTTTTTTTAATTTATTTTCCGCTTTGGGTTTCCATTTTACGTACAAAAATATTCTGTAAAATAATCAGCCCTTCAGGCTCTATTGTAAATCTCCTATGAGATAGAATTTTCGCAGCCTTGGCATTTTCTAAAGATGCTAGAAAGTGAGCGAAGTACTGATCCTAAAAGCCACTGAGCTTTTTTAAGGTCCTGAAATATCGACCACAGCTACGATTCAAACTGAATCATCATCGTTTTACTCGCCTTTGCCAGCTAATATCTTGCGAAAGGTAAGTGATGGTTGTCTACTCAACGCATCAGCTGTGAATTCGCCAAGTTAGACAACCCTGTGATTACCAACAACCATAGACCCCGTTTCGTCGTCCAACCCTTGTGGCCGTAGCTCGGCGTCCAAAGTCGTCGGTCGTCCACACATACACGTGTTTGTGGGCGGAGGGTTCAGTAATAATATTATTATTATTATTAATAATAATAATAATAATAATAATAATAATAATACAAGTGTTATATGTCTGTGTAACATGAATTTATCCGACGATAACTTCAATACTACAATTCTAAAAATTACAATAATAATTATTATTATTATCATATATTTGCTTATGATAAATATCAATACAAGTGTGTGATTGGTAAGAATTATAGTTTCAAAATACAAATTCAATTAATTAGTTATTTCAGTTATTGGAAATATTGCTGATCATTAAGGTAATACTATTACAACATACATTTCATTCATTATATATATAAAGGATCTTATCTTCAAAAATGTGTTGAGAAAATTGTAAATGTCTTGGATTTTCCCTTCATCTAGCTCGGATAGTAAGGCTTCTGTACGATTCTGGGGTGGAACGTTGGCGATGTGTTTCTTCACGTATTCTTCCCTTGGTGCACACATTAAGGGGTAAACGAATAGCAGGTGTTGAAGGTCATCTTGTTCGTATGTGTTACAGAGAGTGCATATTTCTGCTTGACAGTATCTGTACAGAAAACCATTGTGGTAAATACGTAAATTACTGGAACTGGACGTACGAATTTGGCCAATTAAACGAGTAAATTTATATGGTATGTTAAGGGAAAGGAAGGAGCATGAATATTGAAATTGTTTGAAGTAGGGATTATAGGAGGAGTTAGCTATTCTATGGGTGTCTGTGGTCATAAGGAGATAATTATAATATAATAGGATGTTTGGGATTTGTTGTTTGAGAAGTATGGAATTTTGTTGTCTCCAAAGTTCGTAAAAGTTTGTTTTAAGTAGGATGGTTTTGATGTTTTTTGTCGAATTAAATCTTTTCTGCCTTTCAATAGAGATATTTGTTTTTTCTCCAAGTTTAATTAAGGCATTAAAGCATATTTTTACAAATCTGCATTCTGGCATTATCAAAATTTTATACCACCAGGTGGTTTTGGACAATTTTTAGTTCTAGTTTCTTTTGACCAGTTTCTTTCCTGATGATGTAGTTGGGTGTAGTTTTTTGCCAGCCTAAGATTGTTTTGAAATATTTTGATTGCACTTTTTTCAATGCCTCGAAATGGTTTATTGCCCATATTTCGCCTGCGTATAAAGCGCTGGAAAGTACTGTGGTTTCACACAGTGTTGTGATCGTCTCCCAGTTGAATGATTTAGTCTTCAGTAGGACATTCTTGATTCCGCCTGTAGCTCGGTTTACTTTTTGCAATTGTAAGTCCACGTTACTGTTAAATAAACCCGATGAACTAAAAGTGACGCCTAGGTATGTGTACGAATTTGTAATATTTATTTCATATCCTTGACAGGTATGAAGTTTATTATTTGCTACAGGTCGCCCTTGGTGCAGAATTTTCGTTTTACTGGGATTTATTTGAAGCTCTAAAGAATTGCAGTATTTTTCCATAGCTGTCAGTTTACGTTGGATATCTACTTGAGATGTAGCAAAAATGACTAGATCATCCGCATATTTTAAAGATAGAATATCGGTATTATGATTTACAAATATTCCCTCCAAGTTTTGATTTCTGAAAGATTTTTCTAGTTCCGCAGTATACAGCGCGAATAAAATAAAAAAAATTATAACTCTTTCGTATTTTTCTTCTTTACATCCATACGAAGAGCTGATTAAATTTTGGTTATAAATGGTCAACCGGAAGTTCCGTTGTGTGAAGTTCTTAACAGTTTTTCTTGTAAAAACGCAGTTAAATATCATTTTTTGACATATGTGATTATCAATTATGAAAGAATATCTTATTGTCTATACGGTTTTATTATACATTTTCCCTCATATTCAACAACTATAGAGTTAAAGAATTATAAAGAGATTAACTTTCATAATTTAGCCAGCTTTGTTATAATCATGGAAATAGTTGATATATTCAAATAATTCTAATTGACATATGTCAATGGATTTATAGAACCTTTTTCAAAGAACTTTCGGTATGGAATTCGTAGAAAATTGTAACTCAATATGGGATTTGTACAAAATACTTACAATTGATGTAAGGTAATGTACATCAGTTTTTTTTTTAGTTTCATTGCTTGCATATAAATACAAAGAAAAGTCTACCTTGCAATATATTTACGCAATAGCCGCCTTGGTCGTCGAGTGTGTAGATGCAGCGTGTCAGGCAGCGCTCAAAGCGACCTTCACCGCTCGGCCCTTGGGTCGTGGGTTCGATTCCCACCAGAGGCATCTTTAATAATTTCATTCTCATCAACAAGGTTTAATATATACAAAAAAAAAAAAATGAAATATAAAAGGAAAAACTCTCTCATCCTCATCCAATCACCACTTATTTACATAAAATTATGATGAAGTGAGTAATAATAAATAAACAAAATATATTTAGGCAATAGCAGATTTATGTTATGTTATGTACATTTTTATCTTCTATAAAATATCTTATTATTACTGTAATTCAATATCAGAACAATATTCATATAGGAAACGTTTGTATTAATGTAGAAAAGCCTTCGGTTTCGATCATTTCCGTCTGACACATACTGATATATTCATTACTATTTGCATACTAGTTAGTCAATTTGTATATGTCTTTGTTATCGATTTCAGATGTGATATGCATGCAAATGTCGAATCTAATAGATCGAGCTTAAAGCAGTGATTAGTTTACATTAAATTGTAAACTAAACATGCATCACGCGCGTTGCATATTAGTTAACGTATGATCTTCGATTAAGCTACTGAAAACCAATTATTAGGTGAAAATAATAAGAAGAAAACTTAGAAATGAGGTTACAGATTTTAGCTACTTCTGTTAATTCATGGCATACATACATTACTTAATATTAGGTATCTTTCTTGATGTACAAACTACACTGCTCAACTGTGAAAAATAAATTAATGTGGTAATGACGACAAATGAGAAAAGAAGAAAATAAATTAATTCCAAATATAAAAATTCAATTGGATTAACAAACGAATTACACTTTCTAGGAGAGACACTTGAGTTTAGAAGTTAGGTATATTGGGTATTTAAGATGTTCCGCTTAAAAATTCATTTAACGGCTGGTTTTATAAACGACAGGTAAACTTACTTCCAGAGTAAATAAAAATTATTCCTTCAAACGACAGTCTAACTTTTGACAGTAATGTTATACATACATTATAAAATTAATAAAATTGATTCGAATTTGTTAATTTAAATAAATTTTTATATATAAACAGGTGTTTACTATGTGTAGAATATAATCCACAAAACTATCAACACAATGAAAATTAAGTGTGTCGGATTTGTTTTGTGAATAAGACTGATGCAAATGAAAATTTCGAGTATCAGGATTTATAGGAACTTATATAATTATATCAAGTAAATGTTGACCGTATTATTCTTGTTTAATAATAGAATCATCTATTGTATTGAGCACAGTTTTATTCGCACCAACATTTTTTAAACGTTTCTTAATTGTTTATAATAGACCCAGTTATATTGAGTTTTATGCTTTTTGTAGTCCCGAAGGGTTTTATCTCGTTTTTGTTGCATAATTTTAATAACAGAAGTATAATATTTACTGGTTCAGATTAATTTGAAAGGAGCACGTTTTTCAAAAATGGATATTATACAGGGTGTCTCAATAAGCTTGCTCACTATTGCTAACTTTTTTATTTGAAGAGATACGAGGTTGCTTAAATTAGCAAAATTGTGCCATTTTATATTAGAAAATTGGTCATGTAGACAAAATAAAAATTGTGTCAGCGGTTCTCAAAATTTGGGACAGAATGTATATTTTTTAAATGGAACTATATATTTTTTATTTTCTTATTAGAAAGACTATTTTTTTCTCTTTCCAATAAGGTAATGTTGTTTATGTACAATTTTTTCAAATAAACGAGTTATTTACGTTTGAAGATAAAAATTATCTTTTATTAGTTTAGGTCAAGTAAACTATGGAAACAATTGTCTTTTATAAAATTATTATTTTATTAATTTATTTTACAGTAATAACAAAACAAAGAAAATATTCAAATTGAAAGCCATTATTTCTTTCGCACATTTAAACTCTTTTGGAAAGAGAGCCGACCGTTCTACGTAACTGGTGTCTAGATATAACTTTCCATATAGCAAGATCATTTCTAACTTTTCTTTACCTGTAAAGTTATTAAACAATATTAAACACAGAGAACTTTACTGGAGATATTATTAAACGTAAAACAAACAAAGAATCAATTGTTTCCATGGCTTACTTGACTACAAAACTAATAAAATAGTTTACAAAATTTAAATTTTTAACCGTAAATAACTCGTTTATTTGAAAAAATTGTACATAAACAACATTGCCTTATTAGAAAGAGAAAAATTTACTCTTTCCAATAAGATAATAAAAAATAGATGGTTCCATTTAAAAAATATATATTTTGTCCCAAATTTTGAGAACCGCTGACACAATTTTTATTTTGTCTACATGACCAATTTTTTAATATAAAATGGCACAATTTTGCTAATTTAACCAACCTCGTATCTCTTCAAATAAAAAAGTTACCAATAGTGAGCAAGCTTATTGAGACACCCTGTATTTCTGTTAAGAAATTTAACTTTATCATTTATATCCTGTATATTACCAATATGGTTCCAGTTAATTAACTCACAATCTGAAAGAAATCCATCTATATTTAATATCGGACAGAAAAATCATAAAGCAACAATAATGGGGTTGGGTACTTATTTTTCGATTTGTTATTTTTCTGAAAAATTTAATATGATGAATTTTAGCGTTTATTATACTTTCTGAATATATGTTTTGAAATGTAATTTCTAGTCTGTAGGTAAAACACACATTTACAATTGACAGTACTGTCATCCAATCACATGTTAGTATTGTGATATACTGAATAATATAAAATTATATTCTTTGGTTTAATACTACACTAATTACATTGGACTTCGGACGTCATACCGTTATAACGTGAATAATTTATATTAAAATTAAAAATACATAGTTTTACATTTTAACAAATTTTGTATAAAATCATTTAATTTAAAAATATGTAACTTTTTTAGTAACGGTACAGAATAGAGCGAGCCATGTTTTAAAGTGCTCACAACTTCGACGGAGGTGGTTAGTCTTATTTGTCAAACCTTAGCTCAATATAGAATCCACTGATATTGTGGTAGCGTTGTGAATTTTTTTTTATTTATTTCACATACAACAAACTACAGGAAAGACCTTATTTACAAGTTTGTGAATTAATTACATATTACATAAATTGGATAGCATGAAGTAGTACATTACTTAGCATATTCGATACAAAGGTAACATAGAGCTAAGATTACAGTTAAGGTATACATTGTTAATATTACGTAAACCTAACTTTGGAACAAAAATTTCTATAACTTAAAATTTGAAGTAAATATATAATAAAATTTAGTAATTAATTCAAGAATAACATATGCAAATAAATAAATTCAACACTGCTCTAGTTCTAGTGTACAAACCTGGAAACCTTAAATTAGTTTGTCATACGATATAAAGTTAGGGTATAGACTTTCCAGGATGATGTTATTATTACGTTTATTTGCTGGTTTATTTGTTGGTTTATTATTATTCAAAGTTTCTAACGAAACTTTTTGAGAACCACTGGGATTATTATCATATGATTTATCGTTAGAACTTATGTTTACGCGCAGTTTCTTATTAACTTGAGGCTTGTTTAAGAGAGAATCAGATAAGTTCTTGACCGTATTCACATCTTTAGATGAATTTATTTTAAACTTGCTTATTTTATCATTTAAGATTTTTATTGTAGCGTCTTGATTACAAATGGTATCATTCAAATTATCGACTTTGCTTGAGAGTTGACAAACCGTCTTTGTTAAAGAAATAACAACGCCATAAATACAACATATCCAGCATATTCATTTTTATTGCATTGCACATGAATTAAATTATCACATATATCACAATGCACCCAACCAGAGATTGGCATCAAATCAATACAAATAGCACAATTACTTTTTTCACTGTCAACTTCAGACATGGCAGCGGAGCTACCTGTCAACACGTCCGCACCGCTTGACATCTACTACTATATGCACTGGCATATATTGGCATTTATCTGACATATAACATCAATAATCTAACTTAACAAACAAAACTTGGCCCGAGTATTCCAAGCGTGACTTTTGTGCAGTACGTTAGGTTATTGCCATAATTTTTGGAGAAATATACAAGCTAAGTGAGTTATTTGTCGTATAAGTTGATAAATGCCGGTGTGTCTCAGGGCTACCACAATAACAGTGGACTCTGTTTTTAGCTGAAATTTGTCTAAGGAATCATCTCCGTTAAGGTCCTGAGCACTTTAGAACATCGACCACCCTGTATTGTAGAGCAGAATGTTTGTACGTTACCGGGCTATATTAAAATTGGTGGCCTTGAAAATGCAAGAAAACTTTTTTTAAAAAAACTCTAATATAGCCAAATGAATTTATACTGATTACACATCAGGGGTGGGATCCTAAGACTGCGCTATCATAGCGTAGCGAAAAAATACCCCTTACGTTTCACTTTCCTTTCTCTATTAATTTCTACGGTTGTTATGGAAACGAAGTGTTATTTGTCGCTACGTTATCATAGCGTAGCTGTGGAGTCCCACCCCAGGGATGGAATAACGTTCGCGAAACGCGACTTTTTTCCATTACATTATAACAAATGAAATCGAAAACATTATAAATAACTAAAAAAAAATTAACATCATACAACGATATAAAATAACGTTATTTTTGTTTCGTTTTTATAACGTTAAAATAACTGCATTTTTCTTAAATTTGTAACAAAAATTATTTAAAAATCTGATTTGGCCAGCCCATAACCTCTCGCTTGGTATTTAATCACGCAGTATAAATAAAGCAATCATTATGTTGAAATATTTTTATATTCCCTCATAACACTTTTTATTTTACATTTAACAAATGTAGCATACACAAAATAAATTTGCACAAAACTAATAGAAAAACTTAACAAAAATCAAAATAGTACTCGCATCTTTACACAAAGCCTTTTCAGAGCCTAACCTTGAAAGGCAATAAATAAAATCAATAGTACTTCTAATATTTATATATGGTGGAAAAGGAAAATATATTATTTTTACAAACCTTAATTTCATCAGAAACAAATATATTCCTATTATATTCTCTTGAACACGGTTTCATTATTAATTTTAATGTAATTGCTTCCTGACAGCGATAATTGTTTAAATATGTCAAAATTGTTATTAAAGTATTATGTTTTTGTTTGACGCATAGGCAAGATAATGTATAAAAATAAATTATTTTATAAATTTATATTAAAAGCTTTTATAATAATTAATACTTCCGATTATTTCGATATACAATAAAAGCTAATTAGCTCGTCCCACATTAATATAGAATGTGTATACAAAATTTTAAAAAAAATCTGTTTGATAGTATTTGAGTAATCGTGTCCACACGATCCACACAGATGCACAACCACACACACACACACACACACACACACACACACACTCACACACACACATGCATACCCACAGACATCATTGTAAAAATGTTAAAATCTGATTCTGGGGACATCGAAACGTGCTTAGTCATTAAAACCACTACATGCGATTTTTGGTACGATCCCTATACCTCCCTTACCTAGAGTAGCGGGAGGTAAAAATTAATACTAGTGTAACACTTTGAACTTGATTCGCGTTATAAATTTAGGCAAAGGGGCGGAAATCCCAAGTATGGTTTGAGCTCTGGCCAGCTAAACAGTGGAGACGGGGTAGCCCTATATATGCATGGTGAAAGATAAGGGTGGTAAAAGATAGGCGCCAGTCACCCATACACAGAGTCTGCAAACATATTCTCCAACGCGCTCGACAATTCAGGTGACACAGATGATGATGGCAGCGAAGATGATGAAGACTTGCAAGACGATACTATAATATGATCGTAAATCGGTCCAAAAACCCGATGTCATAAATGGCCAGCAAGACCAACTCGATAACCGCAAGCGGATAAACCTAAAAGTGGAACCAAAAATAAAACGGGAAGAAAAAGCCTAAAAGAAAGGAAACAGTCTACACGTGTCTAAAATGGCTGGTGGGATTACGTTATATTTTACTGTCATTTATTCTGAATACAAGATGTACCTAACTACGTTTGGTTTAATTAGAGACTTTAATTCAAGAATAAGATATGTTAGATACCTAATGATTGAATAAATAGGACAAATCACCAAGGTGACTAGTTCGTTTTGCAAATATCATTCACAAAATTTAAATGAAAGCCATGAAAACTAAGCGACGAGCGCTACGCATCGACTAAAATCAAAATTACAAACGTCAACATTGCTATTTGAGTTGAATGCAGTGAAATAATGAAATGTAGTGAATATATGAAAACAAAGGGGAAAACACTTGGGAAAATGAAGAAGAAATTCACCTGGGACGGATTGGGTAAGAATAAAGTGAAATAGAACAATACAAAAATGGAGCAAGAAATGATAAAGGACCGGAAAAGAAACGTAACACTAGAAACAATATATTAAAAAAAAATTAAACTTAAAATGAAGTGTTCAACCACAGAAAACGGCAAGCATATACTACTATAAAATTCGGATATAACACTTTCAACGGCCAAAATCTTTTAATATGAATAACGTTATAGTGAATCGTTATTTGTTATGTTACGGTTACACACCATAATTTTGTAAATGTTACGTTATTAGAAAAAATTATAAATGAAACATTATTATATTGTTAACGGCTGTCGTGACGTTACGTTGTCCATCCCTGATACCCATACGTAAAATTTTGACAGTAAAACAATAGTTGATAAAAAAACTTACACAGTAAGTATAGTACTAATTCAGAAAATAAAAAAGTATTTTCAAATTGTACAAGGAAATAAAATTTTGTTAATCAAAATTGTTGACAATATGTACTATGTATGTGAGGCTACGCGAACTAACGCTATCTAAACGTTATTAAAGAGAATACATGTTTTATATGGCACCACGAAATAGTATAATCAAAGTTATGCCCCACTCGATGTTTATCTCGCCATATAAAGTTCTGGTTTTTAGTGCTGGTCTCAATATGACCTAATTTTATTTTGAGGTTAAAAATAAATTTCCTGGATACGTCTGCGAAAGGGCAGAGAGGCCTGTATCAAATTTTCCGCGTACAGTAAAACAGCAGTGGCGTAATCTGGAGAAGGAACAAAGAAGCCGATGCTTTCTATCTTTTAACATTTTTAATTAATTATTCTTTGATATAAGGTTATTTTAGAAAAATTGACATACATACCTATATACTTCAAATGACATACCATCTCTTCTTTGAATTATTGCAACATATTAAATATACATTGTCATTTGTTTTTATGTAACTCACACGCGGGAACAGATATGTGCCTATTGTCTGTGCCCCGAAAATTACGTCATTGTCTCCGCTACAGTTACTAGATAAGTTATAATATAACTAACTCTCCCGCCATATTGGAGCCCAAATGCACGCTGTGTATTAGTAAATAAAAGTGGATTTTAAAATATTATTTAATAACTTTTTTTCGTAATTAATATAACTTTCATATTGGTCATATTATACAGGGTGTCTCTTAAATAGGGGGACATGGCTTAACCACAGATTCCTGAGGCTAAAATAAGACGATTTAACCAAACTTGCTTCTACCGGAAAGTGTACCACTTAGCCAGAATTCTGCTTCAAAGTTCTTCAAAAAAAAATTAATTTTGCTTATAATAATCGGACGCTTTATTCGATTTGGATGAAATTTGGTATGACAGTTTATATGGTTATAAGTCATCTTTTAAGATGATACTTGTTATTATTAGTGAACCACTAGTGTAAGAAACGTAGGTGTCCCAACATTGATTAGACAGTAACTTTTTAATGGCCACGCCGATAACATAAAATTATTTTTTTTCGGAAAGATTCATTCAATAGTAAACTTTTCTCTCTCTGTGTAATTTGTGATATCTGTTACGGTTCACACAGAAAAAAATAAAATCTGAGTGACTGTACTGCTAATTTTTTAAAATAAATTTAATCTAGCAGTCTATCCAAATGTCAAACAACTCATTTTTAATGACAGTAACAATTGTTTTACGGGTTGTCAAAAATTTTCTTCGCAATATTCTAAAATTAGTAACTTCCGTTTGTTTGGCCTAATAATATTTTACTACCATTATTATAAATAAGACGATTACATATCTCAGCTTACTCCTAAACAAGTTGTGAAGATTGACAACTCGTTACTGTCATTAAAAATTACTTGGTTGACATTTGGATAGACTGCTAGATTAAATTTATTTTAAAAAAATTCACGATGCAGTCACTCAAGTTTTATTTTTTTCTGTCTGAAGGGTAACAAATATCAAAAATTAAACAGAGAGAGAAAAGTTTACTATTGAATGTATCTTTCTATAGAAAAATAATTTCACGTTTTCGGCATTGCCATTAAAAAGTTACGGTCTAATTAATGTTGGGACACCTAAGTTTCATACACTAGTGGTTCACTAATAATAACAAGTATCACTTTAAAAGTTGATTTATAACGATATAAACTGTCATCCCAAATTTCATCCAAATCGAATAAAGCGTCCGATTATTATAAGCAAAATTAATTTTTTTTTGAAGAACTTTGAAGCAGAATTCTGGCTAAATGGTACACTTTCCGGTAGAAGCAAGTTTGGTTAAATCGTTTTATTTTAGCCTCAGGAATCTGTGGTTAAGCCATGTCCCCCTATTTAAGAGACACCCTGTATTTATTTGAAATAATTTTGCAACGCTGTACTAAGGCCCGATTAAATAATTCGAAGTTCATTCACCAAAATCTAATGGTTTCTTTCTGTATTAGAATAGGGTCGAAATACAGGGTTTCAGAATTTTCTGAATGATAGTATTATAGTTAGAGCGGAGACAAAATCCATACACACACACACACATACACACACATATATATATATATATATATATATATATATATATATATACAGACATCATCGTGAAAATGTTAAAATTGGATTCTAGAGACCTTAAAACGTGATATGTGATTTTTGTACGATCCCTATACCTTTCTTACCAAGTGTAGCGGGAGGTAAAAAGTTTGCGTCATTTACGTATTGTCTATCTTTAACATAATTGTTTATATAGGCCAGTCTTATTATTATTCATTAATTATTAGTATTAAACTACTATACATACATATTAGTTATTGTTTATTGTTTTATTTTCATTTCAAAGACGTTTTATAGTCCAGGAAATTTATGACTTTATCTCAAAATAATTACAAGAAAAGCTTTTAAACGGAATCCTATCCAGAAAATGCGCTGAATAACAAAGTGGTTGATGAGAAATTGAGAAATGAGCTGATGTAAACTGTTATAATTAGTGAAATCTATTAGACTATGTATTAAATATGTAATATTGTTTGTTTTTTTTTTTCTAAGTAATTTTAATATCTTTCATAATTGTTTTGCGTAAATGATCAAAAACATAATTATGCCGCCATTTTCCCCAATTAGCGGGAGGTTCCCGTGCTTCGATTTCCGGAATTTTTTATATGTTATTCACCTCATTTTCTGGATAGGATTCCGTTTAAAAGCTTTTCTTGTAATTACTTTGAGATAAAATCATAAATTTTCTGGACTATACAGGGTGTTTTATAATATATGCGCAGGACTTCAGGATATGATAGCTCGTCCAAAAATATGAAAAAAAGAACTCTTGGTCATAAGCTCTAAAGTTGACCGTTTTCGAGAAAAATCAACAATAATTTTTTTTTTACTAATTAAACAAAATTTATTCAAACGTTAGAACAAGTAACAAAACCAAACGTTAACTTCATAATTGCAAAATAATAAAAAAACAATAGCAAATCATACTTAGTTAAATAAATTGTTGGAAAGGTCCGCCGTTGGTCATATTTTTATCAAGTAGGGTTTAAATTTTAAAACAAAAGCTACATCCTGTCAAAATTAAAAATGAATTACACAAACGCTGAAATGTGCGAAATGCATTACCTTATGCTAACGTTTGAATCAATTTTGTTTAATTAGTAAAAAAAAAATTATTTCAAAAATTGACTATTTTTTTCAACATGAAAGTTGATTTTTCTCGAAAACGGTCAACTTTAGAGCTTATGACCAAGAGTACTTTTTTTCATATTTTTGGACGAGCTATCATATCCTGAAGTCCTGCGCATATATTATGAAACACCCTGTAAAACGTCTTTGGAATGAAAATAAAACAATAAACAATAACTAATATGTATGTATAGAAGTTAAATACTAATAATTAATGAATAATAATAAGTAATTTGAAAAAAATATATATAATAAAATATGATCTAAATGAAGCATTAGAGCAATTTTCAAAAATTAGCTCTGTTTGAAGTTCTGTAGCTCGCTATCTGTTGGTTATAGAAAAATATATTAGATGAAAGTTGTAGGAAATTTTAGTGTCAACAAATTGAAAAATAACTATTTTTGCCCTAATGCAAATAGGTGAAGAGATATTTAGAAAAAACCGTTTCTTTGCGCCTTTTTTCCCAAGTTGGCAATGCTTCCCGAAGGCCCCCGAGGGGGAAAACTTGCATTTTTTATTAGGACCCCTAAATATATAATATATCCAAAAATGAAAAATACCCGACCTTTTGTGGAATAAACCCTTATTTTTTTATCAAATGACTTGACTAATATTGTTTACGCACAGTGCATATTATGTGATTGTATCGAAATTGTTCCTACCTTCGGTCCCTGGAGTTCTAGATGGCAGAAGGTAAATCCGTCACACGTCACACGCTTTATTAAGATTGTGTGACTTGTTGGACTGTGATCACTTGTATGGTAATGTAAAATTAAATTGACTATATTCAAAATGTATACAAGATACAAATTGATACACTGAATTGATGATAATATGAGAAGAAGTTTTTGATTAACTGTGTAGTTACAGAATCGTGATACATACTGATTTTATTTTTTTGAAGATAGGAGAGTATAATCGGCTGAGATCAAGAGAAGAATTTTTAATTTTATGATTGCAATTACTGAGATTGTTTAGAACTTTATATTTAGAATTTTGAATCAGTTAATTATCTATTGTAACCGAAGAAGACCGAACTCTTGCGAAGCGGTCTAGTAAATGCGAGCATGAAGGAGTAGGAGAAGAGTTGAAAGAGAGTTGAGTCATGGTACATACGTGTCATTGTAACAGTTTTGTTTTTCGTTAAAAATAAAGCATTTTATACACTAAAATAAGTTTTCATTAACATAAAAGTGGTCCTTCGAGTCAGATAGTTGAAGAAGAAGCATACATACATCGTGAATTAGTGCAAATTCAAGAAATTCATTGCAAAGCAGTTACTACGCAGCAGAGGTTAGCAAGCCGACAAGGTCGACGGGGCAGAGTACAACACGCGCCAGACAGCAGGCAACACACTTTACAGATACGACAAGCGGTATAGCCAAACTACAGGAGTTTAAACATTACTTGTTTGAGGTAAGTGAGAGCATTCCCTTTTTGTTATTCCTATCCTTTAAAACTACAAAGAAGCTAAAGTCAACATGCCAAACGTAGAACTGGAACCATTAAAAAGGAAAAGAGGTGCAATCAAGGCAAAAGTTACAGCATTTTCAAAATTCGTTCATGAAGTTCAAAAAACAATAGCAGAAAGTGAAGATAATGAAATTAAAGAAGCAAAGAGAATTGAATTGAACTTGAGATTTAAGAAAATAGAAAACATTGGAGAGGAGTTTGAGAAAATTCAAGATGAAATAGAAAACGTGGCTGACGACTTTGAAGAACAATTGAAAGAGAGGGAAACCTTTGAAACAACTTTGTATAGTATATTGGCATTAGCAGTGCAGCTATTGAAAACAAAAGAAGATCACATACCAGACAATATGTCAGTAATATCAGAGCATTCAGTACAATCAAATTCGTCAATTCAACAGAATAATAGTAATTCTGGTGCAAATGTTAAACTACCACAAATCAAACTTCCTACATTCAAGGGTGAATATGAACATTGGCTTGAATTCAGGGACACTTTCAAGGCTCTAATTCATGAAAATGAGAAAATAACAGACATCGAGAAATTTCATTATCTGAGAGCAGCTTTACAAGAAAGCGCAGCTCAAGTCATACTGTCAATCGAACTCTCAGCAGGAAACTACCAAACAGCATGGGAAGTACTGTGTGAAAGATACAATAACATGTCGCTTTTGCTTCACACACATGTAAGTTCATTATTTGAATTGCCTACGATCACAAAAGAATCAGCACATGAATTGAGAAATTTAATTGATCGATTATCCAAAAATCTCAGAGCGTTGAAAATTTTAGAACAACCTACTGAATATTGGGACGTGTTAGTTATTCATATAGTCACAAAAAAGTTAGATAGCAAAACTCTAAGAGAGTGGCAAGAAAAGAAGAAAGATAAAGCAAGCTCAACACTGGAAGAATTAAAAACATTTTTGAGACATAAAGCAGATGTATTAGAAACAGTAGAATTCAATAGAAATGAAGGGAAATTTAAGGGACAACCACAAAGGGCTAGAGCATTTCTAGTGACATCCAATCATCGTTGCGGGTTATGCAAAGAAGAACATAAGTTGTTTAATTGTGAACAATTTTTGAAATTATCTCCACAAGCAAGATACAATGAAGCACGTAAATTAAAATTATGCATAAATTGTTTAAATTCAGGGCACATGGCAAAGGATTGCAAATATGGCCAGTGCAAAAAATGTTCAGCTAACCACAATACTTTATTGCATATCAGTAGAGACACACAAGACAAGGAAGTTAAATCAAATACTGAAACGCGAGAAGTTGCATTGACAAGTCACATGATAAATACTCCAAACCATAAGAAGCATATTATATTATCTACAGCATTGATACAGATTACAGGTGCAACCGGGAAGTCACAGGTATGTCGAGCACTATTAGACAGTGGTGCACAATCAAATTTCATATCAGCAGAAATATGTAAGATATTGAAACTACAAACATCACAGGTCAAAGCAGAAATATCAGGGATAAATAATGTTTCATTAAACATAAACAAGAAATGTGAAATTTCAATACAATCGTTACATAATGCTTATGATCAAACCATATCATGTTTAGTTTTAGATGAGGTTACAGATGAAGTACCAAATGAACCTTTAGATGTATCAAATATAAGAATACCAAGTTACATAAAATTAGCAGATCCCAAATATTATGAACCAGGAAAGATTGATATTATCATTGGGGCAGGTATTTTCTGGAATTTAATATGCATTGGTCAACATCGAATCAAAGAAGAATCATTAATGCTGCAGAAAACTGTACTTGGTTGGATAATGACAGGATCATTAGGAGTATTCCAAGAATACAAACATGTTCGTTGTAATTTTGCAAAGAATATTAATATTCAAAGTCAACTCGAAAAATTTTGGACTGTAGAAGAAGTCAGACCTCAAAAAATCTGGACAGCAGAGGAGCAGGAATGTGAAGACATATTCCAGAAGACAGTGAAAAAGGCGGAAAATGGTAGATTTATTGTAACGATTCCTTTAAAGGAGAGTCCTATCAAATTGGGAGATTCAAGACAAATTGCATTGCGCAGATATCAAGCATTAGAGAAGAAATTAGAACGCAATCAGCAACTGAGAAAGGAATATACACGCTTCATAAAGGAATATGAAGAGCTGGGACATATGCCAAGAATGTCACCAAGTGAAACAACAAATTGCAACTATCTACCACATCATGGAGTTGTGAATGAGTCAAGTACTACCACCCGACTTCGCGTAGTATTTGATGGTTCAATGAAAACAGAATCTGGAGTCTCATTTAATGATTTGCAGCATGTGGGACCAACAGTTCAAGAAGATCTTTTTTCAATTTTACTAAGATTCAGGCAGCACACATACGTTGTTTGTGCGGACATAAAGAAAATGTATAGACAAATACTGATAGAAGCAGAACAAAGGAAATTACAATGCATTCTATGGAGAGATAATACGTCACAAGA
The DNA here is from genome assembly GCA_943142095.1 of Ophonus ardosiacus. Taxonomy (NCBI): domain Eukaryota; kingdom Metazoa; phylum Arthropoda; class Insecta; order Coleoptera; family Carabidae; genus Ophonus; species Ophonus ardosiacus. Next base: position 65,801,372 of record OW964823.1, read on the forward strand.
AATTCATACATTCAAGTTAAACACTGTGACGTATGGGACATCATCTGCACCCTACTTAGCTACAAGATGTTTGAAACAATTAGCAACAGAGAATCATGAAAGATATCCAGACGCAGCAAAAATCATCGAATCGGATTTTTACGTAGATGACATGCTGACGGGAAAAAACACAGTTCAAGAGTTGAAGCAAGCCATAGCAGAAGTAACACACATTCTTGCATCAGCTGGAATGGAATTACAGAAATGGATTTCGAACAATAAAGAAATTCTCACCACTATACAACAAACACAGCCAGAATGTTTGTCTTTAGGAAAAAACGAACACAACAAAACATTGGGGATATATTGGTCTAATCAAAAGGATGAATTAGGTTACAACATACCGACACAAGAAAATTCACAGAGTATTACAAAGAGAACCATTTTGTCTCAGATCGCTCAAATATTCGACCCACTGGGACTGGTAAGCCCATGCATAATAACAGCGAAGTTAATGTTACAAAGATTGTGGAAGTTAAACTTAAGTTGGGACGAATCAGTGCCTCAAGAAGTGTTTGCAAAATGGACTTTATTTAGAAAAGAACTAGGACACATTAATAACTTGCAAATATCAAGACATGTTATTTGCAAAGAGGCCAAGTTAATAGAATTACATGGATTCGCGGACGCTTCACAAGAAGCATACGGTGCCTGCGTATATGTAAGAAGCAAAAATCAAAATGGAGAAATAGAAACACACTTATTGACAGCCAAAACAAGGGTAGCACCAGTAAAGATACTCACCATACCGAGATTGGAATTATGTGCTGCAGTTGTTTTATCTCAGTTAATACAAAGGATACGAAATGCACTTACAATTGAGATTCATAGGATTTACTTATGGTCAGATTCTACAGTAGTATTACACTGGTTAAACACAGATCCAGGTAATTTACAGCCATTTGTAAGTCACAGGGTGATACAAATTCAAGAGTCTACAAAGGTAAAAGAATGGAAGCACATCAACACATCAGAAAATCCAGCTGATCTCCTCTCAAGGGGATTAACACCAAAACAACTGATTAACAATAAGTTATGGTGGAAAGGTCCGAAATGGTTATCGGCAGGAAAAGAAAGATGGCCAGAATCAAATTTAGAATTTCTAGAGAACCCACCTGAGATGAAGAAAAACCTTAAATTATTTATAGCGACCAAAATTAATATTGATCTTCTTACCTGTAGATGTTCATCATTCAGAAAGTTAAACAGGGTAATGGCATATTGCAAAAGATTTATTTCAAATTGTAAGCTGACTAAAGAACATAGAAATACAGGTTCAATTACAATAAGTGAATTAAATACAGCATTGAAATGTTTAATCAAGTTAGATCAACAACAATCATTTCCGAAAGAAATAGCAGAATTGCAGAGTTCACAACATGTAACAAAGAAAAGTCAGGTGCTGAGATTAAATCCAATCTTAGATGAAGAGGGTATAATGCGTGTCGGAGGTCGTTTACAAAAAATGGAATCAGAAATCTCAGAGTACTTGGTGAATGAGGGAATTACCTGGAATTTTATTCCAGCACGAGCACCCCATTTTGGAGGATTGTGGGAGGCCGGAGTTCGAGCAGTAAAATTACATCTAAGAAAAATTATTGGCGAGACAAAGTTGACTTTCGAACAGTTTAATACAGTCTTAACTCAAGTTGAAGCTATCCTGAATTCCCGTCCTTTAACCCCACTGTCAAATGATCCCAACGAATTTGATGCTCTCACACCAAGCCATTTTTTAATCGGTAGAAGATTAACCGCGCTACCAGAAGACAATGTGATAACAATACAAGAAAATCGATTAACCAAATTTAGACATTTACAAAAGATGCAACAACTCTTTTGGCGTAAATGGCAACAAGACTATTTAAACGAGTTGCAAGTTCGAGTAAAATGGAACAAGCACCAAACAGTACTTCAAGAAGGAATGATGGTCTTTATCAAAGAAGAGAATCTTCCACCACTACGATGGGCATTAGGAAGAATTGTGCAAGTCATCCCAGGAGTCGACGGAATTGCCCGTGTCGCAGTGATCCGAACGAGGAATGGACTTGTGAAGAGAGCCTTTTCGAAGATTTGTACATTACCGATTGAAGAAAAAGGTGAAAGTGTACAGTGAATGTGAAAGTGTATGGGCAATAGAGTGTTTAGTTCATTTTCTGTTGAAAGGTAACCCTTTCAAGGCGGGGGGTATGTTTAGAACTTTATATTTAGAACTTTGAATCAGTTAATTATCTATTGTAACCGAAGAAGACCGAACTCTTGCGAAGCGGTCTAGTAAATGCGAGCATGAAGGAGTAGGAGAAGAGTTGAAAGAGAGTTGAGTCATGGTACATACGTGTCATTGTAACAGTTTTGTTTTTCGTTAAAAATAAAGCATTTTATACACTAAAATAAGTTTTCATTAACAGAGATATTTTCTGCTTAGGCTATGGGTTAAGTTATAAAGTATAAATGGGAAAATACGAACGGTTTTGGAAACTTTAAAAGAGATTTTATGGTCTATTGATGTCCCTAAACTAATAGTTCGTCTATGCAAATGTTCTGCAAATGCGTAATCCGTAGGCGGACTAAACACACAGCTTTCATAGATTACGCGTAAATGCACATCCCTGCTTATACGAAACACAAATATATACAGTTTTTATTTTAAATATTACATTAATCTTTAATAATTAAGTTATAAAGGTTATACATACAAAAAAGAATCCTCTATAGACTATGATGGCATTTCATATTTTAACTCGAACATTTTGGAAACAAAAATTTTATTATTTCATTAAATTTTTAATTTTATCTACAAAATGTAATTCGAAAACTTTTTAAAATATTTACTCGTAAAGTTGTAGCCGAGGTTGTAACCAATATAAACATTTTTTATATTCTTTTCATAACTTTGAACAAAAAATAAAAATCTGTTGACGCCAGCACTATACCTTCTGCCGGTATTCTAATGCCGTAACTAGCGAAATTGTACAATAAAAGTAAAAATATAGTTTTCTTGTGAAACTAAACCGAGTGTTATTTTTTTTTTAACTTTTATTAATTTAAATACATGCCTACATGTTTATTGATCCTGGAAGCTATATTATGTTCATTTGCATTCATGTAATATAACTACAACTATTGTTTTATTTACTGCTTTCTTTTTAAAATATTATCATTATTAATTTGAAATGATAGGTTTTTTGACAGTGACATTTATCTGTCAGTTACATACATTTCAAATCTGAACCGTGTAACTACGGAATTGTGCTTATCTTTAAAACATAGACTGCAGTATTTATATAATAAATTATTTTATGTATTTATCCATGAATGATAGAAAATATATAGAAATTTTAATAATCTGTAATTTTTATAATAACGAACAGCGAAAAAATGGTATTAAAAGTATTTTTTTGAATATCAGTTTATACATACACTATGTCCCCGGATTGAGTTTACAAAAGGAAAAAAAATCTTATTTTTGATTTAACGAAAAAATGCCAAGGGAAGAAAAATTTTTGCTTGAATTTAAACGTATGTTTCAGTATTAAAACTTTTAATTAATGTAAGGTTCTTTTATTATAACGTTTTTTCGTATTTTGTCCTCCTAATAACACAGTTATTACATTGAATCTATCATGAATTTAATTAGCTTTGAAATATTGACAAATGATTATTAATTCTAATTTCAGAAAAAAAAAACGCCGAAAATACTTGTAGTTTATTCAATTAACTCTTTTTTATCTGAAATTAGAATTAATAATCATTTGTCAATATTTCAAGGTTAACTAAAATCGTGTTAGATTCAATGTAATAACTGTATTATTAGGAGGACAAAATACGAAAAAACGTTATAATAAAAGAACCTTACATTAATTAAAAGTTTTAATAACTGAAACATGCGTTCTAATTCAAGCAAAATTTATTCTTCCCTTGGCACTTTTTCGTAAAATCAAAAATAATTTTTTTTTTCCTCTTGTAAACTCAATCCGGGGACATACTGTATATCAAGGGAGTTCATCATTATTTGTCGAGCGTAAAGATTGAATCCTGAGGGCGTAGCCCGAGGGATGCAATCGCTTGAGGCAAATAATGACACTTTACTCCCGTGTTCCATACAATTATTATATACCGGAAAAGAAGAAGAAAGAAGCACATTTCTATAAACGAAGAAAAACTATTTATTTTAAATTTAATTTTACAAAAGTCTTTATATATTTTCCCAAAATAAATATAGTTAATTATATTCCTTATTTGTTAATCAATATCAGTTAACAAAGGACTTGCTTGAATCACTATATTTCTCTAGGGAGTATTTTATTTCTCCAGGGAATACTTTATTTCCCTAGGGAGGACTTTATTTCCATCGATAAATACTTAACCACCTTAAGTTATGATTTTGATAAGAATAAAGTTAACATTATAGAACAATAAGAACATAAAATGGAGGTAAAGGTATCGATGCAGAATAATACAATAACTTAGGCCTTATGTATAGATAATCAAATTTATTTCTTAACAACAAAAAAATATTAATAACAATAATACCAATGATAAAAAGCAAATAAGTTAATCATTTCTTTGATAGAGTTATACGTTACAGCAGCAACTCCCCAGCTTAAAAGGATGCTATTAATTTTATAAATATGTGAATAAATATGGCATACGCAGAAAAAGTATATTTTCTAATTCCAGATTGTTGCTTAGTGTACAAATGTTTTCGGAGTTTAGTTCGTTTTTTATGCCTTTGTACATAATTTTTAGGCCTCTTTTACATGAAACTCTAATTTATTTTTTATTTTTATAGTTCAAGGTTGAATTAAATTGTTTATAGAGTTCATTATTTCCGGAATTGAGAATATCAGTGATGCTCTTATTTTGCAAATTGGTTGTATAGTGAGAAATGATAAGAGTTAATTTTATTTTTATTAATGGTTTTTGTATCCCATATCTCAGCGTAACCAAGCTCACAGAGAAATGTTTTTGTTAGGGAGGCCTAATTTCTTTCTAATATATTTGATAAAATCGTAGTAAGATTATATAACGATTGTAAATTATTTCAATTAGCCCAATGTCATCCATATATAAAATTTTATTCCATAAATTTAGTGTTCTTTTCCGTATAGAAACTGCCAGGTGAGATACTCTTGTTTTGGTTCTTATTATGTTAGCTTGGGGTACACTTTGGGCATTGTAAAATGGTTTTCAAAGAAGTGAGTTGTACTTTCTCAATAATATTATGTTAATTAAACACTAAATTGCGCTGACGTATAAGACAGCAGCATTTATTATAGAATTTAAAAACTTATTTTGATCAGGCCAGTTGTTAGATTTTCGCACCATTAAAATATTTTTTACTTTTTGTATGGATATTGTCGTCTTACGTAGATTTTCTTTCGCTGTATGATTTAATTTCCCGAATGATAAAAAAATTAGGCTTTATTAATTAAATATATTAACAATTTCAATTAGACAGTTATTATATGAAAAAAGGTTCGCGGAAAGATAGAGATCTTCCCTTGTGGTAAGGTAAAATTATTGCTTTTTCTACATTAACTCTAAGTTTGTTTCCGGTACGGTAATTATATAAGATATTAAATTTTTGCGTATATCTACGGGGGAATCGCATAGAATACCGATGTCATCAGCAAAAACTAGGAAGATATTTGTGATTTTAATTTGTAGAAAAGTGTTGTATAAACTGTATAATAATATAATAATTTTTTTCGAAACTCCCGAGGCGTATAGTTTTTCCCATAGTTTTACAATAATGAATTTAACTAAATTTTACATTGAATTTTTCTGTTCTTCTTTTGTCATTTAACGATATAAAAAAATATCTGTCGTGGCCAGCACAATACCTCTTGCTATTTACATTTTATGAAAGGAAGAAAATGACTGGATTTCAGTCAAATAATTGATATATTTTCTGTCTCTACCGGTTTCGGCACCTCATGTATCTTCTTCAGAAGCTACAATAATATTACAGTTTTTGAAAAAAAAATTTTAAATACAATCATGTGTAACTTACATGAAAATTTTGAATTTGTAAAATATGGATAAATACATAAAACAATAATAAATAACATAAAATACATACAATGGTCGTCAAAATTTTAAAAAATAAATAAATACATTAAAAAACTCATGTAGTCGCCAAATAAATTAAGATATACTTTTACAAATTATTTAATTAACAACGGTACCCTTTAACTGAATTAAGTTATAAATTGTTCCGAAGGTCGTTTCTCGAATTGCCGCTAGATTTTTAAGTCATTTCTCTTCTTAGTATTTCTTAATATAATTTAAATTTACATATTATAAATTTGGTTTATAATATTTATTTTATGTTTGGTTCTTATTATATTTTAAAATGTTATTGTATATTTTACTTATATTTGTAATGTCAGTTTTTAAATTTATGTTGTTTTTGTCATTATTTATGTGTAACATTTCCAGAGTGAGGCGTTTGTGTAAGTTTTGTTCGGTATCAATTACCTTGACGGCATCAAAATTAAAATTATGTCCGAGTGATATTGCGTGTCATACTAGTGCATATTTCCCATTGTTATTGATCTTATTTTTGCAGTTTCGTTTATGTTCTGTCATTCTAGTTCGTAAATACCGCCTAGTCTGCCCAGTATAATTGCCGTACACTCCATGCAAGGAATTTTGTACACTACATGTGACCTGTAATTTTTATCTATGTCAGCTTTTAGTTTACTAAAAAGATGTCCTATTGTTACATATACATACATTTTTTAAAGAAACTATTACTTCCGATTGTCTAGTTGTTACGAAAATATAATCAGTTCCTCCCAGGAATGTGAGATTGAGGAAACTGCAGTTAAATATTTTTTAAGTCTTATAGTATTTGAGATCGCGGTTCCAACATACACACACACACATACACACATATATACACACACAAACACACACGGACATCATTGTAAATATGTTATAATAGGATTATAGCGAGAGGTAAAAATTCATTAATAAATTCAGAAAAATTCTACATCAAATGAGTCAGATTGTTATTTACCAGTAGTAGGTATATATTGTAATACAAGTAGTGTGGAAGTGCTTCATTGAAAAACGAATATCGCTCCTATTTTTAAATTAAACTTTCTGCAAGGTATGTTACATACTATTTTTTCTACGACAATGAAATATTGAATATAAAAATGACAAATTTTGAAAAACAATTAAAGAAGGTTTGTTGTCAAGTCACAAAACAAAAAAACTTTTTTTCATTGTGTTGATTCTACTTATCTACTTCAACATTTATGTATACATATTTTTGTTAGTGATTAATATAATGAATTTTGAAGAATAAAGTGATAGTGATGACATGATATTTTGACGGTACGGTAGTGATTTTTAATCCTTCCGCTACAAAAAAAATGTACACTAATTTTACTAATTAATCAATTAATTTTATTAATGAAAAATCTGATGTGTCCAGCACATCACCTTATGCCAATTCCATGTTTAAAATAGCAGTGAGCTTTAAGTAAAGTATCACTTCCAGTTGATCGTTTGTAAATAAAATCTAATTTATTGTCCAATAAATACAAAAGTCTATAATACGAAATTTTGGATTATATTTTATTGTTTTTCCTCAAAAATCTATTAGAGCTCCAAATTAAGTACTACATCCGATTTATCATATATGGTTAAAATCTAATTATGTTGTTTCAAATTATATATGAGTTTTAAATACCAAATTTGAGAAGTTTTGGATCATATATTAATAGACTTTAAGGAAAAATCGTCACACACACATTCTTATTAAAATTAGCATTAACTTCCAATCGCAATCTTTGTAAATTCTTCGCCGTACATGATCCATTTGGTAAATGTCTAGCTGTATATTATTATTAATTTATAGTGCTGCAAAAATAGCAAATTTAAATCAGATCATCCTGTATATCTAATATTTATGTATGATGAAAAATATATTATTTTTACAAACCTTAATTTCATTAGAATTAAATATTTTATTATTATATTCTCCTTAACACGTTTTCATCATTAATTTTAATGTAATTGCTTCCTGACAGCGACATTTGTTTAAATATGTCAAAATTGTTATTAAATTATGTTTTTGTTTGACGTATAGGCAAGATCATATATGAAAATAAATTATATTATATATTCATATTTAAAGTTGTTTTATTTAGAGTTATTTATTAAATGTTATTCTCGTAGCGTTGAAGATTGTACCATTATATTCAATTTTAATTAGTAAAAAATATATTCAATGAATTTTGTACAAGAAAAACTGTTGAAAGTTTGTACAAATGAACTAATGAGCTCTTCCCACATTAGTATGGAACGGATATACAAAATTTCAAAATGCTCTGATTGATAGTAGTAAACGTGTCCATGCGATCCACACACACACACACACACACACACACACACACACACACACACACACACACACACACACACACACACACACACACACACACATACATACATACATACATACATACCTACAGACATTATTGTGAAAATGATAAAATCGGATTTTGGGGACGTCAAAACGTGCTTATACACTAAAATCTTTATATGCGATTTTTAGCACGATCCCTATACCTCCCCTCCCTAATGTAACGGGAGGTAAAAATTATAACAAAACATAGTTAAACTGTTAAACATCAATTAAATCTGTATATTTTATTTGATCTCACAACTGACAGGTGATATATTTTTCGTTTTTGTGATCTAGGTTTTCAATCTAACCAATCAAAGGCCAGAATTTATATTCCTATCTAAATCAACGCTAATTTCTTAAGTGAAATGAAGTATAAATATATATTTATGTCATTTTAATTTAAGGTCAATTGTTTTTTATACATAGCCTACTGAAAAATAAGAATAAATATGAAATTGTTTAAATTGCAATTGACTTTTTCTGAATATTTTTGTTATGTAAGGATATTAAATGATTACGTTTTGAATTCAGAGAAAAATACTGTATCGAATAGGCCTAAAAAATATATGCTGCCCCACTTAAAAAATACAACTTCTTGGTACAGTTCGAGAATCATTAATTTCAATAATTATTTGTACCCTCGACCTACTACAATTTTTATTTGAATAATTTTCTTGTATTTTACTATCCTTGAATTAGCTTACTTGTACGAGTTTTAGATAAATCATTATGGATACAATTTTCCTAGGTATTCTAAATTTTCATTTACTTACATATAGTTCTACAAATACAAGTTTATAATATAGAATTCTCATTTAATTTAATTAAGGACCTCTTCCTTTCTAGCCTACTTACGCAAAGTGACACGTGGCGACTTTATTTTCAGCCCTCTTTAAAATTTCCTCAAGAAATTCTCACGTCTTGATTTCTAATAAAATTTACGATTCTTTGAATTTTTTAATCAATTACAAATTCAAGGCTGTTACACGTGAATTCTTTAGGAATTTGGAAGTATTTATAAGTACGTAAATAAAGGTAACAAAATTAAATTTTTCGTCTTTAAAGAGAGGAAAATTTACGAGACATTATCTGCCTCTTGCAGATTTACACATTTCTCTCAGCCGACTTCCTTATTTTGCATTCCTAATTCCGTCGTAAACTCATAAATTTTACCCATATCATTGTACTCTCAGCGCTTCAGTGAGCTATACCTTCTTCATTTTAACATTATTTACGCATTAATAATTCTTAACCTTGTTTTATAAACAGATATAAAGAAGAAATTATTTATAGATACGATATATATTTCACGCAGAAAATAATTTATAATTTAAATAAATATGCTTCTCAGTAATTCAAAAACAAATTATTGTATAGGTCTAGTATTTTGCAGCCTTAGTCAAAATACCAAAAAGCACTAATATTATACTAGAAATTCAAAGATATATAATTTATAATATGAATTTTAAAAATTATTTTTATCCAAAATAATAATGAGAACATGCAGGGAGTGTCAAGCAGAAACAACCAAACTTAAAATTTAAATAAAAGACTTAAAAATAAACGAAAAATTGAAAATAGGTTTCTGAAAATCAGCCACATTTATTTCTCAGAATCAACAATTTCGGCACCAAATGTGTCTTCTCCAGGAGCTACAAATAGTAAAAAACAATAATTTAAATATTACAGCAAATATCAGCGTGTCTATTAACAATAAATGCATAATTAGACTTACGAGTTTTGATATAAATGTTCTATACACAATAATGTTTAAACAAATAAATTAGTATGAAAAAAGACATTAAGTAATATATATATATATATATATATATATATATATATATATATATAATAGTTTAATATGAAATAAAATATTTAATAATGTCAAGATATAAAATTATGAAAACTCCCTATCGAACAACTTACTTTAGTAGCCGTTCGGACATGTGTAGATAATTATCGTTGAAAGCTAAGTGCTCAGAGATGTGAATTTATAAAAGTTTATACAAAATTGTTGTACAAAAGTGTAATTTACATGTAATAAATGTAAAAAACGCGAAAACTGTCAAAACGTAAAATACTCATCTGCGCTTGCGCAATGTAGCTCAATTTGTCATCACTGCTGTCAAGAAGTACTGTCAGATTTATGTACGTCACGTCTGATGGCCCCATACATGAAATCTCTCTAAAACATCATAAGAAGTTAGTGCTAGGTTTGTGCTAGAAACCTAAAGTTTGTGCTCTTTATTTACGCCTATTAACAATTTATATGTGGAATCTGGCGTGACACTAAGAGTAATCTCCTTTTGTTTATAATAATAATTGGAGAACGACACTACCGTCAGTTAGTGCTAGGTTTGTGCTGCTCAGATACAAATTATAAAAGTTTGTGCTCTGCATTTACGTCTATTATTAACAATTGAAATGGGTAATCTGGCGTGACACTAAGAGTAAACTCCCTTTGTTTATAACAATAATTGGATAACGACACTGCCCGCAGTTAGTACTAGGTTTGTGCTGCTCAGATACAAATTATAAAAGTTTGTGCTCTGCATTTACGCCTATTATTAACAATTGAAATGGGGAATCTGGCGTGACAATAAGAGTAAACCTTCTTTGTTTATAACAATAATTGGATAACGACACTACCCACAGTTAGTGCTAGGTTCGCACTGCACAGATACAAATTATAAAAGTTTGTGCTCTGCATTTATGCCTATTATTAACAATTGAAATGGGGAATCTGGCGTGACACTAAGAGTAAACTCCCTTTGTTTATAACAATAATTGGATAACGACACTACCCACAGTTAGTGCTAGGTTTGTGCTGCTCAGATACAAATTATAAAAGTTTGTGCTCTGCATTTACGTCTATTATTAACAATTGAAATGGGAAATCTGGCGTGACACTAAGAGCAAACTCCCTTTGTTTATAACAATAATTGGATATCGACACTACCCACAGTTAGTACTAGATTTGTGCTGCTCAGATACAAATTATAAAAGTTTGTGCTCTGCATTTACGCCCATTATTAACAATTGAAATGGGGAATCTGGCGTGACACTAAGAGTAAACCTTCTTTGTTTATAACAATAATTGGATAACGACACTACTCACAGTTAGTGCTAGGTTTGCGCTGCTCAGATACAAATTACAAAAGTTTGTGCTCTGCATTTACGCCCATTATTAACAATTGAAATGGGGAATCTGGCGTGACACTAAGAGTAAACCTTCTTTGTTTATAACAATAATTGGATAACGGCACTACCCACAGTTAGTGCTAGGTTTGCGCTGCTCAGATACAAATTATAAAAGTTTGTGCTCTGCATTTACGCCTATTATTAACAATTGAAATGGGGAATCTGGCGTGACACTAAGAGTAAACTCCCTTTGTTTATAACAATAATTGGATAACGACACTACCCACAGTTAGTGCTATGTTTGTGCTGCTCAGATACAAAACTTAAAAGTTTGTGTTCTGCATCTACGTCTATTATTAACAATTGAAATGGGCAATCTGCCTTGACACCAAGAGTAAACTCCTTTTGTTTATAACAATATTTACATAATGATACTACCGACAGTTACTGCTAAGTTTGTGCTGCTCAAACACAAATTATAAAAGTGGGTGCTGTTTATTTACGACTATCATTAACTATTGAAATGGGGAATCTGTCGATACATCAAAGTAAACTCCCTTTGTTTATAACAATAATCGTGTAGTCATAACATCCACAGTTAGTGCTAAGTTTGTGCAGCTCAAATACAAATTTTGTGCTATTTTTTACAACTATTAACTATTATTCGTAATTGAAATCTGTTGTCACATCAAGAGTAAACCTCTAGGGTGGTAGTATGAACAAGTGATTAAGGGTGATTAGCTAGGAGATGACTAGCAGTGTTTTAGTGCTGTCAGTCGTTTATGGATTATTTTAGAGAAAAATACTTCAAATAGCAGATATAGAAAAATTAATTGTACGCAACTTTTTTTTGAAATATTTTTCTCTAAAATAATCCATAAACGATTGGCAGCGCTAAAACACTGCTAGTCATCTCCTAGTTAATCACCCTTAATCACTTGTTCATACTACCACCCCTATTGTTTATAATTGTTTGATAAAATATTCAAGACTTTGTGTCAGATATGAGCTACTTATATATGAATTATCAAAAAAATCTTGTTTATTCACACTTATTATTGATAAATAAAGAAACAAATTCATTATGATTATAGTCACTATACATTACGAGGTGTGTTCAAAAACTATCGCGAATTTTGAATTTTCGCGGGTTACGTATATTCGAATTTCGATCTTTTTGTGGCTTTATGTTGGTACTCATGTCTCTCACTTATGTCGACAAGCTCGGCCATTTTGAATGTTCACTTAATTGTTGACAGCTGCTTTGCTTGCACGTGTTTTGGATCGTCTTCGATTTTTACCTATTCAAAAAAATGGAACAAAGAACCTGTATCAAATTTTGTGTGAAAAACGAAATTAAGTACGCGGATGCATTCCGAATGTTGACTGTGGCATACGGAGAAGCTACCTTGGACCAAAGCAATGTTTATCGGTGGTACAAAATGTTCTCAGAAGGCTGAGAAGATGTGAACGACGAAAAGCGTGCCGGACGCCCGAGCACTTCAACAACAGACGAAAAAATTAATGAAGTGGAGAAAATGATATTGGCCAATCGTCGAATCACCGTTAGAGAAGTTGCTGAGGACCTAAACATATCGATTGGCTCGTGCCATTCGATTTTTATCAATGATTTGGGCATGAGACGGGTCGTCGCGAAATTTGTACCAAAATTGCTCAATTGCGACCAAAAACAGCATCGCATGAACATTGCTAATGAGATGTTGGACTCTGTCCGCGACGACCCAAATTTGCTCCAGAGGGTCATAACTGGTGACGAATCGTGGGTTTATGGTTATGACGTGGAAACCAAAGTTCAATCATCTCAATGGAAGCTGCCGCACGAACCAAGACCGAAAAAAGCGCGCCAAGTTCGGTCGAATGTGAAAGTTTTGCTGACAGTTTTCTTCGATTGCAGGGGCGTGGTGCATCATGAGTTCTTGCCACAGGGTAGAACGGTCAATAAGGAATATTACCTGCAAGTTATGCGCAATTTGCGCGAAGCAATCCGCCAGAAACGCCCGGATTTGTGGAAGAACAAAAATTGGCTTTTGCACCACGATAACGCCCCTGCTCACACATCGTTGCTTGTGCGCGACTTTTTAGCCAAAAACAACACACTAATTATGCCGCAGCCACCGTATTCCCCAGATCTGGCCCCCTGTGACTTTTTCTTGTTCCCTAAACTGAAGAGGCCCATGAAAGGACGATGTTACGCTACGCTTGACGAGATAAAGACGGCATCGAAGGAGGAGCTGAACAAGATAAAAAAAAATGATTTTTTGAAGTGCTTTGAAGATTGGAAAAACCGTTGGCACAAGTGTATAATATCTCATGGGGATTACTTTGAAGGGGACAAAATAGATATTCATGAATAAATAAATAATTTTTGAAAAAACACAAAATTCGCGATATTTTTTGAACACACCTCGTATATAGAGTGTACATAATGATGTAAGTTAACGTTAAGTATCGTATACTTAAAACTAAATCATTTATTATAAATAAAGTTTTCAGTTAGTAGTAATTGTTTCTAATTAATATTCCCATTTATTGTAAATATTAATACAGGGAATTTATTTTAAAATTTAACATATGGGCCATTACTTACAAGGTTACACACTACTGTCAAAAAAAGACAGCAATGTAAGTTATGTCATGTCATGTATAAAATACAACATTATAAATAAAATCTATTCAATTACAGCCATTACTCGTATTGCATTTTACAAAGTTAATTCTCTTAATGTACCGAATAGCATATTGTCTCAGTGCGAATGGGAGCATTTTTGAACATTTATTACATAAAAATTATGAATTTTTGTAAACCAAATTTTGTTAAGATGTGCTAAAATAAAGTTTTGATTTTTTGTTAATCGTGTATAGGCTAATTTATTGGAAATTAGTGTTGGTAATAAATTTTGTATATTGTAGGTATTTTAAAATAAACCATTTTTATTACATTGCTGTTATATATTTTTCTGTATACTGAACTGTAAACAACTGTCTACCTTCTTAGCAACGAGTCCGGTAGGTACGATTTTACGGCCTAGGCCGGTAGTACATAGCAACGACATTGCCGACGTCCGGTAGGTATTTCGAAATTGACTGTTACATAATTTGTTAATTTTAAATTTAAAAAATGCACACGGCCGGTAGCTGCATTTACGGTAAATGCTTAGCTATCGGCCTAATGACGTAAATAGCTATTTTTTTACGTCTGTTAAAAAAAGTACACTTTTTTTTCATTAAAATGTATTTATAAAGTATGTCTTTTTTATTAGAATAAAAGTGTGAAAAAGTTACTTTTTTAACGCTACAGAGTGAAATAATGAAACGTTACGGCACTTTTTTCTCACTTTTAGCAGACGTAAAAAAAATTTGTATGCAACTCGAGTAAAAAGTGTCTTATTTCACTCATAGGATTTGACGAACTCGCCTACGGCTCGTTCGGTCAAACTTTCCTATTCGTGAAATAAGACTATACTTTTGACAATGTGGATTACTTACATATATAGGCGCGAGTAATTTCGTAATTTAAATTATACTAAAAATTAATTTGGAGTTTATAATACTTACTTAATCCTCTCTACCCTTTCGAGAGTGAGGCGATTGGGAGAGTTGAGTTTATAATACTTACCCTAGCCTAGAACACCTCTTTCTTTAAAAATCCATAAATAAAATATAAATAAATATATCATCACGGCATATTACCCATTTCTGGGTGTGCCAATCTGCTTTATCGCAGATATCGGTAATGATGATGACATATTTGTACCGTGCGGGCATGACATATTTGTACCGTGCGGGCGCTTACCAGGCGTGACCTCACGGGCACTCATTGCTGGCGTGGAGAGTGCACCACAGGGGTCACTTTTGTGCCATTTAAAATTGTAAATATTTGGCGTCGGTCGGGATCGAACCCGGTACCCCCAGGTTCGCGACCAGACACTCAGGCACGAGGCCACGGGACCCCCTAAAAATTAGTATTGCCGGAAGTCGAGACGAGACGAGACTTGGGGTCGGTCTTGTCTTGGTCTTGACTTGGTCTCGACTAGAGTGGTCTCGTCTTGGTCTTGTCGAGACGAGACTTGATGTCAGTCTCGTCTCGAGTCTCGACAAGACTCTCGACTTTGCCTCCATTAACAATTTTTGTATAATCGCATCTAATAGTACATAAAATTCTAAGAACACCAGTACAATCGCGATTCAATTATTCCAAATAATATTTGAGATATTTATTATTAAGTTTTCTATGAATATCATCAACTTGATAATTGAGCTCTTGAAATAATTAATATGAAAATATACGTATATATCGAGTGTTGTTTCTCATTACTAAACATAAAATATATAATTTTAATTCCTTAGCTACAGAATTATTAGCAATAGTTAAACAGTTATGCATATGTTTAAAATGAAGCAGTAAGTAAATAGACAAAAATCTCCAAAAAAGTAACTTCTTTCGCTATTTTTTTTTTATATTTTAATAAATAAATATTAAATAGGCAGATAACAAAACTAGCCTTTCACGTATCCCCTGGTACGCGTACCACAGGGAACCTCTGCTTTATTTCAAAAGTTTGCGCTTGACAGAAAAGAAAATTAACACGGACAATCATTATGTAAATTGTACTTGACACTGAAATCTGTCAATTACAATTTTTTGTATATATCAGCTGTTTTTGTGATTATAGTAAAGCTGACTAATTTTTTTTGAAAGTTAATCTATAAATTTAAGCACGTGTATTATAATTTATTTATGTTTTTCAAATAAGAGTTTTATTTATTTATATTTTTTTTTTTGTTAGAGAATTGTGTTTATGCAACTACCTACAGTTTTTATTAAATATACCATTATAATTCTAAATACGTTTATAATAATAAGTTTTTGGAATAAGTGTATTTTTTGGAAAATAAATAAAATATAAATACTCGTACATGACTAACTATATTTTTATTGGCCACCACTGAGAAAAAGGCCCATGAATAGGAAATACATCTGTTGAAAATGTAGAATATGGTTGTTTTAAACCGGGGATTTTCCTAAAATCCTAAAATCTTTGTCTGTATTTTCGTAAAATTCTAAGAAACACAATAAATTCTTTCAAAATAAAAGAAAAATACTGTATATTTGCAGGGAACGCTACTTTTGTTATAGTAAATTAATTGTTAACGTTGATAATGCACCACAGATGTAATTTTTGTATGCTGTTTGAAAAATGGAAATAAGATGTAGTCAGTATGTCATATACCCAGTCGTACCAATATATTATTTGATAATTAAACAAAAATTAAATTAAAATCAATATTTATACGTACAAAATATGTATATTATAAAATAAAGGTTAATTTTAATTTAATTAAAATATTGATGCATTAAAATAACAAGAATTTTAAATTTATACTTCTTTCATTGCATCCCACCTACATTGTAATTTAAATTCATTTAAAACTTACATTTGGATTATTTAGAAGAATAAGGAATACATCATATTTACTTAAATTATTGTTTCTGGAACACAACTATGAAAGTATAAAATTACAAAATTTGAAAAATTAATATCTTTCTTATTTATTCGAATTTTCAAACAGTATTTACAGCAATACTCTCAGTTTTTGAAGCATTTTTAGAATATATGTTTAAAAAAATACCTTTGATCTGAAGTCGAGAGTCTTGTCGAGACTTCAAGACTTTCTCGACAAGACTTGATGCTGGTCTCGTCTTGTCTCGACTTTTCTAGTCGAGACCAAATGATGGTCTCGTCTCGACAAGACCAAGACGAGACGAGACCAAGACCAAGACCGGTCTTGGTCTTGTGGCAACACTACTAAAAATCCATAATAATCAGTAATGATTATAAAAGAATAAAGCCTCATTTCCACCGATTGTCCTAATGCATAAGAGCAATAATTAATAACTAAGCGCAATGCGTAAAAATGTTTATCATATGACAACGTTTACTACCATTTCCAGCTTTGCATAAGGCTTAATGCTTAAGAACTAAGAGCAATGCGTAAAAACAAATGATTGAAAAATTCTAACCTGAACTGTCAACTCTGTCTATTTTATAATTATTAACTTTTAATTAATTTTTCGGTATCGATATAAATACAGAAAATTGTGTATAGGTATAACATATTAAAAAAAGAAGAATTGCTGCTGCAATGGCAGTCTACTAAACAACAAGTAATTCGGAAAAAAGATATGACATTTCTGTTGAATTGTCACTAAACAAAATAGCTGGAAATGGTATCCTAGTAAATTTTTATAATTCATTAAGCCTTAAGTATTAAGCATTAAGACATTCGGTGGAAATAAAGCCTCATTTCCACCGATTGTCCTAATGCCTAAGAGCAATAATTAATAACTAAGCGCAATGCGTAAAAATGTTTATCATATGACAACGTTTACTACCATTTCCAGCTTTGCATAAGGCTTAATGCTTAAGAACTAAGAGCAATGCGTAAAAACAAATGATTGAAAAATTCTAACCTGAACTGTCAACTCTCAGTCTATTTTATAATTATTAACTTTTAATTAATTTTTCGGTATCGATATAAATTCAGAAAATTGTGTAGAGGTATAACATATTAAAAAAAGATGAATTGCTGCTGCAATGGCAGTCTACTAAACAACAAGTAATTCGGAAAAAAGATATGACATTTCTGTTGTATTGTCACTAAACAAAATAGCTGGAAATGGTATCCTAGTAAATTGTTATAATTCATTAAGCCTTATGTATTAAGCATTAAGACATTCGGTGGAAATGAGGCTTAAGGCTTAATATTCATTAAAACATAAACTTATAATAATTATATATAATTCCCCATTTCAATTGTTAATAATAGGCGTAAATACAGAGCACAAACTTTTATAATTTGTATCTGAGCAGCACAAACCTAGCACTAACTGTGGGTAGTGTCGTTATCCAATTATTTTTATAAACAAAGGGAGTTTACTCTTAGTGTCACGCCAGATTCCCCATTTCAATTGTTAATAATAGGCGTAAATGCAGAGCACAAACTTTTATAATTTGTATCTGAGCAGCATAAACCTAGCACTCATGCGGTGGAATCTCTTATTAGACAAAGTGGGCCAACATTATAACTTTTCTTCCCCCGTTTAGATGGCGCTAGTATATAAAATTTTATTTCAAATTTGAAAATGACGGCTTACTGACAGCTCGATTGTTATTGAATTGGTTGATATATTTTTTAATTTAGTTGTGGTTTTGTTTATTTATGAATATATATATATATATATATATATATATATATATGCATTTATTTGTGGTTGTTTGTGATTACTTGTGATATAAACAGTAAACAAATTATCACCAGATATTTGATTTGTGTGAAAAAACTTTTGTGAAAAAGACATCATGCCGTACATCAATTACTGTATTCCAGATTGCATTGCGACAGGTGTGTATTATATGTTTACTTTATTGGTTCTTAGATGCATAATTAGTATTTTGTAAGCTCGGTATTAATTGTTAATATATTTTACAGATGTTACTTTACATCGATTTCCAAATCCCAAAAATTATATACAAATGTTCAACACCGAATATTAAATGGGAAGAAAATTTTGTAAAATTGTGTAATTAACGGTAATAAAAAATAGCACAGAAGAAATACGAAAAATGATTAAAAAATAAAAACTTTAACAAGTAAAACAGTTTGTATTAATTTACTACTTCACTTATTTTATTATAAATATATAATATAACGCATATAATTTAATAGCTTAATATTTGATATACATAAATTTCAACATACGCTCATTGTGAAATCTTCAAATTTATTACCAAGTGTTAATTGTTGAATTCGAATTAATTCAAAATTCCCGCCTCCTATACATAAAACTTCTTCTTCCCACGACCAGGGGGCGCTGTACTTATAGTACCGGTTTGCAGCATTACAGTTTCCTATCTATAATAAATAGTGTCTGTGATCTGTGCTAGCACTAACTATGGGTAGTGTCGTTATCCAATTATTGTTATAAACAAAGGGAGTTTACTCTTAGTGTCACGCCACATTCCCCATTTCAATTGTTAATAATAGGCGTAAATACAGAGTACAAACTTTTATAATTTGTATCTGAGCAGCACAAACCTAGCACTAACTGTGGGTAGTGTCGTTATCCAATTATTTTTATAAACAAAGGGAGTTTACTCTTAGTGTCACGCCACATTCCTCATTTCAATTGTTAATAATAGGCGTAAATACAGAGCACAAACTTTTATAATTTGTATCTGAGCAGCACAAACCTAGCACTAACTGTGGGTAGTATCGTTATCCAATTATTGTTATAAACAAAGGGAGTTTACTCTTAGTGTCACGCCACATTCCCCATTTCAATTGTTAATAATAGGCGTAAATACAGAGCACAAACTTTCATAATTTGTATCTGAGCAGCACAAACCTAGCACTAACTGTGGGTAGTGTCGTTATCCAATTATTGTTATATACAAAGGGAGTTTACTCTTAGTGTCACGCCAGATTCCCCATTGCAATTGTTAATAATAGGCGTAAATGCAGAGCACAAACTTTTATAATTTGTATCTGAACAGCACAAACTTAGTAGTAACTGTCGGTAGTATCATTATGTAAATATTGTTATAAACAAAGGGAGTTTACTCTTGGTGTCAAGGCAGATTGCCCATTTCAATTGTTAATAATAGACGTAGATGCAGAACACAAACTTTTAAGTTTTGTATCTGAGCAGCACAAACATAGCACTAACTGTGGGTAGTGTCGTTATCCAATTATTGTTATAAACAAAGGGAGTTTACTCTTAGGGTCACGCCAGATTCCCCATTACAATTGTTAATGATAGTCGTGAATAAACAGCACAGACTTTTATAATTTGTATTTGAGCAACACAAACTTAGCAGTAATTGTCGGTAGAATCATTATCTAAATATTGTTATAAACAAAGGGAGTTTACTCTTGGTGTCACGCAAGATTCCCCATTGCAATTGTTAATAATAGGCGTAAATGCACAGCACAAACTTTTATAATTTGTATCTGAGTAGCACAAACCTAGCACTAACTGTGGGTAGTGTCGTTATACAATTATTGTTATAAACAAAAGGAGTTTACTCTTAGTGTCACGCCAGATTCCCCATTTCAATTGTTAATAATAGGCGTAAATGCAAAGCACAAACTTTTATAATTTGTATCTGAGCAGCACAAACCTAGCACTAACTGTGGGTAGTGTCGTCCAATTATTGTTATAAACAAAAGGAAATTACTCTTAGTGTCACGCCAGATTCCCCATATCAATTGTTCATAATAGGCGTAAATAAAGAGCACAAACTTTAGGTTTTTAGCACAAACCAGCACAAACCTAGCACTTACTTCTTATGAAGTTTTAGAGAGATTTCAGGTATGGGCCATCTGACGTGACGTACATGTCAGATTTATATTTCTCGTAAACAATAAATAAAAAAAGTTTATATTTAATTAGAGAAATTGTGAAATGTTGATATGGTATTTGAG
This sequence comes from Ophonus ardosiacus, assembly GCA_943142095.1. NCBI lineage: Eukaryota > Metazoa > Arthropoda > Insecta > Coleoptera > Carabidae > Ophonus > Ophonus ardosiacus. The sequence goes on from OW964823.1 coordinate 65,822,484, forward strand.
TTTTAATTTTTTATGTTCTTTACATTAAGGTTGAGTTTTTTACCAGAGTTTTTACATGTAAAATACCAAGTAAATTACTCGATGTAAATAACTTTCATAACTCGATCAAACTTTAATACCTACTTTTAATCAATGAAATTTTTCGACTGTGATTAAATAATGGGAAGGAAATAATTAATGGAGTTTCAGTCAATTGAAACATCCTCGGAGTTATGTGAGATAGGCAAGAAAATTTAAATTTTATATTTTGACAATTATTATAATATTAAGATATTTTTAAATAATTTATTCAACGTTAAACATATGGATGATTTCCAAAAATGTATTTTCAAATATATCACTACCCAGCTTACAAATAAACCATTTCTCAAAAATGAACAAGTTCATGTAAATAAAATTTCGCAATTACTTCGTTTTAGAAATATTTTCGTGGTGAAGTGCAAATAAGGTTATAACAATGAAATATGAATTAAATTTAAAATTTTATTGTAAATAATTAAATATTATAATAGTACAACAAATTTACTCAAAAGTTTGCCCTTGGACCTTCAGAAATATTCGCTTTGGAAACTAGAACATGTTTGGTTTTTGTATGCCTAGGAATTAAACAAATAATTTACGGAGCACCAATTAATGATATTAATACAGTAGAAAAATATTATGCTGCAACTCTATTTGTGACGGAGATGGAGCGGTGCAATGCTTCAAGTTCGAGAACATAATTTTGAAAGAATTTTGTAAGAAGATAATAATTAAATTTTGTATAATTTCATTGTTATAACTAAAAATGAAGCGTTAGTGTGATAGGTACATGAACTCATATAAAAATGTGTGTAAAATAATTCTAAATTACATATGTAGTTAAAATGCAAATTGTATTACCGAATGATAGGAAGAGCTGGCATTGCATGACGGTAAATTACATGACTATGGTCCGGTTTCATAAAACAGTTTAATCTAGGATTAAATTTTACTTTCAAAGTAAATTTAAAAAATTGAACAAATGCAACGCGATATTTTGACAGCAATTAATTCAGTGTCATAAAAACATGACAACTGACGCGAATTTGTTCATACATTTAAATTTACTTTGAAAGAAAATTTAACTGGACATTAATGAAATCGGCCCTGTGTACTTACGATGAGATATACCGTTATATACTCGTAATCACTCAACTATCAAACCCAGACCTTTAATAATTAAATTCACTTCATGTCGAGTAAAATCTGCTGTTATGCAAAAAGGGGGGAACTTACGTGGTACTGAAAAAGTAGTGAAAGAATATTAAATGTAGACTTGAACTCTTAAAATCTGCCTCAGTGAAATATGCGTATAAATACGTGTGGTCTAGTGATGGTTCCATTTTTGCTAAAATAGATAATTAGATAAAAAAAAAGTTAGAAAAATTTAATATAGATGCTCAATAGTTACTTTTTCATATACTCCATATACCAGTAATATTTATAGTTTATTCTGAAGCGTCAATTTTTATATTAATTTTGAATTAATAATTTACTGCAATTTATTACTTTTCAGTACTGTATTGTTATTTGTAGTTTCACTCTACATAATTCTGTTAGCTTTCTTATTCGTTTATAAACATCTGATTTTTTATTTTTCGTTTGTTCATTCACAAGTCACCAATTGTGTTTGCTTCCGTTGTTTATACACATATATAAATTTAAACTTTGCTGTTTTTGTGTAGTGTGTTTCTAACTTTTTATTTTATTAGTAACTCTCTATTAATATTTTTTATATGTTTGTTTTGCATTATCCTGTACATTTATTATCAAAATGTTAGAGGATTAAAATACGAAATTAACAATTATTAAAAAAGTTCTTGTTTATTTACTTTTGATATCATTTGGATTACTGAGACTTGTCTTAATGAGGGTATATAATACTTCTTTAATTTTTGTATAATTTGTATGTTTACATTAAGTGTTCTTTGTGACAATTTTTGTTACATAATGAATTATATTTAAAACCAACCTGTAATTGGGATCTTATTATTCTGTTGGTCATGGTTACATTAAATTAAATTATATATATATACCGTGATTATTTTTTAACATGAAACATTGGGTTTGTCATATCCATGGTTTCGACTTGATATTTGATTGACAGCAATGTATTTGCCCGTTCCATTTAAAATGAAACATAGGGAACGAATCTGACAGAAGTATTATATTTAAATATTGTAAGAAATTTAGCGAAGTCAGAAAACCAATCGAGAACACTCAACATAATTCGGGCACAAAGTGCACACAGTATTTTTTCTACATCTAAATTTAATTTTTAGAAAACAGGTATAATTATTTAAACAAAATTAACCTCTAATGACATCTTGTCAATATGACAGATAACTGTTGAATTTTCCTTTAAGTTATGATTTGACATTTGATTGACAGCAATGTATTTGTCTGTCTCATTTAAAATGACACATGTGGAATGAATTTGACAGAAGTATTATTTTTAAATATTGTAAGAAATTTAACCGAGTCAGAAAACCACTCGGACACAAGGTGCACACTATATTTTTTCTACAACTAATTTTGATTTAGAATGCAGGTATAATTATTTAAATAAAATTAACCTCTATTGACGTCTTATCAAATGTCAAATTCGTTCCCTATGTTTCATTTTAAATGGAACGGGCAAATACATTGCTGTCAATCAAATGCCGAGTCGTAACTATGGATATGACAAACCCAATGTTTCACGTTAAAAAATACTCACGGTATATATATATATATATATATATATATATATATATATATATATATATATATATATATACATATATTTCTTTATTGGTAACACAATTAAATTGTATACATAAAAAATATAATAAAACATAAAACTTTACTAATATCAGACAACGATTGCGAAAAGATGTCTAAATAATAACGTCTATATATTAACTTGTTTTTCTCGGCTATCGCTGCCCACTAAATATTTTTTGACAATATCCTGGGAATGATTTGTACGGGTAGAGATAGCGATAAAGAAACAAGTTGATAAAAGATTTCATTGCGAGGATCACTATGACTTGTAATCTCTTTATAACTCTTTATATCTGTTGAATATGAAGGAAAATGTGTAATCAAGTCGTATAGAGAAGAGCATTTTCTTTAATATTTATAATAACATAAAATGTCAAAAAATAATATTTATTTTTTTATTTATAATTATTTATTTATAAACTGTGTTTTTAAAAAAAAAAAAACTTAAAATCTTTAATAAAGGTCTAATCACCTCTTCATATAGATGTAAAGAGGAGGAATACGAAAGAATTATAATTTTTAGCATTGTAGTATTGGAGTTATCGTCGGAGAAAAATTTGTTACACACGGTTACACACACTCACGGACACACGTACACACACACACACAAACGGACACACGTACACACACACACACACACACACAAACGGACACACGTACGCACACACACGGACACACATACACACACGGACACACGTACACACACACGGACACACGTACACACACACACATACACACACACACACACACACACACACACACACACACACACACAATACATACAGTCATCTTAAAAATAGTAAATTCGTGTAGTGCGTCCCCTAAAACGTGCTTATTTGTTAAAAACTCACAACTGACTTTAACCAAAGACAATACCTTCCCTATTTAAAGGTGCCGGAAGGTAAAAATTTATCGTGTAATAAAATTAAATATTCCATTTCAGTAAGATATGGCCAACGAAAAAATAAAATATATTTTAACTAACAAGTAAGTTAATTGGTGATTCATGATCTCAACAATTAATCGCTCTCATTAACACACTTGATAGTTGAATAACTTTTAATTAAATTCTCAAAATTAATCTCAACTATATATTTTCATGTTAGTTAAACTATTTGTTATCGACGCTAATTGGCTTTAACATATTTCGAAAATAGTTACTTATGATACAAGTATAAAAAGCTAGTATTTAGTCACGAATGGGTAAAAATTAAAACACGGGAGCAGCGACGTGATGACATATTTGACTGAAAAAATTACCTTGGAATATGCAAAAGATTTTGCTCTGTAATTAATATTATTCAAGACAGCTTAGAAAAACATCAAAAATGAGATACTCTGTACATAAGATTTAAAATTAACGGGAAGAACAGAAGAAAAAGTGAGTTTCCGTCTGCTGGCAACTTATACTCCGTATTGGTTACTTACAATATTGTTCCCGTTAATATTATATTCGGGGATAAAATGACTATTTTCTAGAAGGTTGAAAATAAATTTGTTAAGTAACCAAATAGGGCATGGATGAGCTTCAAAGCAGTTCAATATTTAACGCAAACGCTATACAACTTATAACTAATAATTTCATCCATTTCTTTTGAATATGCTCGTCACAAGGAAATTAAATTTTTTTCTCGTTAATTTTTTCGTAATATGGCTGCACCCTGGCCCAAATAACAGTCCATTGTTGAGAAAAGCAGCCACAACGACAAATTTGAAACTTCAGAGATATCAGCTGTTCAGCTATCTTCATAAAGTGAGGTTACTTTTTGCTTCAAACCACATGCCGCGCGCGTCACCACAACGTACGACGTACGTTTAGAAAATGAAACGAAGATAGTGGCGACTTGGTCCCGCCTTCTATGGTGTTTACTTTCCTAGTCTATTATTTTGCTAATGGTACTCTTTTTAACTAGACTTCTTGTTGTGTACAAAATTAGTTCCATCTTTGATTTTACATTTAAACTACATTCGTACATTTAGGTTTATGTTTTATGGCAATACTATGCCTGGCTTAGTGCATAGATTTTTCTCATTTAAAAATCTAATGTTATAATATTTGAACTTTTGTAAGTTTGTATTATAAAAATTTAAATGAATAATTGGCCTCCTCACTTCAGAAATGAATAAAAACTTTTGCATTTTATTCATTTTCACTTGCAATCAAAAGGGAAAGTTGTTCAAAATCGCAAAACTCGGAACTGCATAAAGCTGTTCTCTACCCGAATTACTATATATACTATATATACTAAAATGTAACAACAAAAATTAGAACACCATTTTTAATTATTTTCTTCGTTATTTATACGTTAAAATTGTTACTATTACTTTGAATAATACACAGTTTTATTTTTATATATTATATTATTTATTTCTATAATTCGTGTGACACCTTGTCATAATATTATTTTATTTATTACATTCTATTATTTTTTATATATTACTTGATCTACAAATTTCACAATAATCCAACACCTTCCCTTATTGTGGAATTTGTATTTTTTTTTTTTTAACATTTATTTTACAATCATATCTTTCATCTTTTTAAATTTTATAGAATTGTTTGGTTTTGTTAATACATCGGCAATTTGGTTTTCAGTGTTACAATAAACAATGTCAATAATATTTTTCTGGACATAATCACGGATAAAATGATATCGAATGTCGATATGCTTAGTTCTTTGATTTACAATTTCATTTTTCATTATTTTAATTGCACTCTGATTATCAACATTCAAGATCATTTTTGTTTTAATTCCTATTTCAGAAAGTATTGAATTAATATACAGTAATTCCTTTGTGCATACAGCAGCTGCAATATATTCTGCTTCGGTGGTTGACTGTGCTACTGTACTTTGCTTTCTCGAACCCCAAGCAACTGGTCCTCCATTATAAAATATTATATAACCACTTGTACTCTTCCTTGAATCGGGATCATTTGCGTAATCTGCATCTGTATAAGCTATTAATTCCATTTCTTCATTTGTGTTGTCATTTGTATAGAATATACCTTCTTTCCTGTGTCCGTTTAAATATCGCAAGGTTCTTTTTATGTTACAAATATCTTGATTTCCAGGATTTTCTATCTTTCTACTTTCATACGCGACTGCAAAAGTGATATCAGGTCTTGTCTTCGTAGAAACATACAAAAGACTTCCAACCATTTCTCTATACAAGTCTTTTCCTATCTTCTTTTCTTGATTTATGATTATATCATCTGTGTTTTCGTATTTCTGCTCTGTTATTGGTGTTTCAACAGTTTTGCTATCCTTCATTCCGTATTTTTCTAATATTTCTTCAATATATTCTTCTTGACTTATTTTCAATCCATTTGTCCAATCAAAATTCAATCCTAAAAATTTATCCACTCTATCTTCAATTTTCATTTCGAATTCTTTTTTTAATTTTTCCAAGAATTCATTTGCTTTGTTTTCGTTTTTGATTACTACCAATCCGTCGTCTACATGAATAGCTATAATCAAACCGTCATTTATAAAAACACATGGATCTGTTTTCAATGGTTTTAAATTATTTTCAATAAAGAAATTTCTTAGACGCTTATTCCACAGAAGTGGAGCTTGTTTAAGTCCATACAACGCTTTTTTCAACAAACAAACTTTTCTCTTAGTTTCTTTAGTTTTAAATCCTTCTGGAACTTCCATTATTACTTCTTCATCTATTATCCCATTCAAAAAGGCAGATTTTACATCAAATTTCTTTACTTTCCACCTTTCTTTTACACTCAGTGCTAGAAGCAATCTTAGCGACGTTGTGTTTACAACTGGACTGTATGTTTCACTTTGTACCATTTTTTGTTCGCAACCTCGTATGACTAATCTCGCTTTGTATCTTCCGTCTTCCTTCACTTTGAAAACCCATTTTGATGTTAATGGCTTCCTGTTATTTGCTTTTGTTTCATCCACGTAGTCCCATGTTTCGTTTTTCAACAAAGCATCTTTCTCCTCTTCTATAGCTTTCTTCCATTTTTCTTTTTCTGGACCTTTTATTGCTTCTTCATAAGTTAATTTCGCATTAGGAATTGAATAATCTAATTTTCTTGGTGTTCTTAAGTTTTCTCTTCTTCTTAAATAATAATTATGTTCTTTTCCTCTATTTTCTTCTTTATTTTCTAATGTTTCACTTTCGCTAAATGCATCTTCATTGTTTTCAAACATTTCTTCACGAATTTCTTCATTTTCATTTTGTTCTTCATTCTCTGTAATTTCTTTTTCTCCTTCCCTATTTTCTATTTCTGTCTCTTGTTCTAATTCTTCTATTTCACTCTCATTTACATCGGTTTCAATTTTTATATATTCATTTTCTTCTGAGTCATAATCTTCTCTTTCGTCTTGTTTATTCTCTTTAAAAATTACATCTCTGGACATCACGATTTTTCTTTCCTTTTCTTTCCATAAGCGATACGCATTTAATCCATAACCGACAAATACCATTTCTTCGCTTCTATTTTCTAATTTTCGCAAAGGGCCTAAACGCTTTGCATATACTTTACTTCCAAAGATTTTAATTCTCTTCAAATCAGGTTTTCTTTTATTCCATTTTTCGTACGGTGTAACATTTCCAACTGGGGTCGTGGGTTCGATTCCCACCAGGGGCTTGGATGTTGTGTGTGTCCCAAAAATACTTTCCTTACAAATAGCTCCGGGCCAATGTACGAAAGTACGAGGCCGAACCCAATTAAAAAAAAAAAAAAAAAACATTTCCAAGTACTTCTGTAGGACTTCTATTGATAAGGTATACTGCAGTGCACGCCGCTTCTCCCCACAGCTCGTTTTTCATTTTTCGGTCTAACAGTAATGCTCTTACTCTTTCCATTATTGTTCTGTTGAATCTTTCCGCTTTTGAATTTAATTGCGGGCTATATGGAACCGTATAATTCAAAACAATGCCTTTCTGTCTACACCATTTCTGCAAACTTTTTGATGTGAATTCTCCACCATTGTCACATCGTATTCGGTGTACTTTTAAATTCTTTTCTGTTTCCGCTTCCATGACATAGTTTTTGAGACATTCTTCTGTTTCATTTTTGTGTCTTAGGAGATATATATTTTACAGAAATGACTGTAATCATCCATAAATGTCAGTATATATTTCTTCCCATTGTAAGTTACTGGATCAATTGGACCGCATATATCAGTATGAATGAGTTGCAGTATTCTATTAGTTTTATATGTTCCAGCTTTGAACGGCTGTCTTGATTGTTTAGCTTTTGTGCAAACTTCACAGGACATGTCTTCTATTTCTTCTTTCTTTATTTTCATACCTGTACTCATATTTTCCAACATTTTTAGACTTTTTAAATTTAAGTGACCCATTTTTCTATGCCATTGCATAATTTCTTCTGCATTTGTAAGCATTGCATTTTCTTTCTTCAACGTAACACAATACAGACCATTTCTCTTATTACCTGTTAAAACTTCTTTTCCATCTTTAGTTATTACAACTTTTTTATCTGTGAAAAGAACTTCACCTCCTTTTTCTGTAACTTTGTTAACGCTTAACAAATTTTGAGACAAATCAGGCACACATAAAACATTTTTTAAATTGCAATTGTCTGCATACAAATTTCCAACTGCAGAGGCGTTCATAGTAGAACCTTTTTTAGCTACCCCTATTCTTGAATTATATGCTTTCACATCATTTAATATTGATAGATTATTTATCATATGTTTTGTTGAACCAGAATCGACTATGAATTCTTCACTTGACATATTTACTACGTCTTTGACAGTTAAAAATGACGTATTATTTTTATTACGAAAGAAGCATCTATCTTTGGTATGGTTTGTCTTTTTGCAAATTTCACATGCCTTTCTTTTATAATAGCATGAATTTTCATCGTGGCCATCACGTTTACATATTTTACAGAAAATATTTCTTTGTATATTTTTCTTCTTAGGACAAAATTTCTGGATATGACCGGTCTCATTACATTTAAAACATGTTACTGATTTTGACATTTGTTGTTTACGATTTGATCCTATCTTGAATGCAACTTGTCTACTCTCACATTCATTATCTTTTCTCATTTTTTCTTCTATTGTTAATCTTGACACGAGGTTTTCAATTTTTCTTTCTTCTTTTTCTGTTGATTCCCATATAGATTGGAAACTCTTGAATTCTTCTGGTAAAGATGTTAATATTCGCATTATTTCCATATCTTCATCAATTTTATTTCCAATAGCATTCAATCTGTGAGCCAAATTTCGTATTTTGGAAATATTGGTCATCATGTCTTCATTCTTGTCGAATTGAAATGTGTAGAATTCTTGTAATAGTGTATTTTTTCTGTGAAAATCATCCCTGTCGTAAATTTTACACAGTGTCTTGAACATTTCTTCTGCTGATTCGCACGAGATTATATGAGGTAAAATACTTTTGTGAATGGTTTCAATTATAAATTTCTGAGCTTTAGCGTCATCCTTCATAAACGATTTTTCAGATTTCGGTACTTTTCCTTCTACAATATCTAATAATAATAATCTCTCTTTATTTCTGTAGACATGTACATACATATGTAGAAAGCGTCAAAAGTACATTTACACAAAGTATAAAAATATAAAAATAACCAGAAAGGTTGACTTCAGTCTTGACTTACCAGAGTTAGTCTAAATTAGTTTCAAAGTATTCCTGTAAGGAATAGAAGCTTTTGTCTATTAAATACTTTTTTAAAGTGTTTTTAAATTTATTGTATTGCTGAATTTTAGATATATTAACCGGTAAGGAATTAAATATTCTTAGCCCAATAATATTAGGAGTGTTATTTGTTAAGTGTATTCTGGAGTATGGAATTCTGAATTTATCTTTTTTACGAGTATCGTGAAGATGAATATTTTGGTTGAGCACGTAGTTAGTTTTGTTTTTAAAAATAAAGAGACAGATTTCAAGTATGTATATACTCGGCAGTGTTAGAATGTTATATAAAGAAAATAGTTGCCTACATGTAGATGATCTACTGACTCCTACAATACAACGGACAGCCTGTTTTTGGGCAATAAAGACATGAGACGCCCAAGAGGACGCACCCCATAGTATAACTGCGTATCTTAACCGAGATTCAATTAAGGCAAAGTAGGCCATCCTAAGCTGGGTGATATTGAGATAGTTTTTCAGATATCTAAGCAGATAACATGACCTATTTACAGATGTTATAATTACCTCGCAGTGGGGTCTCCATGTGCCTAAGTCATCAAGGGTTGTTCCCAGGAAGGTGGTTGTTAGAGATTTTTTCACGATTTGACCGTTCACTTGAATATCAAAATCAATAATCTGTCTAGTTTGCCAATTCCTGAATTGCATAAATATGGTTTTAGATCCGTTTAAAAAGAGATCGTTAGTGTTAAACCATTGAGAAAGTGATTTTATGTTGGTTTCACATAGGCGTTGCACTTCATTTTCATTAGAGCCTGAAACTATTAGGGACGTATCATCAGCATACTGAATGACTGTGGTTCCCTCCCCGACAGCCTCCGGTAAATCATTTATATAAAACAGGAATAATATCGGAGCTAGGACTGTACCCTGTGGCGTACCAATATTGATTTGTACTTTGTCAGAATTTACATAAGTAAAAGAATTATTCTCATTTTTAAATTTTAAAGATACATATTGTGTACGATTACTCAAAAAACTGTTAATCCAGTTGTGAGTTAAACCGCGGATGCCGCAGATATTTAATTTATCTAAGAGCTTTTTATGATCTAAGCAATCAAAAGCTTTAGATATGTCACAGAAAATTCCTGCGACAATTTTTTTATCTTCAATATCAGAGACAATTCTATCATGTAAAGCTTGAACGGCATTTGTTGTTGACGTTTTGGACCTGAATCCATATTGATTTTTATTAAGAATTTTATATTTATTGATGAATTGTTCCAGTCGATTTATGAAACAATACTCATAAATTTTTGAAAAGATAGAAGTTTGGGCTACCGGTCTGAAATTATTAATGTTGTCTTTTCCTCCCTTTTTATGTATTGGAGTGATTTTACTTTGTTTGAGGCTTTCGGGGAAGGCTCCGCAACTAAAAGACAGATTTATTAAAAACGTTAGTGGGGCTATGATCACACTAAGGATTTTTTTAACTAAGAAACTAGGTACATCATCTGGTCCCGAAGACCTTTTATTTTTTAGTTTAGAGTTTAATAAAGCCAAGGCTTCTAATTCATTGAGAGGTGTTAAAAATAAGCTGTTAGTAACGCTTTTAATAGTATTATCTGACGGTTTTTTTTCTTTAGGTATCATAGCTAAAGTGTTAAGTGGTGCTTGTTCAAAATGATTGTTAAATGAATTGACTATCAATTTTGGATTTTCGATATATTCGTTATCTATTTTTAGTTTTATGTTATTGTCCTTGTTGTTCAAATGGGACTGATTTATGAAAGACCACAGGCTCCTCGTTGTATTGTCCGAGTCAGTAATATTTTTTTGAATAAAATTTCTTTTTGTGTTTTTGACAAGTTTTTTATGTGTATTTTTTGCATATTCATAGTGGGTTTTTAATAATGGATATTGTTTTTGTAGAATATAAAATGATTTTAAGCTTGCACTTGATTGAATTATGTCCTTTGTCACCCAATTTTTTGTTCGAAAGGTACTATTAAAGAATTTGTAAGGGAAACAATTGTTAAATAGAGATAAAAAATTTTCATAGAAAATATTAAATGCTGCATTACTGTCCGATTCATTAAAAACTAGATTCCAGTCAGTAATTTCGAGTAAGTTTGCAAAATTATTAATATTATTTGGGCTAAACGATCTACGATTTATACCGGATGTACTGGATGGTAAATTAAAGTCTAGTTTCGACTGATATAGGGTAGTTTTATGATCCGATAAGATGTTAGTATCAGTTTTAACATAATTTGATGAAAGATTAGTGAAAATGTGGTCTAAGGTATTTTTACCTCTTGTGGGTGTATTAATTAAGCTTCTTAAATTAAAACTCAGTAGTGTCGTTCTCAGCATTTCAAAATTTCTCTCATCTCTGGTAGGATCAAGATTGAAGTCACCAGTCAAAATAAAATTGATACCTGGTTTGAATAGATGTTCTAAAACAGACATTAAATTATTATAAAATATATTAAAATCTCCTTTTGGAGATCTATAACATGAAAGAATTATACATTGTTTGCCTGATGAAGTGTTTGTATTTGGTTCATGGAAAACACCACATATTTCTATTAATTTATCACAACAAAAGGTACTTAAGTCTAAAGCGGAACAAGAGAGGCTTTCGTGATGCCAAATACCAACACCCCCACCTGCATATTCATTTCTGTTGCGAAAAGCACCTAAAGTAAAATCTGGAAAATGTATATTTTGGATTGAAATATCATTGCGCCAGAGTTCTGTAAAGCAAAGAAATTTTATACCACAGTTTTGTGTCAAGTATTCAGAGATAAGTACGTCTACTTTAGCTGACGTCAATGATTGGCAGTTAAGTGATAAAATATCAAAATCTGAACACTCTGTAGATGTTATGTTATAGTTTGATTGCGGGTGGTCAGTTATGTCACTAGCACAGTTTATCTCATTATTAAGAATCTGCCGACTCACACTGTTTGCTGCATCATGCACTTCTCCTGCTAACCGTCCTTGAGTTCTTTCTTGCGTGGGTGAAAAAATCTCGTGATGTATGCTCCTGCAGGCCATTTATTTGGATCCATGGCTGAGTTGAGATTTTGTAGATCGATAACTACTTTGAAGGAAGAGTAGTATTCGGGATGTTTTGATGGAAGATCTGTACAATTAACTTCAGGAAAATGTAATTTCAAACACGTCTCGATATCTGCAGCCTTTGTACCTGATTCGATTCGTGAAACATATAAAAACGCCTTTTTAGGTGCTGTTTTGACACTTCCGAAGTTCATAGCAGAACCGATTAGTGAGAATTTAGATTTATTATTATTATTAGATCGAAAACTTTCGGTTTTTTTCTTTTTTTCCTTTGTTTTGGTTTGGTCAGACATTTTGTTTGCATCTTTCTTCTTGTTATTATCATCTGTCATTGACAGCTTAGTATTTTCCTTATTATCAACTTTCTCTAACGGTATCGTATTTATCAACTGAGGTTTTATGTTTTTTGTAATGTCATGACTTTCAATTTTGTCATGTTTCACCGCTTCACTGTAAGATGGCGCACATGGTATTTGTTCCTTAGATTTATTGATTTTTTCGGTTAACAAATCAATTAAATGATTTTTGTCACTTATTATTACATTTTTATCATTTATGATGACGTCTTTAGCACGTATTATTTCTTTTAGATAATAAATTTCATACCGTAATTGTATTACGTCGTCTGAAGTCTCTCTTGCATCGGAGAGTTTTTCACAACATCTTGTCGATGTGTCTGTCACAGGTAACTGCCTTTTTTCACAACATGATTTATGAAATAACGTATCACAGTTTTCGCATTTCACTAATTTATTTAATGCACTTCGGTTGCAAAGCTTACATGTAATTTTGCCATTTTCGTTTAGGACACCATTTGTCATATGTTCACTGCCTGCCGCCATACTTGCCGCCGACTTCTATTAAATCGCTTGCTTTAAATATAATTGTCATTTCAAATTTCCACATTTGGAATGATTCACTGTCTTTTAGCACCACAATGTTCGATAAATCATCTCTTTGGTTGACCATTTTCAATACTTTTTTTTTTTTTTTTTTTTTTTATTTTACTTTTTTTAGTTCTTTCTCTGGCGATCCCTGGCGATCTCTGGGCCCATAACCCTGTTACTATTACTTTGAATAATACACAGTTTTATTTTTATATATTATATTATTTATTTCTATAATTCGTGTGACACCTTGTCATAATATTATTTTATTTATTACATTCTATTATTTTTTATATATTACTTGATCTACAAATTTCACAATAATCCAACAAAAATATGTCTATTGCAAAAGGTTTCTCTTCATAATAATAGGTGTCTCTGGAAGTACGTTACAGATTTGTAGAATATTACGAATAATTTCTGCATATGTCACTGGCTTTTATTTTAGGGATCTCACCATTAATATAAAGACTTCTTCTCCGTAAACAATTTATATTGTAACATTTCCGATAGAACAAATCATAAACAATAATACACCATTCTACAAATATTTACTTAATTAACTATGTTTTGAAAGTTCACGTTTTTGTTTTTACTTAATTGTGAAGAACAAAGATAATATTATTTCCAGATAATTAAATAATGTAATATACAATACAATGGTAAATATCAAAAATTCATTCATGTTGGGAGCCCTCAAAAATTAGGGTACTGAGTATGGCTGAAAGTATCTCATGGCAAAAGATACTCGATGATATCTAAGATACATTATCTTTGATACTTCCTATTTTATAGATAACGTGTCTTCATTTTATTATTATTATTTAATATAATAATAATAATAATAATAATAATAATAAAAATGATGATGATGAATAATAATAATAACCAACTTCATACTCAGCACGATTTTGTCCAATATAAATTACGAAAGTTGTACTGCAAGCTAGTATTCGTTAAGGAGAGTTTTGTGACGAGTCTATGAATTTAAACCATCTCACCCCTTTTTACCTCTCGCTAAGAGAGGTATTGAATTCATGCTAAAATTTGAAAATCTAGATTTCAGTAAATAAGCACAATTTCAGGTCCCTAGAAGCCGATTATAACATTTATACAATTATGTGTGTGTGTGTGTGTGTATGTCTAGATGTTGGAGGAACAATTCCTCAAAAAATATAAGACTTAAGACCTGTGTAACTATGAATTGCTCAATCTGACATTCCTGGGAAGAGCTGAAAAGGTTTTCTTAACAATTGGACAACCGGAAGTAGTACTCGTAGTTTCTTAGAAATATTCTGCTAAATATAATTTTTAGAAAAAGTTTGTAAATGACAGATGTCAATGTCAAAAATCAACAGTTTTAATGACATCTTGAAAGCTTTTCCTGGGAAGTACATTTAATCTATTTAAAATTATAGTTAAAATGCATGTATCTGTAAGAAATATCGCCAATCTTGTTAATGAATTGGAAGAATTTCTGACATTTAGGAACTTCCTCGTACAATGAAAAATAGATATAATTAGAATTGTATGTGTGCAGAAGACATGTTAAATACAATAAAAAAAACAATATTTGGGTAAAGTTCTGCAACTTTTTTGTTATAAAATAACGGTTCGATAGCGAAGTGCAATACAATATGTATAAAACAGAAAATAAAAATGGCGAGAGGTGTTCTGCTGGCCACAACAGATTTTTCTTATTGCGTTATGAAAAGGCGTGTCAACTTCCCACCCAGCACGCCCTTTGGGACGTACAAATTATGAATGAAGTTATAAGTTAGAATTCGTTAATGAGAGTTTTGTGATAAATCTAAAAATTACCCCTCTCAACCCTTCTTTCTTATTACTGATAATACAAGTGTTATTATTATTATTATTATTATTATTATTATTATTATTATTGTTATTATATTTTTAATCAAAAGCATATCTAGGATGATCCCTGAAAGGTAAACAAAAAGTCTCATTTAATCGAAGTCGTAATTCTTGTACAGAGTGATCTAGAATGATTGAAAGTCAAGTGACTTGAAACAGTTATCATTATCATCAAAATTATACTCCTCGGAAAAAATAGCATCAATTTACTGGAAATGTCAAATTATGTTACCTATATTACCGATATTTTGAAAAAGTTAGCGTCGTTACATATTTAGATTTTTTTGACAAGTAGTTCTTTTTATCTTTTAAAATTAAGCTATTGTTTTAGTCAAATGGTTACGCCAGAATAATGTCTACAGAAGAACTTCATAAATTAATTTTGGACGCATGATTTCGTAAATAAATTGTTTCTAATCTACCAAAAAAAAACCTGAATACATTTATTTTCATCCTCTTTCAAAAATTAACTCTATGCCAATGGAATCTGTTAATCGTATTTCACTATCATAACGATGCGGTAAACAAAAAAAATCAGAACGAAGAGGCCGTTCAATCATTCTGGATCACTCCGTAGTTTTCGGGACAACAAAGATAAACCCCGTAAAAAACTCATTATTCATTGCCTTATATCTCGAAAACTATTGATGATCGAACCTATGTTCATTAAGCTTTTTTTACTCATTTTGGTCAGTTCTAAATGTTTTCAGAAGATGTAACACTTGTTTTTGATCAAAAACAGGTAAAAAAGTTTTAAATAAAAGTTGTAGAAATTAAAATTCTGTATCTGAATCAATAAGCACAATTAACTTTCAATACTTTGTATCACAAAAAATTAGGTACGAAAATGTCGAAAATCATCCCAAAAATAGCGATAATCATGGGATTAAAACAAAATTTAATAAATGTTAAACGAAATATCTGTCAAGATAGATTAATTTATTTTATATGTATTTAATTTATGTTGAAATGTATAGTCATGTAATTAAATTAACAGATATTTGTTCACTGACCTAAATTGAGAGATAAATGGTTAAACTTTATTTGTTACTTAGAAGAATTAGGGAAACCGAAAATTATAAAAATGTGATTTTACATGTTAAAGTCCTATGTTCGGGTGTCGAGTCACCACCTTGTATGTGTATGTATATGTGCGTTATGCGTGTGTATGTGTGGATGTTGGAGTCACGGTTTTTCAAAAAGAATGGAACTATGAAACTGCGTATTCCTCATTTTGACATTAAGGGAAGAACTGATTAATTTTTGGATAACCGAAAGTAGTAGTTTATTTGAAGAAAAAACAGTTTTTCTTAAAAGAATATAACTAAATATTGTTTTTCGGCAATTTGTGTTAATATTGAGTTATAATTCGAATTGAAAATATTTTTGAATAATTAAATTGAATTGGTGAGAGTGATACGGATATATTTGGTTTACTCGAAGTAGGTACATAATTTATTTAAAAGTTTTGGAAATAATTTACTAAAAGTTGATTTTATTTGTTTAGGTAAACTCATATCTTTCTAAGATATTCGTGAAACTTAGTAAACTGATATAAGTAAAGTTTCGGTAAAAATTACAGACAAAAATGTAGCACCAAACTCCTTAAAAAAAATCTGTTGTGGTCAGCGCAAGACTTCTCGCCATTTTCTAGGCTACATAATTACATATTGTATTCATCATTTGTGGTACACACAAAAATTCTAATTACATCTATTATTAACATATTTTTATATTTTTTTAATACATTCTATAAATAAGTTTCCTCCTGCTCTTTTAAAAGGCTTGGCGGTATTTCTGATGCGTATATATATATATATATATATATATATATATATATATATTTATATATAATTTTCAATATTTAATTCATAATAAAATAGGAAATATTAAATGTACTTCCCAAGAAAAGCCTTTTTGACACTGCCATTTGTGCACACAAAAAATTCTAATTATTTAATTTTTTTTATTGTTTGAGGACGTTCTTAAATGTCAGAAATTCTTCCATATCATTAACAAGGTAGACGGAATTTCTTACTGATATATGCATTTTACCTATAATTTTAAATATTTATTTAATAAAACAATAAGAAAGCTTAAATGCACTTCCCAAAAAAAGCTTGCAGAATGTCACTAAAACTGACATTTGTCTGTCATATACAAATTATGTTACAAACATTTTAATTTTTCAACTGGTTTCCATGAAGTTATTTGAGCTGTTCATTACAGTGGCTTATTATATATATTTATAAAATTCTCTCTCTAAATCTATAGAACGATAATAAAAATGTTCAATGTATCGATAGAGAATTTTATATTCTTTAATATTTGTACTCCCTAGCATCCTTTGAATATGTAATAAAATTAGAAACTATAACAAAAGAAATTACCCCTTGGTGAGATTTTTGTTTAAATGCCCTGTGAATATTATGAAAACATATTATCACAAGCTATCCCAATTTCTACAACCATCAAGCGTTTAATTTCTGCACTTTGGTGTAATAACGCCATCCATATTCAAAAGCCAAAATAAATTTGAAGGGTGTAGGGAACGTGATTCTCTCTATATAATTTCGATTCCGCCCGCAGTGCGAGTCACAGAGTGCAGCTTTCGAACTGCTGCGAAGAGCGCAATATTAATGTTTAACCGTGCGTGTCTCCTCCAAATTTCACTGAACTCAATATCTTTTTCGCGCGGCTGCGGCTTGCTCTCAGCTCTCCGCAGGAACGAGTGGTTAGCCAGCACAGGGAATTTGTTCCCGCACATGCGGAAAAAAGGATTATTGAGTTGCGAATTCCTGATGTGAATTTGGAAATATAATTAAAATGTTCTTATTAACGAACTAATGAACAAACTTTGAAATTAACTACGCAACAATGAATCGCCACATAAGTTTCAATTTAATTGTCATTATACTAATTTTCATAATATGGTATACCTTCAATACTGTTAACAGCATTTTATCGGTATTTTAATTCGAATTACATCACTGGGGTTTAGCAGCAGTGTGCACGAGTGTCTGGGGAACCGGGTTCGAACCCGACTGACGTCAAAATTATTTCGCATTTTAAATGGCACAAGAGTGACTCCTATGGTGCACTCTCCACGCCAGCATTGAGTGCACGTGTAGTGACGTCTGATGAACGCCGTACGGTACGAATATCTGGTGCACATATGCATGTGAGGACGTGAGAAAATCATTTGGAAGTAGGTAAGTGAACTAAGTCGATATGAATGTTCTCGAAACGGCTATTTGGTTCGGAAAATGGTTTGAGTGGAGCATGGGTGTTTCTTGTTATTTTTTAACGTTGGCAGTGTACGGATTGTTTTGTCCAAGATTGTACGCCTTTATTCATTGTATACCAAAAAAAAATTAGAATTTATTAATTTAGTTGTTGCTTTTATTCCTGGATGGGATAGTGAGTGGAAAATATGTTGATTCAAAATTCTTTTGGTATACATGGTCGATATTTATCGGTAGATATGTCGCCAAGTAAAGTATAGTTAGAATTTGGGGGCTTTATGCTTTTAAATTGTTCATTTTATTTGTCTGTAGTGTATGTAGTTCTCTATCTGTTTCTTGAGCTTTTGCGATTTTGATGTAGTCGATGTGGAAAAGAAAGCTATTGGTTTTCAATTACCTTTTATTTCTTGTTGTAAAACTGTGCCTACTCCTGTGTCTGAAGCGTCTACCATGATGGCTGTTGGAGCATTGTGCGCGAGAAATGAGAGTGTTGTTAAATTTATTAATTGTTTTTTATGGCAATGAAAGCTTTGTTTGTTTCTGGAGACCATTTGATTTCTTTTCAACTGTTTGGTTTATTTGTTATGAGACAATTAATGGGTTTTAATATTGCTGCACATTTAGGGATAAAACTATGGTGAAAGTTTATGAGGCCGAAAAATTCTCTTAATTATTGTTAGGTTGAAGGCAAGGGAAATTTATTTATTGCGTTAATTTTAGATTTTACTGGTTGAATAACGTTTGTTGAAATGTTGCGCCCAAGGAATTTGATTTCTTGTACTCCGAATTGTCATTTGTTTTAGTTGATTAATATGCGATGTTTTTCAAGTCTTTGGAAAACTAATTCTAAATGTTTCAAATGTTGTTCGAAGGAATTACTAGCAATAAGGAGATCGTCAATGTATGCGAAGCAAAACTATAAACCTCTGATGACATTGTCAATAAACCGTTGAAAAGTTTGAGCACTATATTATCTCAATCCAAATGGCATGACTAAGTACTCGAATAGACCGAAAGGTTTAGTTATTGCTGTTTTGGAAATGTATTCTCCGTCCATTGGTATTTGGTGATATGCTTTTACAAGATTCAATTTTGAAAATATTTTTGAATTGAATCAAATTGTTATAAAATCTTGAATATGGGGAATCGGATAACGATCAGAAACAGTTATAACATTGAGAGCTCTATAGTCTCCGCAAGGTCGCCATTACTAGAAGATGCACGAATGATTCCCATTTTCAACATTTTATCGGATTCATTTTTAACGATAAATATTTTTTCTGGAGCCAAACGGCGTGGCCGTGCAAGAACAAGTGAATTGTTAGTGTTGACATAATGTTCGACATTATGCATAATTTGACGTTATGAATTAAAAGGTGAAGATATAGAAAAATATTTAGATAAGAGATGGGTAAAGTATGTGGAATGTTGAGAAGTAATATTAGATACATGATTTGAATTGATTTGTATGTTTTGTGTTGTCTGCAATAATCGCTTTGGGGATAAGTCAATCAACAAGTTAAGGTACGTTAGAAAATCTGCTCCGATAATTGAATGTTTATCATTCGCAATAATGAACTTCTATGTAAATTGTTTTGTTAACCCAAGATCTCTTTTAATGTTTTAGTACCGAACGTTTTGATTGTTGAAATATTGACAGCTTGTAATGTAAGAGAATTTTGCTGTCGTTTTTGCTCAATGAATATTTGATAACACTGATGATGGGTGTTAGTGCTGGAAATAGATGGTAAAATGAGTTTATTTGTTATGTTTCTGTTTCGAAGAAGCAAAACCTCTGATTTGTATGTAGAAGAATTTTGTTGACACGGCGGAATACATTTCCTTTCTTTGTTGCCGAAATTGAAGTGATACCAGCATAAATTCGTGTTTAGTGGAATCGTAGGAAAAGTAGAGTATTCTTTCTTAATTAAGATATTACTAATTTCTTTAATTCTGAGATTTCTTGTTTCAGTTCTTCAATCTGTTGTGCGTCTCCG
The DNA here is from genome assembly GCA_943142095.1 of Ophonus ardosiacus. Taxonomy (NCBI): domain Eukaryota; kingdom Metazoa; phylum Arthropoda; class Insecta; order Coleoptera; family Carabidae; genus Ophonus; species Ophonus ardosiacus. The sequence goes on from OW964823.1 coordinate 65,842,968, forward strand.
TTCACGGAAGATAGTGCTGGTTGTGTCATGCTCAAAATTCTATCTGCGATTTCAGCCTTATATGTTAAAGAGATTTTATTATTTGAGGCAAGAATGAGCTGAATATTTGAGGAAGTTTTTGCAAGAATATTTCTTCGAGGATCGAGTGATCTAGATGCATAGTACCAATTAACTGCTGAAATTGACGTAAAAGTTTTGATGGTTTTTTTATCACATAAGTCGGAAATATTGAATAATTGGTGAATTCTTTCTTGCTTTGCCAGTGAAATTCGATGAAATAATGTTTCTTTTAATTTGGTATGTGGCAGTTCTGTTGTTATCAATTCAACTTAAAGCCGACGTACTGATGGAAATCTTCCGACCCATTTTTCAAAGGGTATTTCATGATTTAAGGCTCTAAATGGACTGTTTCGTAGACAATTTGTACAATAGATAGCATCTGCCCAAAAAGTTTGAGAGATATGTATTAGATCCAATTAAAAGACATCTTGCTTTAACTAGTAAAATTCGGTTCATTCGGTTTGTAAACCGCATTGTTGAGGTGTATTGGGAGCTGAAATACGTCTTCGAATATCCATGATCACTTTTATGTTTCAAGAAATAGATTTTACTATACCTTGTTTTTTCATCTACAAAAGAAACAAAATATTTTGAATCTACTGGCGAATAAACATGCATAGGTCCACAATTAGAGCAGTTAAATAGGACAATAAGAACTCTAACATCTAATAACTTAAACCACCGCCCAAAGAGCTCAATTGAGCGTTTCCATCTAGACAGGAAGAAGGGCAGCAGAGGTTTCATAGACTTCCAGAACACCTACTACAAAGAAATTTCTAACCTCAGAACATTCTTCAGTACAAAGGCACAAACATCAACACTACACGCTGCAATCGCCAAAATAGATAACAACTGTACACCATTAACCCTTGGGATACTAGCATATGACCCATTAGCGCACATAACAGATGACAGTCAAAAGGTAGAAAAATGGAAACGGAAATAACTTCATGGAAGGTACATCGCACAGATTAATGAGAAACACATCGATGAAAAAGCATCATACATCTGACTACAGAAGGGCGAACTGTTTCCCGAAACAGAAGGGTTCATTATGGTAATTCAAGACCAAGTAATCGCCACAAGAAATTACAAAAAAACAATATTAAGGACACCACTATAAAGCACATGAGATGCAGAATGTGTGATGGAGGCAACGAAAACGTAGAGCACATTATAGCGGGATGCAAAACACTAGCCTCAACAGATTATTTAAGAAGACACAATAACGTTGCCAAAATAATACATTCAAAACTACGCAAACGAATTCTACCATCTCAAGACATCCCATATTACACCTACAAACCTGAAACGGTAATAGACACCCCACATGCAAAAATATACTGGGACCGCACAATACAAAGAGACAGTTGAACACAATAGACCAGACATCGTTTATCAAGACAAACAATAAAAATGCACTTATCTGATTGACATCACCGTACCAGCGCCTGCAAACATAAAGGAAAGAACATCAGAAAAAATCAAAAAATACCTACCCTTAGCAAATGATATGAAGGAAACGTGGGGACAAGAGAAAGTAGAGATTATTCCTATAGTCATCGGAGCCACTGGAGAAATTCCCAAGAAACTCCACGCTCGAGAAGCTGGAACTGGAACCCAACACGTACATACAACTCCAGAAAGCCGTAATATTAGACACCTGCAACACTGTTAGGAAAGTGTTGAACATAAAATAATAACAACAGCAATCTGTCATCAGACGAAAACAAACATAACTTAATAGAATTAACAGTTACTTATCTTGCCATAGGCCGATAATTAGTTTTTTAACCCTCATTTACAACGGGAGAGGATGAAAGGAATAATAATAATAATAATAATAATAATAATAATAATAATAATAATAATGATAATGATAATAATAATAATAATAATAATAATAATAATAATAATAATGATAATGATAATGATAATGATAATGATAATGGTAATGATAATGATAATGATAATAATAATAATAATAATAATAATAAACATAAACAAATACACCAAATATTAGCAAAAATAATAGACGAGGAAATTGAGAGCAAACCATACTACAATTATGCACCTCTCAATGTTGTTGATAATGAGAAAGGAAAACTCTACTGGGATAGAGAAATTATTACAGACCATTATATCAGGCATAACAGACCAGACATAGTCTACCATGACAAGATAGAAAACAAATTATTCTTAGTAGACGTAGCTGTACCATATGTTACTAATATTAAAAGCACGCACACGGATAAAATTAAAAAGTACTTGGATCTTTCACGAGAACTGAAAGACCTTTGGGATATAGAAAATGTCGAAATAGTTCCCATAATTATAGGAGCAACGAGAGAAATCCTACATGCAATATACCATGCATTAAAATCTTTAGACTTGCCAAAACACTTATATCAAAACAAAAAAGTGTTATCCTTGATACGTGCAACATCGTACGTACAGTCATGGGTATGGCAAACGAGGGCCTACTTCAAATCCATGGAGAGCCCAGCTGAGATCCTAAGTAGTCCTGAACCTGACGTCTAGTTTCGGATGGTCCAATCCCCCTGAACCCAGCTGACATCCCTAAAAGCCCAAATGAAATATACGTTCTTATTTTATAAAATGTATTGTATCATACTTACCATACACATACACACCAATTTATTGTACATACTTACCTCAAAAGGTCGTTGTATAATGTAAATGTACCTGAAAAGAGAAAAATAAATGAATAATAATAATAATAATAATAATAATAATAATAATAATAAAAATAATAATAATAAAAATTATAATAATAAAAATAATAATAATAGTAAAAATAATACTAATAAAAATAATAATAATTAAAAATAAAATAATAATAATAATAATAATAATAATAATGAGTGCCGTGGCCGCGTGCCTGAGTGTCTGGTCGTGAACCTGAGGGAACCGGGTTCGATCCCGACAGACGCCAAATATTTCCAATTTTAAATGGCACAAAAGTGACCCTTGTGGTGCACTCTCCACACCAGCTATGAGTGCCCACACGGCAAAATATGTCGTCATCATTACCTATGTCTACATGTGTTGTAGATACTGGCACACCCAGAAATGGGTAATATGCCGTGATGATATATTTATTTATTCATTTATTATAATAATAATATGTTTATTACCTAACAAGTCACCACTTACAGGGTAAAATAAAATTTTATATATGTATATATATATAGGGAATTTTTTTAACATGCAATGTATGGTCAATCATTTCCATTGTTACTCACTATTGTCAAAACTGACAGCAATGTAATATTTGTCCATTTTAAAATGCAACATACAAAATATGTAGTTTTGTATTATCAAAACTAATTTCCAATAAATTAGCCTACATGCGATTAACAAAAAATCAAAACATAATTTATTTAATAATACATTGTACAAAATAAATATAAACGAAAAAATGCCAAAGGAAGAAAAATTTTTGCTTGAATTAAAACGCATGTTTCAGTTATTAAAACTTTTCATTAATGTAAGGTTCTTTTAATATAACGTTTTTTCGTATTTTGTCCTCCTAATAATACAGTTATTACATTGAATCTAACATGATTTTAGTTAGCTTTGAAATATTGACAAATGGTTATTAATGGACTACTTGCGTGGTACTGAAAATCCGATTTCTGTCACTATATACTTAATTTTATATTGAAAACATATATAAAAATATAAATTTTATTTTAAAATAATTATTTATTTTAAAATAATTATTTATTTTTTATTAAATTAAGAAAGAAAATTTTCTGTGACGTCTTTATATTGAACTGGGGGAGGGGAAGCATGTATTAGAATGTTATTAATAGATGGCATGGCGTGCGAGAAAGTTTTAATTTGAATTTGACATTAGTTCATTTTTCTTTCTCTCTGGTCTCTCAAATACATTAATTACTTAATAAATAAACACATAGGTAGTTACTTGTAATTTAAAATATCGATACCAAAAAGATAAACTAAAATACTAACCTCCAAACTATTATTGAAACGTCAAAGAGGTGATCTACATTACCCGCACAAACATACCATTACTATGGGACGGCACCACGCTGTGGTTTTACGACTTATCATTGGCGCGGCGTAATTCTACGTCATACATGGCGGGAATTCAAATAATCAAATTTCATTATTTTTTTTATTTTAATTAATAAAAAAAATTTCAAAAGAAAAAATATGGGTAACAAGTTTTTACCTTCAAAAATATTAAATAAAAAAAAGGTACGCAAGTAGCCCATTCTAATTTAAGGTAAAAAAAAGTAAATTGAATAAACTACAAGTATTTTAATTTTCGCCGTTTTTTTTTAACTAAAATCTTGTTAGATTCAATGTAATAACTGTATTATTAGGAGGACAAAGTACGAAAAAACGTTATAATAAAATAACCTTACATTAATTATAAGTTTTAATAACTGAAAAATTTTCTTCCTTGGGCATTTTTTCGTAAAATCCTCTTGTAAATTCAATCCGGGGACATACTGTATATATATACAGTCATAAAAAAAAGTCTCCGTACGACAGTAGTTTTAATGTATTTTACGAAAAATAGCAGTCTAAAACCCAATATATTTCATTTAATTTTAATCCAAAATTAAACGTGGTATATTACATACGTTATTATAAATATAAAATAAACAAATAATTTAATTAATTTATTTATATTATGGGGTAAACATTGAAAGTATTCATAATTTCATGACAAAAAATCTGATGTGGCCAGCCCATAACCTCCCGCTGAGTATTTAACCATGCAGTATAAATAAAGCATTATGTTAAAATATTTTTACATTCATTCATAACAATTTTTATTTTACATTTAACAAATATATCAAACATAAAATAAATTTTACAAATATTGACAAAACTAATAGAAACACTTAACAAAAATCAAAATAGTACTCACATCTTGACATCTTTTCAAATTCGTATTCTAGAAGACAATGAAGCAAATCAATAGTACTTCTAATATTTATGTATGATTCAAAATATATTTTTAGACGAGCATTGTGATAAGTATGGCATATCAACGTAGTATCCTAACACTGAAAGTTGAACTTATCACATTATTGTTACGATATATTTAATATCGTAATATTTGACACGGTTGCTAGGTATGTCATTATTTTCTGGCTATATGTATACATTATTTATTTGTCAACTGTCCGTACGTTTGAACCTAAATTTCAGTTTTGACAAAAAAGTAAAATTTATTTATGCTCTTCTAAAAAATAATGTTCATAACTTGTATGAAATACAAATATCTTAGCTCGTGTGTATTGACTTGCACTCCGCTACGCGTCGTGCGTCAATTTACACTCTCATGATATTTTTTTGGTATATTTCATAACTTGTTACGAAAATAACTATATTTTTACAAATCTTAATTTTATTATATTCAAATACATATACTATTACTACATTCTCCTTAACAAGGTTTCATTATTAATTTTAATGTAATTACTTCCTGACAGTAACATTTGTTTAAATATGTCAATATTATTATTGAAATATTGTTTTTGTTTGAGGCATAGGCAAAATGATATATGAAAATAAATTATATTATAAATTTATATTTAAAGTTATTTAGAGTTATTTACTAAAGCTATTATCGTAGAATTGAAGATTGTACCATTATATTTCATTATTATTAGTAAAAGTGTTAAAAACTTATGTAAGTGATACTTCCAGTTATCCGACATACACTGAGCTCTTCCCACATTAGTGTAGAATGGATAAACAAATTTTCAAAATTTTCTGATTGATAGTATTTGAGTAATCGTGTCCACCAGATCCACACATCCACGCACACACACATACACATACACACACACACACACACAAACACACACACATACATACCCACAGACATTATTGAAAAAATGTTAAAATCGGGTTCTGGAGACATCAAAACGTGCTTATTCAATAAAATCTCTACATGTGATTTTTAGCACGATCTGTATACCTCCCTTACCTAGGGTAGCGGGAGGTAAAAAGTCTCCGTACGATAACCAAAACATTTAAATAATAAACCATTTATTTATGTTTCATAAAGAAATATAACATTTGATGGGTTTTCCTTTGGTTTTTCCACCAGTAACTAAGCGATGAGTCATTAAATCCACCAAATTTTTGGTCACCGATGGCATTATATTCTGCCATTTTACTTGTAATTAATTTTAAATGCTTTTTTGCTTTATATTCTTATTTATTTTAAGAATTAGCCGTATTTAAAATATATTTGAGTGTTTTAGATTTACTACTTTTAAATTAAACGTTTTAATTCTTTATTAGGTTTACTGGAACGTAAATAAGTAAATATAATACATACAGATTAGATAGAAGGCAAAAAAAAAATGGAGAGAACCCAAAATTTAAAGCATTTAATAGTAACAGTTAAATACGCCGGTGATAGCATTATGTTTGCTGCTATATTGTCTCAGCGGGAGTACGAAAATTAGTAATTATTGCAACAATGGACAGCAAAGGTTACCTCGTTATTTTAATAGCAAATTTGAAACAAAGTGCCGAAAAATAAGGCCTTAACAGACAATTTTAATTTCATGCATCAGAAAAATTCGACAAATAATTCGCGTCTATAAGAGAATGTGTACTGTATAATATAAAAAATATGCTTAATCATCCGTCACAGTCTCCGGACTTTAACCAGATTGAGAAAGTGCGGAAAATTCTTAAAATAAATAAGAATGTAAAGCAAAATATAATTTAAAATTAATTACAAGTAAAATGGCAGAATATAATGCCATCGGTGACCAAAAATTTGGTAGATTCAATGACTCATCCCGTAGTTATTGGTGGAAAAACCAAAGGAAAACCCTCCAAATATTATATTTTTTTTATGAAACATAAATAAATGGTTCATTATTTAAATGTTTTGGTTATCGTACGGAGACTTTTTTGACATGATATTATGAATACTTTCAATATTTACCCCATAATATGAATAAATTAATTAAATTATTTGTTTATTTTATATTTATAATAACGTAATATACTGCGTTTTAGACTGCTACTTTTCCTAAAATGCATTAAAAATACTGTCGTACGGAGACTTTTTTTGTATGACTATATATATATTAGAGAATGAAGTTAAGAATATCGTAAATGATTACGCAACATTCTATGATTAATTTCGTTATGATCAAACAGTAATTAATACCTTCTTAATTAGTTAGAGTTTGATTGTGATGTAAGGACTGTATAAAAACCAAATGGATTACCGCAAAACGGCTCAGTGTTTATTGAGTAGTGATGGGTTACCTTCAGAATCTGTGTGTGATGGTTGCTGTTTCATACAATAAACTTATTGTTATAAACGAAAGTGTTTCTTATGTGTGGAAACTGTACTGTCTCTAACACACACACACACACGCACACACACACACACACACATAATCAGTGCTACATGAACAAAAATAAATTAATCTAATGAAAGATATCTTCATACGACGCGTCTGCATAGCGGCATATCACGCGGATTGGAGATCGCAATAAGGCATCTGTACGTGCAGTGGGATGCTGGATAGTCATGCTATGCCTTGATGATATCCTGGGAATATGGAATGGAATCCGAGCTAGGAGGAATGAACAATCTATGGAATGGTGAAGCATCATCCATAGGAACCTAGCACAGGATGACTCACGCCTATAACCTAGCGATGGAATATCGAAACTGTAAGAGTGAATTCATGTCTGTATGTTTATTTGGATAAACACTGTCCTGTTTGAAAGAAATACATTTCAAAAATCTACGATGTATTCTATCTACGTGTAAATTCTGATTCGCATAATAGAGAAACCAAATTAGAGCAGCGTATTCCAATTTACTGACAACAAATAAGAAGTATAACATTTTAATAATAGTAATATAAGCATTTTTTTACAAATTCTAAATATGAATCCTAAGATCCTATTAGCAGACACTATTAATTATGTGATCATTGAAACTAAAATTTGCAGAAAATGTTACTCCTAAGTCTGTAATAGAGGATTTTCGCAAAAGAGTGGTGTTATTAATACAGTATGGATGCATGATAGTAATTTTTTGCGGGTTTAAGTTAGAATAAAACATTTATCTGCATTAATGAAAAGTTCGTTTGCTTTACAACAGGAAACAAGAATACCTATATCACCTTGAAGGAATTTAGCATCAGGAGCAAAAGAGATTCTGTAGAATAACTTAATATCGTCAGCATAGGCTAAGACGGGACAAGAAAAATAGGAGATCATTTATATATAATATAAATAGTAGTGGCCCTAAATTGGACCCTCAGGGAACTCCAAAAAATTGAAAGAAGAAAATCCATTGTAGAAAACACATTAGAAAGATAAGAAGCTTGAAGTGTTGTCAAAGTTAGAGAAGCACCGACAGAACAAATTTTATGTAACAATAAACCATAATCGATACAGTCAAAAGCACGAGAAAAGTCACTGACCGCAACATCTACTTCACCGCGATCATCTATCACTTGTGTATTGGGAGAAACTAGCCAAATTTGTTATTGTGGATCTACCAGGTAAAAAACCATGCTAATCAAATGATAACAAGGATGCAGTATTTACAATTATTATGTTGTAAATTATTTTTTCAAATAGTTTTGCGAAATTATTCAAAATACATATGGGACGATATTTATTTACTTCCGATTTGTCACCTTCCTTACAAATTGGAGTGATACGAGGTTCTTTCCAACAGTTAGGGAATGTAGATGTTTCGTTAGATAAATTAATAATAATACTTAGGGGAATGATAAAACATATCTACATCTAAGAACATCAAATACGGGAATTTTCGGTTGACCAATTATAACTAAAATCTAACCATGTTTTCATATGGATATAAAGAAGAGGAATACGAAAGAATTGTAATATTTAGAATTGTAGTACTGGAGATATCGTCGGAGAAAGTTTTGTTTATATTATATATATATATATATATATATATATATATATATATATATATATATATACATACATATACATACATACATACATCCTCGTAAAACCAGTAAAACGTGCTGATTCATTAAAAACTCTGCACCAATTTTTTTGTCCAAAGACAGTTCCTTCCTTACCTAAAGGTGAAAGGAAAGTAAAATTGTATAAACATGCATCTAAATATAATCCTCGTATCAAGATTAAAACAAGTACCAGAGTTATTAATAAAAATGTGTATAGTGAGGTGTGCATCTTTAAATGACTCTAATTATGTAACGAAACTACAAACCTTCATATTGCATATTTTACTCAAAATGACTACCCCAATATATGGTTCAATTGTATAGGTATTATTTTAAATCTACAATCTCTTGATCCTTCGCTGGGTAAAATTTGTAATAGTGCATTTGATTCTATTGTGAATACGGAAAAAATTACATTTAGAATTGTGAACATCAGCAATGTCAATGATAAATAATATAAATATCAATAGGCCGAGTACAGAACCTTGTGATACACCTGAAGTGAGAGTGAATGACCTTGAAGGATAGCTGTTACAAAGGCTGCGTTTACATTTGTTCCTCTTCGGTACTATATGCTTTTTCTCTCAGACTGCCAAAATACCTGAAAAATACTGACCCTTACACGAAAAAATGCACTTTTGGCTTCTAACTTTTGTTTTCGTTTTTATTACAAAATCAGTTGGACAAGTTCATCATTACTTTTTCATAATTTTTTCTATCTTTTTTTTAAAGAGATTCGATTACAATTTCTTACAAATATATATTTTATATTCATTTTTTATAAATTAGAACAATGGTCCCTGATACAAACATACTGACTCTTATTATGTATATAAGAGAATATAAAATTTAATAAATTCGTTATAGTTTAGTTAAGTTATAAAAAACATCGACCTGCTGTTTCCTTCCCAGGATGTTGTGGGTGAAAGTAGTTGTTCATACTTTTGGTATAAAACCATGTTGTTACAAATTTATGGAGTTCAGTGTTTGACGAATTTTTTAAAAAATTACATTTTCAAAAAGTTTAACAAGTGAGTTTAGACAAGATAAAATTAATATTCTTTTCCCAGATTTAAATACTAGACAAACTTTAGCTTCCTTCCACTTGTCAGGAAATATGATGTTAAACAAGTGGTTTGGTGGTAGAAGAAATGAATCCGAGCAACCCTCAGCAATGTATGTCAGGACCAGTAGTTTTTGTAATTTTATTGCAAGTGAATTGTCGTTAGTAATTTCATTAATTTGAATAGAATCAAAGTGAGTGAATAACAGAAGTACAAAGATTGTTATTATAAGGTAAGATTTCAGACTTACAGACACTACTGATATAATTAGCAGAACCGTCAGCAATGTTTGACTTATCATTGTATACATTATTGTTGTAAAGTAGAGTTTTAGGAATGTCATGACTATTCTTTGCATATCTAATATAATTCCAATTATTTGGTTGATTTAATACATTATTCTCAATGCTATTATTCATGTAAGTAATGTATATCTTTTTGTAAATGTTTTTAGCTGTACCTCGAAGTTCTTTGAATTTGTTTAAATAATACTCCAACATTTTTTGTACAAATTTCTGTAATGTTCCTTTTCTTTTATTAAAGCTAAAATAAATATATAATCGCGGCATAGTACCCATTAATGGGTGTGTCAGTATCTACGACGTATGTAGACATCGGTAATGATGACGATATATTTTACCGTGTAAGCGCTTCCAGGCGTGACCTCACGGGCCCTCATAGCTGGTGTGGAGAGTGCACCACAGGGATCACTTTTTGAGATTAAAAGTCTGCAATGCCCGGGATCGAACCCGGATCACCAGACTGGCAACCAGATAGTATATGCACACGACCACGGAACCCCATAAAAAAGCTGTAATGTTAAAATTAAATCAGGGAGGTATTTATAAGAATTTCGACGGCGAATAGCTTTAGGTATAACATGATCATGTATGTTATAAAGAACAATGTAAAAAAATCTAGTGCTTTGTTTACATTATTGCTTTGTAAAACAGGTGACCAGGCTGCTTCTTTAAATAGGTTATATACAAGGTCATAATTTCCTTTGTATCGAAAGCTGTGTATAAAGCAGATTGGCACACCCAGTAATGTGTAATATGCCACGATGATATATAATTTACTTATTTTATTTCTATCTCAAAATAGAAAGCATTATCAGAACTAGATAAATTATGACAGATTTAACCTACTTATTCAAAATTCTTATTTTACCAAAAATTTGCAGTTACAAATTTGTTATAATACACCCGCGATATACCTAGAAATTTTATAAATCTAGAACACTACAAATACAATAATAACAATTTTTAAAAGTATCAATGTTATTATACAGCAGTTTTACCTCCCAACGCATAAAATAATATTATTTCGAAACCAAAGTGACAATCAAAACGTTATCTTTCCAAAACAGTCGTGGAAAACATATTTGAAACATTTTATTACATATTCCTCGAAATTTGCAAAGGCAATTCTTCTTTATTTTTTTCTGAAAATTCCTATTTGTATGATAACACTGATTTTATTCTCTAAAAAGTCTGTATGAACTTTACCACACGAAGCATTATACGATCGTTACTGAGAGTCGTACGTGCTTTTTTGATAGTGAGCTATGTCAGAGATCATAAAAATCATATTTGCAGTGACGTCGTCGGGTGAATTTGCAGCAAAATATTTTATCACTATCGACATTTTGCGCAGAATATAAAGAACGTAATGGTGTTATATCTCAACAATGGAATCTATAGCAAGAGCACGATTTTAAAACATTTTCTCATTTGCCCGGAGTCACAAAGAAATATCATATTACGCAATACGATAAGTTTTTATAATAAGTTAACAGAAAATTTTATATACAAAATCTGATTTAGCTAGTATAAGTGTTCTGTAATAACTATTTTCAAAAGTGAATACCAGAAAAATACTATAATTATAGATGTGAAATAGTTATTTATACAACAAGTGTAAAAAGTATAGTCTTGTTTCACGGATAGGAAAGTTTGACAGAATGACCCGCATGCGAGTTCGTCATATCCTATGAGCTAAGAAACTTTTGTTTAACAATAAATTTTACATTTATCAAACGATTTTACTCTATCAGTAATATTTCCCGAGATACCCTAAAAAAAAAAAAAAAAACATCGAAAATGAGACACCTGTGCATATCTGCCTTTACTGGTTCATGATAAATTAAAAAAATTATGATTTCATCATCTATGGCACAACAGCCCTTGTAGGGCCAAGGCACCAAGTACCGTAGGTACTAGTTTCGTGACCGATAGTACTAGAGAAGTTGGTGCATTTAATCCGTGCGACGACCACTGATTGCTATGCAGCCAGTGCGGCAGCGGAAAGACTCCTTCTACAGCTAGCACTACTTATATTTTGGACAACTGGTCGGGTTATCGCATGCGAGTGCAATTAATGCCTGATATTGTGGCATTTTAATGACTACGCACTTAGTCGGCCTATAGATTCGAAACGAAGAACCTCAGATTCGATCTGAACATGTAGAGACATAGCGCTTTAATGCGCACGACCTCTACACCGGTAATTTATGATTTAATATTTACATTTAAAATGTCACCTTATTTTATATTCTAAATGTAAATTTGTGAATGATTTGGACGGGGAGAATGAAAATTTCAAGTGACAGTTAAACTGTTCGTCACCTTACATTTTGATTTGAGAAATTTGTCGAAATGAATTCCCAAAATATGGATACATGTATATTATTAATATCATCCGCTATTTATTTTTTATTAATTTAAATACATACCTACATATGCTATATTACGTTCCTTTGCATATATCTCGTGTTCACATGATCCATTTCGTTAATGTGTAGTTGTAAACTAATCTTTGATAGGTACTTGTGCTTATTGACAGCTGTTTGATTTTTATTGTCGCAAATATAGCAAATTTATATCAGATAGTCCTGTACATCTAATATGTATGTATGATGGAAAATATATTATTTTTACTAACCTTAATTTCATTAGAATCAATACAATCAACACGGTTCCATTATTAATTTTAATATAATTGCTTCCTGACAGTGACTTATGTTTAAATATGTCAAAATTGTTATTAAAATATTATGTTTTTGTTTGACGCAGAAGCATGATGATATACAAAAATAAATTATTTTATAATTTAATATTTAAAGTTATTTCAAGTTATTTACTAAATGTTATTATCGTAGAATTGAGGGCTGTACCATTATATTCAATTTTTATTAGTAAATATTGCTGTAATGAATTTTTACAAGAAAAACTGTTAAAACTTTGTATAAATGATACTTCCAGTTATCCAATAGGCACTAAAAACTAATGAGCTCTTCCAACATTAGAATAGAATGAGTATACAAAATTTCAAAATTTCCTGATTGATAGTATTTGAGTAATCGTGTCCACAGGATCCACACATACTCACATACACCCATACATACCTACAGACATCATTGTAGAAATGTTAATTTCGGATTCTGGGGACATAAAAACGTGCTTATTCACTAAACTCTCTATATGTGATTTTTAACACGATCCCTATACCTCTCCTACCTAGGATAGCGGGAGGTTAAAAGTGATAAACATAAAGATAAAATCGTTGTTATGAAGTATGTATAAAATAAATTTACAAAGAATCCTATAACAATTATATCATCATGCTTAGTTCTTGTGAAATCAATAGATACATTTTGATTTGTTTGCATGATTGTATTCTTTGAGTTTTATTCTTGAAGAGTTTATATAACTGTTATCCCATTAATGTTAAATCACGTGACCAAATATAAAAAGTTGAATGGACACATTTCATATCTTTAAATTCACTTTAAACCAACAAGGTAAATCGTATATTTTAAATGTAAATTTGTAAATCTAAATTTATAAATTAAATCCATCATAAAAGAGACATTAGCCTCCTTAGAGCATCGTAGATACTGTTATTTTTATTCTCATTGTCGACATTATGGAATTCTCTACTTCCATTTTCTCATGTACTGGAGTCAAAACGGTTGAAATATTATATATTTCAGTTTTCAGAAACCTAAGTACAAAAAATAAACTTATAAGTAAATGTTTAGATAAATGTACTTTGAAATGAATTTCTGTAAGGTGGTGCAAAATGTTTAATTGAACAGACGAAAGAAATATTTAAGGTTGGACTCCTTTGGTATTTTCAACCATTTACGCAACAAATCTTTACTATATTGCGTCTTAATTTTTATATTCATTTTTTGACATTGGTTTTCGGGTTTCGCAAATTATAGATAATTTAGAATTTTTTTCAATTAGATGTTACCTGGTACCTATAATAACATGTATACTTATGCCCTATATTTACTATTATTTTAATATTAATAATAACTTCAGTAACATTTCTAAATATTTTTTATTAAATAAATTCATACAAAATGTGACATTTATCAAATTTTATCTGAACTGCGTAACTAATGCTCGATTTCTCCAGAGCGACTTAAGACTTAAGTCGTTGATTATTCCTGAGTTCCACCTTAAACCGTTGCACCACGCAAAAATGTCAAAATGTGAGATGTAAGTAGCACTTAAATGTAAGTCGAAAAAACGGTGACTTATGTAGTGTCATATGTCAGTTGACATATCTGTCATGTACCCATATTATAATTATTGTTAGAGTCATTAGATATAAACCATTGCATGTTAGAGTAAGTAAATGTTTTCACAATGTATAATAATTTTGTTATTGCCTGTCTAAATTCCTCAAATTCCAGACCCAAGTTTTACTGTCCCTAAGCACACTTTCCAAATTCCTAAATTGTGACTCGCCATCTCTTAGTCAGCTTTCACTCGTTTTCCTATGCATTTTTCTCCCCCACTACCTTCATTAGAAACTTCCCATTTTACCCAAATTTTGTTCTTTTCCGGACAGTAGTTCCTCAGCCGCCCAATGGTCAAGTTTAAACCAATCTTACCATCTTCATATTAAGCTAATAAACAGACTAAAATATTAAATTGTGTTTGTATTTGCACGACATGTTAACACATTCCGCAGTACACGACATATCGATGTCGCGATAAATTTGTTTCGTTTTGGGCAGTTACGGCGTGAAAATTAAACGATATGAAGAAGAAACGAATAAATTATAGCAAAGAAGAAGAAAATTGCTCGGTGAGATTGTAGAAACAAAGATTTAAAGAGAATATTGAAAATTAAAAAAATCATTGGCATTAAAATGTAAGCAAATATGAAGACTGATGCAAGAAAGGCGACATCGAAGAAAAAGGCTTCCGTCTGCAGGACTGGTGGTGGTTCACATAAAAATATTAAAAATAAATAATATAATATATTTTTAACAAATCAATTCTGTTTCTTATATGTCGTCGAGTTCTACCATTTTCGACAATATCGACTTCTCAGTATATACGACGTTAACGTCGTCAAAATTAAGCAATCCTATAAATCCATATCGAATATTGTTGAATGAATACAAACATAAAGCCTGATAACCACAATGACAGCTTTTACGTTTGACAGATGGTATTTTATTTTGATTCGCTAAATTTCTAATTGACCAATCGTAGAGCACCTTTACAATGTTGGCAATGTAATTTTTGACATAAGTTAAGTTCGCATTTAAATTTGCTGGTGCAATGCAATTGGGATGTAAGGCCTACTTACAATTAAATAGTACTTTAATAATCAACAACTTAAGTTGCTGTGGAGAAACCGGGCATAAGGAATTGTGTTTATCTTTAATACATAGGCTCCTGAATATACAATTTAGATCATTTTATAAATTTATATATAAAATATATAGAAAATGTATAAATACATATTTGTAAAAAAATAATAATCTTTAATTTTTATATTACCTACCTAAATTGCGAAAAAATTGCATTTATCTGTATTCTTCGAAGAAACCCCATTTTGAGCTTCAAGTGAAGTGCTGTTTCTAGTTATCCGATTTACACCAAAATCTAATGGATTCTTTTCATATTAGAATAGGGTCGAAATACAATGTTTAAAAAATTTTCATTTGATAGTATTAGAGATAGAGCGTTAAGATGACCCACATGCACACACACACACACACACATACACACACATAGACGCACCCACATACACACAGACATCATCGTGAAATTGTTAAAATTGGTTTCTAGAGACCTTAAAACGTAGTCATTTACTAAAATCTCCATATGCGATTTTTAGCACGATCCCTATACCTCCCTTACCAAGGGTAGTGGAAGGAAAAAATAACATATATAAAATTTAATTTTTTAAATATACTATTTAATGACGGACAATTGTACATTAAAGTACAAGTTTCATAAAACCTTATTTTAGCGCACTTGGTTCTGTTAGAAACGAGCGGCTTGCCGCGGGTTTTCTATGAAACAAGTGCGGTAAAATGTCTTATGAAAATAATATAAAAATATATATAAAAATTTCAACATCTGGTATAGGACGAATTCGCCATTATTTTACTTGCTTAACCAAATAACTTTTACTACAGTTAAATGGCATTGTAATGTAACAGTAAGTAAAAAATATTTCAAAAAACAAATTTGTATAAAATTTTTAATAAATTTGAGTATTCTACACACTATTTTTTACAAAAAAAAAATTGTTGTGGCCAGCACAAGACCTCTCGTCATTTCCATATTAGGCTATATAGGTATTGTATTGCACTTCGCTATCGAACCGTCGTTTTATAACAAAAAATTACAGAACTTTACCCTAGTATTGTTTTTTATTGTATGTAACATGTCTTCTGCACACATATAATTATATCTGTTTTTCACTGTATGAGGAAGTTCCTAAATGTCAGATTCTTCCAATTCATTAAGCGGTATTTCTGATGGATATATGCATTTTACATATAATTTCAAATATTTATTTAATAAAACAATAATAAAGATTAAACGTACTTCCCAGGAAAAGGTATCAGAATATCACTAAAACTGTTGATTTTTGACACTGACATCTGTCATTTACAAACTATGTTATAAGCATTTGAATTTATCAAGTGGTTTCCTTAGTGCCTTAGCCTCTGCGATTAGATTATTCTATATATTATAGTGTATTTATCTCTAAATCTTGTAACTGCGCTAAGGCGTACATAACGTCATCTTGTAGTCGGTGATTTCTTTGTTGCTCGGGCGCCATTTTGGACAGAGGCGGTGCTTCCTGTAAACTAGAACGGCGAGGACGGCCCTGGATAGCTTCTTTGGAGATGGGTAGGGTTTTAGGGCGTACAGAGACGAGAGTGTCAAAATAACTAACAGATTTATTGTATAGAAATATTAAATGAAAACAAATAAAGAAAATACTCTTGTTATCCCCTGAAATATGACAACTTGCTAGCGGTGAATATTACGGTGAAACTACTACACCCAAAAAAGGTAAGTAAACAAACAATATGACGGCAATCTTTAAACTAGATTTAAGACAACATATTTACTACTCCACTCATAATTGCATTGTCCAAGCTTCAAAATAAAGCAAAAACTAAATTGATACGTCAAACCGTTACTGTTTTATTAAAAATGAAAATCCTATCACTCTTAATGAAAGACCATTAGGAATAAATTTGTGCTAATTACGCACACGACGAGTATGTTAAAGTTTTACTAATATAGAAAAATTTATTGACAAATAAATATCTGTCGCATTAAATGAATATATACTTGCAATTTGGTTAAAACTTTACTAAAGTAGAATATAAATTCAAGTTTGGAAGTTAAACTTCAGTTGCGTAGTTACTTTAACTCAAACATATTTCATACAGCTAGAAACAGAAGTTTCAAAAGACATAGATGCAGATGCAAGTATACTTCATACTTCAACATATGGAAGTTTCTCAGGCTTATATTTTAAAGAATTTGATAGCTGGCCAAAAAATGCATTAATAAGACCATTTATATTTTTCAACAAAAAATTTCAAAAAACTGCAAATTTTCCGAAACAAGCCTCGGTCTAGATTCAGATTTGAATATTTTTTATCAAAATGCACGTGGACTACGAACAAAAACAAAAACCTTTTATAATAATATTCTAATGAATAATTATGATATAATAACGATTACAGAAACATGGCTTTCTGACTCAGTATTAGACGCAGAATTATTCGATAACAGATATTCAGTCTTCAGAAGAGACAGAGATTATAATCTTAAAGGAGGTAATAAAGGTGGCGGGGTCCTATGTGCAGTCAAGAACATATTTGATCCAAAACCGATATATTATCAGAATGACAATGGCATTGAATATATACTAATAAAAATCAGAAATAATCAAAAATCTCTTATAATAGCCGTTGTGTATATGGAAGTAAAATCAACAAATGAAAAATACGAAATATTTGCATCACATTTAATAAATAATCCCGAATTAATAAATAGTAGTTTATTAATTGTGGGAGACTTTAATCTTCCCGAAATCACAGGAACGGGATTTAACATAAACAAAGGAAGTCTTTCTTCACAAACAGTAGGAATGCTTATGGCATTCTTTAACTTAAAGTCGTGCAATGACACCCAAAATTATCTTAACAGAACATTAGATTTAGTTCTTTCTAATTTAGAACATACTTCGGTTATTAACAATTCCGATCCCATGGTCAGTATAGATCCCCATCACCCAGCACTACAAATTATTGTTAAAACAAACTTCCGCTATACAAGAGCAAAAAAGACATCTAGTACTACTAATAAGGTATATAACTTCGGCTCAGCAGACTTTCATCTCTTGTATGAATATCTAGCATCACAAGACTGGAACGTTATGAAAACTGAGACAGATGTGGATAGAGTAGTGGAAATCTTCTATGACATTATTTATAATTGTTTCGATAAATCCGTTCCTCTTAGGAAAAACAAACAAAATAAAAGAATATATCCTATTTGGTTTAATGGCGACATTAAAGCAAAATTACATGAAAAAGATAAATTACACAAAAAATGCAGAAAAGACCCAAATAACATTCAATTAAAAAGCCGCTTTAGTGAACTGAGAGCAAATATAAAATGCTTAATCACAGATGCTCACAAAAAATATGTTAAGAATGCTGAGGAAGTAATTTACACGGAACCAAAAAAATTCTGGGATTATATACGTCAGTCTAAAACACATAATATGCATCCTGTTTCTATGAGTATGGACGATGTAACATACCACAACACAAATGACATTGCAAACGGTTTCGCAGAATACTTCAAATCTGTATATAGCGACTCGAATAATAATACAGTTACAAACAGTCATATTAAAGAAACTACAAATAATAGTGATATTCTTTATTATAAAATATCACAAATTACCGAAGACGATATTAAAATAGCTATAGCAAGCTTAAGACCAAGGCAAGCAGTAGGCTTAGATCAAATCCCGGCCTACATCTGGAAAGGTTGTTCAGATATATTAATTAAACCTTTAGTAATTATTTGCAACCTAATGCTATCAAATAATCAATTTCCTACTGCATTAAAAAATACAAGAGTTGTCCCTATGCACAAATCGGGGAATAAAAGTTATATAAAAAACTACAGACCAGTTTCTATTCTAACATCCATATCAAAAATTTTGGAATCGATATTATATAAAAAACTACAAGAATATACTAGCACAGCAATAACGCCACATCAACATGGGTTTGTCCAAAGTAAATCGACAATAACAAATCTGTTAACATTTTCTGAGTATGTTTCTCAAACCATACCAGAAAATCAAGTAGATGTTATTTACACCGATATGACAAAAGCCTTTGACAAAATTGGACATGACATATTAATAAAAAAATTACACAACTTTGATTTACATCAAGATACGATCTCTTTGTTGGAATCGTATCTAAAAAATAGAAAAAACATGGTATCATACATGCATTGTGTCTCCGATTTCTTTGTAGCAACATCCGGAGTCCCCCAAGGGTCAATATTGGGACCATTATTATTTTTATATGCGATAAACGATCTTCCAGATGTGCTTCGATGGGCTCAGTGCTTATTATATGCAGACGATCTTAAACTTTTCATGCCAGTGTCTACAGAAAGTGATTTAATACAGTTACAATCTGATTTAAACAATATAACAGTGTGGTGTGCTAAAAATTCGTTGGTGCTTAATATTGAAAAGTGCAAAGTGATGACAATATCAAAATCAAAAACAATTCACATTGGAAAATACAAAATAAATGACAATGACATTGAAAGAGTGAACCTATTTAAGGATCTTGGAGTCTATTTTACTACCAATTTTCAATTTAATTACCATATAGAATACATCTCTAAGGTGGGATATAAACAAATGGGTTTTGTGTTAAGAAATATTAAGAACTTTACTAATATGCGAACTGTAAAAATATTATATTATTCTTTTGTGAGATCTAGGTTAGAATATGCATCTGTTGTTTGGTATCCAACCTCTCAAAAACATACAGAAATGTTAGAAAAAGTACAAAAACTATTCCTAAGAAATATATACTTTCGAACCTACAATATATATCCTAACTACATCAATAGAGTTTCTTACTTTTCACAATTGGAAGTATTTAATATGCATACTTTAAAGGATAGGCGAAAGCACTCATTAGTTATTCTTGTAGCGAAAATCGTACAGAGTGAAGTAGATGTACCTGATTTATTAAACAAAATAAACATTTTTGTACCTGATATTAGATTAAGGTCTAGATATATGCAACTCTTGGGTAATTTTTCTTTTATAACTTTAAATAAAGCCTTAAGTTATGTAAATGAGTTACTATCGAAATGCGATACAATTGATATATTTAATATATCTGTAAAAACACTTGTGCATTATATTAATATTAATGATGAATAATATTTTTCTTTTATGTATATTAATCACTGATAATCTGTAATTGGAATTGTATCTGTTGCTTGTCAGTATAAATAAATTTATTATTATTATTATTATTATTATTATTTTTCCAGCTGAAAACATTAAAACTTGGATAATATGTTTAGTACTTAACTTTCTTGTGAACATAATATGTATATAAAATTTTCTTTCATCTGCATTCTACTGTTTTCATTGGTCTATATTTACCTCTCGCTAAGAAAAGTATTGGATTCATGCTAAAATTCGCCTATCCAGATTTTAGTGAATAAGTACGATCCCTAGAATCCGATTATAACATTTTTAAACTGATTCCTCAAAAAGACTTAAGACCTGTTTAACTATGAATTCCTGGGAAGAGCTGAAAAGGTTTTGGTAACAATTGGACAACTGGAAGTAGTAGTTTCTTAGAAAAATTCTTCTAAATATAATATTTTGGATATTTTTTTTATTACAAATATTGAAGTACATACAATTCTCCACCTAATACACTTAAAATTTTTATTATATCTTGTATAGATTGTAACGAAGTGCTACTTCGTTTAGAAACAGTTTTTTTTTCTCCACTGGAAAATCTCAAGATGTTTAGCCGCAGTTAGGAAGTGGAGAAACGTATAACCTACAATACGCGTTGTTTATAACATTTGTAAAATACTCAAATATGACTTACCTGGTCGGGAAGGATCCATGAATCATATTTGAAGCAAATACTAGAGTCATATGTTAACTAGTTTTCCGATATCTAGAACAATCATAGCCTGAAATTCATTGTTGACAAACACATGTTCAACTTACCTTTTGGAGGACGCAGAAACCGGTTTTAGAGCCACCATAGTGTCAGTGATATATAGAGAAGTCGCTGTGAAACCGAGAAGTATTTCCGTCAGTGAAGATGGAATCCGCTGTGAAGAAACCGCCGTATTCTGTGTAAGTCGCGTGTGGTGTGTTTTCCGGCCCAACAGATACCGCTGTTGTGGACCTCTACGTGAAGAAACCGATTCAGTAGAGGACATAAACCACCAACGTGCCGTGTACGAGACCGCGTGTTCATAGACAGCCGCCGTAATAGTCCGCATGAGAAACAGCTGTTCACCACGAGTTACGAGTAAGACAAGCCGCCGCGCCAAATCTCCACTAGTCTTTGTTTACACTGACGCATCCGATCGCTCCAATATTTGAAAAAATAAGGTCCGATGACTCCGCCATGCCATAACCCATACCACACAGTGAGTTTTTTTGGATGCAACGGCATTTCATGTAACACTTGTGGGTTGTTCTCGCACCAATAACGGCAATTTTGTTTACTGACAAAGCCATTCATTAAAAAATGCTCGTCATCTGAGAAGATGACGAGCTAAAATGAGAATCATATTCAAAGGGCTCAAGGGTCTAATCAGCAAACTCCCGAAGCAATTTGTGATCGTATGGCTTCAGTTCTTGAGTCAATACGACTTTGTAACAAAAAATTCTCCAAGTTGACGTCTGAGAAAGCATCAATTATTGCGATCGTCGTGATATCAACAAATTTGGCTCATTGGCAACACTGGCTGCTGCAGCTGCAATATTCTCCTCACCTCGCACATTTCATTGTCTTGTTGGTGGCAAATTGTCTTGTAAAGTGAACTCACGCTCAAACTTTTTCATAGTGCGACGTGTAACATGCGCAGAATAAAGGTGTCTGCGATCAAATTCTCACGTGAACAAACGTTGAGCGCCCACTACTGATCGTAAACTTTGGTAATATTTTTTGATTTCTAAACGTTCGGGAAGGGTCAAACACTGCACGAGGAAACTGCAAACTATCGAAAAATCTCTATTGAAAAATCTGTCACCCCTATTGAAAGACACTTTATTAGTAAAATTTTACATTTAAAATCTATTACCATACCAAGCTTCCAATATCAAATGTCCTACCTACTTAATAACACAATAATGTCAAATAATTTAATTGTACTTGCCTACAGGCCAATACTTAGAATATTATATAGAAGGAAGAATATCGACGGATGATGGATAAATATGAAGGATAATAAATTAATACACTCCTTGTAAGGCCCGCTCTAGGGGCGGACAACTCGGATATTTGTCCGGGGCGGCAAATCTAAAGAGCGGCATTTTGGCTGGGAATGTAACAAAATATTGATAAGTTAAATACACAACTAATCGAAATGCATAATTGTCGATTTTTTTTTCTTTGGTGGATATTAACATACAATTTACATTTCGTATTTACTGTTTTGCCTAAAAGCTAAAAAATATCTGTAATCCATAATTCTGAAGAAAACAACCATAAAAGAGCGGCACGTTTAATTAAATAACAAAAAAGGATAGGTACGCTAGGTTGCGCACCGCATAGAACACGCAGGGCGCTGCATGAACTTGTTTGAAACAGGGATAGGAAAGAATATCATGCATTGACTTATTATTATCTCTAATTATAAAAGGGCTGTTTCGTTGCACAATAGCATAACTCTTGCTAATATGTCGGTGGTGATAAAAAATGCAAGTTTATATTATGTAGAATATTTGGCAATTTTATAGTTCAGTGTGATTTGTTAATTTTTAAAGGTAAGTACATCTATAAATATTAAGCTGTTTGGTTTGATAGATACATTTTTTTTAAATTGTCATAAATTTATTATTTAATTTAATTATAAATTTAAAATTATTTTGCTAAAATTACTATACTTTTTATGCGAAAGGAATTTATAGAACAGGGCAAAACACCGAGTGCTCTGTTTTAGAAAATAACTTATTTTAGGGTTCCGTACCTAAAAGGTAAAAAAGGAACACTTATGGTAAGGTTTCGGTGTCTGTCTGTTCGTCCGTCAGTATGGCACACGTGGTTTTCTTAAAAACTACACAAGCTATCGACTTGAAATTTGGCACAGTTGTAGAAGTCGTTTGCTAGTAAGTATTCTAGATGAAACATATTTCAGTATTTACAGAAATATTTTAGTTTTTTATTCAAAATGCCAATGGGGATCGAAATCAAGAGTTGTTAAAAATGACAACAATGTCAAGTGGGGTATCTTATGAAAACGCTTTGTTTACAAATTTCAGAACTTTTTTTAAATTTTTAACCGCATTACGTTTTTGTAATAGCATTAAAGATGTACCTGGTTAACAAGTGTTGTTACATATGTAACAATGTTATTTTAAAAGTTTTACATCATTCTAGTGTAGTGTAAATACAACTGCGAGGCAGTCTGCAAAAAGCTATTAAATCTATATACAGTGTGTCCCATTTAGAGGTGCCACCATTGGGATCTCGAGAACTATAAGAGATACGTTGTCGGTTAAATGGAACTTTTTGTACGCCTTTGGGAGGCCATCTCACATGTGCTTTTGTTTTTCCAAAAATTTTCATAGGGCACTAGATAATGACGAAAAATTGAATATTGTTGATTTTTTCTTTTTCAAATTACTTCTAAACTATTGGTAATTGAGAAAAAAGTTTCAAATATAAAAGATAAATATTTTTATTAACTAAACAGTGGCGTACGAAATATATTTTTATATCCGTAAATTTTTGAGATATAACACAAACTTATATTTTTTTAAATGGAACCCATATCTGATTTTAGTCTCAAAAAAATCAATATTTTTTTCTATTTTCAATGATGTAAGGGTTATTATGTTTTATATTTGTTTTGCTCCTAAAATTTAATTTTTCTCTTTAACCTTCTACTGGTGACGTGGTGCCATTATGACCCCAGCTGTTTTTAAATTTAACGCCAATTGAATAGTTTTAAAGCTAATATACAGTGGCTCCATGTACCCTTAAGTTAGATGTAGTTTATTCATTTCACATGTTTGTAACTTCATCAGTTGATTTTTTCAAGAGTTATTGTAATTCAAAATTTGATTGGGGTCATATTGGCACCACGTCACCGTTTACGTTACTAATTTAATAATGGTAAATACTTCCAAAAGTGTGCGTTTTGGTGATAAGAACTATGAAGAAACTCTTATGAAATGATTTGAAGAAGTAGAAAGTGAGATAGAGGATCATATGAATAGAAGATTAATAAATCAAAAACTTGCACGAGAATTACGTAACACTATAGGAAGAATTTTGAGAAAACCTGTTATAGACGAAGCCGTTCAGTCAGATTCGGGTAATAAAAGAAGATGTGGATTTTGTCCACGTAAAAATGACAAGAAGACAAAAAATACATATAACTTATGTAAAATACCTATGTGTCACGATTGCATAGCAATTATTTGCAAAAATTGTATAGAATAATTTTTTATTTTTGCATTATGTTTAGTGCTTGCAGCTTTTTATTTCAAGTTGTTTAATTAAACTTTTCTATTTTTTTGTAAACAAGCCATGCATAATCTTTAAAAAATATGTATTCAACATTAACATATACCTACAAAAAAAACATTATTTTAACATTTGTAAACCTCTACATTTTACAAAACATTTCCGTTTCCTTTCCTTTAATCGTAAATATATTTATTTCCAAATAACATGCCAATTATTTAATTGTGTTACCTTACTTAAATACATTGTTTAAAAGCATATTTAAAGCAAACATTAACAATTTGTTACTAGTTGCTGTGCAATAATTAGTTAAACTGTTGGGGTCAAGATGGCACCACGTCACCAGTTACGTTACAAAATTTTCACGTCACCAATAGAAGGTTAATTTCCTGAATTTTCTTATTCTCTTCCAAAAAAACAATATTATTTTTATTAATTATATTGTATCAAAATAATTTGTTCTATGCCTTTATTACTTAATATTTTCATTCTATACTCATAATTACAAATTACACTTTAATGTGCCAAGGGCGACCTGACACAAAATTAATTTGATACGAGTTTTGAGCAATTTTTTTTAACGAAATAAATTATTTAAATACAAGGAGTATTTCCAAATAGAAATCTACCAATATTTTCAAAATAATTGTGAATTTAATACAAAATAACGAAAACATAATAATTTTGAAGGCAAAACAAATATAAAACATAATAACCCTTACATCGCTGAAAAGAGAAAAAAATAATAATTTTTTTGAGTCTAAAATCAGATATGGGTTCCATTTAAAAAAATATAAGTTTGTGTTATATCTCAAAAATTTACGGATATAAAAATTTATTTCGTACGCTACTGTTTAGTTAATAAAAATATCTATCTTTTATATTTGAAACTTTTTTCTCAATTACCAATAGTTTAGAAGTTATTTGAAAAAGAAGAAATCAACAATATTCAATTTTTCGTCATTATTTAGTGCCCTATGAGAATTTTTGAAAAAAAAAAAGCACATGTGAGATGGCCTCCCAAAGGCGCAAAAAAAGTTCCATTTAACCGACATCGTATCTCTTATAGTTCTCGAGATCCCAATGGTGGCATCTCTAAATGGGACACACTGTATATAAAAAAATAAGGTTTTTCTTTGGAGCCTTAGTTATGGACTTCTACCGAACAGATTTTAATGATCCTTTTTTTAAATGAAAGCTATTAGCATGTAGCTACCCTTGGTAAGGGAGGTATAGGGATCGTGCTAAAAATCACTTATTGAGATTTTAATAAATGACCACGTTTTAAGGTCCCTAGAATCCAAATTTAACATTTTCACGATGATGTCTGTATGTGTATGTGTGTGTGTATGTATGTATGTGTGTGCGTGTGTATGTGTAGGAATTTTGTCTTCGCTCTAACTCAAATACTATCATTCAGAAAATTCTGAAACCTTGTATTTACACCCTATTCTAATATAAAAAGAAGCCATTAGATTTTGGTGTAAATGGGATAACCGGAAATGGCACTTTACCTGAAGCTCATAATGGTTTTTCTTCAAAAAAATACCATTAAATGCCATTTTTTTGGATTTTGTCGTTATGAAAATTAAAGATTATTGAATTTTCTACAGGAATACATTAATACTTTTTCTATATACTTTACAGATAAATATAAAAATATTTTTTTTTACAAGTCCCGAAGCCTAAGAAACACACAATTCCTTTGTTACACAGTTCATATTTCAAATGAATGTAACTGACAGTAACTGTCACTGTCAAAAAATTAATCACTTCAAATTAATAATAGTGACATTTTAAAAAGAAAATAGTAAATAAAGCAATAGTTTTATGCAATGGAATAGTTTGCAGCGTTAATAAATACGTAGGTATGTATTTAAATTAACAAAAATTAAATAGCGGGAGGTTTTGTGTTGGCCACATCAGATTTTTTATAAGGCCTTAAAGATTTTTTATTAAGCACCGCTGTCAACCGATAGATGACAGCACTGAGCAACATGAAGAAGAATAGAATGATTTAGAATACATACAATTTATGAAAACTGCTACAAAATAATATTTTGCATTATTTAGGGCTGGTTTATCAATGCAAAGTTAAATAATTTAACAGGTAAATATCTTAAATCATGCAAAGCTTTTATAATACAAAAGTCAAAAGTTGACCTTAAATGACAAATATGTCAACTTACAATGAAAACATGAGAAGAAATTTTTTCCCTCAAAAATTAATAAATATAATAGTTAATTTATTAATTTAAATATGGTAAGTAATTTAATAATATTGAGCAAAATTAATAGAGATACATATTTTGTAATATTTTAAAAATTTATTGAATTATATATCCTTTATCTAAAATACAGCTCTATAAAGCTGGCTCAGCATTTTCATCTCACAACAATAAACATTGTTCTACTATTTAAAGCTCATTTATTGCTAATTTATTGCTCATGTAAAAAATTTATTGTTCTAGCCGTTTTGGAGAAAATTGATGTGAGCTAGCTTAAAGACAAGCTAGCTCACAACCAAAAATTAAAAAAATAAACATGTCACAAGATAGAATACGATCAGATATAATTTATTGCTCTAATTAAAAATTTATTGCTTGCAAATAAACAAGTTTTTAGATACATGCAATGTATACAAGCCGTTTGGGCATACTTAATGAATATCTGACTTCAAAAACAGTTTGTCTAAGATAATTATACTGTCCCGCAGGTCACATGTTAGTTTAAAACAATATACACGTGTGTGAGCTACAGCAATAAATTATTTTAACCGTGCATTTAGCTAAAATTCGATTTTTTTTTTCCATGAAAATTATACTTTCTCGCAGGTCATATAATAGGATACATCAATTTACACGTGTGTGAATTGGAGCAGCAAATTATTTTAGCCGTGAATTTAGCTTAAACTCGAATTTTGAACATGTTTCGCATTAAAAATTATTAGGGTACACTCAATTTAAACTTGTGTGAGCCGGAGCAATAAATTATTTTAGCCGTGAATTTAGCTTAAACTCGAATTTTGGGCATATTTCGCATTAAAAATTATTTGTCGTCCTGAAGCCTTTCAAAAACTCTTTTTCCATGGAAATTACACATTCTCGCAGATTAGGTTACAACAATTTAAACGTGTGTGAGCCGGAGCAATAAATTATTTTAGCCGTGAATTTAGCTTAAACTCGAATTTTGGACATATTTCGCATTAAAAATTATTTGTCGTCCTAAAGCCTTTCAAAAACTGTTTTTCCATGGAAATTATACATTCTCGCAGATCACATATTAGGTTACAACAATTTAAACTTGTGTGAGCCGGAGCAATAAATTATTTTAGCCGTGAATTTAGCTTAAACTCGAATTTTGGACATATTTCGTATTAAAAATTATTTGTCGCCCTAGAACCTTGCAAAAACTATTTTTCCATGGAAATTATACTTTCTGGCAACACACATATTAGGTTACAACAATTTACACGTGTGTGAGCTGGAGCAATAAATTATTTTAGCTGTGAATTTAGATTAAACTCGAATTTTGGACATATTTCGCATTAAAAATTATATGTCGCCCTAGAACCCTGCAAAAACTATTTTTCTATGGAAATTATACTTTCTGGCAGGACACATATTAGGTTACAACAATTTACACGTGTGTGAGCTGGAGCAATAAATTATTTTAGCTGTGAATTTAGATTAAACTCGAATTTTGGACATATTTCGCATTAAAAATTATCTGTCGTCCTAGAGCCTTGCAAAAACTGTTTTTCCATGGAAATTATACTTTATCGCTGGACACATATTAGGTTACAACAATTTACACGTGTGTGAGCTGGAGCAATAAATTATTTTAGCCGTGAATTTAGATTAAACTCGAATTTTGGAAATATTTCGCATTAAAAATTATCTGTCGTCCTAGAGCCTTGCAAAAACTGTTTTTCCATGGAAATTATACTTTCTGGCAGGACTCATATTAGGTTACAACAATTTACACGTGTGTGAGCTGGAGCAATAAATTATTTTAGCCGTGAATTTACCTCATACTCGAATTTTGGAAATATTTCGCATTAAAAATTATATGTCATCCTAGAGCCTTGCAAAAACTGTTTTTCCTTGGAAATTATACTTTATCGCTGATTCGCAGGACACATATTAGGTTACAACAATTTACACGTGTGTGAGCTGGAGCAATAAATTATTTTAGCCGTGAATTTAGATTAAACTTGAATTTTGGAAATATTTCGCATTAAAAATTATCTGTCGTCCTAGAGCTTTGCAAAAACTGTTTTTCCATGGATATTATACTTTATCGCGTGACACATATTAGGTTACAACAATTTACACGTGTGTGAGCTGGAGCAATAAATTATTTTAGCCGTGAATTTAGCTTAAACTCGAAATTTTTACATATTTCGCATTAGAAATTATCTGTCGTCCTAGAGCCTTGCAAAAACTGTTTTTCCATGGAAATTATACTTTCTAGCAGGACACATATTATGTTACAACAATTTACACGTGTGTGAGCTGGAGCAATAAATTATTTTAGCAGTGTATTTAGCTTAAACTCGAATTTTGGACAAATTTTGCATTAAAAATTATCTGTTGTCTTAGAGCCTTTCACAAACTTATAAAGGAGACTTTAAGCTACATTATCCATAGAAGAATCCTCGATTATTTATAAAAATATGACGGGTACGTTACACCAAAATTACAGTTGACAAACTTCAAAAAAGGCAATTTTTTTAAATGGAACCCCCCCTTTTTTATTACATAAATGTGTTCTATGACAAAAAATAAGGGTACTTTATGTAACATGTCCTATGTTGAAAGTTGATAATTTCAGTAAATTAGAAAAACATGTAATCTGGTTATAATTATTTTATTAATACGGATAAGTAAACCATGGAAAAAATAAATAAATTCTAAATATAAAACTATGATTAATTTAATACATATTCAAACTGTCCTTCATTCATATGTAAGCACATAATTACTCTATTCAATACTTCTTCTTGTGTAGCATTTTTTATCATCCGAGGAGAAATGTTGTTAAATGCTGTTCGTACCCTATGTTGGCAATGTTCTTTAGTAGTTAAAGGTTTTTCATAGACGACGTTTTCAATGTAACCCCAAACAAAAAAATCAAGTGGAGTTAAATCGGGTAAACGAGGAGGCCACCTATGTGGTCCATTATTTGCAAGCCACCTATCTTCAAAAATTGTTTCCAAAAAAGTATATATTCTATGGCTATTGTGGGGTGGAGTATATTAAATTCCTTTAATCCAACGGTAAATTATCTAAGAAATCAAGTAGATGAGTTTGTTTTTAATGGCCACGCCGATAACATAAAATTATTTTTTTTCAGAAGTCATCTTCTAAGATGATACTTGTTATTATTAGTGTATTAAACTTAGGTGTCCCAACATTGATTAGACCGTAACTTTTTAATGGCCACGCCGATAACATTTTGCAATGTGATTCCAAATTGCATGATATTTTGATGTGATTTTTCCTTCTGGCGTAATTACATCGCCTTTGTATTTTAAAATACAACTACAAAAAACTTCTGCAGTAAATTTTGATGGCCTTCCTGGCAAAATACTCATTTTTATGAAATAAACGTACGAAGATAAATTTATAACACTTTATTTAACAAGGAACTAGTAATGCACATGCATAGGACAAGTCCCACAAACACACAATATTGTTGCAAAACACAGCAAAAGTCGAGAGAATATTAGAAGTACCTAGTCTACAAAAATAATATATTTAGCCACGAACGAGTTAGTTGAACTAAATGAGGAGTTATACGGCATGCCATTCAATTAATATTATTTTGTATTGCATTTCCCTCCTGCCTATCAATGGTAAGGCAGGTATTGTTCTTGGTCTATATGTTCAGTAGTAAGTTTTCAGTAAATAAATACAAATTAGGGTACCAAGAACACGATTTTTACTATTTTTATAATGATGTGTGTATGGGTGTGTCTGTGTGCGCGAGGACCACTATTAAATTTCTAAGTTTAAATGCACGGCTAAAATAATTTATTGCTCCACCTCACACGCGTGTAAATTGTTGTAAACTACTACGTAACCTACGAAAAAGTATAATTTCCGTAGAAAAACAGTTTTTGAAGGGCTCTAGAACGACAGATAAAAGAATTTATTGCTCCAGCTCACACAAGTGTACATTGTTGTAACCTAATATGTGCCCTGCGAGAAAGTATAATTTTCATGGAAAAACAGTTTTTGAAAGGCTTTAGGACGACAGATAATTTTTAATGCGAAATATGTCCAAAATTCGAGTTTAAGCTAAATACACTGCTAAAATAATTTATTGCTCCAGCTCACACACGTGTAAATTGTTGTAACCTAATATGTGACCTGCGAGAAAGTATAATTTTCATGGAAAACCAGTTTTTGCAAGGCTCTAGGGCGACAGATAATTTTTAATGCGAAATATGTTCAAAATTCGAATTTAAGCTAAATACACTGCTAAAATAATTTATTGCTCCAGCTCACACAAGTTTAAATTGTTGTAACCTAATATGTGACCTGCGAGAAAGTATAATTTCCATGGAAAAACAGTTTTTGAAAGGCTTTAGGACGACAGATAATTTTTAATGCGAAATATGTCCAAAATTCGAGTTTGAGCTAAATTCACGGCTAAAATAATTTATTGCTCCAGCTCACACACGTGTAAATTGTTGTAACCTAATATGTGACCTGCGAGAAAGTATAATTTTCATGGAAAAACAGTTTTTGAAAGGCTTCAGGACGACAGATAATTTTTAATGCGAAATATGTCCAAAATTCGAATTTAAGTTAAATACACTGCTAAAATAAATTATTGCTCCAGCTCACACAAGTTTAAATTGTTGTAACCTAATATGTGCCCTGCGAGAAAGTATAATTTCCATGGAAAAACAGATTTTGAAAGGCTCTAGGACGACAGATAATTATTAATGCGAAATATGCCCAATATTCGAGTTTGAGCTAAATTCACGGCTAAAATAATTTATTGCTCCGGCTCACACAAGTTTAAATTGTTGTAACCTAATATGTGATCTGCGAGAATGTATAATTTCCATGGAAAAACAGTTTTTGAAAGGCTTTAGGACGACAATTATTTTTTAATGCGAAATATGTTCAAAATTCGAGTTTAAGCTAAATTCACGGCTAAAATAATTTATTGCTCCAGCTCACACACGTGTACATTGTTGTAACCTAATATGTGTCCTGCGAGAAAGTATAATTTCCATGGAAAACAGTTTTTGCAAGGCTCTAGGGCGACAGATAATTTTTAATGCGAAACATGTTCAAAATTCGAGTTTAAGCTAAATTCACGGCTAAAATAATTTGCTGCTCCAATTCACACACGTGTAAATTGATGTATCCTATTATATGACCTGCGAGAAAGTATAATTTTCATGGAAAAAAAAAATCGAATTTTAGCTAAATGCACGGTTAAAATAATTTATTGCTGTAGCTCACACACGTGTATATTGTTTTAAACTAACATGTGACCTGCGGGACAGTATAATTATCTTAGACAAACTGTTTTTGAAGTCAGATATTCATTAAGTATGCCCAAACGGCTTGTATACATTGCATGTATCTAAAAACTTGTTTATTTGCAAGCAATAAATTTTTAATTAGAGCAATAAATTATATCTGATCGTATTCTATCTTGTGACATGTTTATTTTTTTAATTTTTGGTTGTGAGATAGCTTGTCTTTAAGCTAGCTCACATCAATTTTCTCCAAAACGGCTAGAGCAATAAATTTTTTACATGAGCAATAAATTAGCAATAAATGAGCTTTAAATAGTAGAACAATGTTTATTGTTGTGAGATGAAAATGCTGAGCCAGCTTTATAGAGCTCTAAAATACAGCATTATTACCTATTTAAAAATGCACAAGATTTCACGTTAACAAAATATGAACTCACATTAACGAAAACGAATTTCACACAAATGAAAAGTGAATTCCCAGTAACGAAATATGATTTCACATTAACGAAAACTGGTTTCAGGGAAAAAAAACTGAATTCACACTAATGGAAACTAATTTTAACTAAAGAAAACAGATTTTAAACCGTCGGGTTACATATTCTCGCTTCTAACGTAGCTAACATTGTTGTAATAAATTTTTATTATTGTTGTAATCAAGTTTCTGAAAAATGCTATTCGTTAGTTATTTAATATTTTATAAGGACAAAAAGACATTTTAATATATTTTATAGACAATAAAAATGCTTTATTTTTTTGCCTCTCCAAGAGGTGGCTACTGTCCCTTCTGCCCTTCCTTGGAGGTGCCCATTTAAAGTTCCTATATAAAATCTGTTTTCATTTAGTTGAAACTGGTGTTTAAATATGTGAATTCTGTTTTCATTGTTACAAAATCGGTATTGAGGAGTGATAAATTAGTTTTCGTTACTGTAAATTCAGGTTTCCTTTGTGTGAAATCAAGGTTCGTTAATGTGAAATCATATTTTGTTA
This sequence comes from Ophonus ardosiacus, assembly GCA_943142095.1. Classification (NCBI taxonomy): domain Eukaryota; kingdom Metazoa; phylum Arthropoda; class Insecta; order Coleoptera; family Carabidae; genus Ophonus; species Ophonus ardosiacus. The sequence continues at coordinate 65,876,661 of OW964823.1, forward strand.
ACGTGAAATAGAATTTCAAAAGTGTGAAATCATACTGTAAAAGGTATAGACATGCAATGATTATGCATATTGTTTTAAACCGAATAAAGATGTTAATTTGCATAATAGAAACACGTTAATCCCTGATAGATTACAATAATGCATAAAATTTTTGTGGACAATAAAAAAGCCATTATTACTACAATAATTGAACTTGAAATCCTAAATGAAACACGTTGATTACAACAATAACAATATTTGTTGGTGACTATAAATTATTTACATTATAAAATGAAGTGAATGAATAACGTTACCCCATATTTTTGTTGCAAATATTTGCAACGGGTACAGCTAGTTAAAAATATAAAATGTTACAAATCTGTGTTGTTTTAACAACAGAAAAATTCAGTTAAGTTGTTGTGACTGTTGATATGTCACTTTCTAACATCTTTTACTTATACTTATAATAAATATTATATTTGCCGAATAAATGAATATATATATATATATATATATATATATATATATATATATATATATATATATATATATTTCTCTATATAGTAGAGAAAAGTCGTCATAATCATAATCATAAAATTAAAATTAACCCAATTCTGTGATTATGTTTATGTTCATGATTCTGACTATAATTATTGCATAAACAGATCTATTATAAAAACATATTTTAATTCTTAAGACTAAGACTACAACTATGACAATGACTATGATATAGGCCCATTTAAACATCCCGCTTTTTAAAAATACATGTTGTGTCATCATTTTAGTTACAAATAGATTATAATAAAATAGAAAAAAATCTGTTGTGGCCAGCACAAAACCTTCCGTCAATACAATGTATTTTGTATATATCCCATACCAAAAGTTCCGTGAAAAAGATTCTGTATATCCTATAAAATTGTAACACGAACACACTATTTTGTACAAATTCTATACCGAAAGTTCCTTTCCCTATTTTATTAGGGGTCGCTGTTTCTTACTCTTCTCTTTTAATCATTCCTGTCCAACGCATCTTCTTCACACAATTCTTCCTCTCTCAAATCTTCTGCTACACAGTCCTTCCATCTTCTTCTCTTTGGAGGGACACTCTATCACATTCACACATAACTTTCTGACACTGTACTTTCAACTTTGGTTTTGCATTTGACACTGACATCTGTCAATTAAATTTTTCTGAATTTATCTGTTGTTTCCATAATTTTAACATAGCTGACTAATTTTTGAAAGTTAATCTCTCTTAATGTCTCTATAACTCTATATCTATTGAATATGAACGAAACTTTATAATCAAACCGTATAGAGAATAAGATATTCGTTCATATTGATAATCACAAAATGTCGAAAAATAATATTAAACTGCGTTTTTTCAAGAAAAACTGTTAAAAACTTCAAATAAGGGTACTTCCGGTGGATCAATTATAACCAAAATCTAATCAGCTCTTCATATGGATGTAAAGAAGAGGAATACGAAAGAATTATAATTTTTAGAATTGTAGTATTGGAGTTATCGTCGGAGAAAAATTTGTCACACACGGACACACACACGGACACACACACGGACACACACACATACAGACATCATCTTAAAAATAGTAAATTCGTATTCTAGGGGCCCTAAAACGTGCTTATTCATTAAAAACTCACCAACGAATTTTTTGACCAAAGACAATACCTTCCTTTTACGGAAGGTAAAAATACAATTATTAATATGCTAATATTACCAATTATGAATTAAAAATTCACTATGTTCAAAACGAGCGCTATATTGATGGCGTCACCCATACTGCTGACGCATGCTCACAACAGTTGTATACAGTTGGTTGTGGAAAACGTTTGTCCGTCCTGACTTCATTGGAATGTTTGTGCTTGACGCCGGGAATTTTAAAAGAAAAACAGGTTAAGTTGAGTTTGTAATTTCTTTTATTTGAAAAAAAGTAAGTAAACGAAATTACAAACCCTAATAATTTTTAAAACCAAATGTTTCTTCTTGTTTTAGGATATGAACCCAGAATTTGTAAAAGCGGATAGTCGAAATTTGCCATATGTAGATACAGTCATGATTCATATGTTTTATACTGTGCAATTATTATTTATAAGTATAATTATGTAGTATTTCATAAACATTACATGCTGTATGTAATACACAGTTAAAAACAAAAACGCATTATACCTAAACATGCAAAAAAAACAAAGAATCTATCTTTTTCTTGGTTATTTATTTATTTATTTATTTATTTATTTTTTATTTATTTATTTATTACCTCAACAGGATGAAAATCCCAAATATAGAGGAATATTAAACATAAAATATACATTTTTCGATACATCGATGTAATGCTGTAAGTATAATTCATGAACAGTAAAAGTATACAGAAAAGAATGTAACCTAAATTTTTACAAAATAACTAGATAATGTTTACGTTTTTGCAAGAAATATAGAACTAATTGTCATAATATAGTATTTATTATAATTAATATTATGTAGCTTGTTGCTACATTCACAAGCCTAATGTTTTTGAGACAGTCAGTAACAAGCAACACAACAACATGGCTTCTAGTCGAGTCATGCAGTGAATATGTTTTATGTTATAAAGTTGTACAAAGTAAATAATTAATAAAAATAATAATTAAAACCCACAACATCTATTATTACATGGCGCAGCCGGTAAAAACATAGTGTAAATAAGTTCAGTATAAAATGGATGGCGTCAGATTACCTGAGCCCATGTCTTTTGAAGGCAACGTGGAGAACAATTTTAAAAGATTTCTCCAACATTTTGAGATATTTCTGACTGCATCGGGGAAAGATTCAGCCGTAGATAAAGTAAAAATTGCTTTGTTACTAAATGTTGTGGGGCCAGAAGGAATAGAAATATACAACAGTTTGAAGCTCACAAGCGAACAGCAAGCTTCATATGAGGTAGTAGTTGAGGAGTTCAAAAAGTTTTGCACCCCGAAGAAAAATAAAATTTATGAAAGATTCGTATTCAACTCCAGGTGTCAGCAGGCAAGTGAACCATTCGATCATTTTTTAAGTGATATTAAAAGATTAATAAAATCTTGTGAATATGGAGAGCAAGAGGAGTCTATTTTAGTTGACCGTATAGTGCTTGGGGTCAGCGACAGAAAGTTACAAGAAAAGTTATTAACTATGCCTACAGTAACCTTAAAAGAAGCAGCTGAAATATGTAAACATGCAGAGATAACCAAACAACGAGTGAAGACTATCTTGGAGGATGAACCTAGTAAAATTGATCAAGTAAAATCACAAGAACGAGGTAAAGAAAGCATCAACAAGAATTCAAGTAAAGGAGGCAAAGAAATAAATTGTAGCAGGTGTAACAGAAAGCATTTGCCAAAGAAGTGTCCGGCTTATGGCAAAGCTTGCCATAAATGTAAGAAGTTGGGTCATTTTAGCAGCGCATGCAGAGTGAAACAAGTCAAAGAAATTGTTGCTGACGAAGATGTATTCATTGGCGAAGTTAGTTCAGTTGGTGCTGTTACAAATAATGCTTGGTTTGAAGCTGTAGAAATAGCTGGTCGTCCCATACAGTTCAAGATAGACACAGGAGCAGAAGTGAACATCATTCCGAACAAACTACTCCAAGAAATAAACAGGGGCCAGAAAATTAAAATGCAGGCAACCCCTGTCACACTTGAGGCATATGGTGGTATGAAAATAAATCCTATAGGATGTGTAAACATGAACTGTAAAGTAAGAAATAAATTTATAGAATTAGTTTTCGCAGTAGTAGATTTAAATGTAAAGCCATTGTTAGGGTTAAGTGCATGCTCTGACATAGGATTAGTTAAACGAATAGATAATTTAGAAATAAAAGACAAAAATCAGTTTTTCAAAGATTACTCAGACATTTTTGAAGGTTTAGGAAAATTTCATACAAAGTGTAAAATAGAATTAAAAGAAAATGTTAATCCTGTGGCGCGTCCAGCACGACGTGTACCACTTGCTATTAGAGATAGATTAAAGAAAAAGTTAGATAAATTAGTTAGTCAAAAGATAATTAGTAAAGTAGATACGCCCTCTGATTGGGTAAGTAATCTTGTGATCATTGAGAAAACTGATGGAAATTTAAGATTATGCTTATTTCTTTTTTAAAACCTCTCAACAGGATTAAATCCCAATTACTGAGTAGGTTCACATACACAAACATCCATGCCTTAGTGGGATTCGAACCCAGAACCCCAAGCACACTCATGACTAAGAGACGTTGCTCTAACCATTGAGCCACTGGAGCCTAGATCCTAAAGAGTTAAATAAAAATATTAAACGAGAATTTTTTGAAATTCCAACTGCTGAAGAAATAAGTTCAAAGTTAACTGGTAAACAGTTCTTCACAGTTTTAGATTTCAAAGATGGATTTTACCAGATAGAACTTGATTCTCAGTCTAGTAAACTTTGTACTTTTTCTACTCCGTTTGGTACCTATAAGTTTGACCGTCTACCATTTGGTTTGAATATTGCACCGGAAATTTTTCAAAAGCTAAATGTACAAAATTTTGCGGATATTCCAAATGTCATAATATACTTCGATGATCTGTTAATTCATGCAAATAGTCGTGAGGAGCACGATAAAACTTTGAAAGCTGTAGCTAATAGAGCTAGGGAATTGAATGTAAAGTTTAATAAAAGTAAAGTACAGTTTTGCTTAAATGAAGTTAAGTACTTAGGCTATTTGTTTAGTAAAGCTGGTAAAAAGGTTGATCTAGATAAAATTAAAATAATAAGGGAGTTGAAAAAACCGACAAATAAAAAAGAACTTCAGAGTTTGTTAGGATTTTTCAATTCTATGAGAGAATTTGTACCTAATTTAGCTGAGAGTACTGCTCCTCTTCGAGAACTTTTAAAAAAGAATGTAGAATGGCAATGGCTTGACGTTCATACTAAGGTATTTGATAAAATTAAAATTAACATTGAAAATGCTCAGACTTTGTTACATTTTGATAGTAATAAGGAAATAGTACTGCAAACTGATGCGTCTAATAATGGTTTAGGCTGTTGTTTATTGCAAGGTAAACGCCCAGTTGCGTATGCTTCGCGATCTCTAACTGATACTGAAAAACAGTATGCAGTTATAGAGAAAGAGCTATTAGCAATTGTTTACGGTGTTAAAAAGTTTCACAATTATATTTATGGACGCCCAATAAAAGTAATCACAGATCATAAACCTAATGTTGCAGTATTGAACAAAGATTTGTGTAAAATTAATTCTGCTAGACTTCAAAGGCTTAGATTAAAATTGCTTAAATATGATATTAAAATTGAGTATTTGCCAGGAAAATATTTACTTATAGCAGATTATTTGTCCAGATATGTATGTAATGAAAAAACAGTAGATGATCCTGAACTGAACGAAGTTGTACACGAAGTAGTAAAGTACTTAAGAATTAGTGATGATAAAAAGAAAGAGTTTCAGGATTATACAAAAACGGATGAAGTTTTGCAAAAGGTAAATAAATTTCATTTTAATGGTTGGGACAAAAATCAATGTAAAACAAGTGAGATGAGTTGCTATTAAAAGTGATATTGAGGTAAGAGATGATCTACTATTTTTTCATGATAGAGTTATAGTTCCTACTAAGTTAAGAAGTAAGATGTTAAAACTGTTGCATGAAGGTCACTTTGGTATCAACAGAACTCGCGACAGAGCTAAAGATATCATGTATTGGCCCGGTATGATGTCAGATATTGAAACAATGATAAAACAATGTAAAGTCTGTGAAACTTATAGATCTGTTAATACCAGAGAACCGCTAATGTTACATGAAATGCCTGAATTGCCGTTCCAAAAAGTAGCATCAGATCTTTTTGAATATCAGGGTAAGAATTATTTAGTACTGATTGACTATCTAACAAAATGGCTAGAAGTTATTCCACTTAAAAGTAAACAAACCAAAGATGTAATTAATGCATTTAAAATTATTTTTGCTACTCATGGAGTACCTGATAAGGTAATTTCTGATAATAATCCCTATTCGTCTTGGGAATGTCGGAATTTCGCCAAACAGTGGGGTTTTGAATTTGTCACCAGTAGTCCGAGATATCCAAGGTCAAATGGCTTGTCCGAACGAGCAGTTCAGATAGCAAAAAATATGTTGCGTAAAAGTGACGACTTAAGTATTGCTCTTATGGAGTACCGTAATACACCAATCACTGGCTTAAAGCGTTCTCCTGCTCAACTAATTTTTAATGTGAAACAGAAAACAAAGTTACCCATAAGAGTTACTTACGATAATGAAATAAATAAAGAGTTTAAGGAAAATTTAGATGTTAAGAGACAATTGTATAAACATTATTATGATCGACAGACAAGAAGTGTAGATAACAATTTCAAAGAGGGTGATAATATAGTATATAGAGACCAAGGTAAATGGAAACCTGCCCAAATTGTGTCAGCACATAATTCCCCTCGTTCGTTCATTATTAAAAATGAATTAGGTAATAATATTCGTAGAAACAACTTTCATTTAAGAAAGTCTTACAACACATATCAAGCAGAGTATGATCCTGTTAGTACAACACCCATGTCCATCGATCATAGTAATCATAGCAGTCCTAGTGAAAATGTTCCATTAGGTCCTAGACCAAAAAGGCAAATAAATGTACCAGCTAGATATAAAGATTTTTATTTATATAAATAAATACTTCAAAAGAGGGAGGTGTCATAATATAGTATTTATTATAATTAATATTATGTAGCTTGTTGCTACATTCACAAGCCTAATGTTTTTGAGACAGTCAGTAACAAGCAACACAACAACATGGCGTCTAGTCGAGTCATGCAGTGAATATGTTTTATGTTATAAAGTTGTACAAAGTAAATTATTAATAAAAATAATAATTAAAACCCACAACATCTATTATTACACTAATTCTTTCTTAAATCTAACAATGGTATTGAAAAATAGATCAAGATCATCAATACTAGATACAAGTATATTAAAATTAACACACTTTTGTTTGATAGGTGATTGAAGTTCATAATTTGTCTTAGATGTAGATAGGTTAGCTTAAACTTTGATCTTAATCGAGGAATATAGAAATTGAAACTAGACAAAATCATGGTATCATCTATCATGTTATTCATAATCTTATATAGATATAAACAAGAATAAATTTTCCTACGATCATCAAGTGATAGAACTCCAAATTCAATTAAACAATTGTTGTAGTTAAACTTATACTTGGGGTAAGTATTATATCTCTTGTAATACATATATTTGACAATTTTTTTCTGTACAGCTTCAATTGCATCAGTATGTTTATTATAAACTGGACTCCAAACTTGTGAGCAGTATTCAAGCTTTGAACGAACAAAGGAATAATACAATGTCATCAGTGTACGTTGGTTACAAAAGGAACGTGTGTTACGGATGACAAAGCCTAGATTTCTATTCGAAATTTTTAGTAAAGAGTTGAAGTGTGGTACAAAACTGCATTGTCTATCGAATAGAATTCCCAAATCTGTCATTTGTGCGACACTATCCAAGATATTATCATGCATAGTATACTGATGAATTAATGGAGTCTTTTTACAGAGTATGTCATTGTCTTGCATTTCTTATAATTAAATGAGAGCTTAGAGGATGAAGACCAAATCAAGATATTGTTTATGTCAGATTGCAGAGCATTACAGTCCTCAGTTGTATTGACAGTTTTAAAAAGTTTAATGTCATCAGCATAAAGTAGGATATTTGAGTTTTGAATCACATGAACTATGTCATTAATGAACAATAGAAACAATAATGTTATGTTTATGTCATGTGTTTTGCTGCGGATGAGTTTAGAAAGAAACGAAATATGTCAGGCATTTTCACATAATTTTCACTTCACTATGTCCGTTTTACTTATTCTAGGCCTCTCTTTCTAAGCCGTGAGTGTGGCGTCAGCAAATACTAGTGGAGTATTTTTTACCAAAATAAAAAAATACGTGTCTCATATTTTTCTATATAGATTAACATTAAAAAATTAGAAAAACGTGAACAACCCAATTGTTGCATAAATCCGGTTTGAGTGTATAAATTTAGATTTAGACAAAACCGCAATGTCCAAACATAGCATAAATTCTCACCTCCATTTTGATTTTCAAAATGTAAAAATACTAGTCTCAGAAAGTTATTATAAAAAACGGAACTTTTTGGAAATGATTTAGGTATACAAATACAATAATAGTAACAGTATAAATTATAGAATACCGAACATCTTAATAAACTTTACAAAATATTTTAGATAAAAAAAAAAAAAAAAAATTCTGTTTAAATTTGCGGCAATATACACACCAACAGAATTTTTCTGTTGTTAAATCAACACAGATTAGTAACATTGTATATTATTAATTTGTTAGCTTTTTGCAGACTTTCTAGCAGTTCTATTTCCACTGCAGCACAATGACTGTAAAACTTTTAAAATAACATTGTCACATGCATATGTGACAATGTTATTTTATAAGTTTTACAACTATATTCTTCATTTTATATAAAATTATAAGTATTAAACTGTGGGCAAGTATAATTAATTACGATACATTTGATTCTATTGCCAAAATATATTTGACAAACATGCCACTGATCTGACAAACTATCCGGGTGATCTGTTAATAATATTATTCATTGGTAGATATTGTGTATAATTATTGAGAGAAAAATTATCATTTTGTTTCATTTGTATATCTTTTAATGAAATAATAATTAGAATAGTCATTCGATCAGTTTGATTCTAATAAAAACATCTGTTGTGGCCAGCGCAATTCCTCTAGCCAATTTTATATTAGGCTATAAATATTGTATTTAACATTTCTGGTACACAAAAAATATTCTAATTACATCTATTTTTTATTTTTCAATTCATTCTATGAACAAGTTTCCTCCTACTCTTCTCAATGTTCGAGATTCTTCCAATTCACTGACGAGATTGGCGGTATTTCTGAAAGGTATATGGTGAGATATATGTATAGCAAGCGCGTGTTTCGTTGACCTGTTACTGTACATACTTTGGCTTACAAATGAATCCCGTTTCTGTTTATACCAATTTTAGATGTTGACGGAGTCTTTTCCTTGTTATAAAAAATAGCATATTATAATTACTATTACATCTCGACTTGTCCAAGTACGAATTTTAGGTTTTCCGGATTCAAGAATATTGTCAATTTAACGCCCGGCAGCTATATCTATAATTTTAAATATTTAATTATTGATAAAATATCATATATTAAATGTACTTCCCAGAAAAAGCCTTCAGTAATATCTCTGGATTTTTTACACTGATATTTATGTCATTTACAAACATTTTAATTTTTCAACTGGTTTCCATGGGCTATTTGATGGATACAATGAATTATTTTATAAATTTATAACTCTCTATCTCTAAATTTATAGAAGATATAATAAAAATGCTTAATATACTAGAAAGAGAATCTTATATTCTTTAATATGTGCTGTAACACAAATATCCAAAAAATAATATTTAGAAGATTTTTTTTATGAAACTACTACTTTCGGTTGTCCAATTGTTACCAAAACCTTTTCAGCTCTTCTCATGAATGTCAGATTGATGAATTCATAGTTAAACTGCTCTTATGTCTTATAGTTTTTGAGTGATCGTCCATCGTCCCTCCAACATCCACACATACACTCATACACACATACACATACATGCACACATACACACACACACACACACACACACACACACACACACACACACAGAGAGAGACACACAGACATCATCGTAAAAATGTTACAATTGGTTTATACAGACCTTAAATCGTATATCGAATCCAATCGCTCTCTTAGTGGAAGGTAAAAAACAGTATTTGATACTTAGTGCAATTTGTTTGTGCTGATAATAACCATTGTATCAACAAATGCTACTTCGTCTCTCTCAACAAATTTCAAGGAGTTGGTAAAGAATTGTATTAGTTTTATATTTTATCAATTAGTTCGCTTAAATGGACAAAATCAATAGTATTCATCGATGAGGAACAAAATTTTGTAAAGGAATAGAGTAACCTTACATACCGTATAACTAAATCAATATTTTCTAAAGGACCAAGGCAAAGGATATCCTAACACCTATTCGGCATTTTATGTTTGATATCTGACGGAATATCTATAAACCCTTTTTGTCGTAGTAAATCTTCATATCTTGTCATGGTTTGTTTGATCTATGAAAGTTATGTATATGAATATGTTTACAAGCTGTTTATCTTTCTCCTCTTATAAGAAGTAGCATTTTTCTTGATATGGTCCCATTTCGAAAATGAAATTTGTCCACATGTGAAAAGAATACATATTTTTACCTCATGCTAAGAGAGGTGTTGGATTCATGGCAAAATTCGCATACCCAGATTTTAGTGAATAAGCACGATTTAAGGCCCCTAGAATCCGATTATAAAATTTTCACAATGGTGTCTGTGTAAGTGTGTGTGGATGTATGTATGTATGTATGTGCGTATGTAGGTATGTGTGTGTGTGTGTGTGTGTCTGGATGTTGCAGGGACGATTCCTCAAAAACTATAAGACCTGTTTAACCATGAATCAATCTGACATTCCTGGGAAGAGCTGAAAAGGTTTTGGTAACAATTAAACATGAGAAATAGTTTCTTAAAAAAAAAAACTATCCTAATTATAATTTTTAGTAAATTTTTGTTATTACAAATATTGAAGAACATAAAATTTTCCATACAATACACTTAAATTTTTTATTACATGTTGTACAGATTTAAAGATAAGGACATTATAATATATAGTAATCGGATGTCATATATCGCAGAGGTTAAACTACACTAAGGAAACCAGTTGACAAATTCAAAAGTTTATAACAATAATGTTTACAACAGTTTATAAATGACAGATGTCAATGTCAAAAATCAACAGTTTTAGTGATATTTTGAAAGCTTTTCCTGGGAAGTACATCTTTATTATTGTTTTATTAATAAAATATTTAAAATTACAGAAAACATGTTAAATACATTCTGCATTAATCTATTTCGTTTTTTTTTTTTACAATAATGACCCATGAACTAGTCCATTATAATGATAAAAACGTATGAAATATTATTTGTGTGGTAACACCACAAATGCAACCGAATAGTAAACGAAGAAACCCTCATGCTTGACAAGTTGAAAATTCTAAGCAATTCTAGCTTTTTGTTTCCGGAGATAAATAAATATATCATCACGGCATATTACCCATTTCTGGGTGTGCCAGTATCTACAGCACATGTAGACATCGGTAATGATGATGATATATTTTACCGTGTGGGCGCTTACTAGGCGTCACTTCACGGGCACTCATAGCTGCTGTAGACAGTGTACCACAGGGGTGACTTTTGTGCCATTAAAATTGGAAAATTTGGCGTCTGTCGGGATCGAACCCCGTTCCTCCAGGTTCGCGACCAGACACTTAGGCACGCGGAGATTAATATAGATTACTAGAATGTCATTATACTTGTAAAATTTTAAAAAGATTACTACAGTACTATTACCGTCTAATTTCGTAGCGTCCTTATTTTAATCAACCTGGTCGACGTTCCAGTAATTTTTGTCGTGGTGTATTTTGTCCTACTGCGCTCTTTCGGTTCAAGGTGAACCTGATTTCTTTGGTTTTGTGTTTTTTGGTAAAATTTGTTCTTCTGTGTTGAGATGTTTTTCCAGCTTATTTGGAAATGTGTTTCTACTGGAGGATTCTGGGTTTTATGCACAGTATTTTTGCAACAGAGGTTATTTTCACTATAAAGCCGATCAGTATCTTCAGGTAAGATTTTCCACTCGCACCTATTTATAATGGTTGTAACTTCATAAGGACTAATTTTATTCGTTCTTTTTACGCTTTTATTTTACCGCTACCGACCACTTTTAATTTTTACTGTTTAATTTTATATTGAAGTGTAATTTTAGGTTTAATCTGAGTTACAAATAGATTATAATCCTTACCGTACAGTTTTGAGAATGCTATTCTAAACATTCACACTGCGTACTTGACTTTATCGTACCGCCAGCAATAGGAGTGACGATTATCGTGAATTTACGTCCATGCTCACATCATACACGTACATGTATTGATGGAGTTTTAGAGCCGTCGTCGAAGTCCAGCATCGAAACGTTTCTACCGCACCTTTTGTCTGGCTGGAGCCGGAAATATTTTGGAAGTACCACCACAACTGCGTACTTACATTTTTGGCCTGTCAGGATTCTACATCCAGACTGTGACTACATGGAAGGGACGCGTAATGAAAACGACTGCGGCAAATAAATTTTTATGCAACCCGTTGTTGTATAGTATTCCCCTCTCTTTCTCTCTCATTAAAGATATAGAGAATTTTACAACTTGAAATTGTTTTTTAAGTTGTATGATACGTAAAAATTAGATAACAAGTTGCAATAAGAATCATAAAACAAAAATATACAAAAGTATATACATACAAGGTGGTTTTGAACTTAATGCCATAAATTTAAGGGTAAGTCGTGACATGTGTAGATTACAAAACAGAAAGAATTTTTAAAAAATTCGAAAAAAGAAAATTCAACTTTTGTTAAGGAAACTTTTTTTTTACTGCTGTTTTAATTAATATTTCATTAAAAATATAGTTATCAAAGATACATTCAAAATTAGTTGTATAAGATATTATTCTTAATATTTATTTATAATATGTAACCCTTTTTGTATCTTTCAGTGTAAGGGTGTCGGGCATGCCGAGCCGCAGTGTGATATCGCTGATGTGTAGCCTGCTCGGACTTGCCGATCACAAAGCTGACATTCTAACCACATTACCGTACTGCCGGCATTATTCTTAATAATGAAGTTAAATAGCATTTTTAACGAAAATAATTGTATAATACATATTATTTTCCTCGGAAGTGTTACTTAAAAGTGTTTTTTGCAGTGCTCTCTTTCTTAAAAAATGTATTCTAATTCTGAGTTAGGGGATATGTTGCTAATTTATGGTGAAATCGGACAAAACGCAGTTCTAGCAGCAGATCTGTATGCCGATCGGAATTCTGGAAAACGGCAGTCTGATCGCTGGATGTCTATCACAGTGACACAACGTCTTCGCGACACAGGGAATTTAGGAAGAAATAATGGACGAGATGGCGGCGGTGGCAGACTACCCCGCAACATTGAAGATGAAGTCCTAGACTTGGTGCATGCTGACCGTACAATCAGTAGCAGAGGAATATCTTGTGTTGTAGGAGAAATATCTCAATCGACTGTTCTGAACATTTTACATAGGAATGATTATCATCCATTCCATTTTCAGCGTGTTCAAGGATTAATGCCTACTGATCACCAAGATAGAATGATATTTTGCCAGTGTATTCTCCAACAACATGCTGTAAATTTAAATTTTACTTCGCATGTAGTGTCTCACTAATTCAACGTAGTGCATTGTGCGTAGCTGTGGGAGGTGATCATTTTGAACAATATTTATGAGTTTTGTGTTTATTCTTAATTGATTTTGAAGGTAAGTATTTTCTTCATATTAAAATTGTTACATGAAAATTCAAAGTTTCTAGTACTGTTGCTATTTATTAGTTTAATCCTTCCTGTTTTGCTTTTTTTAAATAAAAATAATTCTGCGAAATATTAATATTAACCTTTCCTATGGTTTATTGAGTTCTCAAAATAAATTACGTTAGAAATAATTAAAATTTGATTACCCATAAACATTACGTAAATTAATTTCAAGTATTAAATTTACGTTTATATTTACAGAAAAATGCAAGTGCGTTGCCAGTGGTCCAGTGGTACCTAAAATGTTAATTTAATGAAAACTTCCCTTACGAATTTTTTAAAAATTATTACTGTTTCGTAATCTACACATGTCATACTACTTACCCTTAAATTTATGATATTAAGTTCAAAACCACCCTGTATACATATACAGGTTGTCCCAAATTGATTAGGCTACCATTGGGATCTCGGAAACTATAAGAGCTACGAGGTCGGTTAAATGGGCAATGTTGTGTAGTTTTAAGGGTTGATTCAGATGTTGTTAAGAAACATTCAAAATTCCGAACAGTTTGAAAATTATGCAAAAAAAAACTAAAAATCGCGATTTTAAAAAATGTCAAATAACTCCGTAATTATAAAAGATATAAAAAAAATGTTTCATATAAAAGTTACAGTATTTAATAAGGCAAACTTAAAAATGTTGTCAGTATAAAATTCAAGATGGCGGTATTCAAGATATTAATAGCAACTTTCTTATTTTAAATGGGCGCCTATTGGATTTTTTCATTATTAAATAGAACTTTTCTTTCTCTTTTCAACAATGTATAGCAAAGTATGTTTACATTAAAATTTAATAAAGATATTAATTATTTCAATTTGATAACTAATCAAATAAGCTTAAAAACAAATGCAAGTACATTTTTTTTAAACAAATCAGAAACAAAACAACTTAACACTAATGTGACAATAATTTATAACAAATGCTTAAAATTCTGACCATTGTTAAGTAAACATAAATGAACACGTTTTGCAACACTGGCAGTTACTGTCCGCAATGCATTGCGATTAATACTATTAAAAGAGTTCACTACTGCTTCACGTAATTCCACTACATTATTGTAAATAATGTTACTGCCATACACTTTATCTTTTAAAGTGCCCCACAAATAAAAATCGAGAGGCGTTAAGTCTGGTGATCTAGCTGGCCATGAAATGGGTGTGTTAGTCGCTATGATTCTATTATTAAAGCGATTGTTTAAATAATTAATAACATTTCTAGCATTATAAGCAGGAGCACCATCTTGCTGATACCAAATTCGGTAATTTTGTGTCAATGGTAAATCATCCAGTAAATCTTCAAGGGATGTCTGAAGGATTTCCAAATATCGTTGTGCAGTTAGGTTTCCATCAAAAATTATAAGGCCAACTAAATTATTTCCTAATATGCCACAAAAAAACATTAAACCCGAACCTATCTTGATATCACCGTGGAATCACTATGCGTGGATTTTATTGTGCCCAATAATGCTCGTTATAACGAATAAATAAGCCACAGTTAGAAAAGCGAGATTCATCAGTCCCTAAAATCTGATTAATAAAATCATTATTTTGTCTTATTTGGTTAGTAAACCTGTTGAAATAGTACATTTATATTAGAACATTTCGACACGCGCCTACTTAAAGGATTATCATGTTTGGTTGATACAGAATTCAATTGTCATATAAATATAAATAGATATAAAAAATGTCATGTAATAATTTATATTTGAATAAAACTAGTTCATTCTAATTCATCCATTTAACATGGTAGCAGAGCGTAGTTAAGTAGAACTGGAATAATAATTACGAAAAGTAAGAAATTTTAGAAGAGCCAAGAAAATGACAGATATTACGATACCGGTGTTTGATGGCGAAGATTATGGAAGTTGGAAGAAACGTATTCTTATGTATCTGAAAATGAAACAGTGTGAAGTGACGGTTTCAAGAGTGAAACAAGATGCAGATGGAGAAGACTGGGATCAAAAGGATCTAAAAGCTGTAAATTACATATATAGTGCTATTACAAATAAACAATTAGAGTTTGTGAGTGACAAAGAAACAGCATATGAAATTATGAAAAAATTTGATGAACTATATTCTAAAGAATCAACAGCATTACAAATAGTTTGCAGAAATAAATTAGAAAGATTGAGACTAAAAAACTATAGTGATACGTCAGTATTCTTTATTGATTTTGAAAAAGCAGTAAATGAGTTAAAATGCGCTGGAGCAAAGATAACTGAAAAAGAAAAGATGAACTATATGTTGCGAACATTGCCAGACTCTTTAAGTTATATTGGAGATTTAGTTGACGTTTTGAAAGAAGAAGATCAAACAGTAGAATATGTAAAGAGTAAAATTAAAATGATCAATTTGAAAGACAATGAAGAATGTGTAAATTCGAACTCAAAATCAAATGTTTTTGTAACAGAAAACAAATCGAGAACAAGGAAACAAGAACAGACGTGCTACAATTGTGGGAAGCCAGGGCATTTCAAGAGGAATTGTTATCAGGTTGCAGAAGGCAGAGTGTCGTCGTGGAGGCGCGGTGCGCAGCATCATCAACAACGTGGAGTATATGGAAATTGGCAACGTGGTCGAGGCGGTGGCAGCCAGCAGCAGAGTTCGAGAAATGGTTGGTATCCAGGTAGTCGAGGTTATCAACAGGGTGGACATGGAGCGAACAGCTTCAATACAGAAGTTCAAAATATGACGACGACATGCGAAGAAGCAGGAAAAGGTAATAATGATAAAATAAAAATTGATTGGTTGTTAGATAGTGGTTGTACAGATCATGTGATTAACAATGATAAATATTTTAGTGATAGCGTAATTTTAAAGCAGCCTGTAAATGTAAAAATAGGTGATGGTAAAATATTAAAAGCCACAAAAGTAGGAAATGTAATTAGTTATTTTCCAGTTTATAATCGAAAAATTCAAATTAATATGTCAAATGTATTTTATGTTAAAGAAATGAATAGAAATTTAATTAGTTATGCTAAAGTCACAGATACAAATAAAATTATATCAATAAATAATAATTCAAAAATTTATAATAGAAATAATAAATTGATTGCGATTGCGTGGAAAGAAGACAGATTATATAAAATGACTAGTGAAATTAAAAATAAAGAAGTTAATACAACAAGTAGAAGTACTAATTTAACATTAAAAGAAAAATGGCATCGCATACTAGGACATGTAAATTTTAATTATTTAAATACATTGTGTAAAAATCAATTATTAGATGGAATACCTAAAAAATTAGAATCGGAATACATGAAATGTGAAATATGTATTGAAAATAAAATGCATAATATGCCTTTTGAAAATAATAGAAGTAAAGCTAAAGAGATTTTAGAAATAGTTCACACGGATTTGAATGGGCCTCATACGACTATTGGGATAAATGGTGAAAAATATTTTCTAACATTTATTGACGACTATAGTAAAGTAGCTAGAATTTATACCATTAAGTCAAAAAGTCAAGTTTATGATTGTTTCGTAGAGTACATAAATCAAATTGAAAATTTAACAGGTAAAACTATTAAGAAATTAAGATGCGACAATGGAAAAGAGTACTTAAATTCACAAATTTATCATTTAACTAGAGAAAAAGGAATTATTTTAAATGTCTCTCCACCTTATGTACCAGAATTGAACGGTACAGCTGAAAGATATAATAGGTCAATTATGAACATATCTCAGTGTTTGTTAGCTGAAGCAAAAGTACATCGAAAGTTTTGGCCAGAGGTAGTATGCGCAGCTGCATATCTTAAAAATAGAACATTAGCAAATACTAAGGAAAAGAAAACACCTTATGAGATATTATTTGATAAGATACCGAATATTAAAAATTTGCGTTTATACGGAAGTAAGGTTTTCGTACGTATACCAGAGCAAAAGAGAAAGTCTAAATGGGATAGAAAAGCTGATTTAGGAATTTTGTTAGGATATACCGATACGGGATATAGAGTATTAATAAATAATAGAATAATTGTAGCTAAACATGTGGATATTGTGGAAGAAGATGTCAAGTGTATTACATTAAATGGAAACGAGAATGAAAATGACTCTAACAATGAATGCTTAAATGATTATGAAATACAAGGAAGCAGTAAAACAAGTGAAATTCAGCTAAATAATGAACATAACAGTGAATTTGAGTTAAATGATGAACAAATTTCAGAAAAGATTAATGACGATGTTTCAAATGAACAAAAACAAGAAAAGACTCAAAAACTAAGAAAATCAAAGAGAGAGAAAAAAATGCCTAGTAAATTCGACGATAACTATGTTTTTAATAATTATATTTGTGTAAACTACTGTGGTGTTGATATTCCAAATAATTTTGAGGAAGCGATGAATAGTGAAGAGTCTGAATATTGGAGAAAAGCTATGGACAAAGAAATTGAATGTATAAATAAAAATAAAACTTGGAAATTAGTTGAAAAGCCAGAGAATAAAAACATTATAGATGTAAAGTGGATTTATACAAAAAAGGCAAATAACATATATAAAGCAAGATTAGTTGTGAGAGGTTTTCAACAAAAAGAAATTATAGACGATATATATTCACCAGTTGCAAAAATGCAAACTTTAAAAATTTTATTATCTTATTGTTGTCAAAAGAGTTTATTTATTGATCAAATGGATGTAGAAACAGCCTTCTTAAACGGTAAAGTTATATCAGAAATTTATATAAACCAGGCGAAAGGTTATGAAGACGGTACGGACAGAGTATGTAAACTTGATAAAGCTTTATATGGGTTGAGAGAAAGCCCTCGCGCATGGTATGATTGTTTTGACGTTTATCTGAAAAAATTAGGATTTAAAAGAAGCAAATTTGACTGTTGTTTGTATGTTTTGAAAAATGAAAATGATATGATTTATATAATATTATATGTGGATGATTTATTGATTTGCTGTAGAAATGAGGAAAAGATCAAATATATCAAGAATTTATTATCAAATAAATTTAGAATGAAAGACATGGGTAAAGCGAAAACTTATCTCGGAATTAATATTGAATATGATTGTGAAAAGAGCGTTATGACTCTAAGCCACCAAAATTATATTGAATCGTTAGCTGAGAAGTATAAAATAAAAAACTCAAAATTGTATAAGACACCAATGGAGGTAAATTTGAAAATAGAGCCTGCACAAGTAACACGTGATGATCTCAAATACAGAAATTTGATAGGTGCATTATTGTATATTAGTTCTGGAACAAGACCTGATATAAGCTACAGCGTTAATTATCTAAGTAGATTTCAAAATTGTTATAATGAAAGTCATTTTAAGTATGCCTTGAGAATTTTGAAATATTTGTATTTGACAAAAGACTTGAAATTAACTTATAGTAAAAATGAGACGAATGAAAATCTTGATTGTTTTGTGGACGCTGACTGGGCAGGTGATAATATAGATAGAAAATCAACGACAGGTTATGTAATGAGATTATTTGGAAATGTAATATTTTGGAAGTCTAGAAAACAAGGTAGCGTTACAAAATCTTCTACATTTGCAGAATATGTAGCATTATCAGAAGCTGTAAGTGAGATAAAACTTATAAAAGATATACTTGAAATATTTGACATAGAAAACAAGAAACCGGTAAAAATATATGAGGATAACTCAGGTGCATTGAATATTGCAAAGTATGGAAATTTTACTAAAAATTCAAAATATATTGAAGTCCATTATCATTTTGTGAACGAGTATTATATGAAAGGAATTATAGATATAGTTAAAGTAAATACAAATGAAAACGTGGCTGATATTTTTACCAAATCCTTAAATAAAAATAAATTTGTAAAATTGAGAGAAATGCTAAATGTATGTTAAGTTATTGTAATATAAATGTAAGGAGGTGTGTTGAAATAGTACATTTATATTAGAACATTTCGACACGCGCCTACTTAAAGGATTATCATGTTTGGTTGATACAGAATTCAATTGTCATATAAATATAAATAGATATAAAAAAATGTCATGTAATAATTTATATTTGAATTAAACTAGTTCATTCTAATTCATCCATTATTTTAACAAAACCATCTGCAAAATACTGATCTGCGGGCATGATCATTTGGTCGTAAAATCTGGGCAACGTGTAAAAGGGACGAAACTCATGTTTTTTAAGAATTTTTGATGCTTTCGTCTTAGATACATGTACCTGGGCTTCTATTTCCCGAGTTGAAATGGTCGGATTAGCCGCTACACATGCCAGTGCTAACTCTTCATCCTGAATTTCATTTTCGACTATCACTTGTGGGTCACGAGTAGGTTTTTTTTAAACATCCATATTGCTGCATATTTATATCCAATCTTCTAAACACCTTATCATTGGGTTGTCTTCTCTCCGGAAAGTTACCGAAATAAGTTTGTGCCGCAAGACGGGAGTTTTTATTACATTTGATGTATGTACAAAACATATCATACTGCTCTAATGTTGAAAAAGTATGTAATAAATAAATTCACTAATTAAATTGAATAAACGAATACATACAAATTTAATTATGACAATTCACTGTTATAATAAATTTTGTTTTGTTAATTATTCATTTGCATTTGTTTTTAAGCCTATTTGATTAGTTATCAAATTGAAATAATAAATATCTTTATTAAATTTTAATGTAAACATACTTTGTTATACATCGTTGAAAAGAGAAAAAAAAGTTCTATTTAATCATGTAAAAATCTAATATGGCGCCCATTTAAAATAAGAAAGTTGCTATTAATATATTGAAAACCGCCATCTTGAATTTTATACTGACATTTTTAAGTTTGCCTTATTAAATAGTGTAACTTTTATATAAAACATTTTTTTATATCTCTTATAATAACGGAGTTATTTCACATTTTTAAAAATCTTGATTTTTAGTTTTTTTTGAATAATTTTCAGACTATTTGGAATTTTGAATGTTTCTTAACGGAATCTGAATTAACCCTCAAAACTACACAACATTGCCCATTTAACCGACCTCGTAGCTCTTATAGTTTCCGAGATCCTAAAAGTAGCCTAATCAATTTGGGACACCCGTATATATACAGGCTGTTCCATTTAAGTGTGCCACCATTGCTATCTCGAGAACTATAAGAGCTACCAGGTTGGTTAAATTAGCAAAGAACCGCCATTTAACAAGACTATTACAATGAGCAAAAAAAAATTTCGGCCAGTGGTTCCCAAAATACGGGACACAACTTTCTTATTTTAAATGAGAACATTTGTTTTTTTTTTAGGTTATTCGATAGAGGATTCTTTTCTGAATTCAATGATATATACATATCATATAGTAATACAACAAAATAACTGAGAAAAATGCATGTTAAATTTATATGTACGAGTATTTTATTTATATCTGGCTGAAACAAGAGTGCTATGGATAGAAAACATTAATCAGAATGGAAGAAATGTTGAACAATATTTATAATTTAATATTTATTAATTTTAATATTATTGTTTGATTTGTTTATTTTTCAATTGTTTTCTATCGATAGAACTCTTGTTTCAGCCAGATATTTTTCTCAGTTATTTTGTTATGTTAGTATATGATACATTTATATCGTCGAATTCAGAAAAAAATATTCTATCGAATAACCATTTAAAATAAGAAAGTTGTGTCCCGTATTTTGAGAACCACTGGCGGAAAAAAAATTTTTTTGCTCATTATAATATTCTTGTAAAATTGTGGTTCTTTGCTAATCTAATCAATCTCGTAGCTCTTATAGTTCTCGAGATAGCAATGGTGGCACACTTAAATGGAACATCCTATAATATATATATATATATATATATATATATATATATATATATATATATATATATATATACAGGGTGTCCCATTTAAGGTACGAATGCATTGGCATCTCGAGAACCGTAAGAGCTACGATGTTGGTTAAATTAGACAAAAGTTGCCCCATTAGGAGGCTATTTTAATGGTGTTTTGTTATTTGCGAAAAAATGCATAGGTCACTAGATATAGGTGAAAATGTAAATTTCGCGATTTTCTTGTTTTGCTTATAACTTTGTTATATGAAATAATACGAGATTTTGGTTTGCACTTTCTTAAAGTACTTTTGTATGGTGAATTTGCAGAAGTACTCAAATTTTTTTTATATCTAACCATTTACGAGTTACTGATAGCAACTTTTATTTTTCATATGGAGGTCATATTAAGCTATGGCATTTTTAAATAGAGATTTTTTTAAGCTTTATAATGATATAAAACAATAATAATTTATTTTTATAATTAACAGAAAAATTTATAAAAATTGTTATTTATACTAAAATTAAATTGAAAAAAGTAAATCGAAGGCTGCTATGGAAACAACAAACAAAAAAAAGTGCAACAATTGAATTTCTGAATTTTACTTGACAATAGTAGATTATTACGAGAAATAAAAATGAATTTTTCTCGTTGGGAAAAATATGATATGTTGAGTTGTTACATTCGTTGTCAAAGAAGTTCGTTTATTACTCGTAATAATCTACAATTGTCAAGTAAAATTCAGAAATTCAATTGTTGCACTTTTTTGTTGTTCGTTGTTTCCATAGCAGCCTTCGATTTACTTTTTTCAATTTAATTTTAGTATAAATAACAATTTTTGTTCATTTTTCTGTTAATTATAAAAATAAATTATTATTGTTTTATATCATTGCAAAGCTAAAAAAAATCTCTATTTAAAAATTCCATAGCTTAATATGACCTTCATATGAAAAATAAAAGTTGCTATCAGTAACTCGTAAATGGCTAAATATAAAAAAAATTTGAGTACTTCTGCAAATTCACCATACAAAAGTGCCTTAAGAAAGTGCAAACCAGAATCTCGTAGTATTTCATATAACAAAGTTATAAGCAAAAAAAGAAAATCGCTAAATTTACATTTTCACCTATATCTAGTGACCTATGCATTTTTTCGCAAATAACAAAACACCGTTAAAATAGCCTCCTAATGGGGCAACTTTTGTCTAATTTAACCAACCTCGTAGCTCTTACGGTTCTCGAGATACCAGTGCATTCGTACCTTAAATGGGACACCCTGTATATATATATATATATATATATATATATATATATATATATATATATATATATATATATATAAACGAGCAGTGGAATGTAAAATCGGTTTCCGCTTTTACCTCCCGCTACCCTTGGTAAGGGAGGTACAGGCATCGAGATTTTAGTAAATGACCACGTTTTAAGGTCCCTAGAATCCAATTTTAACATTTTTACGATGATGTCTGTATGTGTGTATGTATGTATGTGTGTGTGTGTATGTGTAAGAATTTTGTCTTCGCTCTAACTCAAATACCATCATTCAGAAAATTCTGAAACCTTGTATTTCTTCCCTATTCTAATAAGGAAAGAAGCCACAAGATTTTGGTGTAAATCGGATAACCGGAAATGACACTTTATCTGAAGTTTATAATGGTTTTCCTCAAAAAAATACCATTAAATGCCATTTTTCGCATTTTGTCATTATGAAAATTAAAGATTATTAAATTTTCTACAGGAATACATTAATACTTTTTCTATATATTTTACAGATCAATTAAAAAATTTTTTTTTATGAGTCCCGAACCCTAAGATAAACACAATTCCTTTCTTACACCGTTCATATTTCAAATGAATGTAACTGACAGTAAATGTCACTGTCAAAAAACTAATCACTTCAAATTAATAATAGTGACATTTTAAAAAGAAAATAGTAAAAAAAGCAATAGTTTTATGCAATGGAATAGTTTGCTGCATTAGTAAATACGTAGGTATGTATTTAAATTAATAAAAATTAAATAGCGGGAGGTTTTGTGTTGGCCACATCAGATTTTATATATATCGATGTGCATACTGTTTAATTACTCCATGTGAGTGATAAACTTCTCGAAAATCCGAAACATGCCATCTGCTTTGACGTTTTTAGCGTGATATTTTAATTTATACTTAGAAAAATGGGGTTCACCAAAACCTACAAATTACATTTTTTATTTTTTTAATAACTTTTTAATTAGAAATCCTATTGACACGGAACAAATTCTAAACTAGACAGAATACTGTAATTATCATGTACAAAAAATATAAATAACCCCGATTATACATACATCAAACATATCTTAGCCATAAAGCAGAATGAGATAGACACAGATGGGGATACTACACAATAAGTATCTTTGTTCTTTGCGCCTGACTCACATAGGTACAGTTCACCCAATTTGAACTGGCAGATGAAGATCGCTGCCGCGCAGAGAAAGTATTAGGCAAGAAAGAGACAGGTAGTACGCTTGACTAAGTACACTTCACGACACAAGATCGGAAGAAACTATGCAAAAAAATACTGTTTCACTTTTTATATCAAAAGTATTATAAAAGAAAAATTAAACACACTAGACGGAGGGTTAGGAGTTGGGTTGTTTGCTCCGACTTTTAATCTGATTACCGCGCACTTTACTTTTGAACTGTCGAGCTGATCGATCTACAAATGAAATATGCTAGAAACTAAGCTACCCCTACTACTGAGCTTAGCCTGCTACTGCGCATCCAATGGTCATCCGCCAGTTCAAATTGGGTGAACTGTAAAGGAGAGTTAGGACCGGGGCCATTCCAGGTATGTGGTATAGAGTTCACTGCATCCAGGTACGTGTTCATATTTATTTGCTTTGCAGTACCGTTCTCTTTTTCGTGCATGTTCAAAGATAGCGTTTGTGTTAAGTGTTATTATTGATACTTTCGTATTTTATTTATTTTTATTTTATTTAACTTCGGCTTTCCAACAGGACCATGTCCCAATAACAGGAAAGCACATACAACATAAATGCAAAATAAAAAATACATTAGCAATTAAGTTACATTAGAAATAATAATATAGCAGTATATAATTTCATGATACAAATAACCAACTACAATGAAAACATAATAGAAAAATTAATAACAAATAACTAATTAAAGGACAGTACTACATTTGTCACTTGTTTTTTAAACTGTGATAAACTAAAAAGAAATATATCACTTTTTATATCAAAAGTATTATAAAAGAAAAATTAAACACACTAGACGGAGGGTTAGGAGTTGGGTTGTTTGCTCCGACTTTTAATCTGATTACCGCGCACTTTACTTTTGAACTGTCGAGCTGATCGATCTACAAATGAAATATGCTAGAAACTAAGCTACCCCTACTACTGAGCTTAGCCTGCTACTGCGCATCCAATGGTCATCCGCCAGTTCAAATTGGGTGAACTGTATATAGGAGAGTTAGGACCGGGGCCATTCCAGGTATGTGGTATAGAGTTCACTGCATCCAGGTACGTGTTCATATTTATTTGCTTTGCAGTACCGTTCTCTTTTTCGTGCATGTTCAAAGATAGCGTTTGTGTTAAGTGTTATTATTGATATTTTCGTATTTTATTTATTTTTATTTTATTTAACTTCGGCTTTCCAACAGGACCATGTCCCAATAACAGGAAAGCACATACAACATAAATGCAAAATAAAAAATACATTAGCAATTAAGTTACATTAGAAATAATAATATAGCAGTATATAATTTCATGATACAAATAACCAACTACAATGAAAACATAATAGAAAAATTAATAACAAATAACTAATTAAAGGACAGTACTACATTTGTCACTTGTTTTTTAAACTGTGATAAACTAAAAAGAAATATATCAATTGAATTATTGTAAGACACATATTTATTGTAAAAAAATGGTAGACGATTTAGTACAGAATTGAAAGCAGCATTAGTTCTATTAAATCCTAAACAGAATAAATCCGTTGCTTTAGTCGCACAAATTGGTACGCTAAAGCCCAAACTGTTTAATAGATCAGGACAATCGACTCTATTATTTACTAATTTATATAAAAATATCAAATCAATTACGATTCGCCGTTTTTCCAGAGCTAAAGTATTAATTTCAAAATTATTAAATTTATATCTAATAAATTTACAAATTTTTTCTTGAATACGCTCTATTCTTTTAATATAAATAGCATACTGAGGTGACCAACAAATTGTTGCAAATTCTAATTGACTTCGAACTAAAGAAAAATATAAAACTTTTAAGGTTTTGGGATTTTTAAAGTTCTTTGATGACCTGATAAGAAAACCAAGCATTTTAAATGCTTTCTTTGTTACGTTGTTGACATGTACATCGAAAATAAGTTTTTTAACATAAAGAATTCCTAAATCCCTTACTTCTGAGACAGGATTAATTATTTTACCAGCGAAAGTGTAAGAATAGCAAACATCAGATCTATTTCTAGAAAATGTGATAGAATGTCATTTGTTAATATTTAAATGCAGACGATTATCTTTAGTATACTGATAGAAACGATTTAAATCAGATTAAATGGATTTACAGTCATTGATGTTATTTACCGAATGATACATCTTTAGGTCATCAGCATATAACAAAAAATTACAAAATTTGAAACATTGGGAGATATCATTGATAAAAATGTTGAATAAGAGCGGTCCTAAATGGGAACCTTGAGGAACACCAGACGGAATATATATATCGTGCGACTGAAATCCATTAATCGTTACTCTTTGACTTCTTCCGGTTAAGTAAGAAGTGAACCAGTCAAGGAGGCTTCCACACACACCGAAATCAGCAAGTTTGTTTATTATTAATGAATGATCGATAGAGTCAAAAGCCTTACTTAAATCGGTATATATTGAATCCACCTGACTACGCTCATCCATAGACTTTAAAATATATTCATTATAAGTTAAAAGATTTGTCTCAACGGATCTACCAGAGAAAAAACCGTGCTGCTGAGGAATGATGCGATTTTTAACAAAAGAAAACATTATTTTATAAACTAATTTTTCGAAAACTTTTTCTAGAATAGAAAGTTTGGAGATTGGTCTGTAGTTCTTTACTTGGTTTTTTATACCTCCTTTATACACAGGAACAATGAAAGCTTTTTTCCATATATTTGTGAAATAACCTTCACATAATGATTTATTAAAAATAATTGTAAGTGGATAACTCAGCGACTTTGTACAATTTTTAATAAAAATACTTGGAATGTTATCTGGTCCAGCACCTTTAGTTACATCTAGATCAAATAAGATATCTGAAATTTCATGTTCATCAAATTTGATAGATTTAATAGAATTAACTACCTTTGGAACATAGCTATGATTTTGCTTTATTCTCACATTACCATTTTTTTCAACAAATACAGATTTAAAGTATTCTGAAAACAAATTACAAATGTCATTTCCATTTTCAGCTGTAACATCCTCGTAGCACATCGTGTTAGGTATACTACTCGCAGATTTCATAGATTTGACGCAGGACTAAAACTTTTTATTATTGTTGGGAATGGCATTCTCAACATTTTTTATATATTCGTCAAAGCACTTTTTTTTATCTCAATTTTTACTTTTTTACGTAACTCTGAGAATCTATTATAATGTGATTCTGATTTAAATTGTTTATTTTTAGTGTATGCTTTTTTTCGTTAATCAGTTTAATTAACACTTTAGTATACTAGGTAGGATAAGTAGTGCGAGTATGTTTCTTCATAGGAACGTATTCATTAATAACGCAATATAATTTAGCGTAAAATAATGAAACCATATTTTCATTGTCTGAGTTATCAAATAATTGAACCCAGTTAGTATTTTTAAACTCCTCATTTATTTTAACATAATCGGCAGATTTATATAAATAGATTTTTCGAGAACAACTAGGCAATTTTGGATAAATGATAGTTTTCAAGTAAATTTCAATTGGTGGGTGGTGTACATCAACTTTACTTAGTATTTATATTGTACTTAGTGTATATGTTATTATCTAGTGACTCGGCAACATTATGTGTTCTCGTTTCTAAGCGTCGCATGGACGTACAATTTTATTTTTGCTAATAGTCTATTTAAATATTGCCGCGAATTGAGATATTATTTTACACCGTTTTATGTACCACGTATGATATTAAATGTTTGTTAGTATTAATGTTGGATCTCTGTGCTTATCTTAATCCCTTTTTTTCTAACGCTTGTTCAATTTCCGCCTCGTGTACTGATTCACGACAGATTGATATGGTTTATTGTTCAACTGGCGCTTAACACTTTTAAGAAGTTCCCTTATCAACTCGCCCTAACTCTCCACTGGACTACCTCTCTCAATAACCGCTTGCTTGGTCTTACACATCTGGATGTTGCAAAAGAACAAGTAGCCAGACCTAAAGAAATATTAATTATGAACTGTAGCTTAAAACTGAAATTAAAATTGAAATTTTGTATTTCTAGTAAGACTAACAATTTTATTTGCAATTATTTTGTTAATGAGATTGATCCCCGTATTCATAAACACTCGTAACGTTTCAAAACGGTTCGTTATAATTATTGACAAATAGAATCAAACTTGACAAATAAAATTTCGATTTTTTTTCCCAATGTCGACTGTTTTTATTGGATAAGAATTATAACGAACCGTTTAAAATTTTTACGAGTGTTTATGAATACCGGCATGAATCAGTCCATTGAATATAGTTTATTATTCATGGTTCTGTAGTTAAAACAAAGCAGTTATTTGTTGAATTTCTAATGCAATCTGCAAATATCTAGAAAATGTAAAATTCCATGTACATCTATTTTGTGACAAGAATTATTAAGAAATTTGGATTCATTATAGATGCGCATTTCAATTTTGAAGATTTTTTATGTACACTTTTGTCTTTTAGTTATAATTGTATACAATTTATTAATCAGTCTTAACTTCTCTTCTATTTATAGGTCACACATTTAAAATTCATTTTCACTTATAATATCATAAACCTAACAAAATATATATCTTTAGACAAGCAATTGGACGTGGGAGAAAACAAAACTAACAATTATTAAATAATAATTATAATTAAAAAACTTATACCGTGTGGTAGCGGTTAAGGACAAACATACGGATTTAACATGGGATTTTAGTTTTATGCAATTTCATCCTTTGCTATTAAAAAATTGTAGGAGGCAAAGTTGTTCAAAAACAAAAGTTGTATACTAGCAACTGAACTCAGATATAACAAAATTCTTTATTATTATTATTTTTTATTGTAAATTTCATACATGCTTGATAATGGCCAGGATCTTGGCCGAAACGTCGCATTTTTATTAAGGAAATATACCATAAAGCCAGTACTCCAACTAAGGGATGTTTTAATATTTCTTTGAAGCTGTAAGACAATGTTTCATTTCTAAATAAAACAGAACTTTGGACTTCCATTGTCTTTATTATTGATAAACAAAAAAACTGTTATACAATATTAACACAACGTTTCGGTAGCTATGTATCTGTTGCCGTCATCAGGTGTACTACTAACTAATTCCTTAAACTACGAGTTTTATATCGGATGAAATAACGGTGGTTGAGTTTGGTTGGTAACTGAAGCGTGTCTGCGTCTCCCTGATTGGTGGTGAATCACCGTGATATTTAAAGAGTTAAAAAAAAAAGAATATTTTTGTGAGTAAATTGCCGGATAAGTACCGACTGAGTACTCG
This sequence comes from Ophonus ardosiacus, assembly GCA_943142095.1. Lineage (NCBI taxonomy): Eukaryota > Metazoa > Arthropoda > Insecta > Coleoptera > Carabidae > Ophonus > Ophonus ardosiacus. The sequence continues at coordinate 65,905,681 of OW964823.1, forward strand.
TATCATTAACGTAGCTATAATAAAGAGCAAGTTGCCCTTTATGGTCGAAAAGACACGGATCTATTACATCCACCTTGAAATCGGTTTCAATATTTGTGAAGCTACTAGTTGTTTTAATTACTTTTGTGGGTTCAGATATTGTTTTATGAAAACTATACGATTTCATTAAATTTACAAAATTAAATATATCAGCAGTAACAAGATTACTTGACAATTCTAAATTAATGTCTGCAGTTATTATAACTCATTCTAAGCTGATAGAAAAGTTCTTCAAATTTAGGCATAAAAATTTTATAGTTACCTTTGCCTGTTCTTTAACAGCAATAAGTACTATTTTGAGTTTAACCAATTAAATTCCATACATATCTACATTAAATTCTACATTGAATCATCACCAATCAGGGAGACGCAGACACGCTTCAGTTACCAACTACACTCAACCACCGTTATTTCACCCGATATAAAACTCGTAGTTTAAGGAATTAGTTAGTAGTACACCTGATGACGGCAGCAGATACATAGCTACCGAAACGTTGTGTTAATATTGTATAACAGTTTTTTCGTTTATCAATAATAAAGACAATGGAAGTCCAAAGTTCTGTTTTATTTAGTAAGGGATGTTTTACTTTCCATTACAACTACTCCAATTCGGCTTAATAAACTTTCCAAAAAAAAGTTGTACGCAAAACTGTTTTTCCATTTTCAATTATGTTACTAGTTTCTTCGTAATTTTAAAAAGAATTTTCAAAAATATTTGTTAATTCGCGGCAATAATCAATGGTATTTGTTTCCTTTTGTATGGTTTTCATAAATTATTTAAAACTTCAAGCGTGATTCATGGAAAACATCACGTATTCTTCAATATTCCACCATAATAATTCTTTATAATTAAGACACGTTCCTCATTCGAATAAACATTCAATAATTAATTTGATAAATGTGGTTTAGGATCAAGTAATAAATTTTATTTAAAATTTTTTTGGTAATTTTGATTTTAAAATAATAGGCATTAGTGTTGGACTCTTTTATTTCTTTTTTATAATTTTGAGTTTGCTTTTATATAAATGCATAAAATATTCGTTCTGCGTATATTTAATTCTTCTCTCTTTTTTGAGATCTGAATGGAGTATTCCACCATAACAAAAAATTTTTAAAAAATTCAATTTAACATAAAGTATGGCTCAATAAATAATAGCTAAAACAATGAAAACATTTTTTAAATAATTACTTTACGAGATATTTCACATTTGCTAAAAGGGAAAATTGACGTCATACAATTGTTATCTTTCTCTCGCAGCGTACTCAGAGCAGTGTGTGTGAAAAAGACAAGTGTAGGAGAAACGTGACGTTACCCTGATTTTTCGAAAATAAAACACTGTTAAACTAGGAACAATTAAGATTTTTTAAAACTATGAATTGCTTCAAAACTGAATGAAGTTTTATTTAAAATAATAAAAAAAAAGAGTGGAATACCCCCGTTTACTTTCTTTATACATTTTTTTAAAGGAAAATGTAAATCGATTAAATAAATTAAAATATCAATTAAGTAAGAGCCACACTGTTCAGCCGACAAATGACAATCATTAAAAATATTTGTGAAATCGGTGATATTTAAAGAGTTTTTTTTAAAAATTATATTTTTGTGAATAAATTGCCGGATAAGTACCGACTGAGTACTCGTATCATTAACGTAGCTATAATAAAGAGCAAGTTGCCCTTTATGGTCGGAAAGACACGGATCTATTACATCCACCTTGAAATCGGTTTCAATATTGGTGAAGCTACTAGTTGTTTTAATTACTTTTGTGGGTTCAGATATTGTTTTATGAAAACTATACGATTTCATTAAATTTACAAAATTAAATATATCAGCAGTAACAAGATTACTTGACAATTCTAAATTAATGTCTGCAGTTATTATAATTTTATTATAACTCATTCTAAGCTGATAGAGAAGTTCTTCAAATTTAGGCATAAAAAATTTATAGTTACCTTTTCCTGTTCTATAACAGCAATAAGTACTATTTTTAGTTTAACCAATTAAATTCCATACATATCTATATTAAATTCTACATTGAAACTATTCAAAGCAATAATTTTGAAGGAAATTTCATTAAAAGATGACCACACCTCCATGCTCACAAGGTTCTCTGCAAAAAAATTGAGTTAACTTATATGGCGGTAAATTAATATTTTCTATAACAGTATTATCGAGCCAATGTTCTGTAATACATGTATTATCAGAAGGGTATTCCTTTTAAAAAAATTGATAAGCGATCAATCATATTATTAACTGAGTGAATATTTATGTGAAAAAACTTACAACGTTACATTTACGTAACAATTTACCACAGCATAATTTATATAAGTTAGAAACATGATCATCTGAAGCTAAACATTTTGAGTGGTCCGTTTCTTCTGAAAAAAGGTTTTAAACATACTCCAGATGGCCATAAAGAAGGGTTCATTATTTTCCCTTGATTACCATAGTGGATAGTCAATTTAAAGGGGGAATTTAACTCAGGGTATTTAGACTGAAATTTTACTACACTGATTTCAGGGCAAACATTTATCACTTGATTTTTACATCTTCTTCGGTAGTTATTGGATCGAATCTAAATAAAAGTGTGGAGTACAATTTAGGGATAGCTTTTAAAGTAGAATTTGAAGTGTTTGCTTCAAGATTTTCATGGACAATATGAGTTTCCTTTTGCTTTGACTGAAACTGTCCTTTGTTTGAAAGTGATCCAGTTCCAGTTGCATCATTTTCCACTTGTTCAATTTTAGATTTCATAGAAACAGTATTTCATGTATCACATCTCAGATATAAGTTTATTAACCTTTATATTTTTAAACATCGTTATCTTGAGTACTATATGCTGATAGGTCTCTCACATATAATTTTTTTGAATTTTTGACAATTTTATTCTTGATAGTGTTTGTCGCTTTGACTTTGCTATTTGTTTTTCTCTCAATAGATGGCTCACTGTTTCCATTATTTATTCCATTTTTCAATAAAAACATATGCTCATTTAACAAATTAATAGTTTGATTTTGACTTTTTATCACAATATCTTGTTTTTACCTCCCGTTACCCTAGGTAAGGGAGGTATAGGGATCGTGCTAAAAATCGCATATAGAGAATTTCGTGAATAAACACCTTTTGATGTCTCCAGAACTCGATTTTAACATTTTTATAATGATGTCTGTATGTGTGTATGTGTGTGTGTGTGTTTGTGTGTGTGTGTGTGTATCTTGTGAACACGATTACTCAAATCAGAAAAAAATGATATTTTGTATACCCATTCTATACTAATGTGGGAAGAGCTCATTAGTTTTTAGTGCATATTGGATAACCGGAAGTATTATTTATACAAGTTACGATAATAACATTTAGTAAATAACTCTAAATAACTTTAAATTAAACTTGCCTATGTGTCAAACAAAAACATAATTTTAATAACAATTTTGACATATTTAAACAAATGTCACTGGCAGGAAGCAATTACATTAAAATTAATAATGAAATCGTGTTAAGGAGAATATAATAGTAAAATATTTAATTCTCATGAAATTAAGGTTTGTAAAAATAATATATTTTCCATCATAAATATTAGTTGTACAGGATGATCTGATTTAAATTTAATATTTTCGTAGCACTATAAATTAATATTAATTTACAACTGCACATTTACGAAATGGATCATGTACGGCGAAGAATTTACAATGATTGCGTTTTAGAGCACCTAGAAGTTTATGCTGATTTTTATAAGAAAGTGTGACGATTTTTCCTTAAAGTCTAATAAAATATGATCCAAAACTTCTCAAATTTGGAATTTAAAACTCATATATAATTTGAAACAACATATTAAATTTTAACCATATATTATAAATCGGATGAAGTACATAATTTGGAGCTCTAACAGATTTTTGAGGAAAAACAATAAAACATAATCCAAAATTTTGTATTATAGACTTTTCTATTTATTGGACAACAAATTAGATTTTATTTACAAACGATCAACCGGAAGTGATACTTTACATAAAGCTCACTGCTATTTTAAACATGGAATTGGCGGGAGGTCATGTGCTGGCCACATCAGATTTCTTATTATTTGATTTAGATAAAAAAAGTGTGCATTTTAGCAGTTGTGTCAGATTTGTATCATCGTCATTAAAACTAGCAAATAATTTTCTTCAACATCGTCTTTATTACCAAAGTAATTTGTTAAATTATCACTCAGTACTGGTAATTTTAATTTCGTAGCACATGATATATGAGACACTGCGTTACACTTTATACACTTTAAGTCCGCTTGAGCGCATTTATGACACCTATTACAACTTTTGTCAGCTAAATCATTTGGAGATAAATTTTGTACTTTATCACTATCAGCCATCTTAAGTTATTTAATACTTATAATAAAAGTTGCACGTAGTTATATCGATTTTATATAAAAAAAAATATAATATAATATTGATATGAGTAGTTAATGTAAATTTCATACATAATGCAACAGGATCATTTGAGCAAAAATATCTTTATCTACAAATCTATTGTTACTTTCAACACGAGTGCAAAAAGTGAGTTGTTACCTTGGTAATGAGGAAGAACAACAAAGTGTCATTTTTGACATACAGTTATTAAAAATACAATTTTGAAATGAAAATTAGAATTTGTAGAAAAAATAGTGTATGATATACAGGTGTAAATTTTAAAACGGGTCATAGGGCTATAACATAGCTAAACAGTTTTTTAGACGCCAAAAGTTTCCATATTATTTTATTCAAAATATAATTGGTGCCTATTATAAAGAAACAAATTACGATTTTTTTATACCAAACACCTTACATTTCTGTTTCATTTAAAGCCAGAAATTAAATTTAAAAATTTTTACAATTAAGAAAAAATATCATTAGCCATGAAAGTGACAGTAACAAAACATTGTCATGATAGGGGACAATTAAAGATTAAAGTTTTTAATTTATGAACCAATACAAAATAACACAAAATAAACTAAAAACTAGGATATTTATATCAGAAACAATTATTATTTATTGTAATAGGTATTGCCAAACTAAAGATGATCTACATTTAATAAGAAATAAGTAAACGAAACGAGAAAAACTGCAAACTACAAGGAAACAAATTAAAGCCATTTATGCTGGATTTATGCAGCATGTAAATTATGAAATTAAATTAACCTACTGAATTAAGAAACTAAACTAAAATAACGTCGTTTATGCAGTAAATTAAAATTCAGAATTTTATGTTTGACGTTTCGTATAATCTAACTTTAATAGGTGCAACTGCGATATATTTATATGAGATAAAAAAAATAAAGGTAAGCAATTTGTTGAATAAGTCCAATTAGTATTTCGTCGCTCTTTTCTGCAGGAACTTTGTTATCATCGTCGTACATTTTCATAGGTTAGGAGCGAAAATTTGTCATAAGCGCGCGAGTGGCGCAAGCGCAGCATTAATAATTTGTAATTTTTCTTCATGAGACAAATTGTTCATGATTACTTCTTCATAAAAAGAAAATAATAATAATTTAACAAATAAAGTGTAAGAAACGTTTATTAATGAGCGTCTAAAGACAACAACTGTTTTGTTTTGTTTTTGTCAGTTTCACGGCTATTGATATTTTTTCTTAATTGTGCAAATTTTTAAATTTATTTTCTGGCTTTATATAAAACAGAAATGTAAAATGTTTAATATCAAAAAAATTCGTAATTTTTTTCTTTATAATATGCAATAATTATTTTTTCAATAAATTAATACAGAAACTTTTGGCGTCCAAAAAACTGTTTTTCTATGTTATAGCCCTATGACCCGTTTTAAAATTTACACCCTGTATATACTCACCTTTAGGTAAGGAAGGCACTGTCTGGTCAAAAAATTCGGTGGTGAGTTTTTAATGAATAAGGGTCCCTAGAAGACGATTTCATTAATTTTATGATGATATCTGTATATAATAATAATAATAATAATAATAATTTATTTGCCATAATAATTACAATAAATTCAATTGGCATGTCAACACAATAAATACAAAAATTATTTAATATATAGTAAAAAAATATAAATATTGCATACACAAATGTACAATAAAAAAATAAATACCTACAATAAGTAAAAAAGCATTTATGTATGAGATATTGCTTAGTTTGATTTTAAAAGAATTTATTGTATTAATAGCTTTTAAATCTTGTGGCAAATGATTAAAAAATTTGATTGGCATGTATGATACATTGTCGTGAAAATTTTTTGTTCTGAATTTAGGAATATATAAATTGTTGATATTACGAGTGTTATGAAACCCAGTAGCTTGTTTGATTGTTAAAAACAAAGAAGGATTTGTCTTGACAAAAAGCGCACAATGAAAGATATAAATACAAGGGAGAGTAAGCAAATTAACGAAGAGACCTCTGCACGATGTATGAGGAAAACATCCAATAATATAACAGCATTTTCTTTACACCAGTTATCCATTGCATCAATACACTCTTGTACTCTACAATTAAGTTCCTCTGTGCTTGAAGCTGAGATAATAACAGATGTGTCGTCAGCAAAGAAGCACACATCTGCGTTTGGTAAACGTATCAGGGAGGTCGTTTATGTACAAAATAAATAGCAAAGGACCAAAAATACTCCCTTGAGGAACGCCTGTTGAAGGAAACTGCAAATCGGAAAAATATTTGCATGCATTAAATTTGACACTTACTACTTGAGATCTGTCTTGTAGGTACCTAAGATTTTATCCAGTTCAAGGCATTACCTGGTATACCATACTCAAACAGTTTGTCAAGTAATATGTTATGATCTATAGTATCGAAAGCTTTGGCCAGATCAAAGTAAATTCCTGCAGTATGGAGTTTTTTTTATCAAGACTGTCTAAAATACTACACAAACTGAAAAAAGAGGCATGTGTCGTCGATTTGTTCTTACAAAAACCATATTGGTTAGGTGTTAAAATATTATTTAAATTAATATAATCTCTCAAACGTGAGTACATTACTTTTTCAAAAATTTTGGATATGTATGTATGTATGTATGTATGTATGTCTGTGTGTGTGTGTGTGTGTGTGTGCGTCCGTGCGTGTGCGTGTGTCTGTGTGTGTGTGTGCGTGCGTGCGTGTGCGTGTGTCTGTGTGTGTGTGTGTGTGTGTGTGTGTGTCTAACACTACAATTTTAAAAATTATAATTCTTTCTTATACCCATATGAGTACATGATTAGAATTGGTTATAATTGAACAACCTTTACTTGAAGTTCTTAACAGTTTTTATTGAAAAAATGCAGTTAAATATAAATTTTAACAATTTATTTTATTTTGTTATAAATATAAAAGAACATTTCAATGTCTAAACAGTTTAATTACACATTTGCCTTTATAATCAATGGATACAGAGTTAAAGAATTTTAAAGAGATTAACTTTTATAAATCAGCCAGCTATACTATAACCATGGAAACGTGATATATTCTAATATTTTAATTGACAGTCAGTGTCAAGTTCAATTTACATAGTATATGTTCGTATTTATTGGATATATATAATATTTTCTAAGCAATTTTCCATATGGAATTGGAATTTGTAGAAAATATTTATGTTCGTGTCACAATTTTACTGCATATATAGAATATTTTTTTCAACGAACTGTCGGTATGGGATTTGTGCAGAATATATAGAAATAACGGAAGGTACTGTGCTGGCCACATCACGTTTTTTATTTTGTTCGAAAGTTTGAATTATTCCACTTTGCGTCGGGTTCAATAATCTATCAATGATGTATATGGGATGCACTCAGTATTTATGGTTTCTCTTTTTCATTAGTTCACAGAATATATAATATGATAGCTTTTCTCTATAACATTTTTTTTATTGATGAGTGCAGTTGGTACAACTACTTAATCCAAGCGCAATTTATAGACCTCTAATGCGCGTCAAACGATGTTGAAACAAAGAATTTCTCTCTCCTTCCGTGCCATATCCATTTCGCAGGCCGACTATTCGACAGTTTGTGTATCCACCCTAACAAATAGATTAATTTGTGTAGTGTGCGAGGATGCAACCCAATTTGACTAAACTCTCGGCCGATAGTGAACTCTAACACTTATATCATAACTATTTCTGCACAAGTATGGTACAATATGTTAAATTTACAAAGTCAACGTTATGACACTAATTTGGTGCAGAAAAGAACAGTTTTACAAAGTTCAACTATCTAATTTCGTTACACATCTTTCAACAAGTATTTTAAATTAAAATTTATGCACTATTTTTCTCAGCAATAAAATCTTTTTTTTTATTATTTTTGTAAATAATTAAATAAAAATATTGGCGCCAAAAATAGTAATGAAAAACAATCCCTCAAATACATCACGTCATTCATAGAGAAGAGGAAAACATTTATATAAATAAACGTAAGCGATAGTTTGTCACATGTTAAACTCTATGAACTTTGACGTCATATTCAGATCACGAGATTTTTCAAATTATAAAAAAAAAATCATTAATTAATTTTAAAATAGCGAAACAAAATTAGAAATCGTATCATAAAGAAACATTATTTTGTAACTAGACACATAAATAGCTATTTTAAATGGCTACAGAATAATATTTTAAGTTATAAATTGCTTTTTGATGTTCAATTGTTTTTAGTTTAACACCATTACAATGATTTATTAAATGTATTTTATATTAATTTTAATTTGAATTTATCTACTGTTTCTGTATAATCTATTTTTGAATTGCCTCATGTTATATCCATAAATTAAAACGTTATCTACTGCAATGGCATAAATATTATCATTTAACAATGATGGTATAATCCAAATAATAACTCCGCAAATGATGTCCCTAATCTAAAACAGATCCGGTCGTGACTCTCGATCCGAGCCCTGTATAACGCTGATAACTTCCGTTGGGGAAACGCTAACATGCGCAGTCACATCCGGCAACAAATGGGCCGTTCCGTTTCCTGCCCCACTACGATTGCTTTATGATAACCCAATCACAATAGTACAGAGAGTGTGTATCCAACGCATTATTTCATGAATCACCGACACATTATTTTATTTGAAGAACTGATGCGCCTGTTGCTAAATATGCCATATATTATGACCCTTTTACTGTTTGTGTGAATATGTTAATGTAATTGTTCTGCAAACAATTATAAATGTATATTAAATAACACAACCAAATTTGATTTGAACAATAACTGATTTGAATTCAATAGCATATTAAAAATATAACATATGTAAACCACGACTGCATTTTAGTGAAAATCAATTCAATTTTATTTTAAAATATGTAATTTTATGAAATCAGTTAGCCTGTCACGTGCAATTATATGAGATGATTTAAAATTAAATTATTACTAAATGTTTTACACAAATAGCAATAATTTCTAATTTAATTCTGATCTCATAACAAGCATATTAATGGCATATTAAAATGTGGGTAGTATAAAAAATATAATTATAATAGAAATATAGCATTTTCACGTAAAACATTTTAATTAAATTTTAAAACCTGCAATATAAAGTTTTTTAATTTTGTACCAAACCTAGAACATGCCTTTATTTTAGCAAAAAGGTCAAGTAAGTAATTAAAATGCATCAACAAGAACTGAACATAAATAAAATAAGACAAAGTGAACCATTAAAACTAGTTGCAAGTAGGAATCAGTAGCAGCTTGTGCTCGAGGCAGCATTTTGCAAAAAGTAAGGATTACGGCTTTGCTTTGTTAATTTTCTGATTTCTCATTTAATAAAAAGCGAAAATTTATTTCTGAAAGTACCTTTGCAAATTGTATCCTTTCATCATCTCATTTCCATCAACTTAACAAATATAAACCAGTGATACGAACAATAATATATAGAATATGTCGCCCTCATGAAATCATCAAAATTGTAATAATGTACATAACATTTAAATACAATAAAGAATTATTATTATTATTATTATTATGATTATTATTATTATTTAGTTAAAATAAGGAAAACGTCTGTTGAAAATATGTATATGGTCATTTTAAATAGGTTTTCCTAAGGTCGTAACTGTAAAATCTTTGTCGGCGTTTTTTTATATTGCTTAAAATATATTTTTTGTAAATAAATTAGAAATGCTATATGTTTGAAGAGAACATTTCATTTATTTATATGTTACGATCATAACAGTACTAGGTCAAAATTACAGTACATCATAAAATGTATTAAAAAAAAATAGAACAAAAGTTCACTCGGAAAATAAATGATTGCAGGCTTATAAATTAATTAAATAAAAAAAACTATTTTCATTGCTTTAGTGGAGAATACACCATAGATAAAATTTTTGTGATGTTTGAAAGGTGGTATTAATTTTAGCCAACTTATATTTGGTTTATACATCTTAGTTTTCATTCTAAAACACTGTAACTTAACTGTTTAAAGCTTTATGAATTTATCTATTATATCTACTAAAATCTATGCAGTGTGCAATAAAAATGATTTTATTTTATTATTTGTGTAGATGTAACGTAAATACGAGTAATAAGCTTACTTTGTAATATTTACAGTTTTTAGATATTTAAGCCAAGTATACTAAATAGACTAGTCTGCGAATTTCTAATATAGTATCCGAATTTTTATATTTGTATAAATTAATGTTTCAGGAAAACAAGTTTTAAAAATACATTATTACAATATTTGAAAAATTAATATCTCTCTTGATTTTCCGAATTTTCAAACAGTATTAACAGCATTATCTTTAATCACTGAAGCACTTTTAGGAAATACATTTAAAAAAATACCTCTGAGCTGAAATCGAGAATCTTGTCGAGACTTCAAGACTTTCTCGACAAGGCTCAATTCTGGTCTCGTCTCGTCTTTACTTTTTACTCGATACCAAAATGATGGCTTGTTTCGACAAGACCAAGACGAGACAAAATCAAGACTGGTCTTGGTCTTGAAGCAACACTGGAAAGTTCATTTTCATTTTAGAGTCAATTTGACCGCACGTGCACTTTTGGTAACCAGGGATGTGCCTGTAATCGATGTCATGCACGTACAATAATGTAGTTTAGGTTATCAAAATTTGTATATCGCCTACGCCCATGGTGTCAACAGATGTGTTTTGCTAATTAAAAAAAATCTGATGTGACCAGCACATGACCTCCCAGCAATTCCATGTTTAAAAAAGCAGTGAGCTTTAAGTAAAGTATCACTTCCGGTTGATCATTTGTAAATAAAATCTAATTTGTTGTCCAATAAATAGAAAAGTCTGTAATACGAAATTTTGGATTATGTTTTATTGTTTTTCCTCAAAAACCTATTAAATACATCTAATATTTATGCATGATGGAAAATATATTATTTTTACAAACCTTAATTTTATTAGAATTAAATATTTTATTATATTCTCCTTAAGACGGTTTCATTATTAATTTTAATGTAATTGCTTCCTGATAGTGACATTTGTTTAAATATGTCAAAATTTTTATTCAAGTATTTTTTTGTTTGACGCATAGGCTAGTGGATGTATAAAAATAAATTACTATATAAATTCATATTTTAAGGTATTTAAAGCTATTTACTGAATACTATTATAGTAAAATTGAAGATTGTACCATTATGTTCAATTTGTATTATTAAAAGTTGCTGAAAAATTATATTCAATGTATTTTTTCAAGAAAAATTGTTAAAAGCTTGTATAAGTGATACTTCCAGTTATCCTATATACACTAAAAACTTTGAGCTCTTTCCACATTAGTATAGAATGGGTATACAAAATTACAAATTTTTCTGATTGATAGTATTTGAGAAATTGTGTCCACACGATCCACACACACAGAAACACAGACACACACACACACACACACATACATACATACATACATACATACCTACAGACATCATTGTAAAAATGTTAAAATCGGATTATGGGAACATCAAAACGTGCTTATTCACTGAAATCTTTATATGTTATTTTTAGCACGATTCCTATTCCTCCCTTACCTATGGTAGCGGAAGGTAAAAAGCAACTAATCAAATTGACACCTTTAATGAAAAAGTCCAGGAACAATGCCCGTAGTTTCATAAAAGCATGTAAATTTATCTCATTGTTAAATTGAACAACGTATCAAAATTTGACATATGGCAAATTTACAAATGTTATTAGTATATATAAATTATTTAAATTGTGTGAAAGCCCATTTTAAATTAAATATGTGTTAAGCATGCTTACACTGTACACATATACAATGTAATTACACTATTGCCTGGTTGCAGAAACCTTCATTAATTCGTTATTCAGTTTGCGGACTATCAAAATGAATAAATTTGAATTAGTGTCCTTTTTCTTATGCCATTTAAATCATTGATGTCAAAAAATCGCGTTGCGTTTGTTCGTTTTGATAAATCGTTGTTTGATCTAGATTCAGCAGACATGTGGTCGTTGAACATGTTCACCATTTTTCTACACTGTTCACTAGAGACCGTTCACTAACCGGGTACCTTCCAACTGACCGTAAGAAAAGTACGGTCAGATGCTCCTGGTCAATTGGTTACTTGTTTACGCGCGTAGTATTTAAATTTAATGGATTTTCTTCTGCAAGTAGAATACCAGAAATAATCTAATGTCATCTGTGCAGTAAAACAAAATAACATTTATTTACATGTAAAGAACAGAAAAGTTGCCATGTATTATGCATATATCAATAAGTAAAAGGATCGAAAAGTTAAATTACTATAACATATTGTCGCATTATTAAAATTTCCTTAAATTGCTATTTTTAATTTGTTTACCAACTAACATAAAAGTTATTATATTAGCGTTCCGATCATTTGCCGTTCGAATCACATGAATGTGCAAAGTGCATTCAGCCGAGACCTTGTTCGAGTCACCATCCTGTATATAGGCTGTCTCGTAAATAGAAGGACATGACAACCACAGATTCCTGGGGCTTAAATAAGACGATTTAACTAAACTTGCTTCTACCGGAAAGTGTACCATTTAGCCAGTATGCTTCAAAGTTCTTCGAAAATTTTGTTTATAATAATAGAACGCTTTATTCGATTTGGATGAAATTTGGTATGACAGTTCGTATGATTATATCATCTTTTAAGACGATATTTGTTATTATTATTATATAAAAATTAGGTGTCCCAACATTGATTAGACCGTAACTTTTTAATGGTCGCGCCGATAACGTAAAATTATTATTTTTTTCAGAAAGATACATTCAATAGTAAACTTTTCTCTCTCTGTTTAATTTGTGATATCTGTTACGGTTCAGACAGAAAAAAATAAAACCTGAGTGAATGCATCGTGAATTGTTTAAAATAAATATAATCTAGCAGTCTGTTCAAATGCTAAACATCTAATTTTTACGAGTTGTCCATCTTCTCAACTTGTTTAAGAGTAAGCTAACATATTTATTTGTCTTATTTTTAATAATGGTAGTAAAATACTATTAGGCCGAACAAACAGATGTTACTAGTTTCTGTATATTGCGAAGGAATTTTTTGACAACCCATAATTAATTGTTACTGTCATTAGAAATTACTTGTTTGACATTTGGATAGACTGCTAGATTAAATTTATTTAAAAGAATCGCGATGCAATCACTCAGGTTTTTTTTTTCTGTCTGAACCATAACAGACATCACAAATTAAACAGAGAAAGAAAAGTTTATTACTGAATGTATCTTTCAAAAAAACAAAAATTACGTTATCGGCGCGGCCATTAAAAAGTTACGGTCTAATCAATGTTGGGACACCTAAATTTTATACAGGGTGGCGCGCTTAAGACGATTCACCCCTAATAACTTTGAAACGAATTGTAATAGACATACTCGGTTTGCGCTAAATGTTTTAACATCTAGAGGGCTACTTTTTATTCATATATTTGTTTTTTTGAATTCACTAATCTCACCCCCACCACTACCAACTTTTAAATCTTTAATGGCAATATACCCATTGTGACATATCGAATGAAAGCTCTTGAACAATACCACACAGGCATGTTAATAAATTGAAATTTGAATAAACCGTTTTAAAGTTAGAAACAATAGTTTATAATATTTTAATTTATTATAAAATGCATACAGTGCTATGGAAATGACAAAATGAAAAAAAAACAATGACACCTAATAATTTGTTTTAAGATTGTGTATGACAGTTATCAGTTGTTAGATTGTTATTATTATTTCTTTGATCATGGTTTACACTAAAAACGAGAAAGTAGAAATTATTTTCATTTTTGAATCCCAAAATCAGTGTGCAAGACAAACAGCTAGATTATTCAATGAGAGACATCCTTATAGAAATGTGTCGCACAAGTAAGACCGACTACTATATCAATAATTTATATTAAATTAAAATTACATTATTGTTTCTAAGTTTAAAACGGTTGATTCAAATATCAATTTATTAACATGCATGTATAGCATTTTTCAAGAGATTTCATTTGATATGTCACAAGGGGTATATTGTCATTTAAGATTTAAAAGTTGGTAGTGGTGGGGGTGATATTAGTGAATTCAAAGAAACAAAAATATTAATAAAATGTGGCCCTCTAGATATTAAAACATTTACCGTAAACCGGGTATGTCTATCACAATTCGTTTCAAAGTTATTGAGGGTGGATCGTCTTAAGCGCGCCACCCTGTATACTAGTGGTTCACTAATAATAACAAGTATCATCTTAAAAGATGACATAACCATACGAACTGTCATACCAAATTTCATCCCAATCGAATAAAGCGTTCTGTTATTATAAGCAATTTTTTTTTCGAAGAATTTTGAAGCAGAATACTGGCTAAATGGTACACTTTCCGGTGGGAGCAAGATTAGTTAAATCGTCTCATTTTAGCCTCAAGAATCTGTCGTTAAGCCATGTCCCTCTATTTAAGCCACACCTGTATATAAGCAAGCAATGATGAACATCACATAGATACAGTATTTATTTGAGATTGTTATTAATGTTACTTGCATTTAATGGTGCAATCAATCCACAGTTCGGTTGAATATCTTATATAGTACGTATTAGACAAAAATGCCCTTATATTTAAATCGATTAATTATTTGTAGTTTTGGTGTAGGAATTACTGGTATATCAGCTGACTAGATCATTCTCCATAAAAACATATCATATTCCATATCGGTAGAAATATTCAGGCCATTATAGCTATTACATAAATTACAAAGCCGACTAGTCCACTATTTTGGAGCCCACTTCAATTATTTAATAGGGTTACAGTATTATTAATCATAGAAAGTAGCCGCAATGACGGGTTGTTCTGCTCCAAATGATCCAAATCATTCGATAAATATTTATACATTTCACATGTATATTTGACTAAATTATATTCATCAAACAATGACTAATATTTTTCATAGATTATTCGCAGGTCTGAAGAAAAAAAAGAGTACTCAGCGAACTTCCGAAGAAAAGATTGGAGTCCTGTTCAATTTTTTTTTTTTTTTTATGAAATTGGAGAATTATTTCTAAACTATAATTATAAATGGCATCTAAAAATGCGTAGGTGTTCAGTTTTGTGTCAGCTAAATAAGCCAAATTTGTTATGTATAAAAGACATAGGTACATATAATAATTTATTAACATTTTAAGAGGAGGTTACATATCACATACATATATATGCGTTTAAAAATTCCAAACTGAAACCAATAAAGGACAGTGCCCATTAGTTCTGTTTTTCCAAACTATGTTTTCTACCTGTTGTTTTTGTTTAATTCGATTAAATATTTGACAAGCTGAATCCTTCAAAATCATGCAAATAAATATTAAAATACCACTAATCTAACCTATACAACTGAGCTCACCTTTTCTTGTATTCTTTAAAATTTAATTTCGCGAATCTGAGGATAAGTCTTACATATTGAAGAAAAATAGGTGGCATGCTCCAAGTAAACAAAATAAAATATGTTGTAATCAAGTTAGTTAAAAAAATATATAGAAAGTTAGTGCATTTTATTAAATATTGATTTCTATAATCCTGTGTTTTTCTTGTATTAGTAATTAGCTGTTGTAACAGGTTATGGGCCCAGAATAGCTCTGTGCATATGGCTCCTAGTACAGCAAAACAAGAAAACTATGGATATCAAGCCGGGACATGAAAATTGGAGTCGTGATGAAATTAAACTGATCAGGAAAATATTCGAAATTTTGAAAAAGATGATTCCCTTGCCCAAGTAATAATGATTGAGAGTATGGATCAAAATTGTGAATTAACAGGAACTTGTAAAACTGCTGCTGACGAGTGGATAAAATTATTATCTGCGTATGAACAAAGTTCGGGACAGAAGGTTCACAGATTAATAGAAGAATTTTTTGCATTCAAGAAGAATCCGACCGAAGATATTTCTACGCATGTGGCCAAGTTACAGAAAATATTTCATGCAATGAATGAGGAATTAAGGCGACTTGAATGCTCAGAACTTCCAGAACTGCTTTTGATGAGCCGGGTAATGTCTACATTACCATCACAATATTTTGAGTTTAAAAGCGTGTGGGAGTCTGTTCCAGTTACAGACCATAGTATCATTAAGCTTACGGACAGATTGCGACTCATCTAAATGCGTTACGTTATATTAAAAAAAAAAACAAATATACTTTTGATTTATTCATTTTATTAAATATTCTGTGACGATCGTTTCGTCGTTTCGAACATCTTCAGACAACTGGCTTACATTCGGTGAAACCTTGTATTTAATTATAAGTTTAACAATGGTGAAGCAGTTTCATCTAGTTGGTCGTTCGAAATGTTTTTATTTGTATTGATGGCTTAATCCCCTTTCGCCTGTGTGAAGGATTTTGAATTCCCCATTAAATTTATGACCTGAAATATTGCAATGGAACAAGTTTATTATAAATCCAAACTAATCGGCCCTAATCCCCGTCGATATTTTTTAAATTAGATACCCAATATTTCTGATAAAATAGGAAAAAAGTTAAAGAAACTTGAATGTAACATTATGTCAGTCAACAAAACTAATTTAGCTAAATTATTAGTCAATAACAAAGAAAAACCCCAAAAAAGACAAACTAACAAGTATTTACGTAATTCAATGCAATCAGTGTGACGCGATATATATATTGGGCAAAGCAGCAGATCTTTCAAGATTTGGATGAAAGAGCATTTAAATGTCATGAATAAACTTACTTCAAATACTGGTTTTGCCGACCATTGCATTATTTCAGGTCATAAATTTAATGGGGAATTCAAAATCCTTCACACAGGCCAAAAGGGATTAAGACTGAATTTGAAATTAGAAAGCTGTCAATACAAATAAAAACATTACCAACGACCAACTAGATGTAACTGCTTCACCATTGTTAAACTTATAAATAATTACATATTTCACCGAATGTAAGCCAGGTGTTTGAAGATGTCCGAAAGGACGAAAAGATCGTCACATAATATTTAATAAAGTTGATAAATCAAGAGTATATTTGTTTTTTCTTTTTATTATGACGTATTAGAAAAGTTCCACTAAGTACCGGCTACAAATTCTCTCTCAATTATTAAATGTTTTAAATGTCATAAAATGGGACATTTCGCAAGAGATGGTTGGAGCAAGAAGGGAAGTAAGGATGCTTCAAGGGACTGTTGGAACAAGAAGGGAAGTAGGATAATTTTGGAAAAGAAGGAAACGCATTATGTGCTTCGACTTCACAACAGGACTGCGAAAATTGGATCACTGACTCAGGTGCATGTGCTCATATGACTAATTTATCATCTTTCTTGTAGAATATGAAATTTTTCTTGAATACATATCTGCAAGTTTTGGAAATGGTCAAGTAATTGAAGCCCTAGGGCACGGTAACATAGACATTGAAGTAAGAGTCGGGCAGAATCGACGAAAATGTACGCTTGAGAATGTATGGTATGTATCTAAATTGCTAGGAAGAAATTTGCTGTCGATTACACAGACATTGAAGAAAGGATATGAATTTCGACCAAAAGCTATGAAATGTTGTTTTATGAAGAAAGGCAGAATTGAGTTAGAGGGATACGAAGAGAGACGATTATATGTTTTAAATTTAAAACCCTTAAAACCGAGGTTTGAAATAAATATTTCTGAATTTGTTTAAGTCTTCAACAGTGGCACGAAAGATTAGCACACCAAGACAAAAGACATGTTACATAATTACTTCGTAAATCCTCGATATAATTCAAAGTCTCAGAAACTGATTTTTGTAAAGGCTGTGTGGAAGGAAAATTACATTCAAAATCATTCAAAATAAGAGTGGATTATAGAGCTAAGAGTCCTGGAGAAATTATAAGCGGTGGACCAAGGCAGTCGAAATCAGAAGGAGGTTCAAAATTCCGTTGTGTGTTCTTCTTAAAAAGTAAGTCAGAAGTTGCTACATGCTTAGAATTTTTTTTAAATAAAGCAGATAATCTTGGTGTAAAAGTTAAAGAGTTTCTTTCGGAAAATGGAAAGGAATTCGATAACTATGAAGTAGAAAAAATTCTCAGATCAAGAGGCATCAATATAAGAATCAATGCCATACATTCCTGAACAAAATAGAGGTGTGGAACGAGAGAATAGTACTCTTGTAGAGAGTGCAAGATCGATGATTCATTGTAAAGATTTGCCGAACAGACTGTGGGCTGAAACTGTGAATACATCATGTTACATAATAAATCGAACAGGACCGTCACCAAGTGGAAAACTACCAAATGAATTATGGACAGGTAAATCACAAATGAGATTAGATCATCTGCGTGCTTTTGGAGTAAACTTGTAACATTCATTTTTCATAATTCGTATATTTTGTACTAACTTTATAAATTTGCATATATTTTAAGTAAATAATTCGCTAGTTGCTTATGTTGTCGTAAATTCGTCAGGTAAAGTTGTAGTTAGCATCATCTTCATATTTTTTAATTAATCGTTTCTTAACTTGGTCTGGCGGCTTCGAGCAGCTACAGCCGGTGAGGGATTCTGTCTTGAAATCTCTTGGTGTGAATATTGAAATATATAGTGATCAGATAATTCACCGTCCTATTGTTGAAATAGTTAAATTTGCTTTATGGTGTGTGAAACGAATTCTTTGGAGAATCTGACACTATATAGCACTAGACAGAATAATTATTGGAAAAATTATTTTGACGGAAAATTCCGGAAAGTGCATTTACACGTGGTTGTACAAGGGATATCCTCACATATCGTAAGTTATTTCTTTTCGTAATTTCATTTGTTTCAATTTTTATTTCGATTTTCAGCCTTTTTTTGTGTGGCAAAACTATTTAAGTGAGATTTTGTCTGCACGTGGTTAACATAAGTGAACCACATATATTTGGGTTATATTCATCATTGTCAGTATTCAACAATCCTTTTGAGATCGTAGACCATATTTGGGCGAAAGAAATCGCTTGGGACCCGCCAGTATTGCAGTATTTGGGAAGTTTCGCTGTAATCACGGATTTTGTCGGATCTGACGTCATCATCCTACGTCATCGTAACCGGTGAGGACTTTCCAGAATATTCCTACATGTTGAACTGGTTTATAATAGTCGTACAGTGTCAATTTAAATTATTTCGTTACTGAATTAACAATTCAAATAAGCTTTACTTTATAAGAATATTGAAATATCTTAGTATTTATTTGATCGTTTAAAATTAACTTCAATTGGATAATTACTTTTATAATTGTGTTATTCATCCGATATTTGGTTATTACTTTTATTCAGTATTTCGCATTAATTAATTTTAGTCAAATTCTTAAAGGATATTTTGTAACAGTGGCTCAATCCAAGTTTACATTAAATATATTTTTTTTACGAGCCAAATACCAGTGCACTGCTATTTGTTATTAAACATTTTTTTACTTTGTTATGTTTGGGGGTTGCTAAGCTGATTAGCTCAATTATTATTTACTTAGTAAAAAAATATTGATCTACACTGAAAATTTACTGTTTATATGTTGACACCAATATCTATTACTATCATTTATATTAATAACTTCACCAAAACTTTAAATGTAATTTATCTTTTTTTAATAAACTATACTTCATTTAAATACTTTTGGATTTGAATCTTCGTACCATTTTAATATTTCCACTATAGGAAACTTAGTTCCTGTTTTACAATACAAAATACAGTGGCGCTTTATAAATTGTGATTTGCCGCCAACTTTGATTACCCCCCCTCCATCTCAGAGCTTCCTCACTGAGCTAGCGGCTATTGTAAAACACTAACATCGATTCTGGATAGCTTTCTGTATTTCCTATCGAGAATAGTATACCGGTATTAAGGTAGGTTAGATTATATTGATTTCTTATTTTATCTAAAACTTACCGCGAAAAATTAGGTAACAAACTACTGTGTTCACGTACCCAAAAAAAGCACCAAAATTGGAACAAAAAGGTGAACTGGGAATAATAGTGGGCTACGCCCACGAACGAATGATGGATAACGTGTATAGCTTAGATAAAAAAAAAATACAGTATTGATAAGCAAAAATATTGTTTTTATCCCTGAAATTGCTGCTGAAGAACAAAGTAATGTGGAATCATTCCAGTTACAGAATAATGATGGTATCCAAGTAAGATTACAAAATCAAAAGATAAGGAATCAAAAGCAGAAGAAGGAAATAGAAGTAGTAGAAATTAAAAATTTGGTCAGGAGGAAGTAGCAACAGTAGAAAAGGTCAGTGCTACAATTATATAACAGAATGAAGAAGAGATAATAAGTCAGATAATTGCTCTAATAATGGAATTGTTACATCAGAAGACGAACAATTCAGGAAGAAGAGAAACTATCCAAATTATTTGAAAGACTGTAACAATCGCAACTGGGGTGCAACAGAAGTAGCGACGTTAACGATTTAAGTAGGGTTATACTTACTCTGCCGTCTGTTGCGTCAGCGGGTAAGCTGATCACTGCACTGGGTTGGTGGCACAATTATTAATAAATAATAATTTTGAAATTTTTTTTAATAATAAAACAAAAGCCAGAATTGCGGTCATAGGTTATAAAATAGTTAAACACAAAAGTAAACAAAAATAAATAAGATTTGTATTATTAAAAACAAGTTAAATAATAAACAAAATAAATACAAATATATTTATATGATATTACAATTATTAACGAACGATATTTAGCAATGTATTTCTCATACAAGATCTAGGGTATCATCTTCAGCTGGTTTGATCGAATCGAATACTGTTGTTGACTGTCGTTGACTGTTTGATGTCCGCTGACTGTCGTGGAATCTTCTCGTAATTATAATTAGCATTCTATTTATATCAAATAAATAGAATGCAAGATTGCAATAATGTTGCTGAATGACAAGAGCAATACTCTCGCGCATAGCCAAAAAGTTTAATAAGATTAAATTGACATAGATTGAAAATAATTTTGTTAAAACGAAATATTTAAACAAACGTGGTTTGTTACAAGACTATGAATTTTACTTCGCTTCCAGTGCTGAGCCAACTTCGTATAAAGAAGCAGTTAATTCGACAGATTCTTAAAAATGAAAATCAGTAATGGAGGAAGAAATGGATTCTCTGAAAAAGAATAATGTTTGGAAGCTAGTTTCAATGCCGTTAGGCAAGAAGATTGTAGATAGAAAATGGTTGAAGAAGGGAAGCTTCAAGTAGAACATATACCAGGAGGGCACCAATTGGCAGATCTCTTCACTAAACCTCTAGGAACTAAGCCGTTTATTCATCCAAAAAGTCAACTAGGTTAGAGCTTGCCAAGGAGTAAATATTGAAGAAAAATCTGTTGTGGCCAGCACAAGACCTCCCGCCATTTCCATTTTATGTAATATAAGTATTGTATTGCACTTCGCTATCGAACCGTCGTTTTATAACTAAAAAATTACAGAACTTTGGCCAAATAGTGTTTTTTATTGTATTTAACATGTCTTCTTCACACATACAATTCTAATTATATCTATTTTTCATTGTATGAGGAAGTTCCTAAATGTTAGAGATTCTTCTAATTCATTAACAAGATTGGCGGCATTTCTAATGGATATATGTAGATTACCTATAATTTTAAATAATTGATTAGAAAAACAATAACAAAGATTAAATGTACTTCCCAGAAAAAGCTTTCAACTAAAACTTTTGATTTTTAACACTGACATCTGTCATTTACAAATTATGTTATAAACATTTGAATTTGTCAACTGGTTTCCTTATTGTAGTTTAGCCTACTCGATTTATTACATCCCGTTATTCTATATATTATAGTGTTTTTATCTCTAAATTTATAGAAGATATAATAAAAATTTTAAATGTATCAGATGTAGAATTTTATGTTCTTGAATATTAGTAATATCAAAAATTTTCAAAAAATAATATTTAGAAGATTTTTTTTAGAAACTACTACTTTCGGTTGTTTAATTGTTACCAAAACCTTTTCAGCTCTTCCCAGGAATGTCAGATTGAGGAATTCATAGTTAAACAGGTCTTAGGTCTTATAGTTTTTGAGGAATCGTCCCTCCAACATCTAGACCTATACACACACATATACATACATCCACACACATCCACACACACAAACATCCACACAGACAAACACACACACACACACACACACAGACACACACACACATACATCATTATAAAAATGTTAAAATCGGATTCTAGTGACCTTGAAAAGTTCTTATTCATGAAAATCTCTTCGCGAGAGGTAAAAATAGTTAAAAAGTATAGTTATGGTATGACAGCCGCTAGCAACCGATGTTGTATATATATAACAGCATGCTCCAAGTAAACAAAATAAAACATTTTGCGATCAAGTTAAAAAAAAATATTGAATTCATAGTAATTGTCATTTAGTGCATTTTATTAAACATTGATTTCTATAATTCTGTGCGTTTTTCTTGTATTAGTAATTATCTGTTGTAACATTACCACAGCGCACAATGTATAATTAGAAATTTCTTCTAAAATTACTTTTAAAACTTTAGAACTACTTTACTTAAATTAGAAAAGATTTTATTATTAAACCCACATATTTAAAGTGTAGATATATAAAAGCATTTTGAAATAAAGTTTAACTTTAACTAGAGTTTACTTTTACAAACTATTATGAAACCGGCTAGAGAGTGATTGCACCCTGTTTTATTGTCTTTAATAATGAGTATTATTTTCTTTACGCGTTATAAATGAAAAGGAAATTGTAGACGAAGAATATGGCCTGAAAATGATTTATTTAAGCCATAGATACTGTAAAAAAGGAATTGGAGTAAAGATATAAAATTCCTTGTATTACTCTATAAAGATGACTGCGTCATGGAAATAGTGCTAACGGAAGTTTGGACCCAATGTACTTTGAAGGAAAGCAGTGCGAAATAAAGAAATTACATGATGCGCAAACTCTCCCATGTATATAGGGCGATAGTTTTTTTTATGATAAAAAAAAATATTTTTAGCTATATTTACATTGAACAATTTGAGTTTTTTTTTAACCATATGTTATTAATATGAATGTAAAGTTTAGCGTATTTTTTTTAATTGGCGGCATACATAAATAATATTTTAAAGTACATACAAAATTATGCACCGTCTCTACCGACTGTATCCTAGAGTATAAAAAGGGTGTCAAAAATAGGGAAAATATTTTGAAGGTGAATAGAACTGACCAAAAGGAGTAAAAAAGTTTAATCGACATAGGTTTGAACTTCAACTTTTTCCGAGAAAGAGGGTATTTTGTACTGGAATCGAAGAAAAACTGACAAAAATATTATCGAACACAATTTTGTATATCAGTATATCAGAATATAAAGAAAAAATCTGTTGTGGCCAACACAAAACCTTCCGTCAATTTGATGAATTTTGTACATATCCTATACCAAAAGTTCCTTGAAAAATATTCTATATATCCTGTATAATTGTAACAAGAACTCACTATTTTTACATATCCATACTGAAAGTTCCTCTAGGAAGATTCTAAAATCTAATAAAATTTTGATACGAATACGAACGTACATTATGTATTGCACTTAACTTTTCCTCCTGTTTCAACTTTGCTCTATTTTATTAGAAGTCGCTGTTTCTTACTCTTCTCTTTTACTCATTCCTGTCCAAAGCACCTTCGTGACACAGTTCTTCCTCTCTCAAATCTTCTGCTATACAGTCCTTCCATCTTCTCTTTTGCCTTTCTCGTACTTCTGGCATTATAAGTTCCTATCTTGAGGCGAGGCCGCAAATGCAAGTCACTGGCGAGGGACACTCTGTCACTTAAATCACTTTCAGATCATATACTTTCCACTTTGGTTTTGCATTTGCCACTGACATCTGTCAATTAGATTTTTTTAAAAAATTGTTGTTTTCATAATTTTTACAAAGCTGACTTATTTTCGAAAGTTAATCTCTCTATAACTCTATATCTATTGAATATGAAGGAAAATGTATAATCGAACCGTATAGAGAATAAGATATTCTTTCTATTGATAATCACATAAAATGTCGAAAATGATATTTAACTGCGATTTTTCAAGAAAAACTGTTAAGAACTTCAAATAAGGGTACTTCCGGTTGACCAATTATAACCATACTGAACCCATGTTGATTAAACATTTTTACTTATTTTGCTCAGCACTATATGCCCTCAAAATTTTGTACCCTTTCTTTAACACCGTGTATATTTATCAGCATTATGAAATACGAGTTTCCATAAAACAAGAATTGAAATGAAAAGAGATAATGTGACAGCTACATCATTTTTTTTAAATTGTCAGACATTTGGTGGTAAATCATGTGGAAAGAAGAATTTTACCCTAACGAATAAGGTCACGTCCAACTTATATAAGAATCAATTTTATATGAAATCAAATACGACATACTAAAATGTTAACGGTTACTAATAATAGTGATAATTGATAATTCATAAACGATTAGTTTTACAAGCCCAGGGAAAATCTACTGCATCACAAAGTTGATTTGTTCTTTCACTTTACTCTATTCATATTTCATTTCGAGTATTCTAAAGTTTTAGTGTAATTTTCTAAATTATATGAGAGAATTAAATTTCAACATTTACCTTCGTTACGCTGGTCCATTAGTCTTAACGAGAATTTGATTATTAATTGTGTTTTCAACTTAATGGATTTTGTGAATGTAACGTTCTTGGAATTATTCGCTTGCTCCTTTTACGTAGACATCAAAATTGAAAATACCATAAAAACAGTGAAATAAAAGAACATTTACTGCTTTCAATAGCTGTGTTGTCCATTCTCCCAATGGACTTTCCGCCGTGAGAGGAGCTTCAACTCTTTCCAATTGAAGTTCAGATTGCGAGGAATTCCATTTGCAGCGATATACCACTCTCTGTAGATGTGGCTACAGTAAAAAGCATGTTTAAAATTATTCAACGAAATTTTACACTAGGAACTCCTGCTTTTTATATTTGCGTTTGCTTGTGCTATGTATTTTGTAGAGTATCTAGTACGAGGCTACAGTTTTAACTTGCAAAACAATGAATGCTGAATGCAGCGAAATCAGTCTCACTTCTAACTTTTTTTTACCTTCCGTCACCTTTAAGGAAGCTATCGTCTTTGGTCAAAAAATTAATGAATAAGCACGTTTTAGGGTCCCTAGAATACGATTTTACTAGGTTTACGTTGATGTCTCTGCGTGTGTGTGTGTGTGTGTGTGTGTGTGTGTGTGTGTGTGAGACAATATTTTCTCCAATGATAACTCCAAAACTACAAGTCAAAAAATTATAATTCTTACGTATTTCTCTTCTTTACATCCATATGAAAAGTTATATTTTGGTTATAATTGGTCAACCCGAAGTACCCTTATTTGAAGTTCTCAACAGTTTTTCTTGAAAAAACGCATTTTAATATCATTTTTAGCATTTCATGTTATTATAAATATGACAGAATATTTTAATATCTATACGATTCGATTACACATTTTCCTTCATATTCAGTAGATATATGCCCGCTTGTAGAAACGTTCATCAATTCCATTTCAATTAGCAGACAATCAAAATGCACAAATCCGAATCAGTTTCCTTGACCAAAAATCGCGTTGCATATGTTAGTTTTGAATAATCGGTGATTGATCAAAGAATTGATGAATGTTTCGGCAACTGGTCGTTAGAGTTAAAAAATTGTAAAGAGATTCGTGTCCAATTGCACCAGTGGAACTTAAATTTTCAGCTAGGCTTAAACAAAAAAAAATGTACTTTACGTGGAAAGAATGGTGGCTGTCTGGTATAATATAAACAAAATCACTAGTTTCTATCAATTTATTAAAATATCTATATATATACCTGACTGTTCATTCCCTGAAGAAGGCCGCAGTACGGCCGAAACGTCGGACTGAATAAATATTTTAATAAATTGACTGAAACCAGTGATTTTGTTAATAGTATAAAAAAAAATTGTACTGCTACGGTCTAAAAACGCACAGTGACATATTGATCTAGATATCTTACTGTACTATATTACTTACCTCCTCCATTCTAAATCTGGCTATGTTTTCTTCGTCTTATTACTTTCTGTACTGTCTCTACTTTGTGATTATACTTTTCAATTGTATATTCCCTTCTGTTTGTGTTTTAGTTTCTAAATTGCGTTTGTTAAACTTTTCTGCTCATTGGTTATGTTTTAGTTCAGTGTTTCTTAAGTTTTATATGATGTAATATATGTTTCAATACTATTCTGTAACTTGCCTTTTTTTTTGACTACCGTTTGAATAAAGAAATATTTCAACAAACCTGGTTTGTTACACAGAACCAAAGTTGAAATGATACCAGCACAAGCCCGATGATAGATGATTGTCAGCTGTCACTTTCACTTTATTCTTTGATTCCAGAAGTTTTCGTAAATCTGCTATTTTCTTCCTGACATCTTCAAGTTCTGAGTTCTTCTTAGTTGTTGTAGAAGCAATCGTTGGTTCGGCGATTTTCACAATTCTGTCTGCAATATTACTTTTTTGTTCATTAGAAGTTTCTGTTAAAGATATTTATATTGTTTGAATATGGGTAGGTAATTTTTGCAAGAAAAGTTCTTCTAAAATAGTTTGATCGATGATTTTATCTGCTAATAGTTGTTTCATTTGCCGAAGAATTTGTGATGGTTTTAGCCCACCGAATTCAGAAAATGAAAGTAGTTTATTAAGTTTAGATTTATCTGATTCGGTAGTACGTTGAATTAAAGTTGATATAAGAATGTCATACTGATGTTCTTCAGGAGGCTCAAGAATGATATGACGGACTTCAGACGCATGTTCTGGCGAAAGCGAGGAAACAACGTGAATAAACTTTTGGGATTGACTTCTAATATGATGCTTCATAAAAACCATTTCCACTTGCGTAAACCATAAAACAGTGTCATTAGGCCAGAACGTTGGTAGTTTAAAGTTACTACTGGCCACCAGGGGGACATCAACTGCTTTTAATACAAAATGCTAACAGCAATCACGCAGTGTAAAAAAACTAATTTTTAAATTGTAAAATGATAAACACAAAAACTAATCACAGAGAAAGAATTTTGAAACGCATATATCTTTTTATTTATAAACAACAACAACATCCACTTCTATTTTATCGTCATGACTCCCTGTTGTGGCGAAAAATATCATACTAGTCGTCACAACAGCTCCGCTGATGTGGGCTCGTCTAAAGATGATATATGAACAAAGAACATCAATGAACAAAATTGCATTGAAACAATTTTTCAGCTACAACATGGCAAAATCTGACACGATTGCTCAACATGTAAGCAAAGTTGAAGAGTTGGTACAAGCGTTAGCAAATGTTGGCGAACTGGTGTAGGAGGTCTATAAGATGGTAAAACTGCTCGGGAGTTTGCCATACAAATACAACGCTTTTGTGACAGCTTGGGCTTCTTACGACGAAACCAAGCAAACTTTCTATAATTTAACACCATGATTGTTAAAAGAGGGACAAAGGCTGAGACAATCAGAGGATATGGCAGCAGCATTCGCAGCGTTAAATATCAGCGGAAAACAAACTATATCATCAGCATACAAGAAGAGCGATAGGTAAATGTACCCAGGACAATCAGAAGTATGAAGATATTGAAGAAAGAAAAATTCCATATCGTGAAGCTTTTGGCAGCCTGATGTTTGCTGCAGTTGTGTCTCGCCCCGATATAATGTATGCAGTGGGGCAAGTTAGCAGATACTTGAACAATCAAAGTAAATCTCACTGGCGAACAGTGAAAAGAATATTTTGGTACCTACAAAGAAGCAGAGACGTCGGTAAACTCTACGTGGGTAATCTGACTACCTGAAAGTCTACAGCGACGCAGTCTTCGGTGGCGATCAAGATACAAGAACGTGAACGTCGGGGTACATTAACGTGTTTGCCAACGGTCATGTAACATGGTGCTCACAAAAAACAAAAGTGTCTGGTACGATCAAGGCGGAGTATGTTGCAACATCCACCGCAGTGCAAGAGACAATGTGGCTAAGGGCGAAAACAGAAGGAAAAGCTTCATCACCGACGAAGTGAGATCGAAATAGTGTATGTGCCGTCTATTGAACAATTAGCAGCCTTTTTAACAAAACCATTATCGCGTGAAAAATTAAATGATAGTTGCGATATGCTGTCAATTATATATATGTATGTATATATATATATATATATATATATATATATATATATATATACAAAAGGTGATAGGGGATACTACAGTTTTGGATGAAGGATGAAAGGATACAGAAGAAGAATTTAATAATTAAATTACAAAATACTATTTGACCGTAAATTTAATACAGTTGTGCATAAACTTATTAAAGATGATAATATTAAAATAGCAAACTACGTTTAATCAATGCCGGCAATTTGTTTATAAAACTGAAACATAAAACAGTATAGATAGAAAGATCATTTACCAAATCAAAGGTGAACATTGCGAAAAGATGTACGTTGGTAAGAATCACAACCCTTTAATAAGGGAGTAAATCAACATCAACATAATTGCAATAATCGTAACGTAGAACACAGTGCATTGTGCAAACATCTTTATTGAAAAGGTTATAAATTTAATTTTCGAGATGTTATTGTCTTAGGAAATGTTACATATGAAAATAATCGATTATTGTATGAGACATGTTACACCAACATAAACAATTTTATTCATAATTTTCATATTTAGCGCTTTTTATTTTTCATTCTGTAGTTATTTTTGTTTAAATAATTACTGTGTGCCATTTAGTCGTTAATAACTTTGAAACTTAATTAATCAATCTTCTGTCAGCCAGTTTTATGTTTTTGAGTGGCCCATGACACAATTTTACTATAATGTAATAAGCAATTTCAAGACCTAAAAACTTGATAACTGGCCCTGAGCTAACCCTTTCGAAACTTTTCTGAGATTTACATTTTATTTCATTAATTTCATCGCTAAAGATTAGTATATTGTCAACGTACAAGAACACATACAGTTTATTATGACCTTCGCACCATACTCAGCAAATTTGAACAGCGCATGAACGATAAGTTTGAAACTTTATTAAATTCAGTAACTTTTTGCAGTGATAAAATCAGTGACTTTGAATTAAATTTAAAAGATATAAATAATAAATTGAAAATATTTGATGAACTTAAACGTGAAAATGACATATTAAAAACTGAAGTTAAAAATTTAAATCAGAGAATTGAAGATCTGGAACAATACTCCAAAATAAATAATTTAATTATTAATAATATTCCGGAAAAAAATGGGGAAAATATTGACAATATAATTTGTAACATAGGTGAAAAACTTGATGTAAAGGTTTCGAAAAATGATATTGATGCGGCTCATAGGCTGCAATATAACAAATCAAAAAATGGTAAACCTAGAAATGTTGTTGCGAAATTTATATCTCGTCGTGTTAAGGATGATTTTCTCTCTGCAGCGAGAAAAAATAGAAATTTAACATCTACAAGTATAAATATTGAAGGGACAGACAGTCAAATTTATATAAATGAGCATTTAGGGTTTAAAAACTCCTTAATTCTTAGAACAGCATTAAATGAATTAAAACCTAAAGGTTTCAATTATATATGGTCAAAGAATTGCAAAGTTTTTGCCAGAAAAAATGATACATCAAAGATTCACTATTTAAGTGATGTTACTGATATTTCTAAGCTACAGTAATAATGTTTCATTTCCAAATCGATATATTTTCTTTTCATTTTTTGTTCCTTTTATAAATGGGCATTTCTGTGTATCATCAAAACGTTCGAGATTTACGAAGTAAAACAACTACTTTTAGTATTAATACTCACTCATGTAGTTTCGATATTATCTGTCTTACCGAAACTTTCTTAAATTCATCTGTTTACAATAGTGAATTATTCTCACCTACTTACAATGTAATAAGGAGAGACAGATCTAGTACTTCATGTATAAAAAGTTATGGTGGTGGTGCGCTAATTGCGGTTCGCTCTTGTTTTAATTATATTGAAAGGCCTGAATGGAATAGTGATGCCGAAGACCTCTGGATTTCTTTAACTCTTTGAGGTACAGAAAATTTAACAAAATTACACGCCGAGCGGTACAGAAATATTTTTTATTGCATAGGAGAAAATAAATGCTATTACATAGTCAAATACAATAAAAATTACATAATTTCATTTTTTTATATTTCGTAGAATATACTTCTAAATTATGCGTGCGCTGGTGGTATACGGTTTAAACCTACGGACTTATACAGAAAAAATTCTATAAATTGGTGGTACTCTTCTTGCTCCAGTATACAGCGTGAGTCGAAATATTAGTGGTTCAAATTTTGAACCTATGTACCCCAAAGAGTTTTAATACACATTAATAACAATAATCAATATATACATGTTTGTTGTGTTTATTTACCACCAGACGATCATGTGTCAATGTCTAACTTTCTAAGTAAACTATCAGATATTATAGACTCAGTACCTGATGATAATTTTTTTTATTATTGGTGATTTTAATTTACCCCATTTGCAATGGGTCCCTAAAAATACTCATAACTCACTTAAGCCTCTAAACACTTATAATTTTTCTTCATCGAATTTTGTTGATTGTATTTCATATTGTAATATTTATCAGTTTAATCACGTACGTAATGCAAACAACAGAATTTTAGATATGGTTTTTTCCAACTTTGATAACATTGAAGTTGTATCATCTCAATCACCATTAATTAAAGTAGATGCACATCATCCTCCAATTGAGATCTACCTTAGATTTGATAGTTTACCTCCGACTCCGATGACAAGTTGTCATCGTAAAATCTTCTTGCATAAATCAGTTGATTACTATACAATTAATAAAAAACTACTTGAAATTAATTGGGACCAACTTTTTAATGGTCTAGATATTGACATGCTGTAAATGAATTTTATAATACATTGTATTCTATTTTAAATAAATAAGTTCTAGTAAAACATAACTTTCATGGTTCGTATCCTGTTTGGTATACTGGACGACTTATTAAGCTTACTAAAGAAAAAAGTAAAGCTCATAGCAAATATAAACAGTATAAATCGCAAATGCACTACAACAAATTTTCAGAATTGAGAATAGCTGTCAAATTTGAAATTAGAAAATGCTACGACATTTACATTAGGAATATAGAAAATTCTATACCCTATAATACTAAAAAATTCTGGTCATATATTGCTTCTAAAAAATGTTCGAACAGTATACCTAACACGATGTGCTATGAAAATAAAACAGCAAGTAATGGAAGTGACATTTGTAATTTGTTTTCTGACTATTTCAAGCCCGTATTCGTTGAGGAAAATAGTAAAAATAATAATTACAATCAATCGGCACGAGTACAAAAAGATTTTATTGGTGCCAATATAGTTTTTAATGAGATATTTTATTACAGCTAGATGTAAATAAAAGTACTGGGCCCGACGATATCCCTAGTGTATTTATTAAAAACTGTTCCTATTCTCTCTGTTATCCTCTTATGTTAATTTTCAATAAATCATTGGATGCAGGTTATTTTCCTAATGTTTGGATGAAAGCTTATGTTGTCCCAGTCTTTAAAGATGGTACTAAAAATGAAATAAAAAATTATAGGCCCATTTCAAAACTAGACATCTTCGAAAAAGTATTTGAAAAACTTGTTTATAAAATTTTGTTTTCTTTAGTAAAAAGCTATATTATCCCGCAGCAACATGGTTTTTATCCAGGTAGATCCGTTGAAACGAATCTTCTTACATACAGTGACTATATTCTGAAGTCTATGGATGAACGTAGTCGGGTTGATTCCATATACACCGATTTCAGTAAAGCATTTGATAAAATTAATCATATTTTGCTCCTAAAAAAACTTTCTGATTTTGGTGTGTGCGGAAGTCTCCTTGACTGGTTTAGGTACTACCTAACAGGAAGAAGTCAGCGGATTACAATAAATGGTTTTCTGTCAAATGAAATTATTATTCCATCTGGAGTCCCCCGAGGCTCTCATTTGGGACCACTTTTGTTTAATAATTTCATAAATGACATATTCAATTGTTTCAAATTTTGCGAGTTTTTATTATATGCGGATGATCTAAAAATGTTTCACTCTGTTAATAATACCATGGATTGTATAAAAATACAAGAAGATCTTAAAAGTTTCCAGCAATATAGTAAAGATAACAAACTATCCTTAAATATAAAAAAAATGTTGTCAAATTACTTTTTCGAGAAATAGGAATAATGTAAACTTCACTTACACTTTCTCTAATGATCCAATAACACCTGTGTCAGAAGTTAAAGATTTGGGAGTAATTGTAAATAAAAAATTTATTCTTGACCTTCATGTTGATTCTATAACGAAAAAAGCTTATAGAATGTTAGGTTTTCTAATTAGAACATCTGAAAATTTCAAAAACCCAAGCACTTTAAAAAAATTATATTTTACCTTAGTACGTAGTCAATTAGAATTCGCAACAGTTTGTTGGTCTCCTCAGTATACAATCTACAGCAAAAGAGTAGAGCGTATTCAAAACAAATTTGTTAAATTTATGAATTATAAGTTTCCCAATTATGAATGTAATTTATTATCACTGGAAAAACGGCGTATTGTAATTGATTTAACGTTTTTATACAAGCTAACTAATAATAAAATAGATTGTGCTGAGTTGCTAAGTTGTCTTGATCTCCGTGTCCCATCATATACTACACGAACATCTGAACTTTTTTATATTGGTTTCAATAGGTCTAATGCTGCTTTTAACTGTGCTATGAATCGACTGCCATTTTTCTTCAACAAATATATTATTAATACCTCAATTGATATTTTCAATATTAATATGTCAACATTTCGAAATCAAATTGCTAATACCATCACTTCTATTAATTAAATTATTTTTTTATACCTATTTAGAATATAGTCATGTATATTTCACGTGTACTCAATTGTTTTATATTGTTGTTCTGTTTTTTGTATGTTAGTGCCATTCTGTTATTGGGTTTATCCTGTTGATTGGCCGAAATAAAAAATAAAATAAAAAAATAAAATAAAAAAAAATTACATAAGTATAAACAGTTTTCATACAATTTAAAGCTCCTACCAAGCATAAATTCATGGAATGCTTGATTCCAACAACGTGGACCTTGCTTTAGACCTTATATGAATTTATTTAATCTGCATACCTTTTCATGACATTCTTCAGGTAAGTTAATGATGGTGAGTTTAATCACGTTTGAATTGGGAAGGGTGAGAAAATAAAATAGGTCGTCGAAGGAAAATTATTTCACTGCGAAATTTTATTCATCTACATAAATACACTTTATTACATCACAAAAATACCTCTATATTTTAATAAACAAAACAAATTATCATTTTTATAGAAAAGCAAAAAAGAAAACAACACAAAAATGTACTAGAAAAGGTGCTTATGAGAAAAATAGCTAAATTAAAAATATTTTACTTAACACTCCCACTTTTAATTTAGTTTTCTCATAAATCATGCACGAACAAATTGACAGAATATCGCAACTATCATTTAATTTTTCAGGCGACAATGGTTTTGTTAAAAAGTCTGCTAATTGTTCAATAGACGGCACATCCACTATTTCGATCTCACGATTTTGCACTAACTGACGAATATAGCGGTATTTAATATCTGTATGTTTTGTCAGCTTATGATGCTCGAAATTTTTCACTAAATTCGGAGCACATTGGTTGTCGATCAACAACTTCGACGGTGATGTTGCTTTTCTTTCTGCCTTCGCCCTTAGCCATATTGTCTCTTGCGCTGCGGTGGATGTTGCAACATACTCTGCCTTGATCGTGCCACACACTTTTGTTTTTTGTGAGCACCATGTTACAGGACCGTTGACAAACACGCTAATGCACCCCGACGTTGACGTTCTTGTATCTTGATCGCCACCGAAGTCTGCGTCGCTGTAGACTTTCAGGTAGTCAGATTGCCCATGTAGAGTATACCGACGTCTCTGCTTCTTTGTAGGTACCAAAATATTCTTTTCACTGTTCGCCAGTGAGATTTACTTTGATTGTTCAAGTATCTGCTAACTTGCCCCACTGCATACATTATATCGGGGCGAGACACAACTGCAGCAAACATCAGGCTGCCAAAAGCTTCACGATATGGAATTTTTCTTTCTTCAATATCTTCATACTTCTGATTGTCCTGGGTACATTTACCTATCGCTCTTCTTGTATGCTGATGATATAGTTTGTTTTCCGCTGATATTTAACGCTGCGAATGCTGCTGCCATATCCTCTGATTGTCTCAGCCTTTGTCCCTCTTTTAACAATCATGCTGTTAAAATATAGAAAGTTTGTTTGGTTTCGTCGTAAGAAGCGTTGTATTTGTATGGCAAACTCCCGAGCAGTTTTACCATCTTATAGACCTCCTATACCAGTTCGCCAACATTTGCTAACGCTTGTACCAACTCTTCAACTTTGCTTACATGTTGAGCAATCGTGTCAGATTTCGCCATGTTGTAGCTGAAAAATTGTTTCAAGGCAATTTTGTTCATTGATGTTCTTTGTTCATATATCG
This sequence comes from Ophonus ardosiacus, assembly GCA_943142095.1. Lineage (NCBI taxonomy): Eukaryota > Metazoa > Arthropoda > Insecta > Coleoptera > Carabidae > Ophonus > Ophonus ardosiacus. The sequence continues at coordinate 65,940,634 of OW964823.1, forward strand.
TCTTCAGACGAGCCCACATCAGCGGAGCTGTCTCACATGTTACAACCGTCTGGAGTTTCTCTAACTCCATCTCTGACGAAGTAAGTAACTTTGCTTTCACATTCAAAGTGCCTTACGCTGCCACCGGACGTGTAATGGTTTCGTTTATTAAATCTTTCTTGACTGGCTCTGCTTGAAAAATTATCCCCATTTGATACTTCCATAGTTGAAATTTTTCCCCGTTAAACTTCTGTAGATGAAATTGCTTGAGAATATCCATGGTTCCTGAGGTACAGGTAGCTTAACTGCGTATTCTTTTGCGATTTCCTGCACGTTTCTACCACCACTATACAACACTCGCGTAAAGTTCTTTCTGCTCACAGTTTCTTACTCAATTCCTACTCGCGACACTGGGCCACATAACCTGATGGGTTTAATCATATTTAGATTTGGAAAGAGTGAGAAAATAAAATAGAATATATATGATATGATATATGATATGATAGGATATCCAATTATTTTTAAATTTTTGAAATATGTCGGCTATTCTATTTGTGAAATTTATTGTGTCAAAGAAATACCTTTATTTATTTTTATTGTTCGGATTAGAATTATGATGTAAATATGTTCCCTAATAAAGTTGGGTTTGGATAACAGTTTGTGATTATTTAATTATTGGTTTCTTTTTGTTAACGCCTGTAAAGAATGCTAAGGCTAACCTCTAGATGGGATTGCAAATGAGATGTTTAAGTATGGGAGAGTGAAAGTATTTGAATGATTAATTATTTAATTTTGTCTGAAACGTTGTGTGATGTCCGATGATTGGAAGAAAACTGTTATTTGTTCATTATTCAAAGGCAAAGGCAGTTCGAGTGAATGTACGAATTTATTGAGTGAGGCAAATTTTTGGTAAGGTTTAAATTGATAAGATGTGAACCTTAACAATTTCAAAAATTAGTGACGTCCAGGGTGTTTTGCCTGAGAGCGGATATGTCGAGCAATTGATTTCTCTTCGTATGATTGTAGAAAAATCACTTGACAAGAAGAAGAAGGTGTTCTGTGGTTTTCTAGATTTAAAGAAAGTGTATGATAGTATTCTTTAAGATACTTTATGGGATGTAGTCAGAGAATACGGCGTGATGGAAACTGGTTGGAAGCGATTCTAGCGTTGTATGTATATGTAATGTTGGTATTAAACATGGTTGCGGTATGTCTCGGAGGTTGTTTAATTCGTACATGGATGTGTTGTTGCGGAAAGTGTTGAGTAGAACGGATGGTGTACATATTAAGGAAAGTATTTTACCTGCGTTAGCGAATGCGGATGATGTAGATGTTTTAAGTGAAAATGAAGAGTAACTGAGAATAATGATTGGGAAAGTACATGTATTTAGAAGAAGTATTATCTGGTGTTGAATTATGATAAGTCCAAGGTGTTGGTATTTGAAAGGAGTGAATTGGTTATTGAGTGCAATGTTTTGTTGGATCGAGTGAAACTGGAGCAGGTAAATGAGTTTGTATTTTTGGGTAGCATAATGTCGAGGGACGGACGAATTGATCAAGAAATTGAAAGGAGGGTGAGTGCGGTATGTAAGGTAATGGGTAATGTGGGTAGGTTTGCTCTAAACGTAAACGTATCGTAGAGAGGATCGATTATGTGTATATAATAGAGTGCCAGTGCCTGCATTGATGTATGAAATGAATCTTGGGCATGGACGGGAAAGAATAAAAGGAGAGTGATTACCGTGGAAATGAGGTATTTACGTGGTGTTTGTGAGTGTACAAAGCGGAATCGCGTGAGGAATAATTTGATGTATGAAGAACGTAGGGTTAGGAAGAATGTTGTTAAGAAGGTTGGAATTAGCCAGTTGAGATGGTTTGATCATGTGGAGAGAATGACGAGTGAACGGCTTGTGAAGCGTATATGTGTTGGTGAAGTTGAGGGCGTTCGTTTTCGTGGTTGTCTAGTATATAAGTGGATAGATGTGATTGGTAGTGTGCTGAAGGAGTGTAAATTTCCGACAGAAGTGTGCTTAGATAGGAATGTGTGCCAAAGGATGAATGTTTAGTAACTATTGCGGTATGAAGATGTATTGGTTAGTAAGAATGTTCTTAAGCGAATGAAGTGACCCAGATAAGCTTTTATTCTTATCCTTATATTTAGTGTTATTATTTTCGAGTTTGTATTAACCGACTAAGTAGGACAAGCGTGATTTTATGTATGTACGTATGCATGTATGTGCGTACGTACAGTGTGTTCATAAAAATAAACCTAATTCGCAGTAGGCTATGAATAGAGAAACGTATGTCTGATCATTATTCAATTCAAAAGTTAAGTTGTCAAAATTTTGGGTGAAATTTAATTTTAAGGAGAAAAGATAATAAGGCAGGATACAGAATATTACCATTCACCGTTGTCTGATTAATTTCTTTTTCAAAAATGAAGATTCAAGAAGAAAACCTTCTATTTATTAAGATAACATTTTAGATAATATCTCGTGCCAAATTTACATTTAATGAAATACTTTCAAATTGTCATACGTTTTTTTGTTCATAGCCTACCCCAATTAGGATTTTTTTAACACAATGTACGTATGTACGTTGTATGTATGAGAGTGACATTTAAGAAATATAATTTATTATTTTCTAATTATATTGTAAATTTGATTTGTGGATGAAAACTATTAAATTCATTCAAAACATTGTTTATTTCGATTTTGGGAGCTATCATCAAACAATCGCCAACATAACTTTATGTAGTTTTTTGTTTTTGAAAATGTTGTTTTCAATATTTTGTAAAATTATTACAGCCAAAGTGCTATTTATACTCGCACCCATAAGGCTGTCAAGGTGCTGATAAATTTTATTGTTAAAAGTGAAAACAGAAGCTTCGAAACATAAATTTAGACCTCTAAAGAGCTGGTCTTTAATTAAGTCTGTATGTTGTTGGATTTGCCACCACCTTTATGGAATACATTCTACTACAAGTTGTTGAGGATTGGAAGGATATAAAGCTGTGACATCTTAAAATGTAATCAGCGGGAAAGTAAATATTTGAAAAGTCATTTACCAAATCAAATAAATTTTTTACTGTCAAATCTTATTTCAATATTACTTTGCTAATATTATCGTTAAAAAATGATAATTTGTAAATTGTCAATAGTTAAAGATATTTGTCTAAATGGGACATCTTTTTTATGTTCTTTGGTGGCTTGTATATTTTTCCAATGTTGAACAATAAATTACTGTTATTTAAATTCATTAAATTTTTTATCTAAAATGTTCAGTGGATTTTTACTTAATTTTCTATACCAGGTGTAGCACAAAAACCGGGCCATAAGCGTTTAATATGGGAAAACAGTTTTTCCCTGGCCAAAAGTGGCCTAATAATTTTAGACGAAAATGCTTCAAATAAATGTTGAGAATTGAATTCTGCATCTAAATAATAGTCATATTTTCTTTTGCATCTTTGGTAACAGAGATATTTGAATTTAAAATTTTATAAAACCTACTTCTACAGTGTTAGCCATGGTATTAAAATAAAATTTCAAACAAATTTTATAACATTTTACCTATCAAAAATTATAAAATACAGTTTTCATCAAAATAATACTACTATCTTCTCTTCGTGTGAATAATTCTCCATTTTCAGTAATGATAACTCAAAGCAGAGTGTTTCTGATCACAAATAAAAATAATGACATTTTACCTTGTCAGAAACGTCTCTGTCAGATTGTGACATGGTTTACCTGTCAGAAACGTATCTGTCAGTTTGTGACACATTTTTACCTGTTAGAATAAAAACTAAAGATGGTCTGAATGAGAAACAATTAAGTAGGGGGCCACATTTTATTAACATTTTTTTTTAATTCACCAATATTACCCCCACCACTCTCAACTTTTAGATCTTAAATGGCAATATACCCCTTTTGACATATCAAATGAAAGCTCTTGAAAAATGTTATACAGGCATGCCAATAAATTGATATTTGAATAAACCGTGGTTAGAAACAATAATGTAATTTTAATTTAATTAAAAACCTTATAACTAATACTCAAATTGAGCGCCATTTACACCTAAACAATGGTATAACCTATCGCTATTTGCACCCGCCGAAATGTTTCTTCTGGAATTGCTTGACACTTGCTTCTAATTTTATTTTCTAAATCTTTGCGTTTAATAGGTGAATTTTATAAATAATTGATTTTAAATATCCCCGACGAAAAAAAAAGTTGGGTGCCAGATCAGGGGACCTACTTGACCAATCAATTGGCCCCCTTCGACCAATTCATTATTTTTTTTTTCATTTCGTCATTTCCATAGCACTGCATGCATTAAAATATTATAAACTATTGTTTCTAACTTTAAAACGATTTATTCAAATATAAATTTATTGACATGCCTGTATAGCATTTTTCAAGAGCTTAATATGTCACAAAGGATATATTGCCATTTAAGATTTAAAAGTTGACAGTGGGGGGGGGGGGGGTAAGATTAGTGAATTAAAAAAAAACAAAATTATTAACAAAATGTGGCCCCCTAGATGTTAAAAACATTTAGCATAAACCGGGTATGTCTATCATAATTCGTTTCAAAGTTATTAAGGGTGGATCGTCTTAAGCACGCAACTCTGTATATTTCTTTTAACTTTCTGTTTCTGGTATGACGAGAAATTGTATACATCCTCTTGATGAGATAGTCTTACTAGTATTAGTAGACAATAATACTTTTTAAGTATAGACATCCACTGCCTTGTGTCGGAGACAGTAGGCTAGCCAGATTAGCTACTAGTACAAGTAACTAAGCTTAGTTGCTATACCAATGTAAACCCGCCTTAATGTTTTGTTATTATAATCTAGTATATTCACGTCAAGAATTGCTAAAATATCATCATCAATACTTGTCACTCAAATTTTGTTTTATATTTTAACAAATACTGTTTTTAATTGCATTATTTTTGTGATTTTCACGAATAACAATAAACGTAATGGAACTTCGAAGCCTAAATTTGTTTAGCTTCAAAATATAATATACAAGTTTTCCAAAATTCAACGACTATTATTTTTAACATTAGTGGCATTATATTCATGTATAAATAACGAACGTCGCTTCCGGTTTAACCGGACGTTGCGTAGACTATCTTATGTTAAATGGAATACCTTTTATAATTTTACATTTTTTGAATTCCACGTTATATTCTGAATACAAAGATGTGCCACAACCACAAGTTAAATTTTACAGCAAAGAATAATACAAAAAAAAAACTTCAAATTAAATCAACAAAAGTTGGCTGTGGCCACTTTGAACATCTTTTCTAATTTCATATTTTGCGAAATACAAAAATACAAAATGTCCAATTACTGTGTTTCAATTATTTATTATTTCTTGACAATTTTGATAATTTAATGTGTGACGCAATTCAATATTTTTCATATTTACTTTGCAAGAAAATAATATATATATATTGTCCTAAAATTTTACTTGTTGCACATCATTGTATTCGGAATTAAGTATAGAATTTAAAAATATAAAAAATATACACGGTGCTCCATTTAGTATAAAAAAAGTTTATGTTGAAATGATATGTTTGTCATTTATACATAAAAATGATGACACATACGATAAGTATATTATAAATTTTCAATTAGAGATTTTTATAAATAAAAGAACTTAATAGGGGGCCCCACTTTCTATGGACACCCGGTATATATTAAGTTTACAAGTTATAATCCACTTTATATATATATATATATATATATATATATATATATATATATATATTAGAGAGAATGAATGAGATCCTTTGCAAAATTAAGAAATTTATTAACTGTGTATACAGATATGTTATTATTATAATAAGATAGACAAACATAAATAGAAACGCGGGTTACTATGCGAACTACTACATGCTAAAATTGGAAAACGTAGTTACGCGTTATTATACGCAGTGCACACATTTTACTCTATAATAATTTTACTAAGCAAACATATTTTGTTTCAGGAAGAAGTGCCTATAATGGAAAAGCGTGTATGTTTTCAACATTAAGAAGGATTCATATTGCCCTTGACGATGGATACGGCGCAAGTGTTTTTGCTCGTGGTGTGCTTCGCTATGTCGTCGGTTCACATGGAAACAACAGAGACAAATCAACGACGTGAGACAACTCTACCGCCATCAATCTTCGATCGATCCACGTTGTACACAGAAGTTCTAAATGTCACTTTCGCTACAACTGAAAAATTACCCGCTTACACTGAAAGTGAAGTTATCACGCACACTGTTCAACAAGAATACAATGATTCAAGTATGATGTTTACTACCTCGAATATTGCTCTCACTACTTCTACTGTGTCTGTTGAAAACGAGACAGCATCAGTTTACTTATCTCAGCATGAAGTCAAAAGTTCCGTGAAACGCTTCATCACGAACCAGCCCTCAGATAGAACTCCATCTCCTTCCGAAGTCACTGATATTTCTCCAACTTCCCGTGAAGTTACAAGCTGTGGGAACTGTTCCACAACAGAAAATGTTACAGAGATGGAAGCGGATACGACATTCGAAACTTTTCCGGGTACGATTGACTTCCTGTTCACTCAAGTTGAGGACTCAACCACAGATTTCGGTATGGAGTGGTTCTCCAACAGCACGGATTTGGACCTGGTGTCGGCAACAACGGCGACGTCCGCGCCGAGTGCGAACGCGTCGGGCGCTGTGTGGCCGGTGAAGCACTCCGCTGTCGTGGAGGGGGACCTGGTGCTCGGCGGGCTAATGATGGTCCACGAGCGCGAGGATCACATCACCTGTGGGCCGGTTATGCCGCAGGGTGGCATCCAAGCCTTAGAGGCAATGCTTTATACTTTAGATCGAATCAATGAAGATCCTACAATTTTGCCGAATATTACACTCGGAGCTCATATACTAGATGATTGTGATAAGGATACGTATGGACTGGAGATGGCGGTGGACTTCATCAAAGGTAAGAATTTTAACCATTTCATTATATTATTAAGAGAATTAATAAGGAAAATTTAACAAATTAAAAAATCATTCGTATCTATTACCTTCTTTATTTTTTAATATTTTTATTTTGTTTCATTTTGTAAAACCCCGACAGTAGAGGTTTTTTTTTCACATAATTATTGGATATTATAAATTCTATTCAATTTTATAAAATCATTTTCTATATATTTATACATAAAAATCTTATTATAATATACGCAGTACATATTAAACCTTTTTTTTATTTATTAGTAATATTTTTTTACAGTTTCAACATAATTCGTATATAGGAAATTACCCATACTACTTTATATACAGAATATGGTGACTCCAACACCTGAACATAGGGATTTAACATGTAAAACCATATTTTCGTAATTTCCAGCTCCCCTAATTATTTTAGGTAAAAAAGCTTCAAATAAAAGTTGTAGAGCATAAAAACAAAATTAATTTTGCGTGCCTTGTAACCTTAGAAATAAGGTATTGAAATGATGCAAATCACCCCAAAAATATCGATGCCATGAAATTTAAACAAAAATTAACAAATGTTAACAGTTAATCTCTTAAATTTACCCTGCGTTAGTTTATTTTTATTATTACTTACAATTGCTGTTGAAGTGAACAATAGTACAAAAGTTAATTTTAAATTAAAAAGAAAAACAAAAATAAAATAAAATTACTATATTTTTAGTAATTGTTATAGTATGAAAATGTCGCTATAGCCTGGACCATGCATATTTTGCCATTAAATACGGGATTATACTCATTTTTAACAATAAGTAATTATTATTTTTTATTGAGAGCAGAAGAAAATTTAATTCTTAAATCAATTTTTAGTATAATTTGTATCTTAACTATTTTAATCAACACCTTGTTGTAATCAGTTATTATTACAAGAAAATACGAATATAAATGTTAAATTATAATTTATAGTATTAAATATTGTAATTTATATTATTAAATAATTTGCATAAACAAAGGAGTATTCTTTTTTGTAAAAATATTTCTGGCCCTGAAAAAAGCCTTGTTATTGCCAATAACATTTTGATTTTGAAATCAAAGCCGATTGTAAAAATTTAGCGATAAATCTGGGGATCGGACTGGCCCAATTACTGGTCCATTGCGTCCCACCCAGCAATTTGAGAAACACTGATTTAAAAATGAAGTAATTTCATTTGTGTAATGAGCCGGGCAGCCATTCTGTTCCCCTGCAACGTTGTCTATAGCTGGCCGAATCTCTGTCTGGAGTAACTCCAAATATTTTTCGGCATTCATTTTTCCATCAATGAAAAAAGGTCCTATAATATTAGACCCAATATGCCAAACCAAACATTAACAGTTGCTCTGTATTGGAGATGATTATTTAACACTAAATATTTGTTTTCTTGGTACCAGCTACGAAAATTTTGATTATTTGGCTCTCCATTTATACTAAATGTAGACTCGTCCGAAAAATAAATATTCTGCATAATATATCTGTCCATATTCGCCATTTCCATTATTTTTCGCAAAATATCATACGCTTAAATTTATCCTCTTCAAAAATTTGTTGGTGGACGGAAATTTTAAAAGATATAAATTTGGGTTTTTCTTAATATCTTTAGGACTGTAGTGTGATGCAACCTAATCCTGATCCAATTTCTCTAAGGCTCCCATTTGGATTATTTGATACTCCAGCTAATACATTGATTTCGTTAGCGATATGATATTCAGCTTAAATTTCTTCTCTAGGTGTAATATTTACTTGTTTTCTAATGCAACTCTTACAAGGGATGAACACTGACGTACTGACCCATATTTCGTTTGATTATTGATGATGGTATGGATTGTTGATGTCGACGGAATTGGTCTATGAGGATATAAATTCGCAAATAGATCTCGCACTTGCCTTACACTACAATTATTACCACTGTAAAATAACTCTAAAAATTGATTTTTTATTTATTATATAATTGTCGGCCATATTTTCACTTCAACAGTAATTACAATAATAATGGAAGTAAACTAACGCAGCGTAACTTAACAGATAAACTGTTAACATTTGTTAATTTTTGTTTAAATTCCATGGCTCCGGCTATTTTTGGGGTGCTTTGAGTCATTTTTATACCTAATTTCTGAAGTTACAAGGCACGCAAAATTAATTTTGTTTATAGTTTCATATGCAGGATCTCTACAACTTTTATTTGAAGCTTTCTTACCTAAAATAATTAGGGGAGCAGGAAATTACGAAAATATGATTTGACAGGTTAAATCCCATGGGTATTTTTTTAGTAACTATCATATCCTTTTTAGGATTGGCTATAAAATATATACTGTGTGATAAGTAAATAATAAATATTAATATCATTATAAATAAATATTTAAATATCTATATAATGTAATGTATATGTAGACAAAATTATTTTATAGTTGTTGGAGAAGTAGAAACGTAGTTTTAATATTTATGGAACTGCACTGCAATGCCGACTGAAACATTTTAACCAGATAGAAATGACTAGTTTAAATTTTTACATAGCAAATATACAAACAATCACAATTGTTTCGTTTACAATATAATGCTTAGTTCTCTGCATTGTAGTATGGAAATTAAATTCAATAGAATGTAATACAATATGCAAACCAAATAAGTTTAGTTTTTGGCCACAGTTACAATTGATTGGATGTTATAATACAATAATTGTTCAAAATTTATATTTGCATCCAAATATGTACCCGTACATTTTATGTATTTACATATGCAAGGCAAAGTAATATGCTTATATTCTGTTATCACAGTGCCTATTTCTTTACTCTTTAAAAAGCCTGTAACCCGTAGTAGAATTCACTAATTTATAAAAGTCTACCAGGAATATCTATGCCCTAGCTGGATTCAAATTCATATCACTTTTCAGCTAAAAAAGCAAGCTCTGAAATAATTACAGTTATAAATTTTGGTGATTACTGCAATCAATTTTATATTTCTTTTTCTAGAATTTTCTTGGGATCCAACGATAAAATTTGAAATATGATAAGGAAATGCCTTCGTAATCCGTTGCATACAATAAACAATTTATTTGTGTAAATAAAAAGTCATTACAGACGTTTCGACTAGTAAATCCAGTCATCATCAGTGCTATACAAATTGAAATACAATAAATGTACAATTAATATTATTCCAAATTCGCTTACCAGACGAGAAATTACATTCAATCAAATTACGTTATAAATTCACATATTGATAAATATTAAAAAAACAAATAAATATTGTGAACTACACTTTAACACCCTCAGTTGGACAGTAGGTATAGTTCGTAACAGTTAAAAAAAATCCTAAACTTTAACCAAAAAAACGCTAAAACTATAAAAAGTTCAGAACAGTTTTGTACCTCTGGTATGTTTGTCGCTGTTTTTCAGATTTGTCTTTGGACCTTTGACATGATTGACATACTGAGTAATCCAAAACTGGTCTGTTCTTAAACGTAAGTTTACTGATGATGGCAACTTAGTTTCCGAAACACGTATATAGTTTTAGCGTTTTTTAGTTAAGGTTTAGGGATTTTTTAACTAATAGGGAGTTATTGCAACTTCTAAGATGATAGAACGTAAACGTTAACCTTATGTAGAACCTTATTTTAGAAATAAAGGACTTTCAATTTCAATGTTTACCGCATTTAATTAGTGTATTCACGCTAACGTTAACGCTAAAAGCAACACAAACGAGGTTACATCCACACTTTTCACGGAAACATAACCTCAAAAGATACAGAACGTGTGACGTTAAACGCTCGCTATTCCATTGCACATAACGTGTCTCCTTATACATATAACGTGAACCTTATTAGTACGCATGCGCACTCGGTCTGTCACGTGACTTTAAAGTGCACGTTATTTTTGCGTTGAAGCTGCAATAACTCTCTAATATCTATTTAACCTTATACTCCAATAAAGTTTTATTCGTTCCGAAATATACCGTTCTTGACTTGATTTACTAACGTTGATTTTTGCTATGGTTTACAACTTAATATAGTAGAAAATATAATAAAATATGTTCCATGAAATGTTTTAATACATTATTTAATGTTACAAAATTGGAATTTTTATAAAACTAGAAACGTCTTTGAAATTTGAGACGTCAGGTCGATATAAATATGTCTCTTTAGCTTCATAGATGATGTTTGTATCTAGTAAATATTTGTTACATTTACAAAAGAATATATATTCTAATTTTTTTCCCTGTTAAATTATACAATAAGTGAGTGCAGAAATACGTATTATGAGTTATGGAGAAGATTATAATTTACCAAGCTAGAATCTGCAGCAGGTAAAATATCAGTATCAACTTTGTTATAACCAGGTTCCATAATTATTAAATAATACTCCTATTTTTACCATAAACAAACACTGAAATACTCTCTTTTACTGAAACCATGTGTAAACAAACAAATGGCTGTCATGTATACGTGGATTTAGGCGCTGAAGTTCGTTGCAAATGTCAATATGTACAACTGTGGTTCTACCCTCATAATCCAGATGCGAGGTAGTAATGAAATCAGGGACGGTGTATTTTGGCAAGAACTGTACGTAATATCTACAGATATTGATTTGATTCTTGTCAACTTCAATAAATTTTATCCAGCAGTTATTTATAGGTTCAGTTATTTTATCCATTCAAACATTCTTAATAAATTACTCGAAATATCAGTCAAACAGAATTTATTCTTTTACAAGAGCGACGCTTCGGTGCACACTTGCACCTTGTTCAAGGTCTTTCTGTTAATATAGCAATAATTGATATATTTTGTTTGTATTTCTATTTTTATTATCCAAAATTTGTATCAACCAATTGATATACAATAAATAATATAATAAATAAATAATAAGCAAACAATTAAATAAATAAATATATAAACAATATGGTACCGCTACCTCCTACTACCTACATTAATAGCTTTTCAATTATAACATTTTGCCTTATTGATCAGCATAAGAATTAATGGTTTTACTTTTATAAAAATGAGTAAGTTTATTAATATAGTTTATTTTGAAATTAAGTGTGATAAGTTACAAAATAAAATATACATTCACTATATTAAAATCTTTACAATTTTGTCTCATATATATAGTGGACAGGTACCCGTTTTTCAGGACTTATTTTCATATATATATATATATATATATATATATATATATATATATATATATATATATATATATATATATATATATACATATTCCTGAGGCTAAAATAAGACGATTTAACTAAATTTGCTTCTACCGGAAAGTGTACCATTTAGCCAGAATTCTGCTTCAAAGTTCTTCGAAAAAAAAATTAATTTTGCTTATAATAACAGAACGCTTTATTCGATTTGAAAGAGATTGGGTATGACAGTTCATATAGTTATAAGTCATCTTTTAAGATGATACTTGTTATTATTAGTGAACCACTAGTGTATAAAACTTAGGTGTCTCAACATTGATTAGACCGTAACTTTTTAATGGCCGCGGCCGATAACGTAATTTTTTTTTTTTCAGAAAGATACATTCAATAATAAACTTCTCTCTATTCAATTTGTGATATCTGTTACGGTTCAGACAGAAAAAAATAAAACCTGAGTGACTGCATCGTGAATTTTTTTAAAATAAATATAATCTAGCAGTCTATCCACATGTCAAACAAGTAATTTCTAATGGCAGTAACAATTGTTTATGGGTTGCCAAAAATTCCTTCGTAATATTCAGAAACTAGTAACATCCGTTTGTTTGGTCCAATAGTATTTTACTACAATTATTATAAATAACACGAATAAATTTGTTAGCTTACTCCTAAACAAGTTGAGAAGATTGAAAACGCGTTACTGTCATTAAAAATTAGATGTTTGGCATTTGGACAGACTGCTAGATTAAATTTATTTTAAAAAAATTCACGATGCAGTCACTCAGGATTTATTTTTTTCTGTCTGAACCGTAACAGATATATATAAATAAAACAAAGCAAAGTAACAATTGTTGGCATTCTACCGGCAAATAATCATACAAATGAACCAGCGATACTTGCAGGATATTTTCTATACTATGCACGATCAATAATGAACGGACAACAAAGGCACACACCAAGGTTGCGGGAACACGCTATGAACGAGAAACAATGGCACACACCAAAGTTACGGGAACACGGTACGGTTACAGTGTTGTCACTTTGACAACACTCATTAACAATCGCGATTTCAAACTAAGACAGTGTTCGCACACACCAATACTCATTGACAATCGCGTCTACGGCAAACAGTGGCCAACACCACTGTACGAAACAACCGGCTACACCGGTACGGTACACCTTCTGCACTCTCTCACGAGCTGCCGGCACACACCAACAGCACTGAGTCAGAGGCAGCCAAGGTCACCACCAACCCGCTCACCTGGCACTCACCAGGTTCGCGGAAGACGGCACACACCATCTAAGGCTCGTTGGAGAGCTAACGCTCCCTTGAGAGAGCACACACTCTCTGCCTGAAACTAACGTTCGAGCTCGTATTTATACCCCGAAAAACAGTTAAAAATATCAAAAAAGGTTCAAACATGTTTTTCGTCACCTGCAAATTCTCGCTAAGTGTGAATAAAAATATAAAAAAAAAATCTGTTGTGGCCAGCACAAGACCTTCCGTCAATTCCATGTATTTTGTACAAATCCCATACCAAAAGGTCCTATACAATATCATGTAAAAACACATACTATTTTTTACAAATTCCATACCAAAAGTTCATTTGAAAATGTTCTATAAATCCAATAAAATTATAACATAAACTACACTAAGTAATGTCCTTCCATCTTCTCTTTGGCCTTTATCTGCGTGTCACTTGCGAGCAACACTAAGACATACCAATGTTAGATCCTATACTTTTTTCCATATTTGGTTTTGCACTTGCTACTGACATCTGTCAATTAAATTTTTTTGAATAATTATGTCAGCTGTTTCCATGATAAATAACAAAGCTGACTAATTTTTGAAAATTAATTTCTTTATAATGCTTTAAATTTACATCTATTGAATATGAAGGAAAATGTATAATCGAACTGTATTGGGCTTCCAAATTATCAAGAGATGGCGCTGACGTCAAACGTCAAAATTCAAACGAATGGTACATTTTTCGCTGGCTTCCATACGAGTACAATTGGTATGAGACTAATTTTCGTAGTTTTTAATTTAATTTCGGATTTAGTATAGTGTTTTTTTGTTAATTTCGGTAGAATTGTGTTTGATCTTTCTTGTAGTAACAATTTAGTGACAGTTTTAATAATATTTTAGTTAAAAGGGTTCATTTTAGTAAGTATTTGTAGGTTAAGAGTATTTTAGTCATATTTTAATTAACAGTATATTAGGTTGTATTTCATTGCCGTAGTTGTACATATATTAATTTCTATCTTCATAGCTTTACTTTTATTTCATTGTTTTTCTTTCATAGTGAACAATTTTCTTTGCTTAGATTTAGATACTATTTGTAGATTTGGGAATTGTAGTGTATCATCTAGAAATATGGTGAAAGGCCAACAAGTAATAAATAGTGGCCACATAATATTATGTGGTAAATATTTTCGGAGAAAATTCCATCGTAACTTTAACCTATAAATTGCATATCTCCTAATTTGTTCATTAATTTTTAAAAAATCAAAAACTTACCTGTTATATTAGCAGTAATTCAGATCCTACTAAGAATAAAACAATAATAGCCGAAGATAAAAGCGTATTAAAATTCGTATACAAGTAACTACAATCCCTGAATAAAACAACCTTCTTTGTACATGTACACTTCACTCAGTTCAGAAATCTGCCACCAGTGGCGCATTGTAATATTGGAAGCCCAATAGAGAAGAGTATTTTCTTTAATATATATAATAACAAAATATTAAAAAATAATATTTAACTGCGTTTTTTTAAGAAAAACTGTTAAAGACTTCAAATAAGGGTACTTCCGGTGGATCAATTATAACTAAAATCTAATCAACTCTTCATATGGATGTACAGAAGAGGAATACGAAAGAATTATATTTTTTAGAATTGTAGTATTGGAGTTATCGTCGGAGAAAAATTTGTCACACACGGACACACATACACGCACACACACACACACACGGACACACACACACACACGGACACACACACACACACGGACACACACACACACGGACACACACACATACATACATACATACATACATACATACATACATACATACATACATACAGACATCATCTTAAAAATAGTAAATTTGTATTGTAGGGACCCTAAAACGTGCTTATTCATTAAAAACTCACCACCGAATTTTTTGACCAAAGACAATACCTTCCTTACCTAAAGGTGACGGAAGGTAAAAAACAGTTTCATGTAGAATCGAACCGACGATCTCTAGCGTACTGGTTAAGCGCACTAGCCACTCGTCCAAACAATCAGGCTTATTCTTGTGACTCTTGTAATTATAGCAAGATGGCTAAAATAACAATTTTCCTAACAAGGCTGTTAGCAATATTGCTTTGATTTTGTATTCAAGTGGCACCCTTGTTATTGACGTTCAACAATTTCAGTATCATAACAATTGTTATAACTTGGCAATGACTTTAGGGAAATTTTTGATGAAATCTAGGGACATTAAGCAGTTGACTGAATATATTAATCATTTGACGTTTAATCTAGTGGTTATTGCCCGTATTCTAACATCTTGAAAAATCGCTACTTACTGTCAAATGTGAACTTTTATATTAAAAATAAAAGAAATAAAAATAAATTAAATTATAAATGACACTTATTTCAAATATTATAGGTTTCATTGGGAAAGCCTTTAACATCCGAATATTCAAAATCAGAATATTTAACACCAGAATATGCACGCACAGAATCATTTAAATTCCGAATATTCAAGAACCGAATCGTGCATCGCCAGAAAGCGCTTTGCCCGAATGATTTATAAACCGAGTATGTGAGCGGGGCCAGGAGGAGTATACGTTAGATTATGTTTACGTTGGTTAGCGATGGTTCTGCTGATACGCTTTCGGGCAATGCGCGATTCGGGATTTGAAGGATTTGGGTGTGCATATTCTGCTTTTGAATATTCTGATTTTTAATATTCTAGTTTTGAATATTCGGGTGTTGAGTATTCACTCGGTTTTATTTACCAAAATATGAAACCAATTCTTGTCTATTCATAAAATAAAATAAAATTAAAAAAAAATCGAAATAGCGTTACTTCGTTAACGGATTACTTGAATCACGAAGTTGTCGTTCTAACCTTAAATTGTATTGTAAGTTCCAATATTTAAATTACAAGAAAAATATTGATCATTATTTTACTTCTGTTCTTCGTTCTCAATTGCTTCCAAAAGTAAAACAAAAACTATATTTGCTATATTTATTCAAAATATACTTAACTTTAAAACGTTCACTGCGGAGAGTTTTTTGTGGTACTTCCTGTAGTGCGTTTAGGGATAGAATGGTCCCTATAAAAACTTTTCTAATATGCGGTAAGGGGTCATTTCGACCCTAAATTGTTGTTTCATATAATTCCATCTCACTGCAACAAGACAAACTAAAATTATGGTTTGAATGCTGGGAAGTGTTGTACAGGCATCTATCTGTTCTACATTTGCCCCGCCATGGGACTGTTAGTCCCTAATCGCATATAGTGTAGATCATAATATGGGTAACTTTTATTGAAAATTAGCACGAATATAATATGAACTAAATTATTTATTTATGAAGTACTTTCACAAAAATCGTCGGCGTCGCTCAGGGACGAAGAACTTTCCTCTTCTGATGTGAATGTTGGACAGTAGCTTTTGTCACGAATACTATCATCTGAATCCTCTTCGAAATCAGTTTCTAATATTTTATTTTCAGATAAATTGTCTTTTGATGTACTTGCTTCTGTTTGGTCTGTATTAATTTCTGCGTTCTCTTGCACTTCATTTAAATTCAGTTCATTGTTTTTGTTACTTGTATTATTAGCATCATGTAACGATGTTTCTGCTAGAAGCAGAATTTTTTTTGTGCGAATACTCATTTCGTTCATGCCTTGCATCAAACTGATACGAAATGGGAATAGACATGTCTTTACTAACATGTTAAAACTTGCACAGAGGTAAGGGACAGTATGTCCCTAATCGCACAAAGTAGAGTTTTTCTACGTTATATGCGATGAGGGTCGAAATTGACCCTAATGTAATGAATACTAAATTTAAATAATATGAGTTATACTGATTTTAAAGCTACCTATCATCATAAATTTCGACAATAATTAAGAAAGTTATAGCTTCCGCAAAATAGAAAATACGCAAAAAAATTTGCTGCACTACAGGAAAGTCTAGTAAGGCACAATTAAACCCCTCAACGCAGTGAACGTATTAAAATATAACAATGTTGCACTCAGGCGACAAGTTTTAGTTCTCGCCTGTCTAGCAATCAGAAATAAGAATTCTTGTTGTAATAACAAGGTAATAGAGGTCACAAGAATTAGGAGATTGCCAAAATAACAATATTAATATCAAGCGTAACAATATTGCTCAGCAGACAATTGCTAACAAACATCAATGATTACATGAATACAAATTCACCATTGTATTGTAATATTAACAATATTGTTATATATAACAATTGTTATTCACTTAACAAGGCTCACAAGTATAAGGCTGAATAGCTGACAGATAAACAACAATTTTATAAACATTAGCAGCTATAACCAAAATACAACAATACATTTTACAACAAACGACATACAATATAACCAAACAATTATATTGTATGCGTAAATCAAAACAATACAAATCAATAAAAAATGAAAAACAATATTTTTACTTGTGGGACTTTAGCAAAAAACTGATATGCTAACCACAAGACTACAACGTTAAACACGAAGAATAAATTCAAATCCAGTTACAATCGTCACATCTCATCGTCATGCGTTTTAATTCAAGCAAAAATTTTTCTTCCCTTGGCATTTTTTCGTAAAATCAAAAATTTTTTTTTCCTCTTGTAAATAATATATATATATATATATATGTATATATATATATATATATATATATATATATATATATATATATATATATCTTTATATTTGCAGAACTATGTTGGAATTAGAAATGATTGCCGCATTGATGAAAATATATAATAAGCAAAGTTAAAAAATTCAAGTATATAAATTGGGGGAAAATAGACACTCTCTGCTTTTACTGGAGTTTCCTTGCATTTACGTTTCCATCTTACTTTCACTTTTAAACTTACTCAGTAGGTCTTGTTTATAGAAATAAGTTGGTGCTTAAATTATTAGGATTTATTGATTGTATTAATTTCTTACTGGATATCTACTTGAAATATCTTATAAAGAAAATACAATTTTAATATTTTATTTTGATACAGTAGTTACTCGTTTTAGAAGAAAGTTATATTTAAAAATCTTGGGCATAAATAAAATTACGCAATATGAGAAGAAAATTATAATTTTTTTAAATAAAAACAAAATAAAACACCCAATTTACAGCATATTTTAGAGTGATATGGAGTGTAACCTCATTATAGTATCATAGCATCCTAACTGTGATGTAAATTGCAAATTTTATTTTGCGTTATTTCGTAAAATAAAAAAAAATGTTATTAAATTTAGTGCTGTGTAGTTTATAAATCTGAACTAGTTTTATATTCATACTTTTACTAAATAATTATAAAGTACATTCTTCAGTATAAAATTATAACGAATTAAGCATTTTATAACCGTTTTTCGTGACAATTTGATTTTATTGGCCAGAAATATGAAAGCGCCTTGTCCACAGACTATCCATTTTTCATTTCCAATGGTGATAAAAATAGTGGAACTCTCATAGAAATTTATTATTACAACGCCACTAGTATAACACAGGTGACGTCAAAATCTCATATCAAAATTTTAAATCACATCTTGTCGAATATAAGGAACTTACTTATCGGGTTTTCATTAATCGTCATATCTTTGTACAAAGTTTCATAAAAAATAAAAAATGATTTATGGGCTTATTAGAAGTAGCGTAAAATGGGGTCAATAAGAATAATTTCCAACATATATCGTGATGTGTAGCTCGTGCCATAAAGAAAATGTGTAGTGTTTAGTATCTAAAAATCTGTTCTTATATTAGTAATGAATAAAAGAATAAATCCTGAAAAAAAAATATAATCACCTGAAAACAACGACTCTGTCCCTATTGCCC
Source organism: Ophonus ardosiacus (assembly GCA_943142095.1). Classification (NCBI taxonomy): domain Eukaryota; kingdom Metazoa; phylum Arthropoda; class Insecta; order Coleoptera; family Carabidae; genus Ophonus; species Ophonus ardosiacus. The sequence continues at coordinate 65,959,817 of OW964823.1, forward strand.
TTGAATGGAGTGAATAAAATTTTTGTAGATATTCGATGCAATTTCTATTCTGAAATATATTTTGAATATAGACTTTTATACTTTCTTAAAAAAATATTTTTAACAGCAGTGTAAGGTATTTAAATGTAAAAACCATGCATTGTTTCAATAATAAACTATTACTTAGTTTACATGCAGTTTTTAAAGCCGTTTTCAAAACGTTTTTAGTGTTGAAAACGCCATGTGTACTAGGACAAAGCACTTTAGAAATATCTCAAAACCGTTTTGACATTGTATACAAGGCGTTTTCGAAACAAAAAACTGTTTTTAAAACTACATATAAACTAAACAAATTTTAATCAGGCGTGTATTACAAATATCATTATTGTATTGCAAATAACAGGCAAAAATATAATTTTTTTAGTCTACATTTTTGCCTTAAAATTGTTATACACTTACTGATGTTGCCAATTGATAAAGTATTTCTCTACAAGATTTAAGTCTCGAAACACCCCATTTTATGGTAATACAACTAAATATTAAAAAATGCATTATATATCCTATATTACAGATACCAGGTAAATCATTTCTTAATAAAAATGAACAAGATTTTCTGGATTATCCGGACATCTAGATCATACAGAGGTGGTTTCATTAAATACAGATAAACAGCCACTGTATATATTAACGGAGTAATGAAGTTTGTACTTTATGACCGGAAGTTTTGAAGTTGCTCATAATGCTGTCTAACAAACATTAATACCAGGATAATTAATTATGTTGTACAAGCTGCAACAGAAGATAAGTGATAACTTGAACAAAATAGATGTCATTATAAAAGAAATTCTACTATATTATTGGACATTAAAAATAATTTACAAAATTATAAATATTATATACTTGAAATATACGTATCAAATTTACAACTTAAGAAATTGTAATAAAATCCTTGAAGTTTTCATTAAAAAGAAAACAATCAAATGTAACTGTTGCAGTAGTTATCATCGTACTATAATTGCTGATATGCCCTTAGAATAATTAAAGGAAGCGATTAGGTATTCAGGCGCCGTGACTTCTGAACTTTAATGATCGTTATCCTTTACGACAGTTTGAACTGCAACACGATTAGAATCCAAACGTGCCCTGTGAAATGTGACGTATTTTACATCGAATTAATACATCAGCCCGACGAGACTTGCAAAATTGTTAATGTGGATGGAAGTACTATTATATACTTTACATGCATTTAGTATTATTACCCATTGCTTCGAGTGCCAATATGCTTGTACACCAGGGTTGGCAAAAACCCAGCGATGTTAAGAAAAACCCGACCCACTGGGTTTTTGATGGGTTTTTGGGCGGGTCAGTGGGTTTTATGAAAATTAAAATGATGTTTTACGAACAGGAACGAACGAAACCGAACAAAGTTTTTACGCATAGTGAATGAAATTTCGACTAGTAGTAGTGTACGCGTTAAATAAAAATGAGTTTTTCCGAATATAAGGGTAATCGCGAATGCTCAACAGGAGAAAACAGGAAGTGGCAGGAAGCAAGGAACTGAATGAAAACAACTTTATTATATTGAAGTTGTCATTCACTGTAAACATTGCAAATTAAAAATTAGTTCTAAAATTGAAAGAATTCGAAATCATTTAAGCAACTGTTTATTATATAAAAAAAATATAACAAAAACCTGGTTAAAATGCCACGTAGTGTTATATCCCATACCGATACTGACACAGAAGAATCCAATTTTCCTAATACGAATACATCGGTATTATATACTTATAATATTTATGCTGATTTCAATTAATTTTTTATATTCTCAAATCTCTAGGTTTGATATTTATATGGGATATATTAGGCTGGGTTTTTGTAAATTTTTGTAAATGGGTTTTTTCTGGGTTTTACCCATGGGTATAACTGGGTCGCGGGTTTTGTGCCAACCCTGTTGTACACAGATATCGGTAATGATAATCACATATATTCGAGCCATGCGGGTGTTTACCAGGCGTCACCTCACGGGTACTCATTACCGGCGTGCAGGGTACACCATAGAGGTATTTTTTATTCCATTTACAATTCGAAATAATTTTTGCCATCGGTCGGGATCAAACCCAGGTCACCGGTAATCTTTCGTAGCCCAATAAATTCGTGGCAAACTACGGAACAAAATAATGATTAAAATTTAAAATATAGAGAATAGAATATATTAAATTAAATATTATGGTGATATAAAAAACTATTTTTAATTATGATGATTTGTAAAAGTAGTACCTAACAGCAATGTATATTTATCTATATTTGAAAGAAAAAAAGAAGAAATAGTTACGTGCGCGATGGTTAAGTACGCAACGGCTATTTGGAAGACACTCAAAATCTACACACTCTTAGTAGGTATACCTACTAGGTATACAATTTTGGTGGTTGTTTTTTGCAACAGGAACAGTAGTAAAAGTGACGCTTTTATTTTCCTAAACAAACTTTAACATAAGCTAACGAAGCACCTAGCACACAATTCTACATCTTTTATTTTAAGACCCAGATGTCCGGCACCCACTTGACTATCGCCCAATTGACCGTGTCCGAGTCGCACAGATTCACAAAATATTTATGCTAACAAATTAGAAAAATTGTTAGTAATGAAAGTTTTAGTTCACTTAAAATCTAATTAAGTCTATGACCTCAGTAATGTATATTATTCTTAACATGTAAATAAGAAAGAAAATAACAGTTTTGTATATTAAACTAATAAAATTAATGAAACAATTAGATATATATATATATATATATATATATATATATATATATATATATATATATATATATATATATATATATATTCACTTATATTTCACGTAGAAATGACCACAAATCCTTTCTCAAGTACTTATTAATAGAACAATTTTAATTTACAATTTAAAAAACAATATTGCTTTAGTATAATAAAGTATTAAGACGGATTCCCACGGCCCTAAACTTGCCGAACCTGGCTCGTGACTCGACGTGCTTCGCGCCTTGGGTTCCTGTTCGTTGTCTGTTGAGACGAGACGAGTCAAAAGAGGCGAGCCCACTTTTAGGGAAAGGAATAAATAGTCTTTCGCACGTGTTAGATGTTTTACTACGCTTGTGCATTTAGTAGCCTTCGGGTACCATAGACCATACATGGAGGATAGAATAGTCAAAGGAATTGGTATTAGAATTTAAAAGTTTATGCATATGAAGCAGATATATGGAACCCCAAGCATCGTCTACACAAAGATATAAATTAAATTTATGATGCCTGGTTTAATATATAAAAAAAATACGTATCCCCTGTGCAGTCAACGAATTAAATATAAAAAAAAAATTGTTGTGGCCAGCACAAGATCTCTCGCCATTTCCATATTAGGCTATATAAGTAATGTAGATATTTAACATTTCTGGTACACACAAAAACACATCCTCTTTATATATTTTTATATTTTTTAATTTAATGTTCACTGTTATTCTTATAATGTCCGAGATTCTTCCAATTCACTGATGAGATTGGCAGGAGCCGGAAGGGTATATGTAATATATGTATAATTATATTTATATATATATATATATATATATATATATATATATATATATATATATATAGGTGATAGGTAATTACGACTGTAATTAGTTAAGGAAACTGGATAGTGGGTTTGACAGTCAATTTGTAGGCTTTAGTGTAATACACTCTTTTTAATTTGTCAAGCTTTCGGTTATAATTTTAACCATCTTCAGGACAATTAGTTGAGATTTTTTGTAGAATAACAGCATTTACAGACATGTAAATTTTGAAACATGCACACGCGCATGGTTTATTAAAATAATGCGTCGAAATAACTGAATTACATATTAAAATTTTTGGCCAAAGTAGGTATCACAGTAAAATTGATAAATTACAAACTAATAAAGCAAACAATTTTGTTAAAATAATGTTAAACTTTTAAAATTGTGCACAAGTTGTCGACGTAAACACGTGTACAACACCATTTTGTGAAAATTAACTTTCACAAAATGGTGTTGTACACGTGTTTACGTCGACAACTTGTGCACAATTTTAAAAGTTTAACATTATTTTAACAAAATTGTTTGCTTTATTAGTTTGTAATTTATCAATTTTACTGTGATACCTACTTTGGCCAAAAATTTTAATATGTAATTCAGTTATTTCGACGCATTATTTTAATAAACCATGCGCGTGTGCATGTTTCAAAATTTACATGTCTGTAAATGCTGTTATTCTACAAAAAATCTCAACTAATTGTCCTGAAGATGGTTAAAATTATAACCGAAAGCTTGACAAATTAAAAAGAGTGTATTACACTAAAGCCTACAAATTGACTGTCAAACCCACTATCCAGTTTCCTTATATATATATATTTAATAAAATAAGAAATTGTTACCATGCGGTCGAGGTAACACAGTACTTTCATTCTCATTTTCCAACTTTCACGCTTTAATCCCTCAGTAAAACAGGACCTCTTTTTTCAAGTATGCGGGGTTGTATGAGACAACACAGCTTATCAAAAATAAAATAAAAGAAATGTTAAACTTAGCCAACAAAATGTATAATGCTGAAGATAAAAGTCTTTGGACCTCCGAAACGTCCAAATAAATTTTAAGACAAGGAGAATTGTGAATATGAATTATCCCTCTTCTCGACACCACCTTGAGTAGGCGAATAAAGTTCATCGTTTTAAAATAAGATATATTAAATGTACATTTTAATTTTTCCACTTGTTTTCCAAGGGCTGCGAGATTCATTTACAACTTATTATTTTATATATGTGTATGTCTCCATCTTTAACTCCATAGAAGATATAATAAAATTTTTAAATGTATCGGATAGAGATTTTTATATTATTTAATATTAGTAATAACAAAAATTATCGAAAAATAACAATTAGAAGATTTTTTTAAAGAAACTATTACTTCCGGTTGTCCAATTATTACCAAAATCTAATCAGCCCCTTTCCAGGAATGTCACATTGGTTCCAACATCACACATACACACACACACACACACACACACACACACACACACACACACACACACACGCACAGAGAGAGAGAGAGAGAGAAAGAGAGAGAGATGCCATCGTAAAAATGTTATAATCGGATTATAGGGACCTTAAAACGAGCTTACCCACTAAAACTGGATATGCGATATTTAGCATGATTCCAATACCGCTCTTAACAAAAGGTAAAAAGGCTCATTGATGGCTATACTTTCTCAAACAGTCAAGGAACGTATGAGAACGGGTTGAGAAATAGAGGACATTTTCAAACCAGATTGGTTTTTATTTGATGCCATGAACAAATTTTTAGGTGGAATACACCAGCCTAATAAAACAATCAGCTCTGCTGAGGTATACAGGGTGTTTCATAATATATGCGCAGGACTTCAGGATGTGATAGCTCGTCCAAAAATATGAAAAAAGTACTCTTGGTCATAAGCTCTAAAGTTGACCGTTTTCGAGAAAAATCAACTTTTATGTTGAAATCATGGTCAATTTTTTGAAATAATTTTTTGGTACTAATTAAACAAAATTTATTCAAACGTTAGAACAAGTAACAAAACCAAACGTTAACTTCATAATTGCAAAATTTGAATGCGTTGAAACAAGTTATGGTGTGGTACTCGGCGATCAGGATGTCTTTTTTGATAAACCGCCTTGCTTCTGCCGAATTACCGCTCGCCATTCCGTAAAGGTAATGCATTTCGCACATTTCAGCGTTTCTGTAACTCATTTTTAATTTTGTAACACAAATTTACTTTTTGTAGGTACAAACAAATTGTTATTTTGACAGGAGGTAGCTTTTGTTTTAAAATTTAAAGCCTACTTGATAAAAAGAAAACTAACGGCGGACATTCCCAACAATTTATTTAACTGAGTATGATTTGTTGTTTTTTTTTTTATTTTGCAATTATGAAGTTAACGTTTGGATTTGTTACTTGTTCTAACGTTTGAATAAATTTTGTTTAATTAGTAAAAAAAAAAAATTATTTCAATAAATTTACCATGTTTTTCAACATAAAAGTTGATTTTTCTCGAAAACGGTCAACTTTAGAGCTTATGACCAAGAGTACTTTTTTCATATTTTTGGACGAGCTATCACATCCTGAAGTCCTGCGCATATATTATGAAACACCCTGTATGTAAATTTTAATTAATTTTTATTTGTTTTTCTTTTGGTTGGTACCTTGGATGATGAATATATGTAGAGGCTCATCGGAAAAAATGAGTAGTACTATGTTAAAAAGAATTTCATGCTGAATTTAAATTTTCAAATCGCCTTTTCGTATCTTTAACAAGATCAGAGTGGTGGATGAAAAAATAAAAAAATGCAGTAAAACATTGACAATTATTATAAAAAAGGCATCAATAATTTACTTCTTTCGAATGTAAACTGTTATTAATAGTAAAGACTATTAGACTATGTATTAAATATGCAATATTGTTTGTTTTTTAAGTAATTTTAAGATCTTTCATAATTGTTTTGAGCAAATGTCTAAAACATAGATATGCCGCCATTTTTCCCAATTGGCGGGAGGTTCCCGTGCTCCGATTTCCGGATTTTTTATACGTTATTTAGCGCATTTTCTGGATAGGATTCCGTTGAAAAGCTTTTCTTGTAATTACTTTGAGGTAAAATCATAAATTTGCTGGACTATAAAACGTCTTTAGAATGAAAATAAAACAATAAACAATGTCTAATATGTATGCATAGTAGTTAAATACTAATAATTAATGAATAATAATAAGCAATTTAAAAAAAAATATATAATAAAATATTTTCTAAATGCAGCATTAGGGCAATTTTCAAAAATTAGCTCTGTTTGAAGCTCTGTAGCTCGCTGTCTATTGGTTATAGAAAAAAATGTATTAGACGAAAGTTGTAGGAAATTTTAGTGTCAACAAATTGAAAAATAACTATTTCTGCCCTAATGCAAATAGGTGAAGAGATATTTAGAAAAAACCGTTTTTTGCGCCTTTTTTTCCTAAGTTGGCGGTGCTTCCCGAAGGCTCCCGAGGGGGAAAACTTGCATTTTTTATTAGAACCTCTAAATATATAATATATCCAAAAATCAAAAATACCCGACCTTTTGTGGAATACACCCTCAATTTTCTACCAAATGACTGGACTAATATAACTTTCAATCTAAGATATATTAGTTATTTATTGTAGTTAATTACTTATTGTTGTTCTAACCTCAAATTGTCACATTTCCTAAAAAATTGCAGTGCATATATTTTACATTAGGTTAGTTCAATGAAGCTACCAAATCTAGCATTTGCTTACCTGCGCTAAGTTGTCAAATCACTGCCATATTAGACGTTTTGTTAACTTACTTGGCCGTTTCATGTTTGAATGCCGGGAATACCTACCTCTTTGATTGTGAAATTACATGAAAAGGAATTAATATGGACAAAAAAATTTAATTGAATAGCAAATTAAGAATAAATGTGCATAGATATAATTGGGACATATATTAATTTATATAATATTTTATTTTGTAAGTACTTGTATACAGATATAAAAAGAAAAATATTTTTAATGAAATATTAAATAACAGAATTTGTCAGAAAAATTAATTTATTATAATTTTCCATGTTCTCACGTGTTCCTGTTTGACATGTACCATGGAATGCTGGGCATGTACACCAACTTCGTTTTGATATGAAGGTAAAATGCATGTGCAGATTGTACCAAAAAATCTGTTGTGACCAGCACAATACCTCTCGCCATTTTTTATATTAGGCTATATAAGTATTGTATTTAATGCTTCTGGTACACATAAAATATTCTAATTACATCTATTCTTTATATTTCAATTCATTCTGTAAACAAGTTTCCTTCTACTCTTCTAAATGTTCGAGATTCTTCCAATTCATTGACGAGATTGGCGGTATTTCTGAAGTTTAGTTAACGTTGTTGATATTTTATATACTTTGGCATATAAATGAATCCTCTTTCTTTTTATACCAATTTTAGATGTTGACGGAGTGCTTTTCTCTTTATAATAATACCATATTACTATTACATTTTGTTTTGTCCATGTACGAATTTTAGGTTTTCCTCATTCAAGGACAGTGTCAACTTAACTTAAATTACTGATAAAATAAGATTTATCTAAGCGAGTAAATGAGTACTTTACCGCGCGTTGCTACACGGTAAATAAAAACTTTGTTGTGATTACCAAAAATGAGTTCCAGCAGCAAATTTTTTTTGTCAATATAGGACCAGCAAATATATTTGTTACAGTTACCTAGCTAAATTTGCTGGTAAAAAATTGTTGTGGCAACAAATACAGTTTTGTTATATATAACAAAAGATATTTGTTATGCGAACAAATAAAATAAGTTACCATTAAGAAGTATAAATTTGTTATACGAACAAATAATTTAAGTTCCTATTAAGAAATATAAATTTGTTTAGCGAACAAATAAAATAAGTTACCATTAATAACTATGAATTTGTTTTGGAAACTAATAAATTTTGATAGATATACAAATGCATTAATGAGGTAGTAAGGTAAAAATTAAATACATGCGTATTATATTAATTTTATTTATTTATAATTACAATCTATATACATGTAACAAATATTATATAAAAAAAATAACATATGAAACAAGTCACTTAAATTATACAGATTTATTAGTAATCGATACAAACCTTCAAATTTCTCAATAAGACACTAATTGCCATTGTTTTAAAATATCTTTTACAAAATCATCCATTTTTATTGACGGGCACAAGAAACAAGCACTTTAAAACACAATTTTCGACAGGCTAAAACTTAACAGCGCAAGCAAATGCGATACGACGTAGTATAGTATAACACGAACAGTGAATTATACTGTATACCAGGGAATACACAAAAGTTTTAGTTACCTGTATAAAGTATATGGCGGGAAGAAGAATTTGTAATCTTTACAAAATATAATGTTACAGGATACAAAAAAATAAAATTTGTCCCAGCAACAGATTAAATATTTTTAATTGTTGCAAAATGATTTTGTAATCTGAACAAAGTAACAAAATGACTGCTTAGTACTACTAATAATAATTGCTACCAATTTTTACAGCAAATAATACTTTTTATACACAACAAAAATGGTTTAGTTTTGGAAACTTAAAATACAAAGTTCTTCGTATACACGGCAAAAACATATTGTTGAAATAACAAGAAAAATACAGCTAACTAAATTTTGTCCGGAATATCAATGTAATTTTGTTACCGTGTACGGAAGAAGCGCGGTAAAATATTTTATTGCTCGTTTCTTAGTAACCATCAACTTCACGATGGCAAAATAGAGCACAAATGTCAACTAGTCTTGGTGGTTGTAGAAAAAAATATTATATATAAATTACTTAATATGAAACAAAAAAAATGCTCTCTACAAATAATTTTACAATAGTGACATACAAAAACCAAATTCAACAGAATTTATTTATAAAAGACTTAAATACATTCCAAAAATTTCAACTATTTTAACTTCCGAATTTAAGAAATTTTATTTATTTTAAGGCTATACAACATATATACCTTAAAAAACTATTTAATTATAAAAAGAAATATTGACATCAGTAGTGGTAGCACGCACTTTAGAATACTATAATAGAAAGCAGGCGAATACGATTTTATTTTTATGAATCTTGGTAGCACGCACTTTAGAATTCAATATTCACTTTATGATTCGGAAATTATTTGAATAGAACTATGGCAAAATAATGACGTTACTTTGACACTTTCGTCTCAAGTCGTACGCTTGCGTGCTACCACTACAGATATAAATAAATAAATAAATAAATATATTTTAACCATAAAGTATACATATAACGAAAATACATAGTAAGTCAATAAAATACAATAAATCTAGGCACATTAGAGTTACATGAATTTTGTGTACATTGTAAAAAGAAAGTGTTTCATATACATAAATAAACAAAGCATTTAAAAAAACCTTACTCTATGATTTTTCATCTAAGAACGTACATAGTGAAATTTTCATATACATAAATAATAAACATGACATTTAAAAACATTACTCGATGATTTTTCATCTAAGAACTCACATAGTGAAATTTTCATTTACATAAATAAACATAACATTTAAAAAACATTACTCTATGATTTTTCATCTAAAAACTTACATAGCAAAATTTTTCCTTCACTGTAGAACGTTGTCAAATCATAAAAACAATTACTTTTAAAAAACTCATTTAATAAATACTTAAAATGACTGAATGTTTTTGATTTTAATGAATATTAAATAGCTTCGGTGCAAGTTGGCAAGGGGTTTGATTTTGAGTCTGGATTTTGCCACACTAACACATCTATTAAGTGTTTCTTAATGAAGCACAAATTTACAAATATTATTAGAGAGAAAAGAGACATTATTTTTAGTTTCTCAAAAATAGGTTTGCAGTGATTAAAGTTATTACATTTAATAATGGCCCGCACAGTGCGTTTTTGTAGAACAAAAATTTTGTTTAAGTTAGAGTCACTAGTGTTACACCACACCAACAGTCCATATGATAGCACTGAATAGAAAATAGCATAATACACAGTTACAGCAGCTTCTTGATTAATGGTAGATCTAATTCTCTTTATGATAAATGTCGCTTTAGATAGTGTTACACATAAGTTATCAATATGGGGAGTCCATGTAAAACCTGGATCTAAATACATTCCTAGTATTTTAGGATGGTCACTCGTCTGTAGATTGATGTTGCTGGTGAACAGTAATTGCACAGTTTTATTGTTATTAATTAAAAGTTCATTTGAAGTAAACCACGCATTTTCTTCTTTAAGGGCTTCTGAAGATTTAAATTCGATTTCAGTTACGTCTTTTCCTTGTACTGTGACTGCGGTGTCGTCAGCAAATAAAATTGTGTTCCAAGTAGTATACAATGGAAAATCGTCTATACTAATCAAAAAGAGAAGAGGACCTAAAATAGATCCTTGTGGGATACCATGTTGGATATATTCGTAGGTACTAAGGTTTCCATTAATTTGTACCAATTCTTTTCTATTTGTCAGGTACGAATGCAACAAATTTGCTGCGTTACCTTCAATTCCGTAGTATTTAAATTTTGTAACTAAAATATCATGTGAAATGCAATCGAAAGCCTTACTCAAATCGATGAATAGCGCGTTAGTTAGCGTTCGATCTTCATTATTCTTCGTGACAATAAACTTAAGGATGATATCTATAGTTGATAATTTTTTCCTAAAACCGTGTTGGTTATTAGATACTAGATTGAAATGTTCTAGAAAACCAGATATCTGTTCGTGAATTACAGTTTCAAGTATCTTTGAGGCTGCTGGTAATATTGAGATTGGTCTGTAATTATTTACAGTTGAGTGGTCACCAGTTTTATGTATTGAAATCACCTTAGCCAGTTTGCATCGGTTAGGGAAAACTCCTTCAACTAAACATGAATTTACTATGTCAGCGAGAGGTTCGCAAATGTAATTAGCTGCTACGTTTAATAGAAAGGGACTAAAGCCATTTATATCTACAGTACGCTTTGGTTTCATTTTACGCAATATTGTAAAAATATCAGTATGTGTTACTGGTTTTAAATAAATGGAGTTGCTTGGTTTTAGCGACTTTTTATTTTTTAAAAGATCCTCAAAATTTGGCTTTGTTGCGGCAAGGTTCTCTTTGAGTGTTTGAGCGATGTTAACAAAATAATGATTGAAGGTTGCTGCATCGATATTTACTGAAACTTTGCTTTTGTTATTTTCAGAAATATTCACTTCATTTTTAATAATTTTCCAAATAGTTCTCGATTTGTTGGATGAGTCTTCAATTTTTCTCATATTTATTGATATTTTTCGAGTTTTAATGAGCTTGTTATATAATTTTTTATGGTTTAAATACAGCTGTTTTATATTTTCACTATAAGTTGACTTCCAGGCATCGTATAGGAGCAATAATGGATTGCGGGCTTCTATTATGTCAGGAGAATTTAGATTCGAAGTTTGGTTTCCTCTAAGTGTTTTCTTAATCAAAGGAAGACCTGTTTGAAAATGGAGGATTATAGATGACATGAAGTGATTACATATATCGTTAGCATTTTGAGCTAAATACACTTCTGACCATGTTTCCTGTTCTACGAGATTTATGAAATAATTAATAGTTGTTTCGTTGATGTTACGAGTAAAAGTAGTGTTAGTTTTGTTCGGGACGGCTGAATTTGTTTCAATTTTAAGTAATATAGCTCTATGATCCGAAAAGTGAACATCTAAAACGGTTGTTGTATAATTCGTGATATCAGTAAAAATATTGTCTATACATGAAAAAAGTCTTGTTGGTTGGAAGACAGTCTGTTGTAGATTATTTGTAAGGAGCAGATTGACTAATGATTTTGCTCTGTTAGAAGGCTTTAAAAAGTCAACATTAAAATATCCTGTTATTATGGTTTTGTGCTTGTGGTACACCGATAACTTGTTTAATGCATTATTTAATTGGTAGAAAATTTTTCAAAATTGTTTTTAGCACATGTGTAACAATTATTAATTTTAGTTCTTCAATTTGGATAACTGATAACTCACAGATTTTTTCTTCTGATAAGTTAATATGGTTGAGCGTAGTGCATAAGACAGAGTTTCTCAGTAATATACAAACACCTCCATGTTGGAAGTGAGACCTGGAGAACGATGAAGCAACATAAAAGTTGTTCAATTTCAATACGTCTAATTCATGAGTTTGCAACCAATGTTCGTTGATGCAGATTATATTTAAGTTAGAGTAGTTTTCTATGAGCATTTCCAAATTTTCTAGAGAATTTCTTAAACACTGGATGTTTATGTGAAGAATATGTAATGCTGTATTAAGATTTTCTTGATTATCCATTAAGAATTTATTCGGTATATGCACTTAAAAGAACACATGTAGAGAATAGAAATTATACATCATGAAAGGAAAACCCGAAATTTATTATTCTTAGAAGATTTTGAAATTAGGATAAAGATGTACAACATCTGATGAACGACCAACTGGATTTAATACAGGCACCACTTCCAGAAATTTTAATCTCGGATTGTCCAGAAAATACCCCCACCTCTAGAATACATTAGAAATATAGGAATAATTCTTCTGTAAACATTTAGTTATAACTTCTGATGATGGCCTTTTAAGCCGAAATTGCAATACAGGTTAATTTAATTTTGTGAAACTTTAGCGAGTGTTTATTATTATTTACCTTATTTAAAAAATGTTTCACCGAAAGCCCCATCATACTCCATTAATTATTTTAATATTTTAAATAAATTTTTAATATAGACAATCATGAGACAATACCCTGTTATTTAAATCATAGAATTGGAACTTAAAGATCATAGAAATTTTAATTAACGTAGAAAGTTTTTAGAAAAAATCCATGACTCCGCAAGGATTTGAACCCTGGACCTTTTCATAGCTAAAGACGCTTTATCCAACTGAGCCACAGGGTCCGTTCCCATTGAAGGCAATGAATGTCTCGCAAATCTTTTTACAAGTTTCGTTAGTGAGTAAACTCGCTTAATCAGAGTAGATATTCAGCGCAAACAGTGCTCTTTAATTGTTGTTCACTTGAACGTACATTCGAATTATTTGTGATCCAACCTAAATGTTTAAATCCTAGAAATGGGATTTAAAGATCAAGGAAATTTAGATAATGAAGAAAGATTTTGTGAAAAATTTATGACCCCGTATGGATTTGAACCCTGAACCTTCTCATAAGTAGAGATATATCTACGCTTATGTGAAGGCGAAATATTCACAACAATTAAAGCGCATTGTTTACTATGAGTATCTATTTGGATTAAGCGAGTGTACTCACTAACGAAACTTGTATAAAGATTTGTCAGAGATTAATTGACGTCAATCGGAACAGAAGCTGAGGCTCATTTGGATAGAGCGTCTTACTATATATGAAAAGGTCCAGTGTTCAAATTAAAATTTTCTTGATATTAAGGGTCTATTTCTATTACTTATACATTTAGTTTGGATCATAAATCATGCTTAGGCCAGGTGCACACGTCAGGTTACCGAAGCTCCGTGTACACTGCTACATTTACTTACTAGTATCGCAGACCGGAAATCCGTCGCCGTGTCGTGCAAGCCCGTTAAAAAACCTGACATTTGCACCGGGCCTTATCTTTGTCTGTAATTATATAACTTGGTACGATAAATTATATTACGAAAGCATCCACCTCCCCTATGTTGTCTTTTCTTCTTTAAAATTAAATTTGCATTTAGAAAATAGAATGATGCAGCGCAAGCAGCTATCCGTTATCGGCGACAACTCAGGTTTAAGTATTTTAAATTTTGAAAACCCATTTCTACACTAATGATTTTGTTTCGAACAAATTTAGGTAAACTCGGAAAAAATTGCCAAGCTTGCAAAAGTATAAAATTGACGAGCCTACACATGCCGTGGGATCGGTTTTTAGACGTTACTCGAAGCTTAGCGCGGAGGTCGACGAGTCAGCATAGCCCGCCGAGATCTGCGACGTGGGAATCGGGCTTTAGCTATTTTTCGTCCATTTAACAAAATTATATGGAAATGAATATCGTTTAAAGTAAAATAAAACGTACATTTGCGAAACTAATTTTCTGTGTTATATATAAATACAAATTATTTATTATTAATATTATTAATTTTAAATTTACGTACCTATATTTTTTAGAAATAACCCAATTATAGATTCTTTATGTGGAGGACATATTTTGCCGATAAATAAAGTATCTAACTGTAGCACATTATTCATGCGTGCCATATTCTAAACACCTTGCAAGCTATTTTCACATGCTATTGATCCAGCCTGCAGGAAAAGTCCCGTTATAACGTAGGAAAACTCACCCCTACGAACATTAATCCAAACATGTATTGTTTATATAAATACGCTGTCAATCCCCTAAACCAGGCAGTGTTTAAACAACTAGGCAGCCTTCTGCTTCAAAGATAATACACCAAACTGGAATTTATTCCAGCGGAATCTGAATGTTTCCCCGCTACTGTTAGTTGTTTTAATAGTTTAACTTTGATGTTTGGGTTCATTTTAGATGCCAAGTGGTTTGGAACATATGACACAGATAATATAGACGGAAATAAAATTATCATATATACATAAAACTGACGACCAACGTACACAGAGCGATCCTGTGAAATGGGTATCCGATAATCCAGTTTAAAATTAATCCAATTTGTACACACTGGTCAGCAGATACATTCAAATTTTTAAATAATTTTATATAAAATTAATAAATTTCCATGGAGTTCCAGTTAAATATACCTATAAGTATAAATTTAATTGTAATACCTATATATGTTTGATGTTATCGATGTAGTTGCCCATAAACCATAATCGAAATATAAAAAAATTATATTAAGATATGGTAAAATACATACTGATTAATAGCAAAGCTACAGTATATTACATTGCGAGAGTTAAGAAGCATAATACGTGCGAACGTATAATCCATTCGCACGTAATTGCATTACAACTCGAGCAATGTACTATACTTTTTCTTTGACCATAATTTTACTAAAATGTATGAATATGTATTTGATTTTATTTTTGCAGAAAGAAGTTATGTCCCCGTTATGACAGTTAATAGAAGGTTAAGGAATTAATTATTTTAGAATCATTTCCAAGGAAAATGGATTTGTGCAAAAAGCATAGAATTTAATATACTTAATTATAATCATCAAATAGTTAATCATTTTTTTCATGGTTTACTCGCAAATCCAAAGAAATGAGAAATTGACTTATAATAATTTTAAATAAACATCATATGACAAATATGAAAGTTATTTTTACCTCTCGCTAAGAGAGGTATTGGATTCATGCTAAAAATCGCATATCTAGATAGTGAAAAAGCACGATTTAAGGTCCCTACAAACCGATTTTAACATTTTTACGATGATGTCTGTGTGTGTGTGGATGTGTGTGTGTGTGTGTGTGTGCGTGCGTGTGTGCGTGGGTGTGGATATGTGTGTATGTGTGTATGTATGTGTGGATGTTGGAGGGAAGATTCCTCAAAAAATATAAGACTAAAGACCAAATTAACTTCTTATTTCTTAATCTGATATTAATGCGAAAAGCTGAAAAGGTTTTGCTAGCAACCGGAAGAAGTAGTTTTAAAAAAAAATCTTTTAAATATTATTTTTTGCATATTTATGTTATTACAATAATTATTAAAGAATATAAAATTATCTATCCAATACACTAAATATTTTTATTATATCTTCTATAGATTTAGAAATAGGGAGTTATAAATATATAAAATAATCCATTGTATAATGAATCAAAAAGCCCTTGGAAACCAGTTGAAAAATTAAAATGTATATATTTGACATAAATGTCAATGTCAAAAATCCACAGACATTACTGAAGGCTTTTTCTAGGAAGTACATTTAATATTTCTTATTTTATCATTAATTAAACATGTAGAATTATAGACATAGCTGCCGCACGTTAAATTGATACTGTTCTTAAATGTATAAAACCTAAAATTCGCACATTCGAGATGTAATAGTAATTATAAAATGCTATTGGTATAAAAAGAAATGGGATTTATTTAAAAGTATGTGCAATATGTGTCATCTAAACACGCGCTTGCTATACATATATTTCATTATATACCCTTCAGAAATACCGCCAATCTTGTCAGTGAATTGAAAGAATATCGGACATTTAGAAGAGTAGGAGGAAACTTGTTCATAGAATGAATGAACAGGCCACAACAGATTTTTTATTATGAAAAAATAGTTACTACATAAACATCCAAAAGCCAATTTTATTTCAAAATTTACAAAGATCATTTAGGCGTTCAATATGGCGGACGAATCAGCTACGTATTATCTAAGCCTAATACCCGAGACAGACAACAAAAATTAATGTTCTTTAACGGTTAGATATAGTATGCGCACCTGAAGTTGAGACTGACGACAGATGTCAAAATTGCGTCCATTAACAAACGAGAAAATATTGACTGTAGTAAGCACGTGTTACTTATTGTTTTGTACTGTACGAGTCCAATACAATAAGCAGCACAATCTTACTACATTCAATATTTTCTGGTTTCTTAACAGACGCAATATTGACATCTGTCATCAGTCTCAATTTCAGGTGCATATCTAACCATTAATGATCATTAATTTTCGTCGTCTGTCTCGACTGTAAGCCGTGTTCCTTCGGGCTGTGATTGGGATTCTGTGAATCCTGATTAATTTAATTGTGATTGCTTTGAAACATGATTAGAAACTACTTAATAAGGACACCATCTAGCGTCAAATGTCATATGCAGACTAATGCAAACTAACCTATTTCATTTTCCAAACAATCTGCTGTCAATTAATATAGTCAGCATTAAAAATAGACTATATTGAAAAATATATGGTGGGTCAATATATGGTTTTGTAAGAAAATCATATTTCCTTTGATGCCACAAACCCCTCATTCGAAATCTTCGGTGCTCGAAAAGCTATAGACGGCAGTTATTTAAAAAATTCCGCTCTGAATTGAATATTGAATTCGTACGATCACTCAAAAAGGTTGATTGATAAGTGATCACAAAATGAAAAAGTGGGTGTAACGAACAGGAAACAAAGGTACATGATTATTCATAATCATTATTACTTTGATCATTTAGATTGCGAATCACAACCCAAAAAAACACGGCCCTAGTAGCTTGCAATATATGCTAGGCATTTAGTGTGCACCGCTTTACGTAAAAAATATACATATCCAGATTTTAATGAATAAGCAAGTCTTAAGACCCCTACAGACCGATTTTAACACTTTTACGAAGACATCTCTCTCCTCTCTCTCTCTCTTTCTCTTTCTCTCTCTCTCTCTCTTTCTCTTTCTCTTTCTCTCTCTCTCTCTCTCTCTCTCTCTCTGTGTGTGTGTGTGTGTGTGTGTGTGTGTGTGTGTGTGTGTGTGTAACTTTTATAAAATTTTAAATTCGATTTTAAAATTGAATTTAATGAAGTTTTTCCGGGAAGTTCATTTAATATGTATTATTACTTTATTAATTATTTGAAATTATAGGCATTCCAAAATACCGCCAATATCGTCAATGCATTGGAAGAATATCAAACATTTAGAAGAGCACTTTTTCATACAATAAATTTGAAATTATAAAAAAATCTATTTATGCAGAATTAGAATTTTTTGTGTAGACAAAAAATATTAAATACGGTATTTGAAAAATGAATATTCGATTGCGTTACGATGGAGGTAGATACAGGAAAGTAAGAATTCTTCGGACTTGCAGTCAATTAATAAAATTTATTCACGCCGACGTTTCGACTATACAATAGTTTTCTTCAGGGCTAGAATGTCTAGTCGAAAAAAGAAACCACATGTGGATAACGGAACATACAACACGGACATTAAAAAAATAAATATGAATAAATAAATAAATAGTTAAAAACAACATATCACGGAGAGAAAATCGTCAAAAAATTAAAAACTTGTCTTGGATGAATACAATAAATATGGAAATTTTTCGACTAGACCATTCTAGCCCTGAAGAAGACTATTGTATAGTCGAAACGTCGGCGTGAATAAATTTTATTAATTGACTGCAAGTCCGAAGAATTCTTACTTTCCTGTATTAAATACGATACTTTATGCAACATAAGAAGGAAATGGCGAGAGGTATTGTGCTGGCCGCAATAGATTTTTTTAAGGAGAGGAAAGGTTTCTAAATAAAAAGCGTAAAAAACTCTTAATCACACTGTTCTTTATTTAAAATGTTCCACATCACACTTGGGTTCCTCTACATCATTACAGATTTTTTTTGTAGACAGATCATATAATTCGCTTATGAATTACACATAAAACATAAAAAAATATACCTGCAATAACTATGTATTGGAATATATTCAATTTTCGTGCACGGCTAAATGGTTCATTGCAATTTGTTTGAATATCATAAATGAATATACCAGCAAGATGGTAAATTTTATTTCAATATTAAATAAACCTGCTGTGTATGACAGCGCTGGTGCAACATATATAGTCTAAAATAAACAATAACATTTTTATATAATTGTGTACTCGTCCTACAGTCTAGGCCTGTTTGGTTTGTTCAATATTTTATCGGTTTCAGAAAATTAAGTCATTATTAATAAATATTATTTTTTTGAAATTCTCTTATTAATAACGTCTTCATTTTTATGCTACTTCCAGAATGCTATGATAGACAAAACAATTATGTCAATATATCAAATATTCAAGTTATGTGCTTTATTCCTCATATTTACTATTTAAAATAAAATAAACCGTGTTACGATTCACATAACGATATTTTATGTTTTAATAGTTAACCTTATAATTTCATTTTTTTCAGTCAGTAATATTACCGTTCAGGTAAAGTTATTAATTAGTTGGCAGTCTACTTCTGTATATGCTAATAAAGGCTTAATATCCTGAAACCGTTAAAAATAGTTATTTGTGTATCAAGGTTGTGAAAGTAATCTCTTTTTACCTTGCAAATCAGATGACGCTAAAAAATTACTTTCAAACTTATGTGCACACAACATATTTTAGGCGACTATCACAAAGTATTAAATTTTTATTTAAAAATATATATTTCATATTTGCTTGATTTATGTCACTTGTAAAATGCCGTGCTTTAATTTTGACAATTCGCTAAACGATCTTAATGTTAAAATATATTACAAACTAAAATTTAAAATAAGGTAACTATAAAATTAATTTGTTGAGCACGAAAAATATGCCATATATAGCTATAACGATAACGATTTCGTCATTATTTGTAAATGTATTAAGTATTAGTATAATACAACATTAAATTTATTTGCTATTTAAATTACCGATTGACAGTTGCATTCGTAAAGTAAATGCGGCTGTAAAGTAAAAGTAGCCGTAAAATAGTTTTTCATAGATGCCAAAATAAAAGTGATCCTCCACGGTTGCCAACGGATATGTAAAACAACTATATGTTTAATTTTGCAATTGAGAAATATTAAAAGTTTTTAAAGAGATACTTACTAAAACTGTGGGTTATAATAGCTCGACTGGCATTGAAAAGGTCATCTTCTAGTGCAGATTTATATTAGACCCTTTATTATTGACCGAATATGAAAACTTCGTAAAAATCCAGTGCGTACAATAAAACATACATTGCAAGACATGTGGGACAATACTGTAACAGAAATATTTGCAATGCTTTTGGATACAATATGGTGCGATTCTGTAACTTTCTATAGCACTATATAACTGTAACTCTCAACAAAATCGCAACAATTTTTGTTTACTAATACATTTATTATCATTTGATATTAAAAAATGATGCGCTTTTGTTGAGAGTTACAGTTCTATAGTGCTATAGAAAGTTACAGAATCGCACTGTTGGAGAATTAAAACTGTTATTACAGATAAAGGCAGTAATCCAAAATTAAATGACAAAATACTTGAATTCCATTTTCGTAAGTATAAAATCTGTATTTTAAACTAGTCGAAACATATTATTATTTATTTAATATTTGTTTGTTGAAAATATAAACATGGGCCCGCATAAACGAGAAACCATTAAATAAAAGAGATAGTATTCTTCACGTAAGAATGGCATTGCGTAATGATGATGTGTTTATAGGTAGTTCAGTTTCGTCCATAATCTGTGCTGACAGACAAGAAAATTATATTTTTCTGCATCAAAAACGATAGTTTTTCTGTGACATTATTGATAAATCACGTAAATCAACACGAGACAAAAAAAATCCAAAGTACACGTCAATATATGCAAAGTATGTTGATAATTTTATTCTTACGAGGAGAATAACATATATAACAACAGTTATGACAAAAAAATTATGCTCCAAATTTTATTACTAAATAAAGTCTTATCTAGCAATTGTCACTGGACATAATAAATACATTAGTAGTTGTTTTATTGTATACCATGTTCAAATTACAAGAATAAGTTTAGAAAGATGTTATACTAACTTAAAATACGCAAATCTATCTATAGGTTAGTTGAATAAATAGGCGTAACGTGAAATTGTTAACGATTATGGTGATCAAAGTATTGAACAGACGACTATTCACCGAACTATACGAGATTGTGAAGAAAGTTTAATATGTATTAATTTACGAGCAGAATCATTTAGTCCAGTCAATAGAGGTTTTTACCCTACAAAAGGTGAGGAAAAAACGATTTTAACATATGTTGTTTGGGTCGCGACGGGAATGAAAAATTCAAATTTGTGACCTTGGGGAGGCTCGGCGTGAGCCGCCATCTTGGATCAAAGCTGCAAAAAATGAGTTTTTTGCTATTATCTCAATAACAGTGGCCCGTATCAAAATTTCAGAAGAATACGTAATTAAAGCTCGTTACTTTTTGTACAAAAAGGGTTGTTGCATTTTTTACCTATGATGAACTCTCAAAGATTTATGTTCCAAAATAGGTAACCAGAACAACAATTTATGAAAGAAGATTTAATTACTCAATATATACACAATATTAATTTTTTAATACTTAGTACAATATATTTTGTTATTTGTAACAGTTTACATTTGTCGTGGCATCAAAAGAATTAAATTATCGATGATTTTTAAATAATTTTTGTTAGCGCTTTTTCACAAATTCATCAACCACTCTGACCCGGTTAAAGATACGGTACTGCGGTTTAAAAATTTTAATTCAGTTTAGAATTCTCCTTCATGTCATGTTAAACGATTTTTACTCTGATGAGCGGTTAACGAATTATTAACAATTTAAATTTACAAAAAATTTCACTAAAATTTGAAACATCTGCAAATCGGCTTAGTTTTCATTTTCTCTTCTAAAATTTGGACACGATTCAAGATAAGCGTTATTGTGCATTTAATACGTATCGAAATTTCACAAGAAAAAATGAAAACTAAGCTGATTTGCAGGTGTTTCAAATTTTAGTGATATTTCATATAACTAGTTATAAATTGTTAATAATTCGTTAACAGCTCATAGGAGCAAAAATCGTTTAAAATGACAGGAAGGAGAATTCCAATGTGAATTAAAATTTTTAAATCGCGGTACCGTATCTTTCAACGGGCCAGAGTAGTTGATGAATTTGTGGGAAAGCGCTGAAAAAAATTATTTAAAAATCATCGATAATTTACTTCTTTTGATACTAACAAAATCTATTAAAGTATGTATGAAAAAATTAATATTGTGTATATATTGAGTGATTAAATCCTCTTTCATAAATTGTTGTTCTGGTAATCTATTTTGAAACATAACTCTTTGAGAGTTTATCCTAGGTTAAAAATGCAAGAACCCTTTTTGTACAAAAAGTAAGCTTTAATTCTGTATTCTTGTAAAATTTTGATACGGGTCACTGTTTTCGAGATAATAGCGAAAAACTCATTTTTTGCACTTTTGATCCAAGATGGCGGCTCACGCCGAGCCTCCCCAGTGTAATAAATTTAAATTTTTCATCGCCGTCTCGACCTAAACAACATATGTTAAAATCGTTTTTTCCCCACCTTTTGTACGGCAAAGGTCTTTTTTGGTCTCCATTGACTGGACTAATTTTAAGAGCTCAAGAAAAGTTAGAACGTCATCACGCAAATTATCAAATTAATTCGACAATTTAGAATTTTAAAGATTAGTGTTAGCAGAACTTTGGTCAGAAATAAAAATTTCAAAAAAAAAACAATGTAACCAAATAGATGGTGCCCAACTTGAGTGAATCTCCAGATCCTATCGTTTTATCGAAAACAGAAAACTACACAATAATAATAGCTGGGGACACAAAATGAAGACAAGAATATTTCTGACGATCCGGGAAGTTTAACATCGTCCAGAGACAAATGAAACAAGGTATTACCCAACTAGCACAAAAGCTGCAGCTTACAACCAAATACCTGTATTACTATTTTATTATTGAAAATTATGCACCTTTTAATTATATTAAAGTAATTCATGTCACCATCTTGCTTATAAAGCAGTTTGCTTCTATAAGATAGTTGTAAAAATATTCTCTCATCTTAGCAACAAATTGATTTTATAATACTTTTATAAAAGCTTTCTTCGAATATTCTATACAACAAAAAACTGTTATAATAGTTTTATAGTGGTTTTTATAATCTCTTATAAATCTTTAATATAGTATTACGTTATCTCTATTAAGGTGTTACTATTAAGTGTTAAGAACCTTTATAAATAAAATATATAAAATATTTCACCTGTTTAAGCTATAAAGTGTAAATGTCATTTCTTATAAAAACATTTTATTATAATTTTTTAATGTTCACTTAATGCAGAAGCTATAAAACTACAAAAAAATAAAAAGGCTTCTTATAAAACAGGAAGATGTCGAAAGGTACGTTTGGAAAACTATTTTAACTTTAGTTTTATTTTTTATCTGATGGGCCATTCGATATGTCATTACCACTGTTTTCCCTTCATCATTTAAAAAATTAGTAGCTCCTTCCTCTAATTCACCATTATTTATTTTAGTTCCTATTTGGACCCAGTGTATATTTTGTACTATTTGCTAAAGTTAAAATGGTTTTCTAAACGTACTTTTCGACATCTTCTTATTTTACAAGAAGCCTTTTTATATTTTTGTAGTTTTATCTGCATTATGTGAATATTAAAAAATTATATTAAAAAATCTTTATATGACATTTACACTTTGTAAACTTAAACAGGTGAAATATTGTATATTTATAAAGGCTCGTAACACTTAATAGTAACACCTTAATATAGATAACGTAATACTATATTAAAGATATATAAGAGATTATAAAAACCACTACAAAACTATTATAAAAGTTTTTTTGTTGTATAGAGTATTTGAAGAAAGCTTTTATAATAGTATTAGAAAATCAATTTATTATTGCCAAGTTTGAGAGAACATTTTTACAACTATCTTATAAAAGCAAATTATTTTTTAAGCAAAATGATGTTCTAAATTACTTTAATATAATTGAAAGGTGAATAATTTTCAATTATAAAGTAGTAATAAAAGTATATGTAAAATCGTGAGAGTTATCAGATGTCGCCAGAATCGCATAAATTTTTAAAAATGGTTTTGGAAAAAGAATTTTACTCGTAATACTTATCATTATAATACATTTTGTCACATTTCTATTTCCGACTAAATTCCTAGAAATTATTTTAAAAGTTTAGCTGTCTATAATTCAATATTTGTTTAAAATCTTGTTAGCGACTTATTCATATACAGAGAGATAAATAAATGCAGGTACAAAATGGATATATTACTTTTCAAAACACAACTACAGGGAGTTAATAGTAAATATATTTTTGTTTTACTTTATCAAACAAAATAAATTTATTAATCAACTCTCTATAGTTGTTTGTTTTAATTAAAATGCTTTTTGAAAGAAACTTAAAACCTTTAAAGAATAATAAAAAGGCATTTATATACCCTATTGTCCTTGTAAGTAACTAATATATTTTTAATAGTTATTTAATTGCAACAGATGTTTTATAATTTAGTCGGCCATATTTCTTATGAAAATATAATGACAACAATGCGCCCATTTACATGCAAAGATAATAAATTATTGATTTTTAATGATAATTTTACTTAATTATACCTTTTCTTATTTTTTCAGTCTACTACAAATGTGTTAGAGGATAAAAGCTACAGTTATGGACCTAAAACAGAAAAAAATTATTTACCTTATTTCAATATATTATTTTTGGTAATATTCAATCTATAATATTTCTCGAGCGCGTTTATTTTTTCCGAGTATATTCCTATATTTCACAGTAAATTCGACTTCGCATACAAATTTTAATAGTGGAATAAATAAATATCTCAGATTTTGTATAATTTATAAACATGAGCATTATTTAGTTCTTATGTCTGTTACAAATAATTCTGCAGACAACAATAATAAAACTATTCCTCCTGATTAAACATCTACAAGAAAACTAAATAGTATTATAAACATATCTTACGGAATCATTTATATACCAAAACTTTAGATTTATAACCTTTTACAAAGTATTTTTACAACTATATAATCACGGTCTCGACAGTTAAAAACTTATTTTATTAATGCTCCAAAATGCGCCATTTAAAAATTAATTTTATAATTGTTCTATTAAAAGTGATATAATTGCTTTGAGAATATTGCCAAAGACTGGTAATTTGTTTTAAAATTGTTGTGTAAGGTAATGTAGATAACATTTATAGAATCAAAAAGCTTTATAAACTGCGCCTATTTTGCATATATAAGGGTTGAATTAGAGTTGTGTAAAGATTTTAGGTGCTCAATTATAAAACATTAAGTTGTATAAATTAGATATATTAATATTCTCATAGTATTTATAAAGAAGTTTGTGCTAGTTGGGTAAAAACCTGCGTCGCATTAAAGATAATGGTCCCCTATCAGTGTTATAAAATTAAATTTCTCATCTCTTTGAAATACAGGAACAACCCGAGGAAGAGCCCCTTATGTCAACATTTGAATACAAAAATTATATATCATGAAGAGGTCTAAAGGTTGGTTTATGCAAGCTGTAAACTTAAGAATTTACCTTATGACTTTGTATTAATAATTCGAGTATACACAAATGCGTGCTACGGTACATGTAGCTGTAACCTTAACCTTATCGTTATGGCGTCACCACAGAATAAACATTCATATAGAAGCGACAGTCAGAGAGAGAAACGAAACGATTAGAGAGAGAAAGAGTATACCAACAAATTTAAAAGGCTAATCGGATAAAATCGGACTGTTTCGGCATATCTCGGTATCTTACGATTATTTGTTCTATATTAAGAAACGCAAATTTATATCTAATAAGAACAAATATGTTATTTTTTCAACAAACGATAGGAAAAATCGTTATCATAAAGAAAGTCATTATATTTCGCATATTCTGGAGGAACTGTTGTCTCAGCTTATCCCGCCCATATATTTTATAGTTATGACTAATTCAAGCAATCCAAACAAGTCTTCTCACTTTTGACAAATGTCGTTTTGTGAACTGTTTGTGAATTTTAGAAGGGGTGTTAGTTTCTAAGAAAATGGAACAGACGAAGAAGATAGAAACGGGAGGACCTGTTTGTTCATATAAAGACTGTAAAAGTAGATTTAAAAAATGGAGAAAGGGAAATGTAGGTTTTTTCATTTCCGAAAGATCCAGAAGTGTAAGTTATGCTAAACGACTACCATATCATGTAAAATGTATATTCATTTAATAAAAATAGCTATAAAATGTGGCTCAAGGCCTGTGGAAGAGAAGATTTAAAGGAGAAGGAAATGGGACATATTCATCGAGTCTAACATTTGTGTTTTACACAAAGATGTAGAAAATTCTGCATTGTACTGAATTTGCAAAGTTCAGGTATTTGTTTTTAATAGTTATTTTTGTATTAAGTGCGCGAAATGAGTGTTTTTTGTTACGCGCAAAATCATTCGAACGCGCCAACAAACACAAATTTCGCCCACGAAATACAAACAATATTTTTTCTACAATTGTCAAAAAAGGATTCAATAATTTTAGATTTATTTAAGTAAATTACAGGTGGTGTATTGTAACCAAGGGAACGTGCAAATGTTGAATAAATAAATAAAGTGTCAACGAATTTATATATTTTCGATCTATCTTATCTTATTTATCAATTTTTGCCTTAAAACGATGGATTGTGACGAGATCAGTGATACCGATACTCCTCTTGAGGTAAACGACACTGCAAATGCTACAATGTTGAACTTATTACCAGTCAAATCGAAACGTTAATATGAGTATACTCATATATTTTTTCATACGTAAAAAAGAACACAAACTTCGCGTATCCATAACGATGTATAAATATCATGTTTTTAACAGTTGTAGAAAAAATATAATTATGTGTTTATTTAATCTGCTTTTTAATTCGTTAATAAAATTAAAATTTTAGTACTTTTATGTTCTAATTTTTCTTTTATGATTTAACAATTTAAATTTCGCGAGTAAATTTGCCAACAAATTTAATTTCAAAGTCATACGCGTCAAATCGCAACAATAATGGTGTTGACAAGGAGTATTACTTCTGTACAAATGTCTATGCTGTGCCTTAACCCTAGAATATGATAATTTGTCAATTCTAAATGCATAATGCTAATGCTAACCAATCAGCAGAGTATATGTTCGTGTACGATAGCTTGATTCTAGTGATATTCGCGACTGTTAGTTTGACGATTGTTATCTTTGAAGGGTTATGTCACATTGTCTTGAATAAAAATGAGTGTCATTGTAAAGATGTCCAACTAATGCAGTTAACTGAACAATATAGATATATTTATGATAAAAAAGACGTGTCGCTTCTATAAAAAGTGACATTACCGGCCTGTTCTTATTGGTTTTCCTTAAGAAGTACATGAACTGGTCTTCGTAAAGTAAAGTTTAATGCTAATGCTAGGGTAAATGCATAAGTTTACAGCTTACATAAATCAGCCTTAACTTTTTCTCACAACTTTTGTTACATATGTTAATGTTATTGTACAGCATGTCCCAGGATTGACGTTCCAAGAGGTGTGCGGAACTAAAAATCTTTTAATCTTACCTTTTGAAATAAACTCTGCTTGGTTTGAAACTTATTTTTAGTTTACTTTCGGTTTTTTTTTTTATCAAGTACGCCTTGACAGTTTAGTAAAAATGGTATTCGTTTCAGGAAAAGTAATTTTACCGTTCACTATACGCCAAAGTATTACTAAGATTAGTAACATTCAATGATTTTTAGTTCCGCACACCTATTGTAACGTAAATCCTGGAACACCTAAAGAAAAACAGTGTGTGAAAAACTGAAAAGTTTGTGCTTCAAGTTCGCTTTGATTATATTTCTATTTAATACTAATTACTGTTTAGAACTTACAGCAATAAATAACAACTTTCCTTTTAGACAGTGCATTTAAAAAGTTTCTTCCGAAAAAATTTGCATCACTCAATATTAAATAGCAGTTGTTATAATTTTTTTACTAAAAAAATTGTTTTAGAAATACAAATGAGGAACTATTTATCTCAATTATCTAAAATACAAATATAAATTACTATCATTTGGTATATTTAACTCCATGGTTTCTTAATGCAAGAGCAATTAATTTCAATATTTCTTAATGAAATGAGTGATTTAAAATCAACCAGAAACTTGCAATGTTAATAATCGAGAGTATTACCATTTTGAGAAACTTGACAATCTGAGTTATTATTTTTGATAACAATTTACACTAATTTTGTAATTTCAACTAACTGAAGGCCGTCAACACTGCTGACATGTCTACATTGGTAATTTAATAAATATTTTATTTTAAAACTTGACTGCTTCTATGCATGCTAGTTTCTTTAGAGTTATATTTTGATTGTACAGCCAACTCCAATTTGATCAAATATTAACATTGGTTGTACTTGCATTAAACCAACTAATTTGTATTGTTGATTCTTACTATTATAAAAACTGCGTTGTTAAGACGGAAGAAATCAAAAAGAACAAAATCACACGAGGTGTTTAAAGTCTGCAGCAATATATTGTTACTCTGAAATAACCAAAACATATGAGAATTTCTATTTGCTGAAAAAAAATTAACACTTACAGCTTGAATCATTCTGTGGTCAAATTTCAATAAGCACCAGTCGCAAATCAGCTGCAGAAATTGCTTCTCCTTAAAAAAATAATAAATTTCCAAATATTGACGTAATATAATAAAGCCATAAAACTTCCAAAAATATTGTAACTAATGGATATTAAGAGCGCGATATGTGCAGTTTACCGCTGGAGTCGAAAGATCCAATATTATCCGAAAGTGGTATAAATGCACATAACGTCTATGATATTATTATTTTTTGCACGATCGGATATTCTGTACCATTTTTATACAATTCATTAAATCAAAATAAAAAATATTGTCAAAACTGTCATCACTAGATAGATACTACTAATGGTTACTATGCTCTGTATTTATTCTAACGCTGTTTTTAAGATGATGTACAACTTATTTTTTCACTTACCGCCTGTGGGCTTTTTCTACAACTTACTGCTTTCGTTATCTTAGAAACCAAATTTTGATTAATAAATAAAACGTATTGCCCTTTAAACTCTATCGGTAAACATTTAAAAAAAAAACGATCGTGCAAAAAGTATATTTTTTTTTTCAATTTTCTTGTTTATATAATAGCCATAAATTACTTTCCCCATTAAATGTCCCTCGGCGGTATTATATTTATGCCAAAATCAAGAATTCCGTCGTCCGGCGAAATTTTCACGATTTTATCAGCATATCCTCCGAAAAAAACGTCATATGTTGAACATGGGCGGCGGGATATGCATATTTTTTTGTTGATTTCTGTTGGTTGGTGATAAGTTCTTGTTTGTGGATTATCTAGCGGCATTAACAAGAAATTTCTGTAATAGCAATTTACGTAACAAAACCTGAAAGTGATAAAATAAAGACACTTTCATGTCATGTTGGCCAAATATTTTATTCGCTGTCCTGAAAAAAAATTAAATAAAAATATATAGATTATGTATGGACATAAGAAATAAATAAATAAACAATTGATCGCCATGGAAACATTCTGCTTTACTGGACCCGAGTTCGGTAGTTACTTTCTGATCTCTTATAGACAATTTTCCGAGCTAGCTCAGTAAAGGAGAAATTTCCGGCATAAAAAGAGATCAGAAACAGTTCCTGGTCTATCGCGAAAAAAATAATTTAATTTTTTATGAAGTTTAATAATAAAATATGGTATGAAATATACATATACCCTGTTGGTAAGAAGGAAAAAAATTGAGCATCAGTCAATATTTATTTGACGGCGAGTATAACAATTGTCGACAGTGTTAAAATGTAAAAAAAAATATGTTGATTTTATGTTATTCTGACCCAATAAAAAAGTACCGATCGTTAAGGAAACCAAAGGTTAATTATCGGTTTAATTCGAAATCGGGACCTTATCTTATGGCCATGGTTAGAGGCAGTTTGACCGTCAGATACCGGTAACCGGAGGTCGTAGAAGAAAATTTTTGACATAACTGTCGGTCATGTCAAACTTTGACCGGTGGTTGTGAAAGCGCTTTTTATTAATCAGAAATAATCAACAAATATTAGTCTTTGTAAGAGGTTAAATAAATCCACAACGCATTGTGGCTGTTTTTCGGATTTAGGAATTGTTAGGAGTTCAAACTCGTTCTGAACAAATTTTAAAGATGATATTCGAATTCGGGTATGGAATGAAACATATAATAACGCCGACGGACATTTACCCACTTCCTTAGAATATGCTGAAAGAATTTACCAGGCGATTTACACCATGAAGTATTGTAACAACCAAAACGCAACCTATGGTGCCTGTGCAAGTAATAAGCCAAAGAGTCGGAATTATAATTTCTTTCGACACATACATGAAAATCACAGTACACACTAACAAACTATAAATGTGTATAATATAGAAAACAACAAATGGTAAATATTGACATGTCATCTTTACTGTGTTACACTGAAGTACATGAACCTTAACCATTGTTTCCAGTTTCCAAACGTTTTCTACTTCATATGAATTCGTATTTTCTATATTTTCAAAAGATATATTATCAATATCTTCATTACCAACTTCTTTTTCTAAGAGTTCAATCATTTTATCAAGCCGGTAATAAATCATAAATGCATTTGCCGCGTATAAGTATATAGTCATAACTATGATAATATGCGAGAAATATGTAGAATGAGTCACACATAGACTCGTTAAGAACTGCTCTTGAAACAAGCTAACACTTCGAATCCAAACTAATGTAACTATACTGATAAATGGGAACAACAACCCACATATTAATGTCAGCACAATACAGGTTTGGTAATTAACAAAAAGATTTAGTTGATTAAATATTTCGTCAATTTCTACGTGCATGTATATAAGTTTGCACAGAACATGTCTGTCTTTTAAAATGAAACTAAGTCCAAGGAAACTCGTAAATGCAATGATGATAAAGAAAGATTTTGTTATAAATTCCTCAGTTGGTATCGTTGGCGACTTAATTTCATCCTTCAAAATAATAATACCCAATAATATTAACAAAAAATGACCTAAAACAATTAATTTTTTTAATAATTTTTATCAAATAATCACAATATTGGGGAATTCGCCCAATGCAAAGAAATTATTATAAGATAGCATACACTGAAAAGGGAGACGTAAACAGAAAATTGAGGAAAGAGCTGTGAAACATGTTTCGGGTTACAAACTGTCAAATTAATAGTATTTTTATATTCTATGTATTATTATTTGTATATTTAGTCTGTAATTAGGGGTATCCCTGTTAAAATAAATAAATAAATAAATGCCTATGCTGGAAGAAATTTAATGTTAGGTAGATTAGTTTCTACTTATATTAGTTCTACTTTCTAAACAGACTACATGAATGATTCTAATGATCTAATGTTACGTACTCTTTTTAGCATTCTTTATTAAAATGAATTTCAACCATTTGAAATAAAATAAATAAACAATTCTCATCAATCATTCAACAAAGTTTATTACAGGCTATAAATTAACGTGCATAGTGTAAATTTTGTACGCAAATGTAAAGGTACATGTTAGGTGATGACATTTTACCTTGTACCTATACCTACATTTTATGAACGTATCTTTGTACACAGTGTTATGATAATCATTTCCTTAACAAATTACATATAAAATATAAAAAATATACCTGCAATAACAATGTGCTGGAATATATTCAACTTTCGTGCTCGAATAAATGGTTCATTGCAATTTGTTTGAACATCATATATGAATAATCCAGCAAGATGGTAAATTTTATTTACCCAGTACACCGGTTCGTGTATAGTATCATA
This sequence comes from Ophonus ardosiacus, assembly GCA_943142095.1. NCBI lineage: Eukaryota > Metazoa > Arthropoda > Insecta > Coleoptera > Carabidae > Ophonus > Ophonus ardosiacus. The sequence goes on from OW964823.1 coordinate 65,991,648, forward strand.
TCTTATTTCAATATTAAATAATCCTACTATGTATGACAACACTGGTGCAATTTTATCACAAATATAGTCTAAAATAAACAATAACATTTTTACACAATTGTATACTCGTCCTATCGTCTAGAAGTAAGTATCAATAAAAATTGTGTTGAGTATAATCATAAACTCTCTTGCAATTGAAATATAAATAAATATGTAGCCGTCGATTATAGAAATGTATAAATAATGAAATAATTGTTTATATTTATATTTTAACGTTATTTTAAAATACTACAATAACTAGTTAATAATACATATCTTTGTAGACTCATTATTGTTCAGAGGAATTGATAATGAGTATAATCATGCACTTCCGTACATTTGAAGTATAAATAAATATGTAGTCGTTGATGCCAAATGTAATGTCGCCATAGTAACCACCAGTAAACACGTTATTTTATTAACGTCCGACTGGTATGCTATTATCATAACAACCCTGTTTTCAGGGTTGTTATACACCAAAAAAACACCCTAAGGTGTTATAAAATTGATGTTGTTGCTATGTGAAAGACTACTACAAATTAATAAACTATCGAAATGAACGTAAATAATATTTTTTTTATTTTTTGTTAATTTAAAATACAAAGTTTAGTACGAGTATTATAGTAGGATTACTTATTTATATGAAAAATGAAATTTAAAATTCGACCAGAAAATTCTAGGTTAGCAGATTTATATACCAATAATTGATGCAACTTTGCACATTAAATATATTTCAGTAGGTACTTCCTTAAGTAATGCAAGAATTTGTTCGCGGGTTAAAACCTTTAATTTTTTCGGTTGAGAGCCCCTGCAAATTTGTTTTAAAAATTCCTGCTATTGAACAAATTTTTCAGTACTTTTGACTTTTTTCTTCACCATTAGTTCTTTCCTAACATGGAAAATTATGCCCACAAAGAGTTGGGACAGAATGATTAATGAAAATAGGCCAACATAACGGTTTCATTTATTACACTTACACAATTCTCCGCCATCCTTTGTTTAAAACGGCTGAATTCTTGTTCAAATCTTTTTTTAAGTTTTTTGAGGTTGCTTAACTTCCTCTGGTATTGTTTCACTCATTTTACAACTAATGCGGCGTTATTGACAGAGAAATAATGACATATACAAATTGGTATTGTAAACAAATAGGAATATACATGATTTGCGGATCGAGTAATTCAGCCGGTAAATGCGGTAAATGAAGAATCTAACCTCAAAAAAAGGTAGAGATGCCAAGCGAAGCTGGAATCGGAAGTAGATGTCAGAAGTTAATTATGATAATACAGAAGACCAAACGAGATAACGTTGAACTACGTCAAATTTCAAATCTGTTTCATCTTTCAACTGCTTTTCGTAGGTTATATCTACACTATTTATCATTGAAGAACAGCTGTTTACCGGTATATAGCGGTAGATACCGCACCTACCGACTGCGTTCGAAAACACAAGTGGTTAATAGTTACCGTGTTCGAAAATTGTACCGTATCTACCAAATCCATCTATCGGACCGGATCCATGATTTGGGATCGAGTAATTCAGCCGGTAAATGCGGAAAATGAAGATTCTAACCTCAAAAAAGGTAGAGATGCCAAGCAAACTTGGAATCGGAAGCAGATTCCAGAAGTTAATTATGATAATGCAGAAGATGAGCCGAGACGTTTAACTACGTCAAATTTCAAATCTGTTTCATCTTTGAACTGTTTTTCATAGGTTATAAATCTACCCTATTTATCATTTGCGTTCTTAAAGTACCTATCCCGGTAGCTGTAACATGATGAACAGCTGTTTACCGGTACATACCGGTAACAGTTCACCGGTAGAATTTTCGTATATGCCTATTATGTTTTCAATTTTAATTATTTTTATGTGAGTGCTATGGGTGTTTACTTTGCAAATTAACATCTATGTCCGGTTTACCAATATGTGTAATCGTTATCTGGTTTGTAAGAGCGGGAGAAAAGCAATATCCAACTGATTGATTATAATAAACTCTTTTTATAATATTTTCCTTATTTGAAAACCGTAGTAAGTATCTGTTTAATCACAATTTAAACGATTCAATGTTATACTTATATTTTAATAATAAAATTATGAATCAAACTATTTTATTATATGATTTTTTGTCACCAACAAATGTTATTGTTGTAGCACTACGTTCCATTTGTGTTTTCAAGTTAAATTATTTTATTCATTATTGTAATCTACAATGTATGAAGGAACATTGTATTTTTTTTTATTTTTTAAATTAACATCTTTATTCTTTTAACCCCCATTATGTTTAAACGTTAACGTTATTTAGTGTTTGCGTGGGAAAATAGCAATCTCCAAATGATAGATTATGTTTAATAAACTTTTGGTATTTAATGCTTTCGTTATTTAAAAAACCTATAAATTTACTGCTTTCTTTTTTGCGACGTACATTTGTAAATCTGAAATAATACGTAAGTACTGTATTTTAGATTAGATACGTGATATAAAATTGTGTTAATATTCGTTAGGTTAACATATTATAATGTATGTATTTAATACTACATATCTCTAATTAATTTTGCTCTATATTAATAAATTACTTTTCATATGTATTTAAATAAAATAATTAATAATATTTATTAATATTTAAGGACTAAAGTTATTTTTTAATTGTAAGTTGACATTTATCCCTGGTAGGTCCATGTCCTACCGAAGAGGAGGTATTTCGAGGATGTCTCTCAAATAGGGGGACATGGGTTAACTATAGATCTCTGAGGCTAAAATAAGACGATTAAACCAAACTTGCTTCTACCGGAAAGGGTACTATTTAGGCAGTATTTTGCTTCAAAGTTCTTTGGAAAAAAAATTAATTTTGCTCATAATAACCGGACGCTATATTCGATTTGGATAAAATTTAATGTGACAGTTTATATCGTTATAAGTCATTTTTTAAGATGATACTAGTGCATGAAACTTAGGTGTCCCAACATTGATTAGACCGTAACTTTTTAATGGCCACGGCGATAACGTGAATTTTTTTTTAGAAAGATACATTCAATAGTACACTTTTCTTTCTTTGTGTAATTTGTGATATCTGTTACAGTTCACACAGAAAATAATAAAACCTAAATGCCTGCACTGTGAATTTTTTAAAATAAATTTAAAATTTAATCTAGCGGTCTATCCAAATGTCAAACAACTAATTTTTAATGACAGTAACAATTGTTTTACAGGTTGTCAAAAATTTTCTTCGCAATATTCTAAAATTAGTAACTTTCGCTCGTTCGGCGTAATAATATTTTACTACTACTATTGTAAATAAGACAATTACATTTCTTATCTTACTCCTAAACAAGTTGTAAAGATTGATAACTCGTTACTATCATTAAAAATTAAATGTTTGGCATTTGGACAGACTGGTAGATAAAATTTATTTTAAATAATTATCGGTGCAGAGTCTCAGATTTTATTTTTTCGTGTGTGAACCGTAACAAATATTACAAGTTAAACAGAGAGAGAACTATCATACCAAATTTCATCCAAATCGAATAAAGCGTTCTGTTATTATAATCCTTTTTTTTTTAAGAACTTTGAAGCAGAATCCTGGCTAAATGGAACACTTTCCGGTAGAAGTACGGTTAGTTAAATCTTCTCATTTTACCTCAGGAATCTGTGGTTAAGCCATCTCTCCCTATTTGAGGACAACACAGGTTGTCAAATTGCAAATGAACTTGACAACACGCTTTAAAAATATTTACTAAAGAACAAAAAGGTCGAATGGTTACTTAACACAATGCTGGTTATATTTTCAGAAATGTTTGTGATGTGTTTGCTAATTTATCTCCTGGAAGTCCTAAACCAAATTCTATAGTTTCGAGAATATTAAAAAAATTTAAAAGTAATGAATATTTAGATAAAAATCATATGAAAAGGGCAAGAACAAAAACTGGGCAAACTGAAGAAATTAAAAATAATTTACAACGTATATTAGAATAGATTAAATATTAGCAAAACTTCTGTATATAAATTATTAAAAGACGACAAATTTCATTCTTGTTATTTTTAAAATCACCAAGAGTTCAGATACTGCTCTTATTACTTTCTTATTTTATTTATAAATCAAATTAATATGATGAATTTAAATAAAATTACAAAGAAAAACATATCGTCTGATCTGTCAAAGTAAGGATTTTGCAGGTTACAAAATAAAAATAAATAAAATTTGTGCAGGGATTTAGATGTTGATTATAAAAACAAAATATATAACTTAGGTATAGAATATGATTATCTGAAATTTTATTTGAGATTCGAATTTCTGATAGTTCAAAAGATGTGCCTTTATTTGTAATTTTGTTTAAATTCCATGGCTATCACTACAAAAGGTTACTAAGCATGCAAAATGAAATCTAATTAGTGATGTGGGTGTATAATTTAATTCTAAACAACATTTATTTGAAATATTTAGTCTAAAATTAAATGGAAAGTTCTGCACAAGAAAAAATAGATTTCCTATGTTAAACGCCTATGGTCCGCTTTTTAATTAACACTTAATTAACATGCATATATATATATATATATATATATATATATATATATAAGTTATACTGCTACATAATAGACAAAGTGCCGATGTGCCAGAACGTGACTCTCTCATATTTCATTAGTATAAAAACATGTGTTACGCTTAAGATTAGCCAGTCTGTATTCTATTATCATATTATGAAGTAGTTTATAGCATATTATAATTTGTACTCGTAAAAATAAAACTTTTTAAAAACATATTTGATCGAACGAGAAATTTAAGTGGCGCAGTCGGTAGGATTGCCAAAACAATTTAACGAATATAAATTGTTTCACTTTCGTGATTAATTTGGCAAATTCGACATCTTAACGAGCCGAGCGAAACAAGCTGAGTGGAAATCATTGCAACTCTAGCCTCAACTTCGAGACGAGATCGTCTTCGACTTCAGGGCACATGAAGCCGACACTACTATTTTTGTGAGTACCATATGTTATTCAGAGAACCAGAATCTTTGTCAGATTCAAATAATTCAGAAGCAGACTCCGATCTCGAAACAGAAGATCGTATAATTAATTTAAATACAAATCCTATTAATAATATCACATTAAGAACGCCATTATTAAACATTATTAAAACTATATTAAAAAAGGTATATCTGGACATAGTGCCAGAGTTCCATGGGGAACGTGAATTACTCCCTAGGTTTACTAGCGTTTGTGAAAAATTAGTAACAACATTTTATAATACCACAAACACAAACGAATTCCAAAATGAATATTTAATGAGCAGTATATTAGCCAAAATAAAAGGTGAAGCTGCTATCAATATTGCAAGTTCCACAATTTCAAAGTGGGAGGATTTGAAAACAGCATTAAAAAATGCTTATTCATACAAACGTGACTGGTTCACACTAAACATGGAAATAACAGAGTTAAAACAAAATCCTAATGAAAACGTTTTTGATTTTTACGGGTCGTTTACAACACCTGTTAAATTTACAAATTTCTTATATTTTAACAAACGCTGCTGCCGAAGCATCCGTTGTCATGATTGAGTATTTCCAACATTATGCTTTACGTGTTTTACTAAAAGGTTTAAAAGAACCTATAGGTCAATTAATGAGGACAAAGAACCCTACAGATTTAAATTCAGCTTTAAGTATGTTAGCAAATGATTTTCGATTTGAATATTATGCCAAATCCAAAAACACTAATCAGAATACACACAAATTAAATCAAAAATCACAAATACACCAACCAAGACACAATATTCCTAAACTTATGCAACAAACTACATACAGACAACAATATACTCCTCAATAACAAAAACAATATACTCCTTAACAACAAAGAAAATATACTCTTCAACAACAAAGACAATATACACCGCAAACACCACGTCAAGGTCCATCCACCAGACAAAACCGTCCTGCACCTACTCCGATGAGTATTTCCACGTGAAATACAACTCAATACCGTCCTGCACAAAACCGCGCAAACACAGCGGGAGAATTATTTAATATCAACGAGTCTGCTGAATCTGAAACCTATATGTTTATGACGATAACCAAGAACAAACTGACCAAATGTTAATTGATAACTATTATGAAAATCCACAAAACCCCGACAATTTCGAAGACGATAATTTTTTAGACATCGTAGCCTTGGAAACAATAGAAATATTTTACCCGGAGTCGAACTAATAAACTTAACAAATAAAAGTAAATTACCTTACATTATATTCCCTGAAAATAATTTGAAAGTTTTAATAGACACAGGAAGTACGAAATCTTTCATAAAACCTACCATAGCGCATAAATATTACAAACATTCAATTTTTAAAGACCCTTTTGCAAATTTCAACTGCGCATGGAACTTAAATTGAAAATTACAGCACACTCGTACCTATTTCAAAATTATTTAATTTAAAGAAAAATGCGAGTTTAAAATAAAACATATTTGATCTTCACGATGAATTTCATCTCTTATTAGGATTAGATAATCTGAGTTCATTAAAAGTAACTATAGACCTGAATAAAAATATAGTAACAACATCCACATGCCAAATAAAAATTCAACATAAAAATTCTGAAAATAAAATTAATACAAATATTTTAATACCAAAACAACAAAAGAATAATTTAATCATCCCCGAATGTGTCAGGACAGCGAATAATTACAATGCACTTTGTACAGCAATTAATAATTCAGAATCACATATTAGATTCACACAATTAGAACCAATTACTGTAGAATACATCTCAAACTATGAAACGTACGCATCACCTAATTTTAATTTCATTCAATCAGAAAAAATTAAATTTGATATTTCAAAAATTTGGTCAGATCACATTAATTCGGAAGAAAAATCAGCTATTACTAAATTAATTCACGATTATTCTGATATATTTCACGTAGGCGACAAAAATTCAACATTTACTAATCAAATTAAACATTCCATAAAAACAAGTGACGAAATTCCTATTTATACGAAATCTTATAGATACCCAGAAATTCACCGACAAGGAGTACGTTCTCAAGCACAAAAAATGTTAGATCAAAATATTATTAAGACTATCATGTTCGCCATGATCATCGCCTATTTGGGTTGTCCCAAAAAAACTTGACGCATCTGGGAAACGCAAGTGGCGTATAGTGGTAGATTACAGGACATTGAACGAAAAGACTATTAGCGACAAATACCCATTACCGAACATAACTGATTTATTAGACAAACTCGGACGCTGTCAGTATTTCACTACTTTAGACTTGGCATCTGGTTTCCACCAGATTGAAATGGACAAACAAGACATTCAAAAAACTGCATTTAACACGGAAGACGGGCATTATGAGTTCACTTGTATGCCTTTTGGCTTTAAAAACGCACCCGCGACATTCCAACGCGTTATGGACAATGTTCTGAGAGGGTTAGTAAACAAAAAATGCCTTGTTTACCTCGACGACATTATTATATTTAGCACCAGCCTACAAGAACACATTCAAAATTTAAAATTAGTTTTTGAACGTTTGAAAAGTTCAAATTTCAAAGTACAACTAGATAAAAGCGAATTTCTTAAAAGGGAAGTAGCGTATCTCGGGCATATCGTAACCCCTGATGGCGTGAAACCAAATCCTGATAAAATGTCGGCTGTTCTAAATTTTCCAATTCCAAAAACTACAACACAAATTAAAGGTTTTGTTCGTGTTCAACGTTTTGAAATCACTAGCTTTGGTTTAGTATAGATAAAAAGTGGACTGTTTCGTTGAATATTATTTACTTATTATTTTTTTTTTGTTTTACAAAAAATAAACATATTATTTTTGTTGTTTATAATAAATACATTGTTTTGTTTGTATATGACAGTTCAATCTGTCATATGAAATGACAGTGTGACGGTTGAATCTGTCACATTAAGTGTCAATATGATAAATTACAAATAATACATTTAATATAGTTATTAATTTTAGATAATGATATATAACAAAGTAATAATATTCTATATAGGCAATTATCCTAAACATGCCCTCAGCTCTGAAGACTTTTTCTTCAACATTAGGTTAATGTTTTTCGTTGTCAATTGGTAGGGGACACACTTTGGAGATAGATCTTCTTTCGGTGTTACCATTGGGTAGCTTCAGTGTCACTACTCGAACTATTCCGTCAATTCCAGGATGCACTTCTTTTACCTTTCCAAGCATCCAGGATAGTGGAGGAAGATTGTCATCTTTAATGACAACCACTGTGCCGGGTTGAAGATTCTGCTTGGTTTTTGTCCATTTCTCCCTTTGCTGCAATTCAGATATATATTCTGATGACCAACGCCGCCAGAAGTTTTGTGACAACTTTTGAAGTTTCTGGTAACTGGACAATCTGTTTTCTGGTACATCTTATATATTTGAATATGGATTCAGAGTTAGAGACCTTCCGACAAGGAAATGTGCTGGTGTTAGTGGGCAAGGATCATTAGGGTCGTTAGATATAGGATATAATGGTCGTGAGTTTAATATTGATTCTATTTGAATGATAATGGTTTGAAATTCTTCGTTTGTTAACGCTGCATTACCAATTACTTTTCGCATATGATGTTTCATACTTTTTATCCCACTTTCCCAAATTCCACCGTGATGTGGTGAATGAGATGGTATGAAATGCCAAATAATATCTTCATTAGTACACGCTTCTAGTAATTCGGATTTATAAGTAGATAAAAAAAATCCTAACTCTCGTAATTTATTATTAGTTCCTACGAAATTTGTTCCATTATCTGAGTATATATTTATTTTATTTTTATTTATTGTTAACCCACTCAACAGGATCAAAGATCCCAATTACTGAGGGGTGAGAAAATTTTACAAATATATAACAAAGCAACGTAAGTAACATAAAACATAAAAATTACATATGTGCAATACAAACATTTACCTATTAATGAAATACTGAAACACTACATTCTTAAATTTCTGCAAACTACAGTTAAATATATCAATGTTCAAGGTGGAGTTAATTTCATTAAATAGTATACATACTCTTCTACAAGGTGCCTTAGATTCATAATTTGTTTTCACATTTTTTAAATTAAATGTAATTACAGATTTGTTTCGAGATGTAATTCGTGGAACGTTTAGACAAATACAGTTTAGGGTAGCACTATCGTCAATCTTATTGTGTAATAATTTATACAAATGTACACAAGAAATTATTGTTCGTCTATTCTCGAGCGATAGTATGTCAAAAGTTTTAAGTGACAAAGTATAACTGTAAGTATATATATCAAATGCATCCGTAGTTTTATATGTACAATACCTGATAAATTTCCTTTGAACCCATTCTAACTCTCATAAATCGGATTCCATACGACACACCAATATTCCAGTACGAATGCAAAGTACAAAGATCTGAGTGTGTTAATGTTAATGAAACTCTGAGTATTAACAAACAGTATAAAAAGCAAGGGACCCAGATTCGAGCCCTGTGGTATGCCAGAGCTAGGCGTAAAGTAACGAGAAGTATAATTATTGTAACCTACAAATTGCTGACGATCACTGATATATGATCTTCAAAATTCTGTTAAACCAGGTGAAAAGTTGTATAGGTACTGCAATTTGTAAAGCATTATGTTATGATCTACTGTATCAAAAGCTTTACTAAAATCTGTGTAAAGTACGTCAATTTGATTATTACTGTGAAGGTTATTAGAAATAAATTGTGTGAAGTTAACAAGATTTGTGGTAGTCGATTTTCCTTCCATGAAACCATGTTGTTCTGGGGTAATAATTTGCTTCACATGATTATAAATGTATTTGTATAACACTGTTTCAAAACATTTAGCAACACTTGACAGTATTGATATAGGCAGATAATTTGTGATATCATGTATATCACCTGATTTAAATACTGGACAAATGCGAGAATATTTAAGAACTGAAGGAAAAGTATTTGTTTGTAAACATAAATTGAACAGGATATACAATGGTTTGACGAATAGATCACAACAGCCTTTAAGAATGTAAGGTGGAATATTGTCAGGTCCAGATGAACAGGGCGATTTTAAGCTATTAATGGCATTAGATATATCATGTTCGGAAATATGAGCAATGGAAAGAAAATTTGACGTCAATGAATCACTGAATATATTTGAATAGTCAACATTAATTGTATCACGGAAAACAGTAGAAAAGTAATCAGCAAAACCTTCAACAATACTGCCAGTGTCGTTGAAATTTTTGTTTTCCCAAAACATATCACCAGGAATGCGTGTGACATTTTTCTTATTGTAACACGACGACGGACTTAAAATTAACGGGACTATTTAAAAAGGGGAAAACGCGAGAATCTAACTTAAATAATTTGGAATTAAAAAACAACTAATAAATAATCCAAATTATTGGTAGCGTGCCACCAGGTTATTTATGGGTAAATAACCAAAACCCAATTTTGAATTTGGATATAAACTATAATTTTATTTGTTTGGAGGGCAAGGCGATATAATGATTAAACGATTTTCTATTAAATAACTGTATTAACAAAATATAATTAAAATAGAAGATAACAATACAATAAAATAAAAACAAGTAGAATTTTATAACACAATTTAGAAACCGAGCGGAAAAAGTTACATTGTTAAAAATATTATTGTTAACTTACACAACTATGAATATTTACACTTACATCTTGACTAACTAACGGCTTCTTACTCCGACTAACTCCGACTAACCAACTAACTTTTTGATCGACAATTTATTGTCCCTGTGTATCCCATTGTTTGACACTACATCACCAATCTGGATTCTTATTGGTCAGTTCTGACGTCAGCGCACCAATCAAGTACTGCGTTCATTAGAAGCATCACGAGAGAAACAACCCTTGTCAAGATCAAGATGACTCACATTCTCATGACCCATGAAGACCAGACCGATGATGTTTGCCAAACATCGAGATAACAATAATTCGGCAAATACAATGGCTTTATAGAAAATTCCGAACAGTACTTTAAATATTAAGTTTTTGATAATAACCAACAACAACAAAATTTAGATTGATGACTTTTGCCGAATTATTTATTTACTACAATTAATTACAAATTAAACTAATAATACTGAAGAACATTGTTACATTATCATTAATAAATGTCCAGAATTTTTTCGGGTTATTGACAATATTACCTTCCATTGAGTCAATATAGTTTTATATGCTGTTTTTATATTACATTTCACTTTAGTTCGTAAAGATTTAAAAAGATCATAATAATGTTTATCATTTGATAGCAAATACTGTTTTCTGTAATTGTCTTTCATTTTTAAATCAAATATTATTTGTTTAGTAAACCAAGGAGGATATTTCCTCTTCTTACGACACGTGATTGGAACACATTTTTCAAATATATTAAACAGTATTTCATAAAAATTATCAAATGCTAAATTAGCATCATTATATTGATGTAATACTTCCCAATCAGTGCACTTCAATAATTCGTACATAAGTTTAAAATTTGCAAATTGGAAGTTAAGGAAATTATTCTTATTTAATGTACAACTATTATAATTATAATTTGTCGATAAACATATGTTTAAGGCTGGGTGATATTTATCTTCAGGAACTAAAGGGTTCGATTCATTAGAAACAACACATTCATTGTTACATATTATGACATCGAGAATACGACCATCACAATTTAAAATCTTGTTATACTGATTACCATTAATTAGGTCACAAAAATTTAAAAATCTGTTAATAACATTATTAGTGAACCCATTGTTATAATATTCAACGAGTTTGCTCAAATTCAGATCACCTACAACCACAAAATCGGACCTGAATAAGGTTTGACAGAATTCGAGTATATCGAAGAATGTATTAAGATCATTTAGTGAAATTGGTGGAGGTAGATAAAATACAACAATAATTAAACTTTTGCCACAACTTTGCTGAATCTGAATACCAACAATATCAGCTGAGATGGATGTATGAGATGGTAAATGAATTAATGATCTATATTTCGTACTCACAGCACACATCACACCCCCGCCTCGAGTTTTATTAGATATTCCAAAATCACGATCATGTCTATACAGGGTGTCTCTTAAATAGGGGGACATGGCTTAACCACAGATTCCTGAGGCTAAAATAAGACGATTTAACCAAACTTGCTTCTACCGGAAAGTGTACCATTTAGCCAGAATTCTGCTTCAAAGTTCTTGGAAAAAAAATTAATTTTGCTTATAATAATCGGACGCTTTATTCGATTTGGATGAAATTTGGTATGACAGTTTATATGGTTATAAGTCATCTTTCAAGGTGATACTTGTTGTTATTAGTGAACCACTAGTGTATGAAACTTAGGTCTCCCAACATTAATTAGACCGTAACTTTTTAATGGCAATGCCGAAAACGTGAAATTATTTTTTTTCAGAAAGATACATTCAATAGTAAACTTTTGTCTCTCTGTGTAATTTGTGATATCTATTACGGTTCACACAGAAAAAAATAAAATATGAGCGTCTGCACTGCTAAATTTTTAAAATAAATTTAATCTAGCAGTCTATCCAAATGTCAAACAAGTAATTTTTAATGACAGTAACAATTGTTTTACAGGTTGTCAAAAATTTTCTTCGCAATATTCTAAAATTAGTAACATCCGTTTGTTCGGCCTAATAGTATTTTACTACCATTATTATAAATAAGACGATTACATATCTCAGCTAACTCCTAAACAAGTTATGAAGATTGACAACTCGTTACTGTCATTAAAAATTACTTGTTTGATATTTGGATAGACTGCTAGATTAAATTTATTTTAAAAATTTAGCAGTGCAGACACTCAGATTTTATTTTTTTCTATGTGAATCGTAGCAGATATCACAAATTATACAGAGAGAGAAAAATTTACTATTGAATGTATCTTTCCGGAGAAAAATAATTTCACGTTTTCGGCATTGCCATTAAAAAGTTACGGTCTAATTAATGTTGGGAAACCTAAGTTTCATACACTAGTGGTTCACTAATAATAACAAGTATCACCTTAAAAGATGACTTATAAACATATAAACTGCCATACCAAATTTCATCCAAATCGAATAAAGCGTCCGATTATTATAAGCAAAATTAATTTTTTTTCCAAGAACTTTGAAGCAGAATTCTGGCTAAATGGTACACTTTCCGGTAGAAGCAAGTTTGGTTAAATCGTCTTATTTTAGCCTCAGGAATCTGTGGTTAAGCCATGTCCCCCTATTTAAGAGACATCCTGTATATCACATAATTGTTCGCATCTAAGATCTCCCCATCATATACAGAATTAGTTAACCATGTTTCAGATAGAGCAATTACATCATGATCATTAACTAAAGAGTTTGCATAGACTTCTGTTAGCTTAGTATTCAAACCTCTAACATTCTGATACAAAATATTCATTTTTAAGTATGTAATGTAAACGTACTATAACAAAAAAATAAAAATATATAAGAATAAATGTAGACAAACTATACAAAAGACAAGTGTTTGTTCTTGCAAAAACTAAGTAAGGTTCAACAACCTAAAGTTATACCAGCAAAGTAAGGTTAATTAATAATTTTAACAAAAAACAGACTTGTATTCGTGAAATTTACAAGATGTAAAATCACTCCATTTGAAGAGACAAAAGTTCTGATAGAATCGATAGAAGTTATTTATATTATTATTCCAACATATCTAATGAATTAGCCCTATCAACTTTGCCATTTACTTTATAATAAATATTACCATCAATTGAAGCCAAATTTATCTGAATACTGTTTTAAGAGTTCCAATCGTTTTTTAGTCAAGTCCTCTTTAATCGTAATTTTCGTGCCTTTTAAATGTGATCTCGATTTAAGAACTAATGCACGTGTTTTATAGGACAAAAAATTTACTATTATAGGCCGGGGTCGCGGCTGTGATACGGGAACTGTGGCACTCACAACACCCTCACTTGCACTCATAATTTCTGCTGGTTTCCTTACTTTCCCAACACGGTGGCATCTTTCAATGTCATGAGGTGAGATGCTGAGTGACAGATGATTTTTGAACACAGTACTGACCTTTACTTCTGTGTTTTCATGCGCCTCCTCCGGAATACCAAATATGCGAACACAGTTCCTCCTGGAATATTGTTCTTGCTGGTCAAGTTTGTCTTTAAGAACACGGTTTTCAGCACTGATTTCGTTAATGATGGCTTCATAATGAAGCTTTTGTTTAGCGAGTTGTTCTTGCACTTTATCGAAGACTATGTCAATAAATTTTTTGATCACATTTTCGTCATTGAATTGACTGTTGACGGCTTCACTTACAATAGTAGCAATATTTGCGTTGTTGCGTGTAGTCATTGTTACAATAAATTTGCAAATTTTAGTAAATTTTAGCACTACCACACTTTTTACAGCAGTAAATAAATTCTCTTCTGCGGAGCAACAAAACGAACGTCTACTCACGTTGACACATGAGACATTTTATATGGGCTGGTTTTCCTCTTCGGGATGTAAATCGTCGTAACGCCATTATAAAAGCTTCTGTTGATAAATCAGATACTACTTCTAAATGAATAGCTTTTGTAACTAGACAGATAAAGAGACTAATATAGCATTTTATTAAGTTTGATTTCCTACCTTTTCGTTGTTTTAACAGAAACGGCCCTGCATAGTCCACACAAGTTAAAACAAATGGATGAGTCACTTCAAGACGATGTGCAGGTAAATTACCCATCTATGTTTCTTGTGGTTTTGGATTAGCTCGAAAACAAATTATGCATTTTCTTACAACTTCTTTAGCTAAGTTTCGTCCTTTAATGGGCCAGTAATTTTCCCTTAAGTGACTTAATAATTGTTGAGGGCCTGCATGTAATAATTTTACATGATCTTCTTCAAATATTAATTTTGTAAATGGATGTTTTCCATCTAAAATAATGGGACGTTTCTTCTCATAATCGAAGTTAGAGTTTTACAATCTACCACCAACTCTTAGTAAAGTGTTGTTATCTAAGTATGGAGTAAATTTTAATAACTTAGATTTATTTGGTATTGGCCGTTTTTTTTTTTAGATTGGTTATTTCTTCACGAAATGAATCAAGCTGTGCCAATCTTATTAAAATAGTGTTAGCATTTTGCAATCCATTCATTGTGATGAGACCTATATATCTTTTATTCTTTGGCAGTTTGCAGTTTTGTAGAAATCTGTGTATAAAACTAGTAATTCTTCTTAATTTACTTAATTTTGAATATTTTTGAAATAAATCAAATGAATTTTCAGCTACATGACATGTCTGAGTAGGTTGTTCTAATTCAGGTAAATTTGAGTTGATTGTTGTATATTGTTTTGGCCAATTATTTTTATTTTCTGACAACCATTTGGGACCTTGCCACCATAATTTGTTAGTAATTAAAGTATCTGCATATGCTCCACGTGATGCGATATCTGTTGGATTGTCAATGGTAAGTACGTGTCGCCAATTTTTCTCTCATGTTTTGGACAATATATCTGTAACTCGGTTGGCCACAAAACTTTTTAATAAATGTGGAGATGTATTAATCCATCCCAACACTACAGTTGCATCAGTCCAATATGTTACGCCATCTAATGATAAATTCAGTGATTGCATTGTTTTGGTAGCTAATTTGGTTAGCAATACTGGTCCACATAATTCCAGTCGTGGTGTAGTCAATGTTTTCAAAGGAGCAACTCTAGTTTTTGCGCAGATTAAATTTACCTTTGCAGAGTTATGTTCATCAGTAACTCTCAAATATAGACAAGCTGCATAAGCTTTGTTAGATGCATCACAAAACCCATGCAATTCGATTTGAGCTGTCGTATTCTTCTTCAATGGTTCTACAGCCCAAATTGGGCCTTGACCTCCTTTAGCTTCTGCCTCCATTCCTTCCTGTCTTGTGCCGCTCTTTTCCAGACGCGGACTCCCAAGATGCTTCGTGCATCTTCGGCTATTTCATCTTCCCATCTCTTTCGGGGTCTTCCTACCGGTCTTTTTCCATGCATTTTGCTTGTAAGTGCTCTTTTTGGGCTTCTTTCTTCTTCCATTCTCGCCACATGTCCGGCCCATTTCAATCTTTGTAATTTGATGAATTCGGTGAGAGGGGGTTCTTTGTAGAGTTGGTATAATTCATGATTGTACTTCACTCTCCATGCATTGTTTTCTTGAGTTGGTCCTAGGATTCTTCTTAATATTCTTCTCTCAAAGACGTTTAGGCTGTTAGTGGATTTATCAGTCATGATCCACGTCTCACTCCCATAGCTTACTATCGGTCTTATAATAGTTTTGTATACTTTTAACTTTGTGTCTCTATGGATCGTCTTTGAACGAAATATATGGGAGAGTGCAAAGTACGCTTTATTACCTAGCATTGTTCTCCTCCGTATTTCCCCTTCCTCTGTTCCTTCTTTCGTAAGTTCCACGCCTAAGTATGTAAATTGTTCTACTGCTTCGATGTTATCTTCGAGCTCGATACTTTGTCTGGCGTTTTTTCTTCTTGTTTGTGTCAGAATCTTTGTCTTATTTATGTTGATTTCTAATCCTATCTCCTTGGCGTGTCTTTTGAGTTCTGAGTATATCTGTTGTGTCTCTTCCTTCCTTCGGCCCATGATGTTGATATCGTCTGCATATGCCACCATCTGCGTTGCTTTGATAGTTAACAAACTTGTGCTGTTATACTTCATCTGTCTTATTACGTGCTCTAGTGCTAAATTGAAGAGAGTAGGTGCTAGCCCATCCCCTTGCTTCAGGCCTTGTAATAAATAAAATCCATCTGTGAGCTCGTTTTGTATGCGTACTACCGCCTCAGTATTTCTCATGGTAGTTCTTATCATCCTTATTAGCTTTGGTGGGATTGCAAGTTCGTCCAGTACTTGAAACAGTTTCTCCCTGTCTATTGAGTCATAGGCCTGTTTGAAGTCAACAAATATATTGTATACATCTATGTCATGCTCCCAGGCTTTGCTCAATATCTGCTTCACTGTAAATAGTTGGTCGATCGTTGATCGTCCTTGTTTGAATCCGCCTTGGTATTCGCCTATTACTTTTTCGGCAAATGGCTGGATGCGTTTGCTTATGATGTGCGCAAGTATTTTATATGCAGTACATAGGAGGGATATTCCGCGGTAGTTTTCGCATGTTAGTTTATCCCCTTTTTTATGGATTGGACAGATTATGCTTTTCCTCCAATCGTTGGGAATTTCTTCTGTTTCCCATATTTTTGTTATTAGTGCGTGGATATGTTTTATTAGGGGTTCACCGCCTTGTTTGTAAAGTTCCGCTGGTATTTCATCTGCTCCTGGCGCTTTGTTGTTCTTAAGCGCTTTAACTGCTTCTTTGACTTCATCTATCGTAGGGTCTTCTACTACCATCTCTCGCTGTTCTTCTAGGTTTCTTGCACGCTCGTCAATTACTTCTATTTCTTCTCCCCTTATCTGTTGCGTACCCAGCAGTGTTTGGAAGTATCTTTTCCATCTGTCTTTAATTCCCTGTGTGTTGCTTTCTATTAGACCTCCTTCGTTCCTGCATAGGTTTGTTCGGGGCACGTACCCTTTTCTCAGTCTCTTGAGGTATTCGTATGCTCCTCTTACATCATTTTCCTTGAAGTCCTTTTCCATTCCCTCTATCGAATCGTTTTCATACTTCCTTTTTTTTGCTCCTACATAATTTATCTGCTTTTCTTCTAGCTTCTTCGAACTGAGCCCGTCTTTCTCTGGTTCTACTTGTTATATATTTTTTGTGCGCTTTATTTCTTTCTTCTATTGCCTGTTTGCAATGGTCGTCAAACCATTCTGCTCTTTTTGATTTCCTCATTTCGTTTCCTAAGATTGATGTTGCTGCTTCCCTTATAGCTGTTTTAATGGTCCGCCATTGTTCTTCAACTGATTGGCTCCCTGTTTCAGTTAATTCTACACCCACTGGATCTAGCAGTTCGGTTATTTTTTGCTCGAATTCCGCTCTTGTTTCTTCGATATTTAGCTTTTGGATGTTTATCTTCTTGTGTTTTGTTTGTACATCATTATTCCTAGAGATTTTGCATCTGAATTTAGCTTGTACTAAAATATGGTCTGACCCGCAGCATGCTCCCCTTCGCGCTCTAACGTCTATGATACTAGTAGCAGCTCTTTTGTCTATTAAGATGTGATCGAGTTGGCTGACTGTTGTCCCGTCTGGTGATATCCACGTTCCCTTATGGATATTCTTGTGTGGGAAAAGGGTTGAGCTTATTATCATATTTTTGCCAGTTGCGAAATTTACTAGGTACTCCCCGTTTTCATTTGTTTCGTTGTGCAGTGAGTGCTTCCCTATCGTGCCTAGGAATTGTGTTTCTTTTCCTATCTTTGCATTCAAATCACCTATGATGATTTTGATGTCGTTTTTAGGAGCTGCGTCGTATACATTCTCTAGTTGTTGGTAGAACTGCTCTTTCGCTTCTTCTTCCTGTACTTCTGTGGGGCAATGTACATTGATTATTGTTATGTTGAAGAACCGCGTGCGTAGTCTTATCCTACACTGTCGTATTACTTATGATAAATCGTGGGATTTTAATTTTTTCAACTTGTCTTGCACTATGAATATAGTTTTTCCAATCAGCATAAGACTTGCTGTCTAAAGGTTCATCCCAACCTATTTTAGCTTGCCAAAGATTTTGAATAATTAGTTTTGCAAGAATTATAATTAGACTAATCAATCCCAATGGGTCGAATATTTGTGATATAAGTGAGAGTACAATTCGTTTTGTTGTTTTAGGTGTGTTATTTTTTATATTTACCGTGTATTCAAATTGATCTTCTTGAGGATTCTAGTGAATTCCTAAAGTTTTTACTGATGTATTTTCACATACATATACAATACTTGCTTGAGAATTCATGTTACTTATTGTTTCTAATACTTTAGAATTATTTGTGCACCATTTTCGTAAGTTCATTTCAGCACCTGCTAAAATTTTAGTTATTTCTTTGTAGATTTGTAAAGCTTCCTCTTCATTTGCAGCGCCTCCTAAAAAGTCGTCTACATAAAAGGAATTTTGAATTAGTTCACATGTTCTTGGATATTTATGTTTATTATCTATAGCCAATTGTACCAGTGACCTTATTGCTAGAAAAGGAGCTGTTGCTTGCCCATATGTCACCGTGTTTAGCTCATAATGTTGAATAGGTTCATTTGGATTTGTTCTCCAAACTATTTGTTGTAAGCATCTTTGAGATTTATCAATCAAAACTTGCCTGTACATTTTTTCAATGTCGGCTGTTAGCGCTACTGCATAGGTACGAAATTTTATTATCAGTGAAACTAGGTCATTTTGAATTGTTGGTCCTACTCTTTGTAACTGATTTATAGACAGTCCGTCAGGTGGTATAGTTGATCCACCAAAAACTACACGATATTTAGTAGTGAGACTATCTGATTTTTCAACTAAGTTATGTGGCAAATAATAAGTTTTTGTAGAACTGGAATTATTTGCTGTTAAAGTTGTCATATGACCAAGTTGCTCATATTCTTCCAAAAATTCAAAGTATGCAGTTTTAAGTATTGGATTACGTTCAAATTTTCGTTCCATTGCTAAAAGTTGCTTAACTGACAAATCCAATGTGTTACCCAAAGAATCAACTGAGTCACGTAATGGCATATTTACAATAAATTTATCATTAGCATCTCTAATAGTAGTTAATTAAAATGATTTAGACATTCCTCCTCCTCTTTAGAAAATTTAGATACAATTGGAATTTCCTCCAATGTCCAAAATTTTTCTAATTGAAGATTAAGATCATTCTGATTTATGCATAAAGATGTGTTTGTATGATTTGATACTGAATTATATACAGCACCTGCTATTATCCACCCCAGTTTTGTACTTTGAAGTACTGGTTTGTTTTTACCAAGGGAAATCTGATCTCGATTAAGAATTTCAAAAAATATATTTGCACCAAGAAGCATATTAATGTCACCACTGACATTAAATGTTGAATCTGCTAATGTCAGATTTACTGGAATATTTAATTTCGAAATATCTATGGATGGCATTGGTAAATTTGTAGTAATATTATCAATTACTATGCAAGTAATATTTTTGAAATAATTGTTATTACATGATTTAATAGTTACCTTACATTTCAATGACGTTTTAGATACAACTTGATTTAAGCCAGAAATATTCATTGTAGATTGAGTGCATTTTAATTTTAATTTTTTGCATAGACTAGTTGTAATAAAATTTGATTGGGAGCCCGTATCTAATAAAGTTCTAATCATATAGGATTTATAGTTATGATCACATACCTTCACCAATGCAATTGGTAAAAGAGTTTGGACTTCTCTTGGTGTACAACTAAATGCAACAGTATTTTGTATGTTTGTTTCTCCTTGTGTTCTTCTGGACTTATTAATTGTCGTTCCCTGATCATCAGTATGTAACAAACTATTGTGTTTTTGATTGCATAGATAACAATGCTTTCCTTGACAATCTTCTATTTCATGTCCAGGGCGTAGACAGTTGCTACATAGTTTCAGTCGCTTGACTTCTTCAATTCTTGCGGAAATTCGAAGTGCTAAAAATTTATAACTTTTATATATTGAATGTTTCGATTTATTACACATTTGACAGTTATTGTTAACGACTGTAGATGCAAAGGCTATTTGTTTTCTAGTTTTATACGGTTTAATTGGTTCAGTTTTTACTACTGTTCTGTATATGGCTTCAGACATTTCAAGTATTTGGCATCGACCTGACAAATATTCCAAAAATTCTTTAAAAGTTGGTTTTTTGGTACATTTTTGTTCTTCCCATTCTCTTCGTGTTCTGTTATCAAGTTTAATTGATAGCAAATAGATTAGAATAGTATCCCAGGTTTGAACAGGCTCCTTTAATACTTCTAAAGCCCTAATATGAGTTTGAAATGTGTCTATTGTTTGCCTTAAGTTGATATGGGTTTCTTTTAAGAAAGATGGCATATCAAACAATGCTTTCATATGGGTATGAATAATTAATCTTTCATTTTCATATCGTTTTAATAATAATGACCATGCATCATCATAATTATCATTGGTTGTTTCAAGTGCACTTATTAATTGAAAAGCGTCACCTGTTAGCAAACTTCGAAGATACCTGAACTTTTCTATATTTGTTAAAGTATCATTTAAATGAATAGTAGATTGAAATGAATCCTTAAACAATAGCCATTTTGTGTATTCGCCACTGAATTTCGGCAATGTTAATGTAGGAAGTTGAATTTTTGATGTGGTTGTCAATTTTGCCAGTGATGTTTCAATAGCTGGGTGAATATTTGACTGATCATTTGGTTGATTAATAGATGTATTAGCTAGTTCATCTACATTCTTACTCGTTTCTATAATTTCACGCGCTCTTGATACTACATCAAAATAATAGTCTTCAAATTTTTCTCTATAATCTGATGACAATTTTATTTCTTCTTCAGTTGAATCCTTTGCTTCTATTTGACATTGAATAGTTTCAAATTTGTCCCAAAATTCTTCAACCTTTTCTAATCTAACTTTTAAATTTAAAATATTTTTATTTTGAACGTCAAAATTGTCAACAAATATCATAAATCTTTTTATATTAGATTTAATGTTACAACGAGATCTTTTTAAGGCTTCCATGTTGGTTTAATAAGTGTAATGATAAATCACGTGACGAAAAGTGATGTGAAGGAGTAAGTGACGTGACAAGGTATGTAAGGTATGTAAATGTAGTTAATCGGAAAGGTCTCACCCTGAGTTCCTTGTCTCTGACGGATCCTTGCACCTGTGGGTCCTGGACTGCACTCTGCTTGATTGATAGAAGAGCTTCGATTTCAAACGACGTCAAATGTCTTCACTTTGTTTGGATGTTGAAGCAGAAATCCTTCTTTATACACAAAACTAATTGCCTTTAGGAATTGGAACTGTAGTTCCTTTGAATGTCACTAGACACACACTAGCAGCTTTATAATTGTAAGTGTTGTTACTCTCGATGATTTTATACTTCTTTCTGACCGTATATCCGGCTCGAAGGACCAATGTTCGTGTTCAACGTTTTGAAATCACTAGCTTTGGTTTAGTATAGATAAAAAGTGGACTGTTTCGTTAAATATTATTTATTTATTATTTTTTTTGTTGTTTATAATAAATACATTTTTTTGTTTGTATATGACAGTTCAATCTGTCATATGAAATGACAGTGTGACGGTTGAATCTGTCACATTAAGTGTCAATATGATAAATTACAAATAATACATTTAATATAGTTATTAATTTTAGATAATGATATATAACAAAGTAATAATATTTTATATATGCAATTATCCTAAACAGGTTTCTTATGACTTTTAGGCTATTATCGAAAATTTATTAAAGACTTCGCTAAGATAACAAAACCGCTGACTACACGTTTAAAGAAAAATGCTGTTATTGACATTAACGACCCTGAGTACAGACAATGCTTTGAAAATTGCAAGAATTTGTTGACTAACGAACCACTACTCCAATATCCAGATTACGACAAAGAATTTAACTTGACATGTGACGCGAGTCAGCTGGCAATTGGAGCTGTGTTATCCCAAGGTAGTCTAGGCAACGACCTCCCAGTAGCTTACGCTAGCAGAACACTGAACGAGACAGAGATAAACTATTCTACCATTGAGAAAGAAATGTTAGCTATCATTTGGGCGACTCAGTATTTTAGAACTCACTTATTAGGACGCAAATTCAAACTATATACAGACCACCGACCCTTGCAATGGCTATTCTCGTTAAAACAATGTAGCCTAAAATTAATAAGATGGCGCCTCAAATTAGAGGAATATGATTATGAAATAATCTATAAGAAAGGCAAACTTAATACCAATGCCGACGCCTTAAGCCGTATACCTGTTGAAACTAATAAAACTCAAAATTTACAATCACAAACACAAGTAGATGACACCCCACTAGCTCTATTCAAAGACTATTTAGATAAGAAACATTGCCTTAATCACAATAATAACAATATTATTGAAGTAATATGAAATCTATTCGATGCACCATCTGACTCTAGTCTAGCTCATTGTGTGAGCAAAGATTTAGAAATGTCATCGGGTATTGCCAAAAATTTTAAAATTAAATTTAATAACGTACACAAATTAAAATCTCAAAATCCCCAACTTCATAACCTAGTATATTTAAAAACCCTACACAGATATCTATTATACTTAATAACAAAAGAAAATTATTATAATAAACCCACTAAACAAGATATATTCTATACCTTACTAAATTTAAGAAAATAATAATATCAAAAATTTAAGTATACCAAAAATTGCATGTGGTCATGACAATCAAATTTGGAACGAAATTAAATCAATGTTAAAATATATTTTTGATAATACTAACATACTAATAACCGTTTACAAACTCCCTGAACCCAAAATTCCCCAGACCGAATTAAATATAAACGAAACAGAAAAGGCGATATCACAATACATTCCAGTAAAGAAAATCCTATCGTCGGAATCCCGATAGTAGAATGCCCCGTAAACTATGGCAAAAATCAAATTATTATAACAGAAGTCGATTTTAATCCCAAACAAGTAAAAATTACAAAATTATACGAACACAAAAAATTACGAATGGAAGTAGAATTTTCAAAAAATAATTACAAAACTGAAATGATTGCTTTTATTAAAGAATACCTTGTTCCAAAAATAAAATATCATATTTATTTACAAAACGAACTATACGAGAAATTCAGTTTAATTCTTCAAAATTATTTCAAAAATTCTCAACTATGTTTAGTAAAATGTACAAAATATTTAAGCGACGTTACCAATGAGGAAGAAATCATACACATCATATCCAATTAGCACTGCGGCAAAAGTAACCACCTTGGTATCGATGATACAGAAGCAGGTATAACAATATTACTGGCCAAAATTAAGAAAATCCGTTCAAACATTTATTAATAGCTGTGAAATATTCCAAGTAACAAAATACGACAGGCGACCCTTAAACGTAAATTTAAACATCACACCCACAGCTACGAAACCTTTCCAAATTTTACATATAGACAGCATTACTCTAGAACAAGCTAAATTTTTGACTATCGTAGATTCATTGTCAAAATATGCACAAGCATACAAATTAAACTCAGGACAAGGCATAGAAGCTTGTAATAACCTAGTTAAATATTTTACACATCATGGAATCCCAGAACAAATTATTTCAGATAACGGGTTAGAATTTAAAAACTCAGTCGTAAAAGAATGCTGACACTACACAAAATCGACATACATTTCATAAGCTCACAACATCCAGAATCTAACGGCATAATAGAACGTTTCCACTCGACCCTTATCGAACACATCAGACTGTTTAACAATCAAAAAGAATACAAAACGGAGCCTATAGAAGCCAAAGTAAATTATGCGTTATTAGCTTATAATAACACAATTCATTCTGTAACAAAATTGAAACCATGCGAAATTATTACCGGCCATTTAGACACTACTCTCCATTTAATATCGACCTCGGAAAACAGCTTATTAACAATTATATAGAAAGTCATAAGAATAAAACTAAATTACTTTACGAATCAATTAGAGTCAAAATCCAGGCGAATAATGAAAAGGTAATAAATAAGTGTAATGAAAATAAAGAAGAATTACCTAAAATTCCCGAAAAGGTATAAGTGAAAAATGAACAGAAACAACAAAAAACTAAAAAAAATACAAACCCGAAAAGCTAAAGAAAATTAATAAACGTCTCATAACAGGAAAATTACATACCACCCACGGTAATACAACAGAGAATATCCACCTATCTAACATTAAACGCCCTAGAAAAAAAACTTACAATTTTGAACCAATTCCAGGTTTTTCGCATTGGGACAAGGAACAATAATTTGAAACAAACAGAAAATCTCGGAATCCTTCCCATCAATCTTGGTCCTGCCAAACTCGAAAAGACGACTCACACCTTCATACACTACTACAATCTCCAAGCTCTTCTTAATCAGTACAACAATCTAAACACGCAATACTCAGCACTAAAATCAAGAATATCTAACCATTCACAGTATTTCAATGAACTCGAAAATTAAGATAAAATATTAGAATTTATTCGGACAAAAATTGACACAAAAATTAATAACATCGCATTTCATTCTGATCATCATAAAACTAAACGTGGCTTAATAGATGGATTGGGGACAATATTCCAATCAGTCACAGGAAATTTAGATGCCGAAGACGGCAAAAGATATAACGAAATGTTTGCACATATGCAAGAAAACAAGCATAATTTGGAAAGTCAACTCAAACTCTCATATGTGAACCACCAAATTATTCAAAATTTTAATAAAATAATCTCAGATGTTCAGCACAACGAAGAAATATTAAATTCCAAAATGTTACAACTTTTCAAAATAACAAACAGTACGCACATTCAAAATATACTGTATGGCAAAAATATTTACGATAAATTTATTATATTATACAATACTATATTAAGCACCTTACAAGACATTGAAAATTCAATCACCTTTTGTAAATTACGAACGCTGCATCCTAGTATAATACACCCCATGGAGCTACTAGCAGAATTAAAACAAATATCACAAATTTACTATTTGCGTGTACCCAATTCCAACCAAATATGAATCAAAATGTATTACAATCATCCCTAATACGAAATATCTAAATGATATGTGTGTTCAAGCAAAAATATTTCAGTGCCCTAATAAATATCACGCCCACTTCTCAGCGATCTGCGAAGAAGAAATTCCAAAATCAAATTTCGAGTCACTGCCATTACACAGAAATTAACTTAATTGAAAATCGTGTCGAGGTAATTCCAGAAATCAACAAATACCTAGCCGTTTTCCCACACAAGGAGAAAATCACCATTAAATGTCACGAAGAACCCAAGGAACACAGAGTTTTTATTAAGACATTATAACAGGTCCGTGAAGTTAGCAACCACCAAAAAGCACAAACGACCAAATTGGTGTCAAACGTTTGTGCTTCGTTAGTGCTTAATTGTGCCTTTACAAAATTTACAGCAGCCCCAAGCGTTCATTAGTTATAAACAATTTAAAAGTGGTTGCCAACTTCACGCTCAGCAACCACCTTAGAAGCACAAACGACCAAATTAGTGTCAAACGTTTGTGCTTCGTTAGTGCTTCAAGAATATACTAAAATAAAGTCAGCAACCCCAAGTGTTCATTAGTTAGTAACAAATTAAAAGTGGTTGCCAACTTCACGCTCAGCAACCACCTTAGAAGCACAAACGACCAAATTAGTGTCAAACGTTTGTGCTTCGTTAGTGCTTCAAGGATATACTAAAATAAAGTCAGCAACCCCAAGCGTTCATTAGTTATAAACAATTTAAAAGTGGTTGCCAACTTCACGCTCAGCAACCACCTTAGAAGCACAAACGACCAAATTAGTGTCAAACGTTTGTGCTTCGTTAGTGCTTCAAGAATATACTAAAATAAAGTCAGCAACCCCAAGTGTTCATTAGTTAGTAACAAATTAAAAGTGGTTGCCAACTTCACGCTCAGCAACCACCTTAGAAGCACAAACGACCAAATTAGTGTCAAACGTTTGTGCTTCGTTAGTGCTTCAAGGATATACTAAAATAAAGTCAGCAACCCCAAGCGTTCATTAGTTATAAACAATTTAAAAGTAGTTGCCAACTTCACGCTCAGCAACCACCTTAAAAGCACAAACGACCAAATTAGTGTCAAACGTTTGTGCTTCGTTAGTGCTTCAAGGATATACTAAAATAAAGTGAGCAACCCCAAGTGTTCATTAGTTATTAACAAATTAAAAGTGGTTGCCAACTTCACGCTTAGCAACCACCTTAGAAGCACAAACGACCAAATTAGTGTCAAACGTTTGTGCTTCGTTAGTGCTTCAAGGATATACTAAAATAAAGTCAGCAACCCCAAGTGTTCATTAGTTATTAACAAATTAAAAGTGGTTGCCAACTTCACGCTTAGCAACCACCTTAGAAGCACAAACGACCAAATTAGTGTCAAACGTTTGTGCTTCGTTAGTGCTTCAAGGGTATACTAAAATAAAGTCTGCAACCCCAAGCGTTTGTTATTTAATTGTGTAATTTGAAAAAAAAAAGTGTTTTACACTACTAGTGGATTCAGAATTATGTATATTCGTTTAGTTGTATTAAAAATAACTTGCTTTAAGATTTAAAAAAATGTAATAAAATGAGAACAATAATTAGATAGCACTTTACACTCTTCCTATACTTCTTTCAAAATGGGGTGGAGGAATAAAACAGTCCGTCAAAGATATTCTAGTGGCGCGTTAATAATTGTTTACTAAGATATAGTCCAAAAGGCTGAATTCCATTATATAGATCGATCGTTTCAGTTATTCATTTATACAGGGTGCTCATTTTATTTTGTACACTATTGCTATCTCGAGAACTATAAGAGCTACGAGGTCGGTTAAATTAGCAAACAATTTCTATGCCATGAGACTATTAAAATCAGCGAAACAATTTTTTTTAAACCAGTGGTTCGCAGAATACAGCGTACAACTGTCATATCTTAAATAGGACACCTACTCCGAGTTAGCTTTTTTCTGAACGCACTATACAGGGTTGCCATGTTAATGTACCACCTGGGATATCTTCAGGATCAAGCTCAGTATTAATAAATGTTTTAAATAAAAGTTTAACGATATGGAGGGTGACATCCGATCCTGTAAAGAAATTCAACCCCCTACCCCCAAGGGAGGCTGGGGAGGGGGTAGTTTTAAAATTTTAAATGGCAACCCTTATTTTCTATAGCAGAATCGAATAGAGCGTGAAAAAACAAGCAGATTTTATCGAAAAAAAATTTTTGTACACACAAACAAAAAAATACACATACACACGAGACGTAAATCCAACCGAGCAACCTCCTCGTTGTACGTCCTCCCATTTTAATGTACCACCTGGAATATCTTCAGGATCATACACTGTATTAAAAAATGTTTTAAATAAAAGTTTAACGATATGGAGGGGGACATCCGATCATGTAAAGAAATTCAAATCCCTACCCCCAAGTGTGGCTGGGGTGGGGATAGTTTTAAAATTTTAAATGGTAAGCCCCATTTTTTATAGCAGAATCGGATAGAGCGTGAAAAAATAAGTTATATTAATTTTAAACAAAAATGCTTCTATTAAATTTTGTAGAGAATTAAATTCCGCATCTAAATCATTAATCAATCACATTTTCTTTCAACCGAAAAAATTTAATTTAAAATTTTATAAAACCTATATCTTTATAGTGTTAGTCATGGTATTAAAATAAAAATTCAAACAAATTTTATGACATTTTACCTGTAAGAAATTACAAAATATAGTTTTCATGGAAATAATGCTACTTTCTCTTCCTGTGAAATTCTCAGTAATGATATCTCAAAGCAGTGTTTTTGATAGGTAAAATTATAAAAAAAATATAATGACATTTTACCTTGTTAGAGCCGTATCCGTCAGTTTGTGACATATTTTACCTGTTATCATTAAGTAGTATTATTTTGATAAAAACTATATTTTATAATCTCTGTAAGTTTTGTATAATTTTAAATTCAATTTTCTCGGTTAGCAAAGATGTAAAAGAAAATGTGAATATTGGCCCAAGTAACACTGACCAACAGTCGACCAAAAAGTGACGTCGATTTTAGGTTGAATTTACGTCATATACGGCCGTCTAATTAGACGTCTATGCGATGTCACTGTAACTTTGATTTTTGGTCTGAAATATAACTATTTTGACGTCTAATTTGACGTCTTTATAAAGACATACATTTTGTTTATTTTTATTTTATTTATAATATTATTAATAGATATTTACACAACAAGTGAGCTAAGGTAATGTTTATTCATGAGAAGAAAGTTTCACTCGCGAGCCTGTAAGGGCAAGTGAGTTAATTTCTTCAAGTGAATAAACATTACCTTAGCTCACGTGGTTTGTAAAATATTTTATTCAATTTTGACGAAATAGTAATAAAAACCATTATAATATTTAATTTTGACAAAATAAACTGATCAGTTACTAGGCTGAGCATGACAATCGTCGCTGATAGACGTCAAATCATCTATTTAAAATGCTTTATTGTCTGTCATATGTGCCGTGAAAAATAATGAAAATGGCTGAAATGTCTGATAAATATTATGGTGAGTGTTAATTTCGTGCCTGGTGTTATTTTAAATGCATTATACAGTATGTCCCCGGATTGAGTTTACAAGAGGAAAAAAAAATTTATTTTTGATTTTACCAAAAAATGCCAAGGGAAGAAAAATTTTTGCTTGAATTAAAAAGCATGTTTCAGTTATTAAAACTTTTAATTAATGTAAGGTTCTTTTATTATAACGTTTTTTCGTATTTTGTACTCCTAATAATACAGTTATTACATTGAATCTAACATGATTTTAGTTAGCTTTGAAATATTGACAAATGATTATTAATTCTAATTTCACATAAAAAAGAGTTAATTGAATAAACTACAAGTATTTTGATTTTCGCCGTTCTCTATTTTTCTGAAATTAGAATTAATAATAATTTGTCAATAACTGTATTATTAGGAGGACAAAATACGAAAAAATGTTATAATAAAAGAACCTTACAATAATTAAAAGTTTTAATAACTGAAACATGCGTTTTAATTCAAGCAAAAATTTTTCTTCCCTTGGCATTTTTTCGTAAAATCAAAAATAAAAAAATTTTTCCTCTTGTAAACTCAATCCGGGGACATACTGTATGTTGCAGAGTGAATTAAAAAATATCTGATGTGCACACCACATGACTTCCTTGTACGCCTGTTACACTATACATACTTTGTTAATAATTAAACAATATATTATAACATACCCAATCATAAAATTGCACGTATTTGGCATTGGCATTAAATTCTTTTATTTTTTTGTTATTTTTGTCCTAATTTATAGCAAACTTAATTACAGAAACCAAAAAATTTATAATTTTTAAATTTACATATCTCGCTTTTACAAAAAGCTAATTTAATCATACTTAATTTTTTCGACGCAGAATTCAGTTCTCTAAAACTTTTATTTGAAGCATTTATTATTAAAATACAAATAACACCATTTTTTTCAAGAAAAACTGATAACAGCTTCAAGTAAAGTATCACTTCCGGTTAGACTATTTTAACCAAAATCTATTATTTTATTTCCATTGATATAATAGAATTGTATACTAAATTTGAAAAGTTTTGGATTATATTTTAATATAGTTTTTCATTAAAATCTATTATAGGCTTCAAGTAAAGTACCACTTCCGAGTAGACCATTTTAACTAAAATCTATTATGTTATTCCCAATGATATAAAAGTCTTATATACCAAATTTGAAAAGTCTTGGATTATATTTTAATATAGTTTTTCATTAAAATCTATTATAGGCTTCATGTAAAGTACCACTTCCGGATAGACCATTTTAACTAAAATCCACTATGTTATTCCCATTGATATAAAAGTCTTATATACCAAATTAGAAAAGTTTTGGTTTATATTTTAATATAGTTTTTCATTAAAATCTATTATAGGCTCCAAGTAAAGTACCACTTCCGAAAGTTATGTCATGACCAAAAAGGGAGGTGCACAACTAGATGTTATATCAGTTCTAAATACAAAATTTTAACTTTCTACGGCTTCCCGTTTTTCAGTTATGCGAGATACGTACATACGTACGTACGTACAGACGTCACGCCGAAATTAGTCAAAATGGATTCAGGGATGCTCAAAATGGATATTTCCGTTGAAATCTGGAAACCGAAATTTTTCGCGATTACAATACTTCCTTTACTTCGTACAAGGAAGTAAAAATGTGAGAGTTATTTAAAAAATTTTAATTCACTTGTGAAAATATCTGATGTGGACAGCACATGACTTCCTTGTACGCCTGTTACACTATACATATTTTGTTAATAATTAAAATATGTATTATAACAGACCCAATCATAAAATTGCACGTATTTGACATAATTTGACATCAACATTTTATTTTTTTTGTTATTTTTTGTCCTAATCCATAGCAAACTTAATTAGAGAATACAAAGAGCTAATTTAATCATAATTAATGTTTTCGACGCAGAATTCAATTCTCTAAAACTTTTATTTGAAGCATTTATTACTAAAATCAAAATAACACCATTTTTTTCAAGAAAAACTGATAACATCTTCAGGTAAAGTATCACTTTCGGTTAGACTATTTAAACCAAAATCTATTATGTTATTCCCATTCATATAGAAGTCTTATATATCAAATTTGAAAAGTTTTGGATTATATTTTAATATAATTTTTCATTAAAATCTATTATAGGCTTCAAGTAAAGTACCACTTCCGGGTAAACCATTTTAACCAAAATCTATTATGTTATTCCCATTGATACAAAAGTATTATATACTAAATTTAAAAAGTTTTGGATTATATTTTAATATAGTTTTCATTAAAATCTATTATAGGCTTCAAGTAAAGTACCACTTCCGGGTAAACCATTTTAACTAAAATCTATTATGTTATTCCCATTGATATAAAAGTCTTATATATCAAATTTAAAAAGTTTTGGATTATATTTTAATATAGTTTTTCATTAAAATCTATTATAGGCTTCAAGTAAAGTACCACTTCCGGGTAAACCATTTTTACTAAAATCTATTATGTTATTCCCATTGATATAAAAGTCTTATATGCCAAATTTGAAAAGTTTTGGATTATATTTTAATATAGTTTTTCATTAAAATGTATTACAGGCTTCAAGTAAAGTACCACTTCCGCAAGTTATGTAATGACCAAAAAGGGAGGTGCACAACTAGATGTTATAACAGTTCTGAATACAAAATTTTAACTTTCTACGGCTTCCCGTTTTTCAGTTATGCGAGATACGTACATACGTACGTACGTACGTACGTTCGTACAGACGTCACGACGAAATTAGTCAAAATGGATTCAGGGATGCTCAAAATGGATATATCCGTTGAAATCTGGAAACCAAAATTTTTCGCGATTACAATACTTCCTTTACTTCGTACAAGGAAGTAAAAAGTGTTACTTATAAGTTGTTGCTATGGAGTTAATAATGACAGTTTACGTCAAAATTGAATAAAAATATTAAACAATATATATATCTCTGAAAGTTGAACTTATGACATTAGTGTTACGATATATTTCATATCGTAATAGTTGACACGGTTGCTAGGATACTATGTCATTATTTTCTGGCTATATGTATACATTATTCATTTGTCAGCTGTCCGTACGTTTGAACCTAAATTTCAGTTTTGTAAAAAACAGTAAAATTTATTTAAGCTCGTCTAAATAATAATGTCCATATCCATAAATATCTTAACTCGTGTGTATTGACTTGCACTCCGCTACGCGTCGTGTGTCAATTTACAGTCGCATGATATTTGGTATTTTTCATAACTTGTTACGAAAATAACTATATTTATGTATCGTCATCACCAAAAACTACGAATAAAAGCAAATTTGGCACACCCAGAAATGGGTAATAAGCCGTGGTAATATTAATATTTTATTTATTTAAAACATATATGTTTTTAACAAATGTTTATAATACAAAAGCAAATGTATAAACAAAGGGAAATATAAATTTTGTAACTTTGGTAGATCTTGGGTTCTTTAGTAGTGATCTAACATCCTTTGGAATGTTGTAATATGTAAAATAATAATTTATTTACTGAAGATTGAGTAATATTTTCTACAACTGCTCACTTTCTTATATCGTATAATATATTATTGTTCTCATTGCTCTTTTTGTGCACAACCGATTTTAAAGGGAAAATTTCTAGAAGGAAAAAAAAATATATTAATAAAGAATACAACTAACATTTAGTATAGTATTAAGTTCCCAACTGTACATGTTTCAATTCACTTGGAATGAAGGGCTTTTGTCATTTAATTTATCGGCATACAGTAAATATAAATACTGAGAAAAACCAATTGTTTAATGTACTACATAGTATTACTACCGTCCATTTGCCACAAAACGAAAATGTAATACATGACTTTTGAATTTTCCGCCTTAATTTCCGATGTTTTTCGTTCCACGCTCTTCAGACATCACTATATGTATACAGGATGTTAAAAAATAAGTGTCTCAAATTATGAGGGCATCTAGTACTGACCAAAATGAGTAAAAAAAGTTTTAAAAAAGTCAGATTATGTATCCATGGTGAAGTTTTCCATTACAGTCATTACATCAGGTAAAATTTTACATGACATGCCGGATTTCACTATTGCCGAATAAATTCGCAAATAGTTATCTGACGAATAAATTTTATTCAATTAATAGTCAAAATTTTGTTTCACCAACTAAATTTGTTGAATACATGGTTATTCATAGAATATTATTTCTCTTCAATATTTTGTATTGAGTATATAGCCAATAAGTTCATCTCCCTGACAAAACTGTCAAATTCGCTGTCAACAAAAATAATTTTTTCTACTCCCATGCGTGAAATGAGTACTTCACGTATCAATTTTTATGTGTGAAGTTTGATTTTTTGCACACTGTGCGTGAAATGTTACTTCACGCACCGGTCATTATTTTAAATATTACAAACTGAATTGTATTTTAATAAAACAAAGCTGTTAAACACCCGTAACACAAGTCGATAATACAGAGGCTTTACGTTAAGAGAATGACAATGTGAAGAAAAAATATATTTTATTGCAAGGTCGTAGAAAAAGTATAGTATGTAACACGTGTGTGAAGCATATATTACATTTGGGTGATTTGCAACACTCGCCCTCGGCTCGTGTCGCAATCTCCACCCTCATATAAAAATTTCAGCTTCACACACTTGCCACATAATATATCCTTTTTTGATTTGTGTCATTGAAATTAATCGAAAATGAGTGAAAATATAAATAACAAGAGGAAACGAAGTAAAGACTATCTAGAGAAGGAAAACAGTTTAATAATTTTAGTTTTGTAGTGGAAGAATATTTACATTATTATAGAAAATAACAAAACTGACAATGTTGTTTCACAAAAAATTAAAGAATGGAATACTTTTGCACAGAAATATGATCTGTGATGTGAACTTCACAAAAAAACGGCATATTAGGGTCAAAAAATACTCCAAGGTATATATATATCCCATTTAAAATATGAAAGTTGTATGCTGTATTCTGCAAACCACTGGTTAAAAAAAAGTTTCGCTGAATTTAATAGTCTCATGGTATAGAAATTATTTGTTAATTTGACAGACCTCGTAGCTCTTATAGTTCTCGAGATAGCAATAGTGGACAAAATAAAATGAGCACTCTGTATAAATGAATAACTGAAATGATCGATCTCTATAATGGAATTCAGCCTTTTGGACTATATCTTAGTAAACAATTATTAACGCGCCACTAGAATATCTTTGACGGACTGTTTTATTCCTGCACTCCATTTTGAAAGAAGTATAGGAACAGTGTAAAGTGCTATCTAATTATTGTTCCCATTTTATTACATTTTTTAAAAATCTTAAATTAAGTTATTTTTAATACAACTAAACGAATAAACATAATTCTGAATGCACTAGTAGTGTGAAACACTTTTTTTTCAAATTACACAATTAAATAACAAACGCTTGGGGTTGCAGACTTTATTTTAGTATATCCTTGAAGCACTAACGAAGCACAAACGTTTGACACTAATTTGGTCGTTTGTGCTTCTAAGGTGGTTGCTAAGCGTGAAGTTGGCAACCACTTTAATTTGTTAATAACTAATGAACACTTAGGGTTGCTGACTTTATTTTAGTATATCCTTGAAGCACTAACGAAGCGCAAACGTTTGACACTAATTTGGTCGTTTGTGCTTCTAAGGTGGTTGCTGAGCGTGAAGTTGGCAACCACTTTTAATTTGTTACTAACTAATGAACACTTGGGGTTGCTGACTTTATTTTAGTATATCCTAGAAGCACTAACGAAGCACAAACGTTTGACACTAATTTGGTCGTTTGTGCTTCTAAGGTGGTTGCTGAGCGTGAAGTTGGCAACCACTTTTAATTTGTTACTAACTAATGAACACTTGGGGTTGCTGACTTTATTTTAGTATATCCTTGAAGCACTAACGAAGCACAAACGTTTGACACTAATTTGGTCGTTTGTGCTTCTAAGGTGGTTGCTGAGCGTGAAGTTGGCAACCACTTTTAAATTGTTTATAACTAATGAACGCTTGGGGTTGCTATATATTTTGTAAAGGCACAATTAAGCACTAACGAAGCACAAACGTTTGACACTAATTTGGTCGTTTGTGCTTCTAAGGTGGTTGCTGAGCGTGAAGTTGGCAACCACTTTTAATTTGTTACTAACTAATGAACACTTGGGGTTGCTGACTTTATTTTGGTATATCCTTGAAGCACTAACGAAGCACAAACGTTTGACACTAATTTGGTCGTTTGTGATTCTAAGGTGGTTGCTGAGCGTGAAGTTGGCAACCACTTTTAATTTGTTACTAACTAATGAACACTTGGGGTTGCTGACTTTATTTTAGTATATCCTTGAAGCACTAACGAAGCACAAACGTTTAACACTAATTTGGTCGTTTGTGCTTCTAAGGTGGTTGCTGAGCGTGAAGTTGGCAACCACTTTTAATTTGTTACTAACTAATGAACACTTGGGGTTGCTGACTTTATTTTAGTATATCCTTGAAGCACTAACGAAGCACAAACGTTTGACACTAATTTGGTCGTTTGTGCTTCTAAGGTGGTTGTTGAGCGTGAAGTTGGCAACCACTTTTAAGTTGTTAATAACTAATGAACACTTGGGGTTGCTGACTTTATTTTAGTATATCCTTGAAGTACTAACGAAGCACAAACGTTTGACACTAATTTGGTCGTTTGTGCTTCTAAGGTGGTTGCTGAGCGTGAAGTTGGCAACCACTTTTAATTTGTTACTAACTAATGAACACTTGGGGTTGCTGACTTTATTTTAGTATATCCTTGAAGTACTAACGAAGCACAAACGTTTGACACTAATTTAGTCGTTTGTGCTTCTAAGGTGGTTGCTAAGCGTGAAGTTGGCAACCACTTTTAATTTGTTAATAACTAATGAACACTTAGGGTTGCTGACTTTATTTTAGTATATCCTGGAAGCACTAACGAAGCACAAACGTTTGACACTAATTTGGTCGTTTGTGCTTCTAAGGTGGTTGCTGAGCGTGAAGTTGGCAACCACTTTTAAATTGTTTATAACTAATGAACGCTTGGGGTTGCTATATATTTTGTAAAGGCACAATTAAGCACTAACGAAGCACAAACGTTTGACACTAATTTGGTCGTTTGTGCTTCTAAGGTGGTTGCTGAGCGTGAAGTTGGCAACCACTTTTAATTTGTTACTAACTATTGAACACTTGGGGTTGCTGACTTTATTTTAGTATATCCTTGAAGCACTAACGAAGCACAAACGTTTGACACTAATTTGGTCGTTTGTGCTTCTAAGGTGGTTGCTGAGCGTGAAGTTGGCAACCACTTTTAATTTGTTACTAACTAATGAACACTTGGGGTTGCTGACTTTATTTTAGTATATCCTTGAAGCACTAACGAAGCACAAACGTTTGACACTAATTTGGTCGTTTGTGCTTCTGAGGTGGTTGCTGAGCGTGAAGTTGGCAACCACTTTTAAATTGTTTATAACTAATGAACGCTTGGGGTTGCTGTAAATTTTGTAAAGGCACAATTAAGCACTAACGAAGCACAAACCTTTGACACCAATTTGGTCGTTTGTGCTTTTTGGTGGTTGCTAACTTCACGGACCTCATTATAACTAATAATGTTGTTACTGCAACTTACATTTAACGGAATTATAACACTTTTAAGTTATTTTGCTTTGTACAACTTTTTTCTAGTCTGCTAAACTACAATACAAAGTTATGATGTGTGGTACTTATTATTTGGTCACATAATAGTAATTAAAACGTTTTATATTTAAGTTTCATTGGCGTCGATTGTTTTAGTTTTATTAACATCTTTCGCACTAAATTAAAGGAAGTGTTAGAAACGTAATTGACAGTTATTTATAAACAGATTTTTTAAAGTTTTATAATACAGTTAAAAATAATTGTTTAGTATAGATGCATTAAAGTTTACATATATTACATATATTAGTTAGTTTACCGTTTTATAAAAGTTTTATAAATTTATTTAAAACTTTTAAATAACTGCAAACATAACAGTTTTATTTTAAACATAAGAAAGTGGGAGTGTGGTTTCTAAGTAACTTAATGCATTAACTAAAAAACTGATGTAAAGTAGTTCTTAGGAAGTTATTAAAACTGAAATATCGAATTATAATATGTACGGCCATATTTATGTATTTAAACAGACACTGGTTTAGAAGCCATTTTCTAAAATTTAGTAAAAATTAATTTTATTGTGTTTTTAATTTAATAGTCTGCAAGTAATTATTCTCCTATATGGTTTATTATAATATACTTTATTCATTATAATATCGAATGATTTAAAAAAAATACAAAAATCAATTTTTCATAAAAATTTAAAAAAATTCCTCTTATTTATTTTAGGATATTATAATGTCCCTTGATTTTTTTCCAATTATAATATAATATTTCACAGTAAAAATAAATTTGTTTATAAAATGAGTTCAACAGATATGTAAAAAATATGGTCTTTATAAAGATGATCTTAGATTTAAAAAGTAGCAGAAGACATTACAAGTCTTGGTACATATAATTGTACAACATAGTCATGCTTAGACTACTTATACGACTCGTGATATGATAAAATATGAATTTACGGTAGAAAATAGTTTGCTGAGAAATCTGTATTGTAGTTTGAATAGTAACCCATATTATAGTTTTATTAGTGAATATATCTCTTATGAATTAGCTTTAATGAAACCAACATATTATAGTCCATGCAAAATACATATACAACTATTACATGTAAGTGTTACTTAAGTGATAATAGAAAGTTATATAGTAGTTAAAAAACGTTGTAAAGTAGTTGAATAGATTCCCCACCGCCTGACATTAAAGTCGTATAAACGTTAGAATCAGTAAATTATCGTTGCATAAAAGGTATAATACAAGTTAAAAAGTTTTAAGAAAAGTTTTTTTAAAGTTAATAGAACTAATAACAAACTAATTTGTGCTCCTTGGGAAACCAACATTCAAACCTTAGAGGGAATCTTCCTAATCAATAATCAAGACAACTGCGAAATTCACTTCAGACAACAAATACTAATATTCCAAAATGAAAACCATGGCCAACCCCTTCTACTTCCTAAACTGAACATAAAATCCCAACCGTATAAAATTACAAATTTCTCTATTAACCTAAATCCCTTGAAATTAAATTATATCTCCTTCAATCCAATCGTTCCGATAATAGAAAAAGAACATACAACATGCACATCCCAAGTATATGGTCCATCATCCTGTACGTGGTTGCTGCAAACATCGTTGGGTACTTCATACGTAAACAAATAAAGAAGAGGAAATCAGCCAAGCTGAGAAGGTCATCTCGCACCCCAGAAGACGTCGAACTCCCCCAGGAGGCTCGAATCTGAGGAGGGAGGAGTTATAGTGCTACATAATAGACAAAGTGCCGATGTGCCAGAACGTGACTTCTCTCATATTTCATTAGTATAAAAACATATGTAACGCTTAAGATTAGCCAGTCTGTATTCTATTATCATATTATCAATTAGTTTATAGCATATTATAATTTGTACTCGCAAAAATTAAACTTTTTAAAAACCTATTTGATCGAACGAGAAATTTAAGTTATATATATATATATATATATATATATATATATATATATATATATATATATATATATATATATATATATATAAATGTAAATTTTAAAACGGGTCTTAGGGCTATAGAAAAACAGTTTTTTAGATGACAAAAGTTTCGATATTAATTTAAAAAAAAAGAATTAGTGCATATTATAAAGAAAAAAAATATGATTTTTTTTATACCAAACACATTACATTTCTGTTTCATATAAAGTCAGAAAATTAATTTAAAATTTGCACAATTAAGAAAAAATATCAATAGCCGTGAAATTGACAGAAACAAAACAAAACAATTGTTGACTTGAGACGCTCATTAATAAACGTTTCATACACATTATTTGTTATATTATTGTTATTTTCGTTTTATTAAGAATAAATCATGGATATTTTGTCTCATGAAGAAAAATTACAGATTATTAAATGGTTTTAATTGTTATTTTGTATTAGTTCATAAATTAATAACTTTAATCTTAAATTGTCCCGTATCATGTTAGTAAAAAATGACAATGTTTTACTACTGTCAGTTTCATGGTATTATATGATATTTTTTCTTAATTGTACAAATTTTTAAATTTATTTGCTGACTTTATATGAAACAGACATGTAAGGTGTTTGGTATTAAAAAATTTGTAAATAAATATAGAAACTTTTGGTGTCTAAAAAACCGTTTTTCTATGTTATAGCCCTATGACCCGTTTTAAAATTTACTCCCTGTACATACGTGTATATAGGGAATAATTTGATTATCAAAGATACTGTAAATATTAATTTACTAGTTTATTCATCATCATCTATGGCACAACAGCCCTTGTAGGGCCAAGGCCTCAAGTACCGTAGGTACTCGTTTCGTGACCGTAGTACTAGAGCAGTCGGTGTACTTAATCCGTGCGACGACCATTGATTGCTATGCAACCAGTGCGGCAGCGAAAATACTCCTTCTACAACTAGCACCACCTATGCTTTAACATGGACAACTGGTCGGGTCATCGCATGCGAGTGCGATTAATGCCTGATATTGTGGCATTTTAACGACTATGCACTTAGCCGGTAGATTCGAACCGAGGAACCTCAGATTCGATCTGAACATGTAGAGACATGACGCTTTAACGCGCACGGTCACTACACCGGCGATACATTTATTACTGATTTTATTATGTCTACAAGGAGCGCAATAATTTACAGTTAGACGAGCAAATACAAATCTTTGTATCGTGGACCGAGAATCTGTCATTTACTTTACCAAAATTGGCGAGCTTGTAATTTATTGGATTTTTTTTTTTTTTGTGGTGATTGTGACCTAACATTTATCAACAGAGTAGAAGCTACGTTAACGAAAGTGGAATCCAGAACAGACGCAGAAGGACATGAGTAAATGGCATGAACTAATATGAAATAGTAGGATATTATATGTCAAATATGTCCACAATAACTCAATAAATATAATCACAACACTACCTTTATGTTTTATTCTGAACTTGTTACGACTCTTATCGGCAAATAGGAGTATTAATATTATTGTTCCATATGTATTGGAACATTTATATACCATCAATAAAATTTATATCTGCTAGATGTATTTTCCAATATATAGTTTTATCTTTGAATTTAAAATGTCAACATTGTTAAATATTTATTAAACTATTATTGGTATTAATGTACACTATAAATTATGTATAATACATGTAACTTGATGAATAAAATACAGGTGTCTACATTATTTTTCAAACATTGGTTATTTATTATATATGTACATTTTTTTTGTTTTTGTTTTGGCGATATCTGTTTACCTATTAATTTTAGAGTAAAAAAAGAAAAATGTTCAGAATGAAAAAGTGCATCCATTGTGCTCATTTAAAAAAAAAACTACACGACTTAAGACAATTATCAGAGTGCCATGAGAAATAAACTTTCATTTTATTATTTTGATAGTGACATTTATTTGAATATCTTCGTTAAATGAGTTATCTACGGAGTTGTGTTTATTTTTAAGGCGTAGGCACCAAGTTTTTTTTAAAGATTAATTATTTTATAAATTTCATTTCAAAATAAAAAGCATAAAAATTGTAGGTACCTAATCCAATGATCTATTATGCTGTAACGTAATGTAATAACCTGAATTACAAACAAAGTATACTGTTCAGAGCATAGTGTAAAGTGCAACTTTCAGTTTTTCAATTTACATTAAAATCTAATGGATTTTTTTTCGTTTTAGTAAATAGCAAAAATACTGATTGGTAGTCCTAGAGTTAGAGCATACACAAAATCCGCATTCACACACACATACACACCCACACACACACCCACACACACACCCACACACACACCCACACACACACACACACACACATACATATACATATATATATATATATATATATATATATATATATATATATATATATATATATATATATATAGTATGTCCCCGGATTGAGTTTACAAGAGGAAAAAAATTTTTATTTTTGATTTTACGAAAAAATGCCAAAGGAAGAAAAATTTTTGCGTGAATTAAAACGCATGTTTCAGTTATTAAAACTTTTAATTAATGTAAGGTTCTTTTATTATAACGTTTTTTCGTATTTTGTCCTTCTAATAATACAGTTATTACATTGAATCTAACATGATTTTAGTTAGCTTTGAAATATTGACAAATGATTATTAATTCTAATTTCAGATAAAAAGGAGTTAATTGAAACTACAAGTATTTTGATTTTCGCCGTTTTTTTTTTTTTTGAAATTAGAATTAATAATCATTTGTCAATATTTCAAAGCTAACTAAAATCAAGTTAGATTCAATAATAGGAGGACAAAATACGAAAAAAACGTTATAATAAAAGAACTTTACATATATATAGATATATATAAGATAAGTAAGATGGCGTCTAAAGATGTGCAGTGTATTAATTCTACGGTGAACAAATGTAAAAAATGCAAACAAACTGCAGTTAGCGGAGCTAAGTGTGTGACGTGTGGTGTTGTTTCGCATAATAGTTGCGTAAAATTATTAAAAAGTGTCAAAATAATCGACGATACTAAAATAAATTGTTGTGCCGTGGATGACCCAGAGGACCTTGAAAATTCTTTTTCAAGTGCAACGGATGTCAACCTTAGTGCATTATCAATCGAAATTAAATATTTAAAAGAGATAATTAACAATAAAGATGTTATTATAAAAAATCAAAACGACTTAATTCTGTCTCTTAAGCAGCAAATAAATTTATTGAATAAAAATTTAAATAATAAAAGACCATCTCCGCCATCTAACAGTAAACAATTGAACGATAATCCGAAACCAGCTAAACAAATTATTGTTTCTAACGTCCCAGCGGACAAACTTGAACCAAATGCTGTCAAAGATGATAAACAAACGATTAATGAAAATGTGCATGTGATACATAAAAATAAAGCAAGTTCCGGTGCAAACAATGTTACTAACAATCCACAGGATGATATTAACACTTTTTCAAAGCAGTCGGTCCCTTCAAAAAGGATTAAAAGACGGCCTTCTACACCGATTGTGATTGGCAACCAGGATGCCAGTATTCCAACATCTTTAAAAGCTTCTGATTCACAACCTGCCCTTCTTCATGTCTTCAAACTACATCCCGATACTACAATTAAACAGTTACAGGATCATTTACTGCCATACTTCCCCGAGGTTACCTGCGAAAAATTGAATTCTAAATACCCATCTTTTTATTCGTCGTTTAAAGTGACTGTGAGTCAATCTAACCTGACAAAAGCTATGGATCCATCCCTGTGGCCTACTGGAACTCATTTAAATAAGTTTTTTCAGAGACGGGCCCCTCAAAAATTAGTATAGCAAAAAATGCTCCGAACAGAATAAGTATTGATGATGAATCCAGAAACTATAATTTTAATTACTTAATTTTAAATTGCCAAGCTTTATCTTATGACAAAGTGAATCTAATTTTCACTGATTATGTAAATAAATATCAGTCATTAAAATTTCTCTGTCTCACCGAGACTTGGAGTAAGACTGAGGAAATTGATACTTTTCATTTTATTAACTACACTTGTTGCTCTAATTACTGTAGATCTTCTTATAAGGGTGGAGGTGTGGGAATCTGGTGCCACGACAGCTTATATAAAGATATTATAATAATTGATATTTCTATTTTTTGTGTAGAAAAAGATTTTGAGGCCTGTGCTGTCTTATGGAAACCAGACTCTCGCAACCCAACTCTCATTATCAATATTTATAGATCTCCAAGTTCTAACTACAAAATTTTGTGTGATAAGTTATCTCAGGTGTTAGATTTTGTGTTTAAGTTAAATTATGATCTAATTATCTGTGGAGACTTTAACATGGATCCTGTGAGAGATTCTGTAGAATATAAATGTTTAAATGATATCGTATCAACTTATGGCTTATTTAATAAGGTTATTGATCCAACAAGAGGTGTCTATAAATTAGATCACTGTTTTACTAATATTAAAAGCTGTATTGCTGTAGTGCAAGATAATTGTATCTCAGATCATAGAACCGTTATTTTAAAAACAAATAGTAACCTTCACACAAACCGTCCTATTTGTCATAAAAGAATTTTTAGTAACACCAACATAAACAGTTTTCGCAATCAATTAATTACAGAAACATGGTATGATGTTTATTCCAAAACCTCTACAGATGAAGCTTATGATTGTTTTTTTGATATATTTTTATTTCATTTTAATAATAATTTTCCGCTTAAGAAAATATCAAACAATAGTAATAAAAAAAACTGGGTTAACTTAAATATTATTAATTCCAGCATTAATCTAAAATCTCTTTTTCAGCTTAAGAGCAATTTCCCAGAATTTATTCCTATGTACAAAAAAGCTAAAAGGGAACACTCT
Source organism: Ophonus ardosiacus (assembly GCA_943142095.1). Lineage (NCBI taxonomy): Eukaryota > Metazoa > Arthropoda > Insecta > Coleoptera > Carabidae > Ophonus > Ophonus ardosiacus. The sequence continues at coordinate 66,035,288 of OW964823.1, forward strand.
ATTCTTATTGCAACAACTAAAAAGAATTTTTATCAGGAGAAAATATTAAAGTCGGACAACATAACAAAGAGTGCCTGGAATATTATCAACTCTAAAAGTAAAAGTAAAGTTGATTTTGTAAACAAGATTAATTATAATAATGAACTGATTGATGATCCAAATCATATTGTGAATATTTTTAATAACCATTTCGAGGAAGCACCCTTAAATATTCTAAATCGCATCCCGGTGGTCAATACAGATCCGAATAATCTGAAAACAGGGCATAATGTATCTAGTAGTTGTTTCTTAAATCCTTTTAATGAAACCGAATTATTTGAGATTATCAGAAATAAACTTAAAAATAAAAATTCCAGTGGACCTGACAATGTTCCGAATTCCGTTATTCGTGGTGTCGCTGATATTATAGCAAATCCTCTTACATATGTCATAAATATTTCTTTTCAGAACGGATCTTTTCCGCAAAACTTGAAATTAAATAAAATAATCCCGGTTCATAAAAAAGGTGACAAGACTTGTGTCGATAATTATAGGCCCATAGCTCTAACTTCAGGGTTCTCTAAGATTTTTGAATATTGTTTTTTGAAAAGGTTTGTACATTTTCTAGATCAAAATTGTATTCTTAACAGTAGACAATTTGGTTTTAGAACTAACAACTGTACTATAGATGCTTTACATTGCTTCTTTAAAAGTATTATCTTAAATCTAGATAAGGGAGAATATCCTATAGGTATTTTTTGTGATTTCAGTAAAGCTTTCGACTGTGTTGACCATCGTCGCTTACTTGATAAGCTGGAATGCGTGGGTATTCGAGGTGTTGCTTTGAAATGGATTTCCTCCTTTTTATTAAACAGACATCAGTTTGTTTCACTCAATTATAAGGACAACTTATCTACTACCAGGACTGCAAAATCGGCTTTAGCACATATTAATGTTGGTGTACCACAGGGAACAGTACTTGCACCTATACTTTTTTTAATTTATATAAATGACCTTTGTACAGCTCTTTCTGATGATTGCACCCCCATTTTATACGCGGATGACACTACTCTTGTCATCTCAGACCCAAATGTAGAAACTTTGATTGATAAATGCAATCAAAATTTGCAGTCACTAATTTCATGGTGCCAAGAAAATAAATTATTTTTAAACCAAAATAAAACTAAAATTATTCATTTTCATTTACTTCCCAGTAAAAAACAACAAATTATGTTACATTTTCAAGAAAATCTTAAGAGCAATGATGATTCAGCACGTCTTCTGGGCATGTTATTCACTGAAAATTTAAACTGGAAGCCTCATTGTGATGAACTTGTGGCTAAATTGAACGCTACATGTTTTCAGGTTCGTCATTTAAGAGAATTCTTAAATAACAAACAACTTTTGATTTTTTATTTTGCCTGTGTTGAGTCCCGTATAAGGTACGGTATTTGTTTCTGGGGCGCTTCAAATCCAGCTAATAATGTTTTTGTTGCTCAAAAGCGAATTATTCGCTCTATAATGGGTATGAGTCATAGCTCATCATGTAGATCTACTTTCAAACAATTAAATATATTGACAGTAATTTGCATTTATATTCTTGAAATATGTATTTTTATTCATAAGAATAAAACATCTTTTACCATGATTTCTGATTTGCATGAGTATAATACTCGCCACAATAATAACTTTTACGTTCCTACGTCTCGTTTAAACGTTACTAAAAATTCTCCACACAGAATGGGATTGGAAATTTTTAATAAGCTGCCTGATTCATTGAAAACTGAAAATAATTTTAATAAATTTAAAAAATCTTTAATATCGTTTCTACTGCAACACAGTTTTTATAACTTAAATGAATTTTTTGCTCTGTAGCTTACTATGTTTTATTTTATTTCTTATTATATTTATCTATGTCTGACTTTTTCTATACACTTGTAATTGTGTCTACAGAAATAAAAAATTATTATTATTATTATTATTATTATTATTATATTATCGTAAATATATAGTACAGTCTTAGATAGAATCTGATTCTAAAGATCTAAAACCGTGCATAGAAAATGTATTTAGAAAAAGGGAAAGAGAACTGTCAGATTTTTATACCACAAACAATATTTTATTTTCATGTAAATAGGTATATATATACTAGGTAATAGAACCATATAACTTTAATATGCACACGTGACTGACCTTGAAACCTATCCCTGCTTATCTACTCTTAGCAGTTACGTATAGATTCAATATTTAGTTTATATTTAATAATTTATAGCTTGATATTCATTTCACTGCCTCATAAAAGTCACGTAATATTTATGTAAAATGACCTTTTGATATTTATATCAATATGAAAACGTTACGCTAAGTGGAAAATTCAATATTGTTTAAAAATTAAAAATCAAAAAGTTATTACTGTTTTTATGTCTCTATTTTCTTAATGAGAATTTTAAAATTAAAATTTAATTATATAATTCCATAAATTTTCTTATTAACTGTATAAGAATTTACGTCTCAAATCGTTTAAAAGAAATATGTATCTATTTTATGTCTATGATAACTGTAATACGCAACTGTAAAACATATTTAAAATATTTCATTTTTATTCAAGGTACGAATAGAAATACATCATCAACATCACAGATATCTGAGTACATAGTAAACTGGAACACCCAGCATTGACGTAGGTAATGATATTTTTTTTATATATACTTTTATATATCCATGGTTCACAAGCAAGATATCACTATATGATTAACCAAATTACGTTAATTTATCAATATCCTACCACAGATTACATTCAGTTTACATATTCACAAGTTTTATTACATGAGTAATTCAGCAGATTTAGCCGATTATTAGTGTAAACTATACTGATTGTTTGATTAAACATGTTTACATGTGTACTATTAAACTTACAATTAATTCCTATTAAACATTACCTAATCGATATGTACATATCCAATGAATTAACTGGGAAAATAAAATATCATAGCAATTTATTTTATTCTGATTTACGTTTAATCTAGAAAAAAAATATGGTTCAGAAGAGTGTACTACAGTGAATTGTTCATTTAATTATTATTTTGATAGATACTTTTTTTAAATTTAAAATTGCGTAAAATAAATGTTATATATTCAAATCTTCAATTTAATTAATTTAATAATAAATACAATACATGATGTACAGCGTTTGAAAATTTCATACTTTATTGTTATTAATATTCATCATAGGTACTTTTTTCTTTGCTGCTGATGTAAGATGTAAGTGGTAAAATGATTTGTAACTTGCTTAATAATGCATAACAAATAAATGCAAATTTCAATAGAAAATGGTGAAAAATCAATTTTTTCCTTATAATTTATGATTATCTAATGTCTTCTTTTTGTATATGTTATTAAAATAATAAAGATATGCATCGATACCTTAGTTCCTAACGAATTTCGAAACCGGGATCATTACTATACAAAGTACGAATGGTGTTAATATTTAGTCAGTAGTAATAACTTTCATTTTATAATTATTTGAACAAGGTAGTTAGATTCGTTATTTCAAATTAATTGCTTAGCTCATAAACAATCAATGAGCTACTATAATAATTTTTTGATGAAATTAAAAAAATTGTATAATTTACCACATCAAGCAAATTTTGTATATCAGGTATTTATCGTGACGAACACTAGCCTATCTGTACAGTCGTGTATGTTTAAAACTTAATATATCCATTTGCGTATCATAAATTTTGTTGATTTGGGTGAAATTTGCTGTATCTTTTTTTATTCGAAAATAAAATTGCAATAAACCTTACCATGTGCAAATGTAATGGGCAAATTACGGTAGGTAATTATAATTTACATTTCCATAATTCATCATCCATAAAAAAAATTACCCGAATTTCATTTACGTGGGCAGATAGCATGGTTTATTGTAGAAAGCATTTATCTCAATAAACGAATACATTTTCAAAATTAATTAAATGATCAGAATAAGTGATGAAGCCATAAATATTTTTAAGTATTCATATAACAAAAATTTGATATATGGATTTACGTATGCATTTCCATTATTTTTATTATTTAGCATTCATCATTCGGGAAATAATATGCTAGTTATTGAACTTTGTAATTTATTCTCTAAAATAAATATAACTGAATACACCAGTGTATTTTGAACTTTATTTCTGTTTCTGTTAAATGTCTTCAAAGTTTGTTATGTCTAAGTAATTATCTATAATTTACAATAGGTATATTTTTATTGTATGTAGACTAAATAAATATGAGTAAAAATTTCGTATTTTCTTATACTCGTTTTAAGTTTTATTTTTTATTGTGTCGCTCGAGAGAACATCCATCTCGTACAACTAGCGCCCTCTATGAACTGTAGTCTGCTGTGTAATACACAACGCTCTGTTTTATCGATAGTCTCTTGAAAGCTCCGGCCTCGCTCTGGGACCGTGGCGACATCACTCCACACTTTCAAGTACTAGTCAACTTTCAACATGCGCATGTGTACTACAATCGACGTCAATATCAGAAGTAACTGTCGAAACAAAATTTGAAATTTGCTTTTTTCATTTAATACTAATGTATAATCCATTATTTTTATAAGAATTTTTTGTTTATAATTTTAAACTTATTAAAATATTAATTAGGATTTAATTAAAAGGCGGTAGTGACTTCATTTTAAACATACAGAATGACCACGAGAAACAGAGCTTTTTGGAAAAATATTATTCGGTTAGTTTTAAAGTGAAAAATTATTTATTGACAAAAATGTAGAGAAATGTATGCCATTTAAGTTATATTTGGAAAATAATATCTGAGATATGTTGACCGCCTTAAACGATACACTTTTTCACTCTGCCTTTGAAGCCTTACACACTATCCAATGTTTGCTGATTACTGATAAATCAGTTGAAATCTATTTGATGGAAAATAGAGACTACAAAACCAGAAATAGCAGAATAACTTAAGTTTATATTATATTTGTCTGATTGATGATTTAAAAAATTAATTATTATATTTAGCTTTATTTGCAAAAACATGTAAGCAAAATGTGTTTGTAGCAAAACTGATTAACATTTATAAAAAAATCTTTTTGGGTGTAAAGACTATGTGTTACGGTTATAAATTATTATCAGATTTGGTAATAAATTGTCAAATACACAAAGCATAGCTCGATTTTTAATCATTGCACGGATGTGACGAAAAACGCGATAGTGGTCTTTTAATTTTTGAAAAATTTCATTTTGCACGCTTTGAAACCGAGAAAATTGAATATAAAATTTTAGAAAAATTATTTTCTATAGAGCTATTCATGGAATTGAAATAAAATAAAAAAATCTGTTGTGGCCAGCACAAGACCTCTCGTCATTTCCATTTTATGTTTTAAAAGTATTGTATTTACGAGTAGATTACACCCGGAGACTTTAACAGATGATGTAAAAAAAAATCTAATTAATACTTTTTCAGAAGTAATAATAGATAAAATTAACACAAAGCACCCAGAACAGTAGTTGTCGTTTAAGGTTTCGATCTACGAGGCAAATCGTCAAAAAGCTATGGATCCTGATTTGTGGCCAGAGGGTACTTGTGTAAACCGTTTTTTTTTTTTTATGAGATTTGCCAACAAATCAGCAGTGAAGTAACAACCAAACCGACTCTCCAGGGCGAAAAACGGGAACAACCCCCACCAAAGTAGCCAACGACGGAACCAAATATATCATCAACGATTGCGATAAGGACTGTGACGTGCTTTTACTGAACTGTCAATGATTGACTTTCGACAAAGTTAACCTCATATCTTCCGAATACTTAGATGAACTTTGTAATCTTAAATTTATATGCTTAACAGAAACATGGTTTAATGAATCAAAGGTAGATGTTTTTTAGTTTGATAATTTCACTATGGTTTCCAATTTTTACAGATCTTCTTAAGCAGATGGAGGAGTGGGGATCTGGTGCCTTAACTATATTTTACCTAATGTACAGCTTATTAATACTTCTCAATTCTGTATAGAAAAACAATTTGGAGTCTGTGCAGTATCATTTATACAAGCTTTTAACAGTTTTTCTTGTAAAAAATTCATGGAATATAATTTTTAGCAACTTTTATCAATACAAATTGAATATAATGGCACAATCTTCAATTCTACTATAATAGCATTTAGTATATAACTTGAAATAACTTTAAATATTAAATTACAAAATAATAATTTTTGAACATCACCTTGCCTCTGCGTCAAACAAAAACAATACTATAATAACAAATTTGACATATTTAAACAAATGTCACTGTCACGAAGCAATTACATTAAAATTAATAATGAAACCGTGTTAATAAGAATTTAGTGGTTTAAATATGATTCTAATGAGATTAAGGTTAGTACAAATAATATATTTTCCATCATACATAAAATCGTACCTTCGGAAGAACAATGAGGCAAGTGCAGTTTTTCAATTTTTTAATAAAAGTCGACAAAAGAGACAAAAATACATATTCTTTCCAAAAAAACAAAGACCTGGTATTAACTCATTAGGGTGAAGATATTATGTGATATTTCATTTAACAGAGTTGTCAATTTCTCTGTAAAAGAAGTATGACGTAACCATTAGTTGTGTTTTGAATCCCGAATGTAAATCAGGGCTTTCGTTACTACAACGATGTCATAAGCATTTCTCCTTAGTTCCAAAAATATAATCATTATTCGTTAAGAAAAAAATTCAAAATAATTTAATTTGGGATATCTGATAAATTGAAATTTTTGCACTTGAGTCATTGTTCTTCCGAATGTGCGAATATATTAGATGTACAGGATACTCCGATTTAAGTTTGATTTTTGCAGCATCATATATCAAACAGCTCTCAATAAGAACGTGATTTCAAAGTGTCAAATAATAGTTTGCAACTAAACATTTACGAAATGGATCATGTACGGCGAAGAATTTACACAGATTGCGTTTTACAGCATAATGATGGTGGTGCTGATTTTGACAATAATGTGTGTGTGACGATTTTTCCTTAAAATATATTAATGATCCAAAACTTCACAAAGTTGGTATTTACAACATATTAGATTTTGACTATATATATGATAAACCATAATTATGTAGTACTTAATTTGGAGCTCTAACAGATTTTTTAGGAAAAACATAATAAAATATAACCCAAAATTTCATATTACAAACTTTTCTATTTATTGGAACAACAAAGTAGATTTTGTTTACAAACGATCAATCGGAAGTGATACTTTACTTAAAGCTCATTGCTATTTTATACATGGAATTGGCGGGAGGACATGTGCTGGCCACATTTGATTTTTTTTTAAATTTGTTTCAATAGGGTCCTATACCATAGTCATATTTTAACTATCTTAAATAAGAAGACAAAAATATACATAAATTAATGAGTATTAATAAAAAAAAAATCTTTAAATATTGACTAGGTCTCAAACTATAAGCGATTGAAGATGATTACTAATTGGGTATGACGCGTTGGGTACTAAGAATTTGATTGGTCGCCTGATTTTAAAAAGGAGATTCGCGCGTCTGTAGCGGTCACCTTTAAAGGAATATGAAATGTCATGTTGTTCCATAACCTAACAAAACATTTAACAAGTTTGTGTTTGATGAATTTGTTTAATTAAAACATCTAGTAATATTAACAATAATAATATATTTATAATTAAATCAATTTGTAATATTAATTAAATTAATAATAATATTAGTTAAATTAATATTGAAACTTCAAAACAGGCCAACACTGGCGCCATCCGTCGTCATGCTTTGTGTAATAATATTGTCAAACTGTTTCAATGTTCTATAATTTATTAGGAAAAAAATGCTTATTATTTACGTTATTTATACTTAATAATAATTTCTTCGTGAATATAACGTAAAAGTTTTTATATACAAACATTTCAGCTATGCAAACATGATAAAAATTGTTCCCTCTATAACTAACAGTTTGTCTCATTGTTTGTCGATCACTTGTTAGTACCTGCTACGTCACGCACAAATTCTTAAACTTTAAAAATTCATATCTCGCTTATTACGTAAAATTTTTAAGTCGCGTTTGCACTAAAATTCTTATTTTATCCTGTTCTTACAGAAAAAAAATAAAAGAAAAATGGTATAGGACCCCATTCCATGAAAAAAAAAACTATAAGGATGCAACTTTTTTAAAACTTAATTTGCTTGTTTATAAAATGTGCAAAATAAAATATCAGTATTAAATTAAATGCAGATTTTAATTCTTTACAACATTTATTTAAATCATTGTAGTTTAAAACGACTAGACCACTTTTTCATAAGGACAATTTGTTTTCCCATGTTAAACGCCTATGAAACACTTTTCGAGTTACATACGTCAGGATATTAGTGGTGCGCCACATAATGTTTTATTACTAAGGAGTACAAAACACGGAGGCATTTTTTTGTTGCAATCCAGAGAAGGTGAATAACCTCTAATATTTCTGACCGTGCGGCTAGAATCTACATTTTGAGTAGAGATTGTCTGCTATCTATATTCATTTGTATTTTTAAATATCCAATGTACATAATTGATGAAGGAATAATGATAAAGAGAGACAATATTCGTCAGAAAAATCTGTCACAAATATTATAATTTTATTGGTCGAATTCGTGAAAGAAGGGAGATATTCAATAATTGTATTAAGATCAAATTCTTATATTTCTCTTTTCCACTAATTTCTGAAAGTCGCCATCCTTTAACAACTTCCTTCTTTACAACATTTATTTAAATCATTGTAGTTTAAAACGACTAGACCACTTTTTCATAAGGACAATTTGTTTTCCCATGTTAAACGCCTATGAAACACTTTTCGAGTTACATACGTCAGGATATTAGTGGTGCGCCACATAATGTTTTATTACTAAGGAGTACAAAACACGGAGGCATTTTTTTGTTGCAATCCAGAGAAGGTGAATAACCTCTAATATTTCTGACCGTGCGGCTAGAATCTACATTTTGAGTAGAGATTGTCTGCTATCTATATTCATTTGTATTTTTAAATATCCAATGTACATAATTGATGAAGGAATAATGATAAAGAGAGACAATATTCGTCAGAAAAATCTGTCACAAATATTATAATTTTATTGGTCGAATTCGTGAAAGAAGGGAGATATTCAATAATTGTATTAAGATCAAATTCTTATATTTCTCTTTTCCACTAATTTCTGAAAGTCGCCATCCTTTAACAACTTCCTATAAGATGCACAAACAAGTTATAATTTGACTTTTTGTACGTTTATATTAAGCAAATTTATTTAGTTTTATATTTTAATACTACCTATGTATACTATATAAAGCAATATTTTTTGTACCTATATTTTTTTTGTTGTATTTATCATCTGTATATTGTATGCTTCAGAACTATTGTACAAATTAAACCTGTCATATAAGTAAAACTGCATTCCCATGTAACATTTTGACGCGTAGTGGATAGTGTATAAACGCAATCGTAGTTCGTACTGGTTGGTATAGAATATTAAAACCATTCCCATGATCCTATAATGAATATATTAATTCATAAGTTGATATTGATAGTAGCTTTACACCCGTGAGGGTAGAAAGGTGCAGGATTAAGTAAGTTGATAGTAGCATGTGTTTGTGAGTTCGTGTATACTGTTCTGTTTATAATTAGTTGTCAAATATGGAAAAACTGTTAATACCTATCTTTGGTATTTGATGCTCAATGCATTTTTGACAGTATGTCACCAGAGCACAAATTAATTGATCAATAAACATTGGGTGGGAGTGATGGTACTGCTACATAATTGTAAATAAACAACTATTTATTATATAAAAACGTCTTTGTTGTATGCTTTAAATGTCTATCACTAAGTCTCATTTCTTTTCTTATACTTAATAGTTAAAATATGGAAGACATTAAAGTCGATGTTGCAAAGCAAAGAAGGACGGTTCACAATGATATCCATTAGGTTAAGTACATAGTAGTAAATACGTCCGTGCAAAAGCAGAAAAAGGCGGGGCGGTATATTAAGCTCTTATTGTTCATTTTACTCTGCTCTGCTCCCATTAATTGTAATAGATAAAATAAAGAGCTCACTAAATACCAAAAAAACTGCGGACATAATCGAACCTCGTTTATCGTGTAAAAAAAAATTAAACAAAATTTCTAATCTAATAATAACAGAAAAAAGTTTCAAATATAAAAGATAGATATTTTTATTAACTAACCAGTGGCGTACGGAATAATTTTTTATATCCGTAATATTTTGAGATATAACACAAACTTATATTTTTTTAAATGGAACCCATATCTGATTTTAGACTCAAAAAAATTAATAATTTTTTCTCTTTTCAACGATGTAAGGGTTATTATGTTTTATATTTGTTTTGCCTTAATATTTTTTCCTTATTTTGTATTCAATTTACAATTAATAATACAATAATTTACAATTATTTTGAAAATATTGGTAGTTTTCTATTTGGAAATACTCCTTGTATTTCAATAATTTATTTTGTTAGAAAATTTTGCTCAAAATTCGTATCAAATTAATTTTTATAATATTTTGTATCAGGTCGCCCTTGGCTCATCATAGTGTAATTTGTAATTATGAGTCTAGAACGAAAATATTAAGTAATAAAGGCATAAAACTAATTATTTTGATCAAGTACAATATAATTAATAAAAATAATAATGTTTTTTTTGGGAAATAATAAGAAAATTCAGGAAAATAAAGAGAAAAATTAAATTTTAGGAGCAAAACAAATATAAAACATAACTCTTATATCATTGAAAAGAGAAAAAAATATTGATTTTTTTGAGACTAAAATCAGATATGAGTTCCATTTAAAAAAATATTTTGTACGCCACTGGTTAGTTAATAAAAATATCTATCTTTTATATTTGAAACGTTTTTCTCAATTACTAATAGTTTAGAAGTTATTTGAGAAAGAAAAAAAATCAACAATATTCAGCTTTTCGTCATTATCTAGTGCACTATGAGAATTTTTAAAAACAAAAGCACATCTGAGATAGCCTTCCAAAGGCGCACAAAAAGTTCCATTTAACCGATATTGTATCTCTTATAGTTCTCGAGATTCCAATGGTGGCACTTCTAAATGGGACACACTGTATACTTCCCAGAAAAAGCTATCAGAATTCAAAATGTCACTAAAACTGTTGATATTTGACATTGACATGTGTCATTTACAAACTATGTTATAAACATTGAAATTTGTCAACTGGTTTCCTTAGTGCCTTGCCTCTGCGATTAGTTTACTCTATAAATTATAGTGTCTTTATCTCTAAATCTATACAAGATATAATAAAATTTCAAGTGTATCAGATGGAGAATTTTATGTTCTTCAATATTTAATAAAAAAAACTTCCAAAAAATTATATTTAGAAGAATTTTTCTAAGAAACTACTACTTCCGGTTGTTCAATTGTTACCAAAACCTTTCCAGCTCTTCCCAGGAATATCAGATTGTAGAAACTGCAGTTAAATATTAGTCTTATAGTATTTGAGGAATCGTCCCTCCAACATCCATACATACACACACACACATCCACACACACACACACACACACACAGACATCATTTTAAAAATATTATAATCGGATTCTAGGGACCTTAAATCGTGCTTATTCAATAAAATCTGGATATGCGAATTTTAGCATGAATCCAATACCTCTCGCTATTGAATAAAAATTATCTAAACATATTTTCTTTATCTGATGAATGCAGTTTTAGCCTGTAGCTCAAAAACATAATTCTATGGTGCCTATTAAAGTGTCTCAAAAAGTTAACCTATAAAAACATTTATCAATTTTCTGTATCGTGCTAAAAATGAAGGTTTTTCATATAAGGAACTCGAATTTGTTCCATCCTGTACGTGGAAATTATGTTTGTGTAGTTATTCTACACAACTTTTTCAACAATAGTTACGAACTGTTATGAAAACTCATTCCCTGAAGAAGTCGTATTAATATTTTTCTTTTTCTAGTCAAACATCATTCTCTCAAACATTATTGTTAAATAGTAATCAATATCACCAAAATCTGACAATAACTTTACCGTATTTTTATTAACAATCTGAATATTAATTTAAATGTGTAGTACTACCATTGTGATTCTAAGATGAATTGGTAAATATTGCAAAACTGAAAGAAATATGAATTAAAATTAGTGTCATGGCTGTTGTCTACATGGAAAAGTGCGAAGAGCAATATTTTGTTCCTGAATCATCTTTATTATTGCAATTATCTAATGTTATAATCTTGTAAATATTGGGAGATGGGATTTCATTGATACGAGTATTTAAGTAAAATAGAATTATGTTTTTCAGACACGGAAAATATATGCACATGAGTTAGGTTGTCCATTTTATTTTGTCCACTATTGCTATCTCAAGAACTTCTAAGAGCTACCAAGTCGATTAAATTAGCAAATAATTTCAATTTACGAGACCTTTTTAATGAGCATATTTTTTTACCTCTCGCTAAGAGAGGTATTGGATTCATGCTAAAATTCGCATATCCAGATTTTATCCAATAAGCACGATTTAAGGTTCCTAGGATCCGATTAAAACATTTTTAAAATGATGTCTGTGTGTGCGCGCGTGTGTGTGTGTGTGTGTGTGTGTGTGTGTGTGTGGTGTGGACATGTGTATGTATGAGTCTGGATGTTGGAGGGACGATTCCTTAAAAACTATAAGACTTAAAATATATTTAACTACAGTTTCCTCAATCTGATATTCCTGGAAAGAGCTGAAAAGATTTTGGTAACAATTGGACAACCGAAAGTAGCAGTTTCTTATAAAATAATTTCTAAATATAATTTTTTGGATATTTTTGTTATTACAAATATTGAAGAACAAAATTCTCCATCTAATACACTTAAAATTTTTATTATATCTTGTATAGATTTAGAGATAAAGACACTATAATATATAGAATATTCTAATCGCAGAGGCTAAGGCACTAAGGAAACCACTTGACAAATTCAAAGGTTTATAACATAGTTTGTAAATGACATATGTCAGTGTCAAAAATCAATAGTTTTAGTGACATTCTGATGGTGTTTCTGTGAAGTAAATTTAATCTTTCTTGTTATTTTATTAATGAATTATTTGAAATAATAAATTAGGTAAAATGCATATATCTATCAGAAATACCGCCAATCTGGTTAATGAATTGGAAGAATTTCTGACAAATAGGAACTTCCTCATACAATGAAAAATAGATATAATTAGAATTATATGTGTGCAGAAGACATGTTAAATATAATAAAAAAAAACAATATTTGGGTAAAGTTCTGTAATTTTTTGTTATAAATCGACAGTTCGATAGCGAAGTACAATACTTATATAGCCTTATATGGAAATGGCGAGAGGTCTTGTACTGGCCACAATAGATTTTTTACCTGTGGGTTACTAATTGTTAACACAAATTTTGTTATTTTCATATACAAATTATGCACTTTTTTAATCTACGGTAATTTAAAAAGTTCTAATAATAGATTGTAATGTTATTCCTCTTTCATTCAACAAATGACATTTTCCTCATAAAACGTTTCGTGTACCAAGCAAATTTGCTCTGTAATTAGTAAAGTCATAAACCTGTTTTAAAATTTAGAGTCTGAAAACAAAGTAATGCAACATTTGATAACATTTGTTTGTCTACATGTTGGGTACTAACAATTACATACCTGTTCCTGTTACACATACTATTGTGAAAATGATTATAATGTTGCTATACTAGTTCAAGTTAATAAAATACCATGCAGTTTCACTACAAAATTTAAAAGCTATAAACGTGTAGGTATTGAAACAATGAAATTACAAACATTTTAAGAACAAGTATTCTTACACAGGGCGTTCATTTTAAATGACCCTTCATTGCTATCTCGAGATCTGTAAAAGCTATAAAGACAATTAAATGTGCAAACAATTTTTATTTTACTAGACAAATTTAAAGAAGAGAAATATCGACCAGTGATTCTCAAATTACGGGACTTCGCTTTTTTATTTTAATCACATTTTTTTTGCTCAATCGTTAGAGAATTTAATTCTGATTTCGATGATATATTATTTTTAAACCCTTATTGACGATTATTTTAAGAAGAAAGCAAGAATATTTTTATGTTAATATGATTATAATAAAAGTGCCACGAATGAAAAAAAAAATACGTTTTATTTTTTTGATATAGAAACATTAACATTGGAATGTCCTGACAGAAAGAAGGCAATAGATGAGTTTAATGAAGTAAACATATGAAGCAAATGCCTAGGTAAGCATACGAAACTCCTTGCTTTCTTCACTGAACGATTTGCTAGCTTTATGACGAACTGTCATCCAAGTCATCGAGCCTAGGTAAGGAAGGCATAGGATCGTGCTAAAAATAGTACATAGAGATTTTAGTGAATAAGCAAGTTTTGATGTCCCCAGAATCCGATTTTAACTTTTTTAAAATGATGCTGTAGGTATGTATGTATGTGTGTGTGTGTGTGTGTGTGTGTGTGTGTGTGTGTGTGTGTGTGTGTGTGTGTGTGTGGATGATGTGGACACGATTCCTCAAATACTATCAATCAGAAAATTTTGAAATTTTGTATACCCCTTCTATACTCATGTAAGAAGAGCTCATTACTTTTTAGTGTATATCGGATAACCGGAAGTATTACTTATACAATCTTTTAATAGTTTTTCTTGAAAAAAATACATTGAATATAATTTTTCACCATCTTTTACTAATAAAAATTTAATATCTTTGTCTTTAGATAAAGTAAATTTATACAGAATACATAGAGAAACTACACTCCTTAAAATTTCTCTGTTTTACTAAAATATGGGTAAATAGCATTAGTCCAGACAGCCTTCAATTTTATAATTATACGTGCATTGCTAACTTTTGTAGAACTCAATATACAGGAGGAGGAACAAGAATCTGGTGTCTCAATAATATACTTAACAATGTTCGAGAAATTGACGTTAGAAAATTTTGTGTTGAAAAGCATTTTGAAGTCTGTGGAGTTTTATGGACCCCAGAATCCAGTAGACCAATTTTAATTGTTATTATTTACCGCTCTCCAGTCTCCAATATCAATGTTTTTATAAATAGTATGCCTTTAGATTTAGATCATATCCACAAACTAAATTATAATACTTTAGTTAGCGGAGATTTTAATGTTGACCCAGTAAGAGATGTAAATGATTATAAAGCAATATATGAACTCATGGCATCTTACGACTTGATAAATAGAGTTGTATCACCTACTAGAGGTGTGAATAAACTAGATCACTGCTTCACAAATATTAAAGATAGTATTACTGCAGTTAAGGAAAATTTTATCTCTGATCACAATACAGTTTTTGTAAAAATTCTCACAAAATATCAATTTAATCATACTGTAAGTTACAAACGTAATTACAATAGTAGTAATATTATTAACTTCCTCCAAGACAAATAATGAACACTGGTCTGAGTTATATACTACAGGTTCCGTAAACGAAGCTTACGACAGTTTTTGATACTTTTGCTTTTCACTATAATAAAAATTTTCCTTTACAGAAAATTATACTTAAAGATAACAATAGGAAATCTCGAATTACAGAAGATATAATTAATTCAAGCAAAAATTTAAAACTATTATTTAACCTGAAAAAATAATTTCCCGAGTTAGACTCGCAATACATAAAAGTTAAAAAGAAGCATAATTTATTAATATCTACCACTAAGAAGCAATTTTTTCCAGATAAAATTACTAATTCTGACAAATAGTGCTTGGAACATAATAAATTATAAATATAATAATAAAACTCAATGTAATATGAAATTTTTGCAAAATAACGAACAAATTGAAGATCCACATATCACAGCTCAGATGTTCAATAACCACTTTAAGGATGCACCTTTGAATATTTTACAGAAAATTC
Source organism: Ophonus ardosiacus (assembly GCA_943142095.1). Classification (NCBI taxonomy): domain Eukaryota; kingdom Metazoa; phylum Arthropoda; class Insecta; order Coleoptera; family Carabidae; genus Ophonus; species Ophonus ardosiacus. The sequence goes on from OW964823.1 coordinate 66,051,192, forward strand.
CGACAGTAACAGTAAACACAAATATTAATAGCCACAAATCTTTTTACAACGTGTCCAATAATTTATTCTTAAATCCTTTATGCGAAGTGAAATTATATGACTTGATTATTAAGAAACTGAAACACAGCGCAGTTAGCTCTTAAATGAATTATATAAACAAATTTTAACTATGAAAATATTAATAAAATATTAGTAAAGAGAGCTTTTTCCACATTAAAATTTATTAAAAGTCTGTTAAGAAGTAGTAGAGGACAAGATAATTTAAATGCCTTAATGCTCATGAATATTGAAAAAGATATTTTAATGAGTATTGAAGCAGATGACATTATAATCGAACTGGCAAAATCCAACCGCTCGAAAGAAAATATTCTGGTTCCATAATTTTGATATAAATATGTCACAGAGCGTAAGAAATATGAAACGTCAAATGCCAACTATCAGCTATTGGGTCATTGTTTATTGTTTGGCTTAGTTGACATTTGGGTGAAATCGGGAGAGAGGAAAAGGGACTCCTACGGTGGTCCGGACGGGCATATAAAGCCGAGAGTTCATCCCGAGATTACTTACGTTTCTTAGTTTCTTATTTAATTACAATTTTGAAGAATTAATAATAATCTTTGTTAAGTGTAAACGTTAATATTATATTTTGTAGTTTTAATTATTAATGTGTTTAATTAATTTATTTTGAAATGCTGACATAACATGAGTAACGAGCAAAAATAGAGTAAACATTGAAACGGTGGAGAGGCCATCCCCGACAAATATATTATTACCTCTCGCTATTGGAATCATGCTAAAAATCGCATATCCAGTTTTTAGTAGATAAGCAAGTTTTAAGGTGCCTATAATCCGATTATAACATTTTTACGATGTTGTCTGTGTGTATGTGTGTGTGTTCATGAGTGCGTGTGTATGTGTGTGTGTCTACGTGTGTGTGTATGTGTGTGTGTGTGTGTGTGTGTGTGTGTGTGTGTGTGTTGGAACCACGGTTTCTAAAATACTATAAGATTTAAAAAATATTGTGTTGGCCGGTTAAGATAAAATATTTTCCAGTTCTATAGGCTCATTAACTGTATTAATTGTTCTGAATAGTATGATATCATAGCACACATAAGATCATTCGAATAATGAGTATATTCAGTCATATTATTAATGAATAACAAAAATAACGAAGGACCAAGATTAAAGCCTTGGGGCACTCCAGATCTAGTCATAAAGTGATTTGATGTACGAAATGTTATTTTTAGTTTTCTAACCTATTATAACACAGTCGAAAATTTTATTTCTCACATCTAAATAAAATAATGTGTTCAACGCGCCACTAAACACAGATTTACAGTTTCGACAGCATTAATTGCCGAGGCAAACTACAGCGTCTTCTGTAAATCTGGTATTGTAGTGCCTAGTTAAATAAAAAAAAAAACTTTTTATTAAAATTAATTACATTAATATTTTTTTCAAGTGTAAATAAGTTAGGATATGCGCAAAGGTTATACAGGGAAACAAATGCAAGTTATTAAAATATTTTCACTCATACTTCGAAAGGAATAATAGAAGAAATTATAGGAATCGTTATTGTTTCTTATAAAACAACTTTGTTGTATAAAACATAAAATTAACAAGATCTCGTGAATTTTTAAATGATTCAATTATTAGTGAATTATCAAAACAAAATTCAGTAGTAAAACTAATGTTTGGATGAAAACGATTAGATGAAACATCAAACACGTTTTTAATAAATGAATTGTTTGATACATGAAAAAGATGTATTCATTATTTACTTATGCTAAAATTATTAGATTTTACTATTTAAGTGTAGCCCAAATGAATTCATGTTTTGTTTGAATATTTCAACAAAATAGTAGGTAATCTGAATCAAAAATTTGTCTCAATTCAGAAAAAATTTTGAATATAATTGAATATTTGTTTTTAATTTATATCATAAAAAAACTCAGCTATCTACTCGTATAAGAAAAGCTTAAAAAGACACAGATAAGATTTGATCGGTCTCCACGGACAGTTTTTGTGTGATACATTTGCTGTCGTTCGCAACCAGTCTGCCTTTACTGAGCTCAGAGTAACGATTTAACGAAAACATTCAAGTTTCAGCGGCGGAGGTAGTAGCACCATTATCGAGAATATATTTTAGAAGTGGCTATCTTTGAAATGATTTATGTTCTTTGAATATGGAACGCCTATCTTGAATTTTTCAGAGTAAATTTATTGTTTAAGAATAAGTTTTCTCTGTTTCGGATTCACGAAGTCATATTCTAGCACGCATATTGATGCTGGGCGAAGCTTCTTTCTTTAACGATTTTTGGTAATATTTTGTTATTTGGGATACACCACATACACAAAATATCTTGGCAGCGGACTTATAAAAACGCAAATCAATGTTACTAATCTAACTATTCTCTATTCTATCAAATATTTCCTCTGATAGAAAATGTCAAATATTTTAGTTAAGAAATAATGTAAATGAAAGCTTAAACAGAGAAAATAGTCTAAACCACTCGTTACATAAGGTTATTTACAGTTCTATTCTGTTACTCAGTGGTTAATTTTTAACAACTGGTTAAAAAATTTCACCAATCAAGTATGTTGATATATATCAAAATATTGGATTTTTAGTTGTCAAATCAATCCCTTTTGGATATTTTTTTTTAACCAGTTGTTAAAAATTAACCACTTTGTTACAGAATAGGCCTATACATGAATGCGTTGCCTTCTGTTACTTATATTTTAACATATTACTAAAATGCAATTGAAATATTTCATATTTTCTATTTAATATAAAAAATGGTTAAATAAAGGGTGATATTTAAGTAAGCGTACAACACTTAACCGATGGTAGAACTAATCTCACAGACAGTAAATCTATCAATAATTATTGTTTTACATGCGTTTTATAAGAACTGCAGCCCCTTAAACTGACCAATTACGCCATATTTCAAAATTTTGTAGAAAAAAATATTTTGCGAGCTGTCAAACAGGTATTTATGTACAATTATTTTGTGATGTTACGTGAATTTTCATTAGTGTCTCTGTGAAGTTAATTTGTGACTACATTGATCTTTTGCGAAATGGTAAACCACTAAGCTTCCAGTGTTTTGACTATTGTTTTGATCCAGGCTGATAGTGATGAACCGATGTCGCATCGGTAGTTACAAAACTTTCCATAAATTCATATATTGGGATCAGCTTCATTACCGACTAGTAAGTTGGAGAACGTATACAAATGAACACGGTTTAGATCAACGGAGAGAGGACTGGAGACCAACCTCGTAGAAATTTTTGTCATTCTTAACTAATTGGTCACAATGTTTTGAACTTGTTTGTAGGAGATTCCCAGAACCTCTGCTATTTCTTCAACCTTGATTCTCCGATCTGCAATGACCATATCGTGAATGAAATTGATGTTTCTCTCAGTGGTAAGAGTTGCTGGCCTTCCATTGTAAGGATCATCTTCTATGTTTTCCTTCCCACGATCAAATTCAACATTTTCTTCAGTTCTAACCCTTTTTAGACAGATATTTAATCATTGCACGGGGTTCAATTTCACCCTTTTTAAAAAATTAATGCATCCTTTACTTCAAAATAATTGAATTGCCACATTTTAGCAAATTAATCTAAAACTTCGCAGTCCCTGGTACATATGTGTACAAAGAACGATACAGTAGAATAATAATTATAAAGTTTTTGAAATATAGCGGATGGCTGTTAATTCTGACTTATTTATTTTAGAACAAAAGTGCACTTGCAAAAATATTTAAAATTAAAAACTAAACCTAACAAACCCAAATTTATTGTCAACATGCGTTTCGTTCGCGAGAGAGAAGCAAAAGAAAAGTTTTAATTTTTAGGTATTTACACACTGCCATGCGTAATAGAACAAAAATGTTAAACAGTTTTATTGATTGAATTGACAGATGACATCTGTCATAAATATTTTTTTATTTGGAAAGACTGCTAGATAAAATTTATTTTAAAAATTACATGGTGTAGTCATTTTATGTTTTTCTGTCGAAATCGTAACAGATATCGTAACCTACGCAGACAAAAAAGTTTACTATTGAATGCATTTTTTTGAAGAATAATAGTTTTAAGTGATTGACGTTGGCATTGAAAAGTTATGATCTAATCATGGTCGTGACTCCTAAGTTTCATACACTAGTAGCCCTTTAATAATAACAAATATCATCTTAAAAGGTGAACTATATCCATGTAGATTATCATACCAAATTTTATTCAAATCGAACTTAGCTTTCCGTTATTATAAGCAAAATAGGCAAGTTTAGTTAAATCGTCTTATTTTGGACTCAGAAATTTGTGGTTAGGACATGTCCTCTATTTTAGGGACTGCTTATATGCCAACTGTTAAACTCAAACATTACAACTGTTTAACATACTCGTATTTGTTCTATTTTTCATGGTAAATAGCCAAGAGTTACAACTTTAATTTTACTGGTCTCTCGCAATCGAAACTGAACATTTTTTTCAATATACACTTTGGTTTTAAAATAAATAGGGCAGGAATTACAACCATATGAAAATTTTACCATTGTATTTTTTATGGTCCAATAAAAACTAGACATCCGGTATAATTTAATTTTTTATAATACTATTTGGATTTATGTAATTACAAATATTTAAAATATTAGCAAGTTAGTACAGTATGAATTTAGATTTTTCAAGCCTATGCTTATCATAATCCATCACAGTAGCGTCATCTACCCCTTGCGGTATAAATCGGAAGTGAGGAATCGATCCCCGATTTGATTTGATCGTCCGGCGGAATTGCGGGAGACCGCGAGAGCGTTTCTCTAACACGCCAATCCCGTAATTCAACCACAGATGGTCTTAATAATCGAAAGCTTTTTGCTGCGAAAGGGGGTGTTTAGTTGCTCAAACTTACCGACTGAGGGTTATATTTTACTTGGAATTGGAACCTGAATTAAAGGGGATAAATAATGGGGATGTTTTATTGATGGTACGGATGCCCGGAAAGCAATAAAAAATCTTTATTTTCCACTGCTAAGGAATTCAGACAATTCATTTATATCTGTTCACTCTTAAAATTACTTGTAAAGCTACAATTTCCTTGGCAATATAAAGGAATGAAATGCCGCTTCTCCCAGAACGTATTCATCAATTTAGTATTAAAACACCGCTTTGAATTCTTTTGACCTACAATAGAAACTTAATAACATTATTTAACAACCAATTTGTATCTACATATTGAAAACCGTCAAATTTTGTTTGTAAATACAGACCAATTCAACAGGACGATAGTCCCAATAACTGAATAGCACATAGCATATATATATATAATGTATAGTAAAACAGAAACATATAATATAATTTAGATTGAAAATTGTTCATCAACATTGAAGACATAAGTTTAAAAACGTCTAAATAGGTCAGGAAATAAAATATCTATTGTAAAGAATGGGTTATCAATTTAATGCAGCATTGATTGCCGAATTCGATCTCCTGGATGATAAAAAAAATTGAAAAACTTATATTGTAATTAGGAATTCTAATAAAGAATTGATGTAAGATGTAGAAGCCATCGATCTGGCCTTTAAAGATTTTATAAATAAGCACGTTATGGGATCCCTAGAATACGATTTTACTAGTTTTACGGTGATGTGTGTAGATGTGTCTGTGTGTTCGTGTGTGTGGGTGTCCGTGTGTGACAAATTTTTCTCCGACGATACCTCCAATACTTCAATCCTACAAATTTATATTCTTTCGTATTCCTCTTCTTTACATCCATAGGAAAAGCCGATTAGTATTCGGTTATATTTGGTGAACCGGAAGTTCCTTTATTTTAAATTCTTAACAGTTTTTCTTGAAAGAATACAGTTGAATATCATACGGTTCGATTATACATTTTCATTCATATTCAGTAGATATATAGTTGAAGAATTATAAAAAGATTAACTTTCAAAAATCAACTAGCTTCGCTAAAATCATGGAAACAACTGATATATTCAAATAATTCTAATTCACAGATGTCAGTGTCAGGTATAATATACACACTGTACATTGTGCTATAATTTTATTAGATTTATAGAATCTTTTCCAAGGAACCTAGGGTATGGAATTAAAAAAATAATAAATATGTACGTGTTACAATCTGAATATACAGGGTACGTCTGAAAAGACGCCCCCTTTTAACTTTTTTATTATAAGTAATAGAAAAAAAAGGTTCATATATGTTTTACAAGATACGACTATCAACTTTTATTTTTCAAGTGACAATCTATAATTATTTTACTAATATAGAAGCCGCCATTTTCTTTCTCTTTTCAATGTTTCAACGTTTTTATTAATGTATTTGACAAAATTCGAGAAAAATAAAAAAATTGAGAAATATACTCGCCGCCAAATGAGTATGAACTGATGCTCAACTTTTTTCTTCTCCCTGTCCCTTGTCCTGCGGTGTTGCCGCTTCTTCATATCTCAGCATTTTCAATATTACCCCCGAATTGGCAACACTGTAGATATCACAATACATACTCATTTGACGGCAACTATAGAAATAATTTTTATACAAATATTGGCTATGTGAAAATAAACAATATTTAACAGTGTTATACAACTTAAAAAACTTAAACAACAAATTCAGTAACAAAAACTACTTATAACAAATGTTCAAAATTACGACCATGTTTTGTAATACAAAAATTCAAGTGTTGGACGTAATGTATTCCAACATCTGCCACTATGTTTCTGGAAAGCATTTCGAATACGCTCTTTCATATCTTCTGCACCTGTAGGTATCTTCTGGTAGACAAGATCCTTGACGTATCTCCAAAGAAAAAAAAATCCACAGGCGTAAAGTCAGGATATCTTGCTGGCAATGAAATATATCCACCTCGACCTATTCATTGTCCCCTTCACTGATTACTTAAATAATTCCGAACATTGTCGGCTCCGGTGGTTCAATGGTTAGTGCAATGGCTCTTACTCATGAGTGTGCTCGGTGTTCTGGGTTCGAATCCCACCAAGGCATGGATGTTTGTGTATGTGAACCTACTCAGTAATTGGGATTTAATCCTGTTGAGAGATTTAAAAAAAAAGAAAAAAAAATACTGGCATAATGTGGTGGTCATGTTGGAATATCAAATTTTGGCGAACATTTAATGATGATGCCTAACACATTGTTGGGCGAAACGTTAGGTATTATACCTAAAAGACCATGGCCCAGAAACCCGAAAAACTTCCAACCTATGATTTAATGGAATATGTTCCAATAATTCCGGAAGGATCATAATTAAAAAAAAATTGAATAATTTCAATGGGCCTTCAAAAAATGTTGACATCGACAAAATCTCCTATTATGCCACCCCAAACATTCAAGCCCCATACCCTCTGTCTGTCGACGTTCCGCATCCAGTGACAATTTTCAATTGCTTAATATGCCCATTGAGGTAACTACTGCTTTTAAAAGTTGCCGTAAATAAAATATTAGTTAATAGGAGCGGATTTCTTCTAATATTTTCCAACGCCCAATAGCAAAATCGACCATTATTAAAATCTTAACAGTGCAATTCGTGTGTAAGTTTGACTTGATAAGGACGAAATTTATGTTTTCTTAAAATCCTTGACGCAGAACTTTGATTAATATCATAGTCCAGGCAATGAAGACCGAAAAGAGCCAAATAGCGGAAATAATTCATGTAGAAGCCAATTTTGGCACATTTATAGGGGAATGTGTCCTTAACAAAATACTAAAAGTACTGATGGGTGGGAGTGAAGCTAAGGGAGGGGGGTCTCTAAAGGTCCCTTTTTTCAGTTTTTTGTTAATAACTCGAAAACTACTACCTCTAGCGGAAAAACTGTATATGTATTAAATTAATCTACATAAAATTCTCTACAGAAAAGGTTCTATATACATTTTTGCTAGGATCAATACTTAAGGAGATATAGAGGGGGGGGAAATGTTTTAATGGAAAATGAACCATGCAGAGCCCACGTATTAATAACAAAAAAGGTCCTCTACACATTTTCGCTAGGATTAGTACTTAACGAGATATAGAGGGGGGGAAATGGAATATTAAAAAAAAAATATTATTAAAAGTGAAATGTTAATTGTAAAAATGAAATATATAGTAATGAAGGATGTATCTTGAACATTAATTTTCTTCAAATTCTAAATTTTCATCATCATCGTCGGTGCTGTCTTCGATGGGGGATGCATTCGTACATGAGCCGAGGCACACCCCGTAGGCACCGGAGCAGGCAATCCCTGCTTTGCGGAAACCGCAGCACACTCCACACCCAATCGTGCATCGGCAAAAGATCGTGTTCAAAACGGAGTCGGGTGCCACAGGGTCGTTCGTGGTAACTGGCACCTCACAATCGGTAAGCAAGTGGATCAGTCTTGTTTTGTTTTTTTCATTAGGGGATAGGCTTCAGGACGCTCAAGTCTTCGACGGTAATTTGCTGCAATTCATTGGTTCCCCTACCCTCAAAGGCTTGCAGCTCCAGAACTCCCAGCTGGCCCACTTCCTCCCGGGATGGAACAGATTTCACCCTTTCGACCTTCGTGGATGGAAGGAGCTTGTGGGTTGGTGTAACACATTTGATACCTCCCATGCTGTGGAAGATATTCCAGCCATCGAGAGTGGTTACATTAAAGTCCGCATTATCGAAGATGTACTGACAAAACGTGTCGCTTGGGATAGGCTCTTGGATGGCGGAGAGCTCCAGCTGCTGAGCGTCATAGTACGAGGCACTCAATCCCAACTTTGAAAGAAGGGACATTAAGTTCTTTGAACCAAATTTTCTGTATATGAACAAAGCGATGCTGGTCAGAATTGGGGATACGAAACATCGAGGGCGAACAGCGGCAATAAGAGCTATAGTTGCCATCTTTTTCCCCACCCCCTCTTTCGACCTTTTTTCTTTGCAATGTAGTCCATGAAAACTTTGAGAAATTGAGGTATTAATTGTTCAGCCTCACTGCAGAATCTAGCTGAAGGAGGATAGACACTGTTGTCGTAAGCCATGGATTCAATGTCTTCCAAGATAATCTCAGCAGCTTTTTGTACAATTCTTTCACGTTCTCTCTGTTCATCTTTACACCTTGAAGTGTACCATAAGTCGCTCAAGATTTTGTCACCAAAAGTACGAAGGGAGACGATAGTTTGTCTGGTGCAAATTGTACTGAAAATAATTCGGTCTCCATATTTTTCCCTCATTCTCTCTTTGATGGTCTTCACATGTGGTGGTTCTGCCGTAACCTGTTCCAACAACTCGTCCATAGAAAATTGGCAATTATCATTATTTTCAATGAAATCGTAGATTTGTTCCATTGCTTCTGAGATCCCATCATCTTGAGGACGTCCAGCTTTTCTTTTTGAATGTGCAGAAGTTAACAAAAATATTTTATAACAATCCTCATGATATATTGCATCTGCTGCATGCAGATCACCAACAGTGCAGATACGTCTTATTACGTCGTTTCCCCACCCATTCTTCCTTGCCTGCCCATGAATAATAATGGAACTGTGAAACGTAGTCGAAAGAATATTAAAAACTGTTCGGCGCTTAACATAAGGTTTTTTCTCTCCTTCTCTTCGTCATACGTTTCTGTGCAGAAAAAATACTTTGTTTTAAAATCGAATTTCACTTGTCCTGAACGCAAAGACGAGGCATCACGAGATTTTGAAGGTTGCTCTGATAGAGTTTCTCTCAAAAACCTCTTTATTGAGTCATTTCTGACGTATTCTCTTCTGTAAGAATTGTGAACAACACCACTTGTCTTGCTACTGAAACCTTTCTCTTTCCCATCTTTTCTTAACGCACTTGCCTTCACTAATCCAATTATCCCTTTTTTTCGAGGTTACACAAATCACTTTTAACTTCACCCTCACAAATTAAACACTTTTCAGCCATAGTCACATAGCAGAACACACTGGAAATGAATAATCTTAAACTCGTGCAAGGAGATATTTTGAAGTCTCACGAACAACAAGAGGTCGCGACGACTACAAATGTTTTTATGCTTGCTAGATTCCTCAGTGTTTTCTTTTTAATATTTGATTTCGCTTCCTATTTTGGACTTCGATTTGGAATATTTGACTTTAACGTTGGCATAGACAATTTTTGGCTTGATTTCGTATTCGATTTTGATTTCGATCTAATTTCGGATTGGCTCAACGTGGTTATTTGAGTCTACTTTGTCATTTGGACTTACGATTTTGATTGTTTCCTGAAATAAGAGAAATATGCAAAGCATTTATTTGAATGCAAATGTTAATCATTTATTATACTGTAAAATTAATAATAAAAAATTGATACTAGCACCAACGTAGTGGGTGAGGTCGTAACTAACTGACAAGGATGTTTAGACAATTCATTAGTTTTAACATTGAGAAGCGGGTCCCGAAGTGTCCCTGATAGGGACGAACGCCAATACGAAAATTGATGTTCAAGATACATCCTTCATTACTATGTATTTCATTTTTACAATTAATATTTCACTTTTAATAATGGGTAGAGGACCTTTCTTGTTATTAATACGTGGGCTCTGCATGGTTCATTTTTTAATAAAACTTGACTTTTAACAATAAAAATCATTCATTTCCCCCCCTCTATACTCCTTAAGTATTGATCCTAGCGAAAATGTATATAGAACTTTTTCTGTAGAGAATGTAGATTAATCTAATACATAAACATTTTTTCGCTAGAGGCAGTAGTTTTCGAGTTATTAACAAAAAACTGAAAAAAGGGACCTTTAGAGATCCTCCCCTCCCTTAGCCTCACTCCCACCTATCAGTACTTTTAGTATTTTGTTAAGGACACCTTCCCCTATAAATGTGCCAAAATTGGCTTCTACATGAATTATTTCCGCTATTTTTCCTTCGTTGCCTGGACTATCAATTAAATTTGATAAATTCTTGGTACTGACATGGGGATTTTCATAAACAGAAGCCAAAACCTATATTTTCATTTTCATTCATTTATTATGACATCAGAAGTATTTCGTTTTGGTTTTTCAACTGAACCTGTTTCTCGAAGTAGCGTAAAACTTCTTCACAGTGATCTTAAACTCGGATGCCGACGTTTGATCTCGGTAAATTGTTGTTGCTCATCTTATTTCTAAATCATTTTATTGAGGTTCCTTCCTATAGACTTGTATGTTTCATAGTGTATTATACTGATAGTCAGATATTTTCTCCAATTACTTCTACAGCGGAAACTTTTACGTTTATAGCTTTACAAAGTTCATAAAATGTATTGTACCATTATGAAAGGATATATTTTTGTAAAATTTTCTTATTTGTGGATACATTTCTATTTAAAGTTTTGTTCTTTTAGACAAAGAAGTAACATATTTATACTTTCAGCTTCAAGTGGAAAAACATCGTTGTCAAGTTAATATGATAGTATTCTAAGTATAAGAGTATAAAAGATTTCTGTAAATATGTATGATTGCAACCGAAGAAATATCGTTGTTGATATAATTTGTTAACATGGAATGCGATAATTGTACTTCGAAACTATTTGCTGTTAAAATAATATAGAAAATTAAGATTTATAGCAGATCAGTATTTACCTATTGATATAGCTTTTTATATTTATTTGAAGAATAATTTTCCTTTAATAATAATCGTAATGAAAAAAACAAATCATGTGCTATAATTTAAAATTTAGCAATAATGAACGACATCTAAGCTAAAACGGACTTTAAGACATTGATTATATAGATGAAATTTATACATTTTTATAAAATTTATATATTTTTTCATAATAATGTGCCAGACATATTTGTAAACGACATCGGAAGTAGAAGATAAACTTACAAATATTAAGCCTGAGGAAGAAATTCTTTTGTAGTAATTTATTATAACATAATAAAATGAGGAGAGACGAAACAAGCTTAATTACGACAGTGGATTTCTCTCACTGATTAAGTATATTTTTTCATTATTTTAGATTTATAATAACGTAATATACTGCGTTTTATTTTGGATTAAAAGAAAATTAAATATATTGGTTTTTAGATTACTGTTTTTCCTAAGATACATTGAAACTATTGTCGTACAGAGACTATTTTGTATGACTGTATATATGAAGAATATTGTTTCATTGTTTCTTGATATAAAATGGCGTAATAAGTAAAAGGTGATATTAAATAAGTTTATCGGCACAACGGTGTTTTTATTTTATAATTTTTACCCATAAATGTGTTAGGCCACCTCATTAAAAAATTTGGCGACGAGGAAAATGTTTTTTTTTATTGTAAATTGTTCCGAATCTAGTCCAAATATTTGGAGGTTAAGCTCATGTTCGCAAAATAATTTTGGAAAAGGTCTACGAAACGACCAGTGCCAAAGTTAATGGTAGTATATAGTGGATATGTTGCCACTATTAACGGATTTAACATCGGCGATGAAACGGAAATATTTAGCGAAAGATTAGAGCAATATTATCTTGCTAACGAAGTGGCAGAGGTTAGAAAAGTTTCCGTTTTATTGACGTTAATACATGAAAATATTTTTAAAATACTCAGAAATGTATGCGATCCAGTTAAACCTGCAAGAAAGACGTTTGACGATTTAATAAGTATATTATAAGAACAAATTAACCCAAAAGTCTCTATATTACGCAAGAGAATTCAGTTTGATTGTTTAAGACAAACAAAAATCAATGAGTGGTACGTAAAAGAGAAGCACAAGTTTGTAGTCTGATTGAAACCGGGGCACATATGAGACGGTTTGTGTCAGGAAAAGGTCCATAAAACTGCGGAAGAGCTGTTAGAATTAGCACTCGCCAAAGAGGCGACATCAGAGAAACCAACGTACGGTATCAACCGCAAGGCCCAAATAGATAAGAGTGATGCGAGACTTTGCTATCATCATGGCAAAGACGGACACAATTTTAAAACCAGTAGATATAGACAATATAAATGTAAAGTGTGTGGCAGAAAAGGACACATTGGTGAAGCATGTAAGGCGATAAGTTCATATAGTAATAATTTAGAGCTAGCAGTGGACCTTACATTTGATATATTTTATTTTGATTAGAAATTAGAAAAGGATGAGGTAATCTAAAAGTCGAATTGGGGAACCTTATTAGTACCAGTTAGAGATATTTTGATAAAATAAAGGCTATTTTGGACTTTCCGAAAGTAAAAAAGGAATGAGCTTCCCACAAAATTTTAATGCGTTATTATCCTAGTAAACCATTAAGATTAACGTGCGACCCTAGTCACTATGGTATAAGCCCCGTCCTATCCCATGTATTTACAGATGGTTCTGAAAGATCAATTAGTTACATAGCTAGACTGTCAACTAAAGTTGGAAAAAAATATTTAATGATTTATAAGGAAGTCCTCAGCATTAATTAGTACCTCATTATCGCAAATTCGAACTAGTGTTAACCGCTTCTTGCGTTATTTGGGGAGAATCGTAGTCTACCCCAAATAGAAGCGGGTAAGTTACAGAGATGGTCAATGCAGCTAATGCAATGTATTCTACTTCCATGGTACTAAGAGCTATTGTTTTCTGTTTTACGCTTTTCCATTGAATTGGAGCTCCAGCTAACAATATGACATATCCACTTGTGCTTCTTCTGTCTGTCACGCAGGTTGCCCAATCAGCGTCGGCATATGCTGTAATTTCTTTACCTGTAGGTCGATATGTAATTTCGTAACTCTGAGTCTCTTTCAAGTAACGGAGTATCCTTTTTGCTGCGTTCCAGTGAGTTTGGTTAAAATTTGAACAGTATTGCGCCAATTTTCCAACTGAGAATGCAATGTCGGGACGTGTTCTTTGAGATATGTACATAAGAGAGCCAATTAATTCTCTATATGGAAGTTTTTCTTCATTACTTCCCTCCTTTGTTTCATCCAGATAGCTTGGTTTGGTGTCCATAGGAGTTTTGATTCCTCTCGCATCTTGCAAACCAAATCTCTTTAATAAACTGTGAACGTAATCTTCTTGTGTAAGAGTCATACTACCGTCTTTATTTCTTACGAATTTTACACCAAGCATGTGTGATACAGTGCCCATATATTTCATTTCGAAATTTGATTCTAAAATTTCTTTGACTTTATGTCTTGTTTCTTCATTCTCTGTCGCGGTGAGAATGTCGTCGACGTATACTGTGAGTATTGCTTTTCCTTTTTCTTCATTCATTTCGTAAACACATGGGTCAATTTCATTACGTTTAAAACCATGTTTTCTTAAAGTTGAATCTAAGTGAGTGTTCCAACATCGCCCACTTTGTTTTAAACCATAAATAGATTTATTTAGTTGACATACCAGATTTTCTTGACCTTTCCTTACAAAACCTTCAGGCTGTTCCATGTATAAGATTTCTTGTAGATTACTGTGCAGGTAAGCCCCTACCACGTCGTATTGATCTAAATGCCATTTCTTTTCTATGCTAGTTGCAACAATTAATCTTATTGTTTCAAAACTTGATACTGGAGAATAAACTTCATCATAATCTATTCCTTTTCTCTGTGTAAAACCTTTCGCTACTAAACGTGCCTTGAAACGATATATGTTTTGCGTAGTTTTTCTTTTGAATACCCACTTGCTTTTCACAGGTGTTATTCCTGGAGGTAATTCGACAAGTTTCCAAACATTATGTTTCTTAAAATTTTCCATTTCTTCCTCCATGGCTTCCAACCATTTTCCTGCTTCAGGTGTTTTAATAGCTTCATTAAATGTTGCTGGTTCTTCAAAATTGGATCTCTGTACAAGATTTGAAATTACATTTCTTGTTTGGTTTTTGTTTATTTCTTAATATCATCTGGTGACATCTTTCAGAAAGTTTTCTTGTAGAATTAGAACAATTTTCTGTCTTGTTTTTCGCAGAATTCTCTTCTTTATTTCTAATTTCATCTATTTTCTTGGCATTCTTATCTTCGGTATCTTCTTTTTGACTTTCCAGGTCATCTTTTTCAATTATTTTAGTGTTTTCTCTTATGTTTGGTATAATTTCAACTTCTTTTTCTGCATTTTCATTTTCTTCTTCTAGATTTCTTTCACTTTGGTGGGAAATTACTAGAGGTTCTTGTGATTTTTCAGTTGTTTCTTGTGAAATATTTATTTTCGTCTCATTGAAAACGCAGTCTCTTGATTCATCTACATTTCGACTCTTTGGAAACCAAATTCTATAACCACGACCATTTAATGCGTATCCTATGAGTATTCCTTTTTCTGATCTGGCGGATAACTTCGATGAACGCTTCTGCTTCGGTATATATCTGAATACTTCACATCCTATTGCTCGTAAATGTTTAACGCTTGGTTTCTTACCAAACCATAATTCTTGAGGAGTTTTAAATTCGTTATGACTGTTTGTTACTCTGTTTCTAATGTATACTGCGGTATTTATTAATTCGGCCCATGCAGTCTTCGGAAATTTGTTTGAAGAAATTTCACTTCTGACTAAGTCCATCAGACTTCTGTTCAGTCGTTCGGCGACACCATTTTGCTGGGGTGTGTATGCCATTGTTCTTTCGTGGATTATACCATGACTTTCACAGAAAATGTTCCAGTTATTTGAACAAAATTCCAAACCATTATCAGTTCTTATTTTCTTCAGTCTTTTGCCAGTTTGATTTTCTACTTCTGTCTTCCATTTCTTGACATGTCCTAGAACTTCTCTCTTATATTTTAAAAATTTAACGAAAATATATCTGCTTGCATCGTCGATGATACTTAGAATATATCGATTTCCTCCCCAACTTGGGACATCGAATGGTCCCATGAGATCTGAATGAACTAAACTTAGGATTGTTGTATTCCGTAGTTCTTGTTTATTATGCACTAGAAATTTTTGACGTGTTGCTTTTCCTATCAAACAGTCTGCACATGGTGTAGGGATAGTTATTTCGCAGTTTAAATTTCTAGTAGATTCAGTTTTTATCATCTTTAGTATTCTCTGTTTACTCACATGCATGAATCTGCGATGCCATAAATTTAATGATTCTTGTTTAGTATCTCGCTCTAGTGAATGTATTTCAACTTTCTTTTTCGGCATTGTTTCAAATGTATACAAGCGACCTTCATTTTTAGTTTTGATAAGCAGATTACCATATCTGTCATATATATTGCAATTTCTTCTGTCAAAAACAACTTTCTTGTCATTTTCTGTCAGCTGCTTTACTGAAAGAATTCCATGACGTATTCCTGGGACAAATAATGTTTTCTTGGCTTCAAATTCTTTGATTTCACCATCATTATTTATTAATTTTGCGTTAACTGTTCCAATACCCAAAACTGGAGTTTTCGTACCATCTGCCGTCATTATTGGTTCTATTCTCGTATTTTTGTCTAATGTTTCAAAATAAATTTCATTCGGTGCCATATGATGAGTAGCGCCAGAATCTATCATCCATAAATTATTATTTGTAATTGCTGTGCCACATGACGTACTTACACTTGACATATTTAACGTTGTCACTTTTCCTTCAAATTTCTTCTGTTTGTTTCTTAAAGGACAAAATTTTGCGATATGCCCTTGCTGGTTACAAGTATAACAAATAATAGTCGGATTTCTTCGTATAATGTTGTCTTTCTTGATATGTTGATTTTCTTTCGTAAAATACCTTTTATTTTTATTTTCTTCTTTAAAATTTGTGTATCTTCTATCTCTTCTATTTGATAATAATTTATCATCTGCTCTTCTTGCTACTAGGGCGGACTGATTTTCATTGCTTTCTCGGCGTCTTGCAGCTTCTGCGATGAGGCGTCTCTTCACTGTAGAACAGTTGAATTCTTCTTCAGGGAGGTTACATAACAAAGATACTACCATATCCCATTCTTCTGTTAAACCACATAAAATTGTCATTGCCAAGTCATCATCTTTAATTTTGTCACCAATATGGACAAGTTCAGCTACTGTTGAGTTTATCTGTCTTAAATACATTTCCATCGAGTTGTAATCTGATAACTTTTGAGAATGGAGTTTCCGACGTAACTGTACGATGCGAAATTTACTGTCTCTTGGGGCATATAATCTTTCCAATTCTTCCCAGATTTCTTTAGGATTCTGTAGATGTCTAATATGCATTTGTTGTTCATCGCATATCGACAGTGCAATTTTTGCTAATGCTTTATTTTGTCGTGCAATAAATTTCTTCTTTTCTGTTTCAATCGTATCGTCTGGTGTTTCTTCGCCGGGTTCTATAATTGTCCATAAATCGCAGTCCATCATAACCATTCTCATTTGGTATGACCATGTTTCGTAATTACTAGAATTCAATTTCTCTATTAATACTTTGTTCTCCGACATTTTATTAATATTTCCTGTAAAATGAATTCCTTCCAAAATCTTTATCCAGGTACACTTTTTATAAGCCTGGGCCCATAACCATTGTAGGTTTATTAGCAAAGTACACAGTAATGAATAAGACTCGAAGTATTTTTTTAATGACGTTTTTATTTATTGACGTACATACAACTACTATATTTATTATTGTTACATAGCAACATATACATACATACTTGATATGACAAAACAATAAATTCAACATATAACAACCAACTATGTATTATATATAAATTGCATTTATCTTTTGTTATGTCAATATTTTATGTTTATGTTTATATTTATTTTTTTTTTTCAATGTATTTACTCTGAAGATGGTTGAATATAACCGAAATCGATAAGAGAATATATATGTTTATGTGTTTTATTTTAAAATAAAAATAATAATTTAATATTGTGGTACAACACACAAAAACACATTTTTTTTAAAAAAATCTGTTGTGGCCAGCACAAGATCTTCCGTCAATTCCATGTATTTTGTACAAATCCCATACCAAAAGTTCCTTGGAAAAGATTCTATATATCATGTAAAATCATAACACGCGAACACATACTATTTTTTACAAATTTCATACCAAAAGTTCATTTAAAAAGATTCTATAAATACAAACATGAACATACACTATGTAAATTGCACTTAACACCTCCTTCTTTCTTCTCCAATCTTTATCCAATTTTATTAAAGGTCACTGTTTCATACTCTTCTCTTCTACTCTTTCCTGTCCAACGCAACTTCTCCACACAGTTCTTCCTCTGTCAAGTCTTCTGCGATACAGTCTTTCCATCTTCTCTTTCGCCTTCCTCGTACTCCCGGCAATCTGATCCTATATTTTCCATATTTGGTTTTGTACTTGACACTGACATCTGTCAATTAGAATTTTTTGCATATTCAATATCAGCTGTGATAAATAACAAAGATGACTGATTTTTAAAAGTAAGTCTCTCTTTATAATGCTTTAACTTTATATCTATTGAATATGAAGGAAATTGTATAGTCAAACCGTATGGAGAAGAGCATTTTTTAATATTTATAATAACATGATATGCCAAAAAATATTTAACTGCGATTTTTTAAGAAAAACTGTTAAAAACTTGAAATAAGGGTACTTCCGGTGGATAAATTATAACCAAAATCTAATCAGCACTTCATATGGATGTAAAGAGGAGGAATACGAAAGAATTATAATTTTTAGAATTGTAGTATTGGAGTTATCGTCGGAGAAACATTTGTCACACACGAGCGCGCGCGCGCACACACACACACACACATACACGGACACGGACACACGCACACATACATACAGACATCATCTTAAAAATAGTAAATTTGTATTCTAGGGACCATAAAACGTGCTTATTCATTAAAAACTCAGCAACGAATTTTTTGACCAAAGACAATATCTTCCTCACTTAAAGGTGACGGAAGGTACAAACATCCAATAAAGAGACTTTTTGTACCATGTCCACACATTTTGCTATTATTTTTACTGTACTATGTCCAGAATCACGTGACAGAATTATGAAATATGATTGGCTCTGGACTTGATTCAAAACAATTCTTAGTGTATGCCATTTTAAGGGACATGGTACAAAACTATAAGTCTGTTTAAAGTACAAGAAGCACTGAATTTGATGTTCTTTCTATTGACCATGGTAAAATACCGAAAAACCGTAGTTAACTATATCTACTTTTTTTTTCAAAAAGTGGACTTGGTACCTTCCAATAATCAGCCGACGAAATGCTGCACTGTATGATAAACCAAAACAAATACTACACACTTTTTTGAAACAATCGTTTTAATGTAATTTATAAAAAAAATTATGAGAAGCAAAAAACTATTATTTATATTTTTGTCATCAAAAAGACAATATTGAATAGAAATACATTAAACAAATATTTTTTAGTGTACAAAATGTACGCAACTTAAATTTTCCTGGCAAGGAAGTAACAAGTAACCGTTGTCAAAATGAAAAGTAAAGAATTACATACCTATATGAGAACAACTTTATTTAGTATTCACTTGCAAAATTTGTTTTTACATAGATATAAACACATTGGCTGGTAGCACAAGCCTTGTTTTAACTAAAACACTGTTTTAAGAAATGTGAAATTCTAATTTCAAACTTTAATTTCACCCTTATGTTTGAAGAACGATTTTTTAAAAAATATTTGTTTGAATACAAACTATGTTCTGCTTTAAAATCATATTTTGATCAATTTGATATTATTTATTTTTATTATTAAATAATGAAATTTGACATTTCTTAAAATAGCGTTTTAGTTAAAACAGGGCTTGTGCTACCAGCCATTGACTGCAATATTGGTAATGGGGTCCTCCACCGTAGTAACAAATTAGAACATGGGTCACTTACATTAAAACTATAGATCTGTTAAGGACTATCAAGTTTGAAAATAATGATTAGTTTTTAAAATATTCTAAAACTGTCATCGGAACAAGTATTTAATTAAATGTCAATTTGACACGAGATATTGTTAAAAATCTTATTTAAAGAAATCAAACGAAAATATGCATATATCGTGAGCGTAAAGTTATAAAAACTAGAAAAAATTTGTTCGCAGGGTAATCGCTCAATAGCAGCTGTTATTGAGCGATTACCCTGCGAACAAAATTTATAAATTACCGCCGCTGCGACGTTGTATTTCACCACAAATCCGTGGAAATGCTGACCGCAGCAACAAATGTGTATTTGGCTGCTTACTAGTGCTGTTACAATTTGTCGGTTTTCTAATTACTACCTCTAGTTAATGTCCATCTATTAACTAGCTATGCTGTACTGATGAGCTCTAATAAGAGCGAAACACGTGTCTACGGCTGCTATTGAGCGATTACCCTGCGAACAAAATTTTTCTAGTTTTTATAACTTTACGCTCACGATATATGTATATTTTCGTTATATGTAATTTTCAATTCGCCAACGAAAATTTTCGACCATCATGTTTTTACCTCCCGCTGCCCTTGGTAAAGGAGATATAGAGATAAAGCAAAAATTGCATATCGAGATTTTAGTAAATGACCATGTTTTAAGGTCCATAAAATCCAATTAAAATCCAATTTTATAATGTCTGTGTGTATGTATGTGTGAGTATATGTATGCAAGTGTGGATCCTCTTAACGCTCTAAATGAAATACCTACTACCAATCGTTAAATTTTGAAACCTTGTATTTTGACTCTATTCTATAATATGGAAAGAAGCCATTAGATTTTGGTTTAAATCGGATAACCAGAACTGGCACTTTACTTGAAGCTCAAAATAGTTTTTCTTGGAAAATCTTTAAATGTGTTTTTACATTATTTATGTAAAAAAATTAAAAATAAGTAAATTTTCTACAGATGTGTATTCTTACTTTTTCTATTTATTTTGTAGATAAATTTATAAAATAAGCAATTTTATAAATCTCGGAGCCTGTGTTTTAAATTTCTTATTTACGCAGTTCAGATTTCAAATATGTATATGTAAATGAATAAATGTTACTATCAGAAAACACATTTAAAATTAATAATGATAACGTTTTAAAAAGAAAATAATAAATAAAACATTAGTGATAGTTATATTATGCGAATGCAGAGAAACTTATTTATAGTTTCCAGTTTCCAGCATCACTAAAAATGTAGATATGTATTTAAATTAATAAAAGTTAAATAGCGGGAGGTGTTCCGAAACAGGTGGAAGACCAAGGGAGTTAAATATAGATAAAAAAACAGGATAGGTAAACAATTTATAGTTCAATTCAGCCAGTTTTGGCATGGACTCAACACTTGTATGCAGATGTGCGTTATCGTAATAAAAAATGATTTATTTTTTGACAATTCTGGTGTCCCTTTGCACTTTTTTTCTAATTCAGTTAAAAGACAGAGGCGTGCGGTGAGATTTAGGGCAAGTCGTATTACTTATTCGCTCTACCGGGAAAACAAAGTTTGCATTCAAAAAATTAAATATGACACGATGATCAAAGGTACGAATATGGTAAATATACACAAAAATATAAATGTAAGAGCTGTCACTCGTAGTTTAAATTTTGTTTTGTTTCTAATACTCATATATACCTATTTGGAGTGTATTTAAAGACGATATTTTCGTATTGATGTAAAAGTAAAAATTAGAAAAGTCCGCAATATTATTTATGCCCAGTTGCAGCGTTGACCCTTCAATTTTAAGCTAGGCTTAAACAAAAAAATTCAAATCTAATTTTTCAACTTCTCATTTAAGGATTCATTCAGGACTCATTGGAGGATGCTGACACGTACAAAAAATTAAATAACAACCCAACATCTAAGTTCCAAACTTTGAATAATAAATTAATAAAAGAGCTAACAGATAAAGAATATATTGATGAACAAACATCCAAATCTTTAAAAACTTATAATTCTGTGCCCCCCAAAATTTACGGCCTTCCCAAAACACACAAACCACCACCCACCCCGTTACGCCCTGTTGTCTCATGTATTAACTCACCCTCATTTAAATTGTCGAAATATATTAATGACATTCTTCATAACCTCAAAGATTTATTTATATACAATGTTAAAAAACTCTTACGAAGTGGTTGATAAATTAAAACAGATTTCTATACCGGAGAACTACATATTAGTGTCTCTAGATGTCGCGTCTTTATTTACTAATATTACAAAACAAATGGTTTTAGAAGCTATCACATTTTATTGGGATGACATTAGTAATTATACAAATATTGATTTTGATATGTTTGTAAAAATCATACATTTTTGTTTTGACAGTAGTTTTTTCAAATACAATAATGAATATTACGGACAAATAGAGGGCAGCGCTATGGGTAATCCGTCATCACCCATATTTGCGAATTTAGTTATGACTAGATTACTCAACACTATTTTACCTAAATTACCATTCGAGACACCCTTTTTGTTTCTCTATGTGGATTTATTTTAACGGCAGTCCCAAAAGATGCTATTAATACCACATTAAACACGTTTAATAACTATAATCCGAAATTACAGTTTACTATTGAAAAACAAAACCACAATTCTATACCGTTCTTAGATATTGTTGTAATTGTTAATGAAATAGGTAATATGGTGACGAATGGTTATAAAAAACCATCCACATCGGATAGAATGTTACACTACAAATCGAACAACCCCATCAGCCAAAAAATAGGTGTAATAAAAGGATATATACACAGAATAAAAACTTTAAGTGACATACAGTTTCATGAACAGAATTTTAACTTATTAAAAAATAAATTGAAAAATAATGGTTATCCCAACAATTTCATAAATAAAATATTCCATTTAACTAATAGAGATAACAATAGCAATACAATCAATAACAATAATAATACAACTTATTTTAAAATCCCCCTAATAAAAAATGTATCACATAACATAGCAAAAAATTTTAAAAACGAATAATATACGAATAGTTTTCCACAATGACAAAAAAGTAGGTAATTTGTTCACAAAAATTAAAGATAAAGATGACATACAACATAAATCGAATATAATTTATAAAATAAATTGTTTAGGGTGTGAGGGTGTATATATTGGCCAAACAAAACAATATTTAAAAAATAGAATAAATAATCATAAGAATGACTGTAAAAAATTAGATACTAAGACTGCTCTCTCCAAGCATAGCGTTGATCTACAACATCATTTTGATTTTGACAATGTTTCAATTTTAGATTATGATATAAATTACAAAAAAAGAAACTTTTTAGAAATGACTCATATTTATAATAATAAAAAAAGCGTTAATTTCAGAACTGATACAGAAGATCTGTCAAAATGTTATCAATTTGTTTTAAATTTATACAATACAATTAAAATTTCGCGCTAATTTTATGTTTACGTTTCTTCTTGTTGTTTTATTCTTTCTTGACTTTGTAAATTAACGTTAGTCTTGGTTACTTTCAACAAGATGTCCGACGCAATATTAAATATTAATGTATAAAAAAAATTGTTTGTCATCCATTAACAACTCACAGGTAATTTGGTAATTCATTGTATTCGTAGTTTGGAATTGTTTATTAACTTTTGTACATTATATTTTTATGTGTATTCCTTTGATCACAGCACTGATGAAGGTGTAATAAACGCCGAAACGTATGCATATGAGGAGTTGATTTTTTCTTCTTGATCCTATTCCACCATCCGACGATCCTGACCAATTCTCATTTAACGTTCCGTTTCGATACTTATATTGTCAATTTAAGGAGCACAAAATTTAAACTATTTATTATTAACGTTGTTCGGAAGACATTGAAAAGGATGATAATTCAATTGTATAATGGACATAATTTTGTATTGAGTGCAAAAATTTTAAAATCTAATTTATGGTTACTTTTATAACTGCCATCGTAATTTACCGAAGGTATAAAAAATAAATTTTTGTGATCATTTTTTATGTATTTATTGCAATTTACATGCGGCGATTTTTATTTAATTTACCTACCTGTGAAAATGACATGTGAAAATCATAAATTCTTGTTGTCATGTTATTGTGAAATTTGTTTGCCTACTGCCATGTTTTCATCACGTTGAAATAATTTTTCAGTTTCTGTATGGGTATTAGTACAAGATGGAATTGAACGGTTGTATACTCGTACTCGTAAAGTTCTTAACAAAAAGAACAGTGCACCAAAAATTACCCGTCAAAAAATTAATACCATACGTTGAGTAACGCCGTGATTATTAAAATAAATAAATAAAATAAATAAATAAATATATCATCACGGCATATTATCGGTAATGATGATGACATATTTGTACTGTGCGGGCGCTTAGCAGGCGTCAACTCACGGGCACTCATTGTTGGCGTAGAGAGTGCACCACAGGGGTTACTTTTGTGCCATTTAAAATTCGAAATATTTGGCGTCAGTCGGGACCGAACCCGATTCCCCAAGATTCCCGACCAGACTCACCTCCGTGATTATTACAGTGAAATTTTAGTGTAAATAATTTTGATGAGACCAGGAATTATTTGTGGATGGCGGAATGTCAATGGAAGTAACAACAAAGAAAAATAACAAAAGGATTTATGTTTTGGTTTTAAAGGACCGAAGGAAGAAAATTTTAGGGATAAATAAAATGAGGAAAACAGAATTAAATAAATTTACTGGTTATTATTTAAATGTTATCTTTCAAGGTTAGATAGATGACACAAATATCTCTCATTCTCTAAATTCTATTCTATAGTTTTATATTTAAAACAATAAGCTGTATTTAACATTATAAGGTTTCATTACTTTAAAATAGAAAATAAAGTGTTATAGAGTTATGAAAAATGTTCCCGTTTACAACATACATCGTGAACAATAACATATTTACATATTGTATCAGAGGAAAACATAAAATAACGTATGGCAGATATTACAAAGATTTTTTCCCTTTGTGAGAAAATCCTGTCCCAATATTTGCATATTCTGTTCAGGTTTCACGTTTCAGGGTTTTCACTGTTTCGCAGTCCGCACAAGTCCTGAACTAATCCGAACCGGAGGTTTTCTTTCCTGCCCCAAACCAGAAGCTATACAATGCTGCCCTCTCTGACCCATTGCTCGAATTACAACACTTTTCTAAGATCGTACTTTAACAAGGCCTATACGACGAATCCACAAACTTCCAATTTCCATTCGTGATCGTGATGCTGACGACAGTGACGAGACTTAAAATTTGGGGGGGGATTTAATTTTTACTGATTAATAGGTGTATTCTCTATTAAAAGCGTTAAATTTTCGAGGCAGTTATTTTTTTAACGCCAGTTAAACTTCACTTCGTATTCTGTACCTAAGTTTTTGCAAAAATTTTAGCAGTTAGAGTTAAAATAATCCGCTAATTTATAAAAATTTAGAGGACAGTAGAACAGTGCCGTTATTTTGTAAAATGTCAAAATGGCATTACAAAACTTAATCGGTTTGGTTTTAATTGAAGAATATTACCAAATACAACAACGGTAGGCGTAAATTATTATATTTAGCAACTTATGTTAATTTATTTATAGCTATTATTGCTTTATTTTAAATAATTTTGCTTCCCATCCTTTTTGATATTTAAAAATTTATTAATATAAAGCAAAATATGAATAAAATGAGTAACTAATATAACTTTTATACTTTCAACATATAAATTCTAACTCATATATGATAATATCTAATTTTACTTTCCGATTCTACAGGCATAAAAGCTAAAAATTTACTTCTTTCCATTGTTGAACCGTTTTTGTAGGACCGAGTTTGTTATTATTTAACAGTATAACGTAATTATTTATATTAGGCGAGATGTAAATTTTAATAAAATAGTAAATCGGCTTATTGCAATCTCCGGTCACACAAAATGCAAAAAATAATCTAATAGTGAACTTTAAATGATCTTACTTCGATAATACAGAAAACTACGTAAGATAGTTGAATACAATTCGACATAGCCACTAACTCGGGGAGACTTGCTCTGAGACCAGGGGGGGTCGATTCTAAACGGTCGAACCTAGAATTCGAATAAGCAAATCTACTAGGCGCCACTGTATTTGTATGCCGAACCGTAAAGGAAAATGTAGCACGCTATTAGGCTTGGGAGATTTTTCAATAAAAAGTTTACAGTCAACTGAGTAAGATAAAATGAATTTAATGAATAAACCAGTGAAAAGATTTGATAACAAATAAATAAATTCAGTTTCGCAACCCGAAATATACCACAAATACTGTATTATATTCAAATAAAGGCGAGCGATTATCAGTGCACTGTTAATGACTCCGAAAACTAAATAAAGTTCGTAAATAAATTTGCTATTTAAAGGGATTGAGCCACTGTCACAATGTACCGATATAATAATACATGAATCGCTTATAGTTTGTAAATTAATAACGTATACTGTATAATTCGTTGAAATATACACAATAATCTCACTTAAATAATCTAATTGTTTAACTATGTACTCAGTAAGTGAACGACGACAACCGATAGACATTAACACACAATTAGACAGACCGACAACTGAATAGCGAATTGGATGATCAAAAATACTATATATATTTACAAAAATCGGATAATCCTGACGTAATGGCGGGCGTAGAATACAAAATGGAAACTCCTCACCAGATTCCAATGGCCGATGATGACGTACGACGTGACGTAAGCGATGATGACTGCTGAATGACGTCACGGAGTGGAAGTGCTCGATTTCCGCCAAATATTTGCTCCAAAGGTTCTCCAAAAGGATATTAAGACGTTCAGGACTCCAATTAAACTCCAATTTATACTATACAGGCAAGATATAGTGCAATGAATGGATATATGCACACCACGTGCATTTACGTGCATGTATAAAATTGCTCAGATTTCAGCAATTTTGCCTGAACCAAAGAGGCTAAAAAAAATACGAATAGACGCTAAAGAATATGTTTATACAACATGAAATAAATGAATTGTATGTCTACTTACGAAGAATGTGTCTTCCCATGTGATAATGCACCAATCCGGATAAACCGAGGAAAGATTTCGCCAACAATGAAACTTTCTATGTGCCAGCGACCAGAAATATTCCGCAAATATGCGAATTCTCCCAATTTGAAGCCAAAAAATATACCAACTCGTGGGTGAAGATTTACTTCTAGCCGCAAGATCACAAAACAAAACTCACTTTGCAAGTTCTGACAAACGAATGCCGATTTTTACAATTGTGCAAATAAAACCTCATCTGCCCCGATAAACAAAAGATGTCTCTACGATACCATAAAATGAAAGTGAAGAATAACAAAATGAAATATACATAAAAATATTGCTAAATACTAACAAAATATGAAATTACAAAGTAGGATGTAACAACAGATTTGTTAAATATTTCCATTTTTTTTTGCTACACTTTCGTAATTAGTTGGGTTTAGTTTCGTATTATTTACTAATTCTCTATTTTCCTCTAAATAATTGATTAAAACTTCTTTTTGCTTCTTTGTCCATCCGTTTTGAACGAGACATGTTTGTCAACAAATGTCAAAATTTTATACAATCTTAGGGTATGTGGATAAAGTACCGCTGAGAATTCATCAAAGACACACGTTTTGTGCCTATATGTACATAACTTCACAACATATTTTAGCGGAACCGTTAAAATTGTTAAAAATAACCGACTGCTAAAATAGTATGATGCAGAATACCAAAATGTAGCAAAAATTTTGACGGGCCGCTAGTTGAACATAATTTTAGAGGCTGTTAAAATTAAGCAGGTTTTTAGAGAATAGACCTATAAATTAGTTAATTTAGATTCTTTATTTACATAATAAAATAATAGTAGATTGTGTTATTAGGATTAAAAGTGAGACTTTGTTTGATGAGCAATTAGTTTGCATAAAAAATTGCGAATCAAACAGACACTTTTAATCAGAATAACATATACCATTTTTTCTTCAACCGAAATAAATATGATGAATACATACATCTAAATACGATGAAGACAAGTTTTCGAAATGTAAAGCTCAGCGGGTAGTCAGCCATGACTTTTGTTTTGTTTACATATTTTTTTGTTCTGTGCTGTCAAGTAGCAAAATTGTATAAATATTCGCATTTGCATTTAAATTTTGATTTAAAATGTCTGGATTTGAAGAATCTGATTTACCATTTGATATTGAAGAAAGTACAAAAGAAATAGTGGTAAATTTATTGCCATCAAAATCGCGTGAAGTTTACGAGTGCGCATATAATCGTTTCATGGAATTATTTGCTATACAGGATTAAAAGTAATTTTAATACATGTAAGTAAAAGTGTTACCTAGCAATAGTTACATTTTTATACTAGTAACAAAAAGATTAACTTTTAAAACAAAAAAAACAGTATTAAAAGCATAGCCTTTTAATACGGTTGAAGAAAAAGATATTTATATTTTATCTTATGGAAATATAAATGGTGATTTTTTGACAAAAATTACATAAATATTAATAAGTGTTTACATTTTTGAAAAGTTTTCTTATTATCAGTATACAGTATGTCCCCGGATTGAGTTTACAAGAGGAAATAAAAATATTTTTGATTTTACGTAAAAATGCTATGGGAAGAAAAAAATTTGCTTGAATTAAAACGCATGTTTCAGTTATTAAAACTTTTAATTAATCTAAGGTTCTTTTATTATAACGTTTTTTCGTATCTTGTCCTCCTAATAATAGTTATTTCGTTGAATCTAACTTGATTTTAGTTAGCTTTGAAATATTGACAAATGGTTATTAATTCTGTGTGTATTTAAATTATTCCATTTGGTCTGGATAGAAATCTACCAATATTTTCAAAATAATTGTAAATTTAATACAAAATAAGGAAAAAATAATAATTTTGAAGGCAAAACAAATATAAAACATAATAACCCTTACATCATTGAAAAGAGAAAAAAATATTGATTTTTTTGAGACTAAAATCAGATACGGGTTCCATTTAAAAAAATATAAGTTTGTGTTATATCTCGAAAATTTACGGATATAAAAATTTATTTTGTACGCCACTGGTTAGTTAATAAAAATATCTATCTTTTATATTTGAAACGTTTTTCTCAATTATTAATAGTTTAGAAGTTATTTGAGAAAGAAAAAATCAACAATATTCAGTTTTTCGTCATTATCTAGTGCCCTATGAGAATTTTTTTGAAAAACAAAAGCACATCTGAGATGGCCTTCCAAAGGCGCACAAAAAGTTCCATTTAAGCGATATTGTATCTCTTATAGTTCTCGAGATCCCAATGGTGGCACTTCTAAATGGGACACACTGTAGATGATATATTCTTGTTAAGTATAGTAAAACATAGGAGTAGAAAGATATTGTTTCTTTTTACCTTCCGTCACCTTTAAATAAGGAAGGTATTGCCTTTGGTCAAATAATTCGATGGTGAGTTTTAAATGAATAAGCAGGTTTTAAGGTCCCTAGAATACGATTTTACTGGTTTTACGATAATGTCTGTGTGTGTGTGTGTGTGATAAATTTTTCTCCGACGATAACTCCTAAAATACAATTCTAAAAATTATGATTCTTTCGTATTCCTATTCCTTACAACCATATAAAGAGCTGATTAGATTTTGGTTATAATTGGTTAACCGGAAGTACCTACGCTTACTTGAAATTCTTAACAGTTTTTCTTGAAAAAACGCAATTAGATATCATTTTTCGACTGTTTATGTAATTATCAATATGAAAGAATATCTTATTCTGTATTCGGTTTGATTATACATTTTTCTCCATATTCAATGGATATAGAGTTATAGAGACCTTAACTTTCAAATATCTGACAGCTTTGCTAAAATTATGAAAACAGCAAATATATTCAAAAAATTCTAATTGACAAATGTCAGTGCCAAGTACAAAACCAAAGTGGAAAGTTATAGGATCAGAAAGTGATATAAGTGACAGAGTGTCCCTCGCAAGGAACTTATAATGCCGGGAGTACGAGAAAGGCCAAAGAGAAGATGGAAGGACTGTGTAGCAGAAGATTGAGCGAGGACCCCTAATAAAATAGGGATAAGTTGAAGAAGAAGGAAGTTAAGTGCAATTTACATAATGTACGTTGGTGTTATAATTTTATTGGATTTTAGAATTATTTCAAAGGAACTTTCGATATGGAATTTGTAAAAAATAGTGTGTACGTGTTACAATTTTACAGGATATATAGAATCTTTTTCAATGAACTTTTGGTATGGGATTTATACAAAATACATCGAATTGACGGAAGATTTTGTGCTGGCCACAACATGTTTTTTATTTTTTTCAGATTTTCATATACAAAAGTATAATAGGGTAATTTTTATATATGGATATTTTTTCTAAAATTAAAATACTTGATAACAATGTAAAGATTTCACTCTTCAAAATTATTACGATACCTATATAAAAATTAATTAATGTGTTACAAAATAGAATACGAACAGAATAGAATTTGAATCTAGCATCCCTAAATCCCGTTTTTTAGATCATTCCTGCAAAATCGGAGGCGCTGCGAACAGTGTATTTTATTTAATATTCAGTGATAGTGTAGATGGTCTATGCTTTGCACAAAAATATAAAATAGTATATTATGTGGCAAGTGTGTGAAGCTGGAATTTTTACATGAGGGTGGAGATTGCGACACGATCCGAAGGCGAGTGTTGCAAACCACCCGAATGTAAAATAGGTTTCACGCGTGTTACATACTATACTTTTTCTACGACCTTGCAATAAAATATATTTTTTCTTAACATTTTCATTCTTTTAACGTAAAGCCTCTGTATTATCGACTTGTGTAACCATGGTTACCAACGTTACGGGTGTTTAACAGCTTTGTTTTATTAAAATACAATTCAGTTTTAATATTTAAAATAATGAACGGTGCGTGAAATGTTACTTCACGCACTGTCTGCAAAAAATCAAACTTCACACATAAAAATTGATACGTGAAGTACTCACTTCACGCACTGGAGTAGAAAAAATACTTTATTTGTTACTCACTTGTAAATTTCATTTATTGATACCGCCCACTACTTTTGAAAATGAATGTTTACTGGTTACCAACATGTAAAATTGGTTGCTAACTTGTAAAAACTTTACAAGTTAGTTACCACGTTAGCAACGTTGTTGACATGTGTAAATAGTATATTACGTACCGTGAACTGTAAGTGATAGTTTATCGAGACCTAAAAAATCACTTACATTTCGAGGTTAGTAAGCTATTTTTTGCAATACCTGCGAAAATAGAAGAAAAAGATAAATAGGTTTCAAATTAACAGCTGTCAGATTGATGTCAAAAATAAAATTTGAATGATAGATGAGGCTGAGGGTGTCATGAATGTTTATGATGTGGTAAAAACTAAACATAGGAAAAAATTGTAAATAAACAATTCTTGAAAAATTGACGTTTGGCGAAGGTGTGAGGTTTTATTTGCAGCTTCTTTGAGTAAATAAATTAATAAGATGGATATAGAAGGAGCTGCCAGTGTTGCCTGTGCATCGCTTCTACCCGATAGATCGAGAAAGAGGTACGAAACCACTTATAATCTTTTTCGAGAGTGGTGCAACGGGAAGAAGGTGGATATTCATACCAGTGAGGCAGTTTTACTAGCATATTTTTTAGAAAGATCTACAAAAATTTCTTGCCCTTCGAGTTTATGGTGTGAATATTCGATGCTCCGGTCTACTATCACTCTAAACGATAATGTTGACATTTCTAAATACGCCAAATTAAAGGCATTTCTGAAGAAAAAAAAATGTTGGATACCGTCCCAAAAAGAGTGAAGTATTTACTATGAAAGATATTATAAAATTTTTGAACGAAGCGCCAGATGAAACGTTTCTAATCAAAAATGTTGTTGCTGTAATGGGCATTGCGGGAGCTTGCCGCAAAGACGAATTATGCAAGGTAGCTTTAGATGACATTTCAGATAAAGGTAGCATAATACTTATCAGAATACCAGATTCAAAAAATCACGGACCAAGAAGTTTCATCATCGTAGACAATGACAACGAAAAATAACACTGTCTGGAATTATTTAGAAAATATATGAGCCTACGACCCAAAAATTCAGATAATAAAAGATTTTTTCTTAGATATAAAAATGGGAAATGTGTTAACCAACCGGTTGGGAGAAACATTTTTGCTAAAATTCCTTCTGAAATTGCAGAATTTTTAAATTTGAAAAACGCAAAAATTTATACGGGACACTCATTTCGCAGAACCTCGGCCACACTTTTGGCTAACAGCGGAGTCGACATTATTGGGTTGAAAAGACATGGCGGCTGGAAGTCGTCGACAGTAGCAGAAAGTTATGTAGCAGAATCTTTGTCGAACAAAATTGAAGTGGCTAAGAAGATATTTCACAGAAGTGAAGAACATTGTGCATCCCACCAATATGATTCTATGGTGAATGTTCCAGTTACAGATGACATACCCAATAATGTGATGAGTGCCTCTCTCGATGATCCTGATTTAGGGAAATAAATAAAAATTTAACCTCAATTCTTACTGCTAATAATATAACTAATTGTTATTTTTCACATTACCGTAAATAAAAAAGATGCTTAAAAATTTTGTATTCAATTCTGTATACTACCTATTTGTAAAATAATAATAAAAAAATGCTTAAAATTTTGAATTCAATTCTGTATACATATTTGTAAAATGCTTGATAATAATTTGAATTTATTTTCCTGAAATTCTGCGTAACTAACAGCCATTATATTATATATTTAAGTGTTTTACTTACCATCCACTGTGGACGGTAAGTAAATGATGTAACCATGGAAACCAATTGTGCAATAAAAGTTCCACTTACTGTGTTTAAATTTTGTTATTAATGGGTAACTTACAGTACAGGTATTGCAAAAAATAAATAAAATGTCAAAAAATAATATATAAGTGCATAAGAAAAACTGTTAAGAACTTCAATTAAGGGTACTTCCGGTAGATCAATTATAACCAAAATCTAATCAGCTCTTTATATGGAAGTAAAGAAGAGGAATACGAAAAAAATATAAATTTTAGAATTTTAGTATTGGAGGTATTCTCGTAGAAAAAATTGTCATACACGGAAACACGCACACACACATACACACATCATCTTAAAAATAGTAAATTCTTATTCCAGGGACCCTAAAACGTGCTTATTCATTAAAAACTTACCACCGATTTTTTTGACCAGACAATACCTTCCTTACCTAATGGTGACGGAATGTAAAAATAGTAAGACATTAAACTTTGAAGGCATCACGGGAGCTAAATGAGCATTAATGCCTTCCCTTATAACACCCCTGGTATCTTAATTACGGTATTATTAAAATTATATTTGTATTATATTTCTTTAGATTTATATTTAGAAATATAGCATAGTATAAGTATAGAAGTTGTGATATAACTGTCACAATGAATCGTAATTAGAATTTTGTTAACAAATAACAAAAATACGATAAAATTCGGTAATAATATTGTAAGGGAATTGGAATACAATTGAATTCAGAGTATATGCAACAAAGAACTAAGTAAATTGGAACAAAGAAGTGTTAGTCTAATTGAATTAAAATTGAAAGTCTCGCGCGAGATAATTGAAAAGTTCACACTCAGCATTTTAATCACGATGATGAAAACCTCTGAATACTAAGCACTGAAATTTAAGAGCAATAAAAGCATTTCTCATTCTCTTCGAGATAATTTTATAATATTGTTGTTGTGTCGATTCATTCTCAATTTACCTCGCCGTTAGCACTGATCTTTTAAATCTGAATTAACTCATTATCAGATTTCATTTATTTTTGGCAACTAAATTATGTATTTAAATGTAAATGGTTCGGAGTGGAGCCCTTTATTGTACAAATAAAATACGCGTTTGAAATAATTTAGATAGAAAGGTAATTAATTTATTATAATTAATTTCTAGTTTATGGGTGGTATCATGTCTATTAATTTAAAATAAGCAATAAGCATGATCGAACTAAATTTTACTTTTCAGTTAATGCAAGTAGTGCGCGAAGTTAGCCAATTTCCTTCATCGCAGTGTAATTTTCTTTACCATTGCGCATGTGTCAACCGTCAGCTGATGTGTTTCTTAGTTGTCATTGGCAGTAACACACGTAGTAAATATAAACTGCGCAACCTTAATTATGTTCTATAAATGCTTCTCCGTAGTTTTAATAGTAATTTTAGTCATAGGTAATCGTAATGTTAATTTAGTTTGGTGTGCACAATTCCCCTTAACCCATTATTACAAACAGCAACACCCGAGGTTTTTCTACTTCGCAAAAATCATGAATCATATGCTTAGGCGTATTATGATGGATTATGCGACCTTGATTAAATATAAAAAATATGTATTATTAATATTAAATTAAAAATAACATATTTAAAAATTATTAAATATTAATACAAGTAACTACAGCTAAAAAGACAGGTCTGTATATACATATATATAAATATCTTTCATTCTTCGCAGCCGTGATGTCAAATTTTAATACAGTTATTCTCGAATTCATTTAATACCTAACAAATTAAAAAAGATAGATGTATATTATTTTTATCATTATAATGAGATATTCCACATGCTTCTTACGTTTAAAGTTTAAAGTCTACAGGGTTACAGAGTGCAGAATAATATATTAATGCAGATTAGGTTAGGGAAATAGGTCAGATATTTAATTTTTATATGTTATTTCATCGTGATTAGAATAAGTTGAGGGACTATGTATTCGGGGCGAGTTCATAATGATGAGAGCAAGAACTAATTATATACACCAGGGTCGAATTAGAGAAGGAATAACTCATAAACCGGTGGAGTTCCAGGAAGCTGATTTTTAAAAATACATTATTAAAATTTTTGAAACGGAAAGTATTATTCCTTTGTCGTTTTCTTTTCTTACAGAGCGGTACTCAATGGACATAGCTAATTCTGTCCTACTAACACACATTTATATTTCTTTGTTTCGTTGTCTTTTTACCTAAACTGTTGATATTCGCGCTGCGTTTTTCATAATGTGTATTTCCGCTTTTGTGTTCAGATGAACATGCCGTAGTCTCAAACTTGGTACGAGTTTGTATTGCAACATTCGCTACCAATCCAGTCTGAATATCATGTCGCTTGGCCTAAAAATATCACATTTTCTTTCATATTTTGATATACTTAGCCTGCAACGTTTTTTTTTTTATAAGTTTTGGTAAAATAAAAAAAAACATAACGGCCCATATTTGCGAATGTTGGTTTTGTTCTTTAGGTTATGTTAAGATATGTTTCGAAAAGTGGCAAGCTAAAATGTCCAAAAATATTGAGAAAAATAGCAAATGAAATGAAATCTTGTGCATTTCAGACAACTATTGTGAGATTCGAAGTCAAGCGACATGAAATTAACACAAGTTCGGAAGCGAATATTGCAATATAAACTCGTGCCGGTGTCGAGACCTCGGCGTCTTCAACATAAATAAGCTTCCAAACTACAGCATCTGGTATTTGGTGGGAGAGAGGGTAACCAAAAACTAGATATGTAATATGTGATCTCGTTGGAATGAGAAAGCTACTACAAACAGTAACAAATATTTTGGTTATTAACTCATAAAGTTCTTATATAAAATTCGTAAAGCGTAATTTTTATAAAAGATACTCCCTTTACAACTTATCTACACTGTCTTTCAAAAAATTTTCCCTTCCATCATCTTTCAGGTAAAGAAAGATATTGACTTTGGTCAAAAAATTCGATGATGAGATTTTAGGGCCCCTACCATATGATTTTACAATTTTTATGATGTATATGTATGAATGTATGTGTTATGTGACCGCGCACATTCGCGTATTGTGTATCGATAATTTCGTCTCCGATAACTCTAATACTACAGTTTCAAAAATTGTAATTGTTTCGTAATCCTCCTCTCAACCGAAAGTTCAATAATTTGAAGTTTTTAACAGTTTTTCTTGAAAAAACGAAGTGAAAAATCATTTTTTGTTTTTGTTATAAATATTAAAGAATATTTTAATCCTTTCTTACGTTCTGAATTATAATTAAAAAATTAAAACAGTTTTATAGTTATTTCCCGTGTTTCAAACAATAAATTTACTCTTTAGCATTGTTGGTTGTCTGTTGTCAGGGATATTAAATTTATATTTTTATACTTTTATGGGCGTTTTGCAAATTTGAGCTGATTCGTAGATTTGAGCGAAGATATTCATTCTTTTGCTGATCGTCGATGTAGTTACATCTCAGTGTTGGTTATTATTTATCAGTAATTGATTTTGCATTGTTAGATAAATTTTAACATGCCCGTTATTTGGGGATTTGACTGAGAAAAGTAGCTGAGAGAAATATTGTTCACGCGGAATTTACTGTACTTCGATCATTGAAATACAACAAGCCGCCTATCATCTTAAATATATATTTTATTTATAATGATTAGCCCGGTTGTAGAAGTATTTAGTTAGTATTTTGGTATTAATATTCTGATTATTGTGAATTTATAAATTAGTTAACAACTACAAAATTTATAAATTAGTAAAAGCAACGTATAACTCATATTTTTCGACCTGTCAACTGGCAATGCTAAATGAGTTCTCATTTCAGGTTTTTTTTTTTCTGTTATATTGCTTTATTGCAAACCATTTCACGGTGATACATTGTTGGATCCATATGGTTGGATCGGGATTTTCGAGAGTAAACATTTTGGTGGAGGATTTTATAGAGAGTTGGATTACTGAAACCTTGTGTTTAAAGCGGAAGTTATTTTACGCCAGTTTGGATAAGTTACAACACGTCATTACCACACTACTACGTTACTACCGCCCACTACTTCATCCCGCAACTTTTCAAATAATATGCAGATACGCTCCATTTTGATTTCTTTATTTATTTGAATTTAAAGTTTATTGAATTTAAATTGTTCTTTGGTTATATGTTTTGCCACAATTTCGAATCTTAGAAACCCTATTTATTATTGTTTTATATTTTTATGTACTAGCTAACGCGAGTTTCAGAATTTTTATTGTGATAATTTCTCATTTAGGGTTCGTTTCGGTCTAGGAAGGGTTAGTACTGTGTTCACTTTATTTTTTTATTATGTTACGTTCGCACTACTCTGATTGGTTGACCAACCCGTATTGCGCCTATTTTATACACTTTATTTTCCTAAATTATCATTATTTTATTACTAATATCTCGTATGAGTTATAATATTGCATTCTTATTTTTATTATTGCCAATTATTTAATTTTGCCACTATTTAGTTTCTGTAGTATTGTTGTTAATATTATTATCATTATAATACATTTTATATTTTAAACATACAAACGAAGCTTTATCTATTTATTGAATTATATTAATGACCAAAGGCATTATTGTCGTTTAACACCCGTGGTGCCTTCAACGTTTTATGTCTTACTAGAAATTCTTAATAAACATTTTGTCTGACTAGAATTTTTCAAACAAAAATAATAAATCACAAAATTTTAATACAACTTACAAAGTAGCCTGTGAATGCGGTATCTAGGCAGTATTTTGTTTCTGTAAACAAAGCATTTTTTCAAACAAAAAATATATTTCTTGTGGTATTTTTCTGTCAATATGGACGAGCAATGTTATTGCTAAGAATAAGAAGTATGCTGGTTTGTATTTGTGATGAAACAAATATAATTATAAACGACTACAATTCACAATGCTTCTTAACCTTAACTGCACTTTATGTTAGTATCAGTATTATTAATCTCAGTTTGTTGTCAACATTACCATAGCAACTTAATACGCCGTAGGGTATTATTTACTCAATAACGGACCTAATGTTGAGGTTGTTATAAAACAATAACATACTAGTAAGACATAAATAATATAATATAATATAATATATATATATATATATATATATATATATATATATATATATATATATATACCATAAATAATATAATAAACAACTATTGTGTTGCCCTTTATATATTTCAAATATTTAGTTTATTTTTGTTATTTGTATATTTGCAAATCACACTAACTCACTCTCGACCCCACTGTCCAAAAGCTGGCGGCCGCATTTCTGAAGAATTAGGGTACGTTATACTTGCCCTTTTTAGTAAAACCATTAAAGTTGCTACAGCACATGGCACTCTATTCGATTTGATTGCATTTTATACTTCATGTTCAAAGGATGTAGAGTTACAGAATTATAAACCAATTAAATTTTATATATCAGCCAGCTATACTATAATCATGGAAATGACTTCTATAATTCTAATTGCCAGATGTCAGTGTCAGGAGCAATTTACATGGTTTGTTTGTGTTATAATTTTACTGGATATAAAGGATATTTTGCAAGATTTCAGATTGTGTTCCTAAATAGCAATAACGATTTATGTAGGTGAAGTTAATCAATGTAAATTGTTTAGGTATAATTGAATGAAACTTTTATGTTATTTTTTTGTTTTTTCTACTTTCAAAAGTAATTTAAATATATGAGAAATGTTTTCTTTGCGCCATAATTTAAAATTCCTTTGGAAACTTGTTGGGGTTGGATTCAACTCTTGTTTTAAAGTTTTAATAAATTTTTAGCAATTTTTTTTGTTCTTTCCAAGTTCTATACTGCATCTCTGATTAATATGTCTACATTATAAACTTATAAGTTATGATTAAAGTCTGTTTTATATTTGTCTTTACATTGAGTTTAAAAAAAATCTGATGTGGCTAACACATTACCTACCTTCAATTCTATGTGTTTTGTACAAATTCCGTACCAAAAGTTCCTTGGAAAAGATTTTATATATCTAATAAAATGGAACATATACTATTTTCTA
Organism: Ophonus ardosiacus; assembly: GCA_943142095.1. NCBI lineage: Eukaryota > Metazoa > Arthropoda > Insecta > Coleoptera > Carabidae > Ophonus > Ophonus ardosiacus. The sequence continues at coordinate 66,089,739 of OW964823.1, forward strand.
CAAATTCCACGCCGAAAGTTCCTTGGAAAAGATCCTATAAATCCAACAAAATTATAACACAAACATGCACTATGTAAATTGCACATTGCACTTGACACTAACATCTGTCAATTAGAATTATTTGAATATATCAGCTGTTTCCATGATTATAGCAAAGCTGGCTGAATTATGAAAGTTAGTCTCTTTATAATTCTTTAACTCTATATCTATTAATATGAAGGAAAATATATAATCAAACCGTATAGACAATAAGTTATTCTTTCATATTGAGAATTACAAAATGTCAAAAAATTATATTGAACTGCCGGTTTTTTCAAGAAAAACTGTTAAGAACTTTAAATAAGGGCTATTTCTATTGGCCAATTATAACCAAAATCTAATCTAATCATATGAATGTAAAGAAGAGGAAAACGAAAGAATTAGAATTTTTAGATTTGTAGTATTAGAGTTATCGTCAGAAATATTTTTGTCACACACAGGCTCATTCACACACACAGATATCATCGTAAAACTATTAAAATCGTATTCTAGTGACCTTAAAAGTACTTATTCCTTAAAAACTTATTACCGAATTTTTTGACCAAAGACAATTCTTATCTTACTTAAAGGTGGCGGCAGGTAACAACAATAGCGATTGTCAATTTTTGCGTCAATTTTAAGCCACTTAAGCTAGAATATTCTATATTAACTTCAATTTTTTAATATTATCTAGTAATTTCAATAACACATCAACATGTCAATTCATTTAGGTAATAACTGTTACAGGTCAACGCCATGAATTATATGAAAAAAAAATTAGGTTGATTAAATTTGATCAATATATATCAAATTTTTAGTTCAATTTTTAGAACTTGGCCAAGTTCTTAAAATTGATGGAAAAAGTAAAGTGACAAATTTAAAACACTCATAACATAATTACTGTAATTGAACGCATATATACATTTAAATTTACTGTAATAGGTAGAGAATTTGTATTTTAAGCTTTACGGAGTCTACACAAAGAAAAAGATTTATTTGACGTTATGCAGGCAGATTAAATATAAATATGAATTAATTATTGAAAATGGAGTAACAAATATATGTTTCCCAGTAATAAATAATTTCTTCCATTCCCGACATAACTGCATACCTGAATTAATATTGCTTCAACATTCACCAATAATAAATACCAAGTTAACTAAATCGTCTTTTATAAAATTCATTTTTATAAAAACAAACTAAATGAATTATGAAGCAAAGCTGATAAATTAAGTGAGAAATATAATTATTAGAAATATGACAGCAACTAATCTGATTGTTTTAAAAGGGAATTCATGGCATACTTCCTATGTGATTATTTATTTAAAACAATTACATTTTCAATATTTTGAAAATTTAACAAAAAATTTCAATTTACATTTGAACACATGGTTTACAGTGGGTTCTTTAATGTTCCAGGCAGACATGTTTTTGGCAGGTTATGCAAATTGTTTTTTGATCTGGGGCAGATGTGACACCTTTTTTTGGGTTGGCCCAGACACTGCAAGTGTGTCGACGATCATTGCCTCGTCAAAGTGGGTTTGCTTTTGAAGTTAATGGTGCGCTGTACTACTAAAATGATTATACCTTCAAACATTATCATAGAAAAATAATAATAATGGGCATTTATATATCTCAAAACTATGACAAGAGAATAATTTGGGGGTAGGACTCTGGAAAAAAAGTATATGAAAATTACAATACTTTAAATTCCGTTGGCGTCATATGGCGCACGCGAGTACTTGGAGGATATAAATATACAGCTTGGCGCGCTTAAGACGAATTGTGATGGACATACCCGGTTTACGCTAAATGTTTTATCATCTAGGGGGCCACATTTAATTAATATTTTTGTTTTTATTTTAATTCACTAATCTCACCCCCACCATTCTTAACTTTTAAATCTTAAATGGCAATATACCCCTTGTGACATATCAAATGAAAACTCGTGAAAAATGCTATACAGCAGACAAAATAAATTGATATTTGAATAAACCGTTTTAAAGTTAGAAACAATTTTGTATGCAACTACATATTCTTTAAAATCTTTCACTCAACAGTATTTCAGAGCGTGTATTCCTTAATTTTTTTCATCATTTGTAGAGTTTGATCAAAATCATATTCCTTTATCAACGGTGGTGAGAGGTAAAAATAATATTACGGTAAAATAACTGTATGTGGAATGTATTTTAAACAATAAAATATTATGTCTGTTATAAATACCAGAATATATTTCAACCTGCGCGAATGGTATAACCGAATTGAAAAAATGTATCATAATTTACTTTTGTTTTATAGTTTTCTATAAGCGTTTTAAAATGTATTATTTTCTATAACACAAAAAATAAAAATAAATTTAACTAGTAATATTCGGAAAATGATATAATTATGTGAGTTCTCTTCATGGATGGAAAACTTAACGTAACGATACCCGATAACATTATTATAATATTCCAATTTTTTTAAATAACGTTACTTATTAATAAATAACGTTAACGTAACTATTCACTATGTTATACCTGTTTTAAAATTTATAAGATTTTTGCCGTTGAATATATAATTTGAGAAAAATTGTTACTTTAACGTTATGATTGGAAATATGAAATTAACCAGAGCACATTTTATTTAATCATGATTTATAATTTGACAATTTTGACAGATTTAATTTGGCCTGATATTAATTTAACATTTTTAATCCAACCACCCCCCCCCTCCCCCCCCCTTCACAAATAATTAGTTAAACAGCATTCCAAAAGAAGATTGGAAGCTTACAATTTGTACAGGCGTTTACATAACTACAAGTTTTAGTGAAGTATAAAAACTAATTAAGTATAAAAAGAAAGTTCTTGCTATTAGTTGATCGTTGAGTCCGTTAACCAATGTTGTTTCTATTACCTGCTATGATGACAAGAAGAGTATAAACGAAAACATATGTCGGTATATACGAGTACATAAATTTGCAGTACAGCTAAAATAGATGTTATTTACCACAGCCTATCTAACACATAATCACCACTCCCTATAAATTAATATTTCGTTTTATTTATTTCTTCTTCTAGCGACAAAGTATACCAAAAAAGTTATCTACAATTTTCTCAGCAAGCCATTTATCAAAGGCATTTTTTTTTAATTTTCCGTCTTTATCTCACGCTTTTTCAGGAATGGAAAACTTGGAATCTCATAACACAATTTAACATACAACATTTATTTTTCTAACATTGGAGGCTATTTTCTCCAGTATACATGAAGATGTGCTCTTAAATGTTGCTTGTTAGTTTGTAGTCGTAATCATTGCAACGCGATTAAATCTGTTGTGAATTGTCTTCAATGTGCTTAATGTTAATTATTTTTGCAACAAGAGTAAAAGGTATTGTTGTTATCACAAATAAGAAAGTTGACAGGACAAGCCGTATTTTACGCGAGTTAATTACAATAGTATATCTACTCTGTTTCAATTTCTAGAATTTATCAAGTGAAATGACTAACCTTTCCTGGAACAGTTACGTATGTAACAAGTGAATTATAACTTTCAATGAGAAGGAAAACTTGCCGCACGAGGTGAGTGTTCAATATATTTGAGTATAAAAAAGTACTTATAGTAATATATACTTACAATAGATGGAAATAGGAGAATCAGGTAATGTATGTCCTAACCTTGTTACCGTGATAGGTAATTCTCATAACTTGTTATGGCTCTGTTACTTGATTTTGTTGCTTTCGTACGACTTGCTAAATTGCAAAATCCTTTGTCCTTAATACCTTTTTCTGAATGCTGAAAAAATCGTATAATGTCCTACAATTTGAACAAAAGTAGAACATAAAAAGTAAAACTTTTCACATTGTTCTTGAACTTTTAATTGAAAATATTACTTCTATCAACATGTGCAATGGAATAAAAACCTGTAATAAAGATAACATTCCTGCTTTATTTTGTATCATTTATGTACAATGCAAAGAGTTTTTAAATCGTTGTTCATTATAGGTAAGAAGAGATAACAAATATCTTTCCAAAATAACTTTTCTCCCATTTTCCACAAAAATCTATACTATAATAATTATTTATGTAATTTTGTACTACAATCAAACCTGTCTAAGCCCAAAACGTGAATATAATTCCAGGTTGAGTCGGTTTCTGGCTTCTATATGGATCTCCTTTAAGACGGAAAACAAACTTCTACATAACGGAAATAATTTTTATTTGATATTTTAATTATGATTTGGAACAATAGTATTTTTATAAACGTAACTATAATACTGTAGTACATAACACTAATAACGTAATAATACACTAATAAAAATTTAATATTTATTCAAGGTGTATTTATCGGTCTTTTTTTTTCTAATAACTCGATTGTTTTAAATATTATGGAAAAAAGTCCAAGAAAGTTGATTTTAAATTAAAATGTCTATAAATCTGCAATGTAAGCTTATCTGCCGATTGTTCCATTTTACGCTATAGTGCATAGCTTTATATTTTCAAATGGAATACCTACAAATTTGTTCAAATTTGAAAAGTACATGAAGTTGGCTATCCATTAGTAAAAAATAATCACACATATTTTATTTAATTAAAAACTACAATAGGGGCTGATTCAATATTGCATTTTAAATAAATGCAGAAGGCTTATTTTAATATCGACTACTATAAGGACAGAATATTTACAAACATGCTGACGATTATATTTTGACCACGAAGATTATGCACTGCACTATAGGGATGCAATTTAACCAAACATTGTTACTTAAACATCATGTTATCAATGGCGCACCCAGGGGGTACAAGTGTGCACTTGCACCCCCTTTGAAGTGGAGGCTCGTAAATATGTTATTCTTTGTTTCGGAGTTAGAATGATATATTCTAGCACGCTTATTGGTGTAAAAATGTGCTTCATACTTAAACAATTTTTAGTGATATTTTGCTTACTGAATTTGGTGTGACTGCATAAAAAAAATATCTAAGGAAAGGACAAAATAATCATTGTTATTAAACCTAACTATTGTACCAAAAATATTCTTTAATGGAAATTGACAACTCTTTATAAATGAATAATATAAACGAAAGCAGAAACAGAGAAAATAATAGGTATATAAAACATTTGTTAGAGCTATTCAAGATCTCGTTCGTTCGCCCATTCGCTTCAGTGAGTCAATATTGCTTTTACTCTCGCTAAGAAAGGTATTGGATTTATGGTAAAAATCGCATAGGTGTCCGTATTTTAGTGTACGTTTTAATGTCACTAGAATCCGATTTTATCATTTTTACAATGATGTCTCTCTCTCTCTCTCTCTCTCTCTGTCTGTGTGTGTGTGTGTGTGTGGATATACATATATATGTATATGTATATATGTATCTGGATGTTGCAAGGACGGTTTCTCAAATTCTATAACTAAAGACCAATTTAACTATGTATTCCTGAATTTGACACTAATAAGAAGAGAGAGAAATATTCTAAATATTATTTTTTGGAAATTTATGTTACTACAAATATTAAAAAATATAAAATTCTCTATCTAATACATTTATCATTTTTATTATATCTTCTATATAGTTAGAGATAGAGAAATATAAATATATTAAATAATCCGTCGTAATGAACTCCATGGAAACCAGTTGACAAAATATGTTTGTAATTGACAGAAAAATGTGAGTGAATGCTTTTTCTGGGAAGTACATCTAATATTTCTTATTTTATTGTTAATTATAGATACATATATTACATATACTCATCAAAAATACCGCCAAGCTCGTCAATGAATTGGAAGAATCTCGAACATTTAGAAGAAGAGGAAACTTATTCATAGAATGAATTAAAAAATATATGAATAATAGATGTAATTAGAATTTTTTATGTTTACAATATGTATACTTTTATAGTCAAATATGGAAATGGCCAGAGATCTTGTGCTGACCACAATAGATTTTTATTAAATTTGTTTTGAATGTGTATACGCTGTTATAGGTAATGTTTAATATTTATCATTTTTCTAATAGATATATGTTTAATTTAAGTATTCAGTATTTAATATATTCAATAAGCGCTTATAAAAAAATATAATTTTAGATTTGTCTTTTTTATAGTGCACCCTATTCAATCTTGTTGAGAATAAAGTTTAAACAGGAGTCACTGTATTGGTTTTAATCTAAGATTAAATAAGCTAAGTTCAAATTAAGATTAAGGCTGATCATCTACTAGAAACGTATTAGACTGACTGGGAGGTTGCCCAATATACGGCCAATTAGGTCGTCCAATGTAAATTTTCGATTTTTCTTTTTAATTTACTGGACCTCTTTGAAATCTTAAAATATATACCAGTATATGTATGTCTCCAATGTTAGAGTTAATAAAACTGAACAGAATTTCAATATTTTCTGCTTTCATCTGCATTGTTGTGCTATTATTTTACTTATCAATACATTGTACTCAGTAGATAAGATAGCGTATGCACCACTTCCGACAACTCATTTATTGGAATCAAAGGCTTGTCATAAACACTGTACACTTCACGAGAAATGGTAATTTCTGGATTTGATTTGTCACGTAACATTTTAATCTCAAATTTGCAAAATACGCAGTCGACAATATCACAAGTAAATGGAAAGAAAACACAAAAACACATCATTTTATTAAATTCATAATAGGGCTTTAATGTGTTTAAGTTTTCAAACTTTCACATTTGCTCTGCCACTGTCATGCATATTTTAAATTGTTTTCTCAAACTTTGTATACGAAATTTGTTAAAACTAAATTTTCAGAAATCTTTCCATAGAATTTTAAGGAAATAAATTTAAATCCCTTTTTAGCATATTTATATTGAATACAAAAAATGTTTTCCTGCAAGTTTTGGATAGTTAACCAGAAAAATTTTCTTTAAGTGATCTTAAAATAAATTAATCTTAAGATGTACCTATTTGGGTTTAAGTTATTGTGCATTATGGATAGATTATTCGCCAATAGTTCAAAATAAGGTCGATCGCAAAGAACTATAAGTTAAATTGCAATTATTTGTAATTCTCAAATTCGTACTTTAAATACAGCGTGTTTCTAAAATACGTCGACACAGATTCTAAAATTCATTTTAAACTAAATTTCTGGTAAATTTATCCCCGATCTCGGCTCTTTAAGGAGTACCAAAATGACCCTACAGATATAGATTTTGATTTCTAATTTGAAAATGATTATAGATAGAATTATAAAAAAAAAATATATCAAAAAGTTTTTATTCTTGGAATAGCACATATGTTTATATGACATTTTTACTCAAAATGACATGTGGAATAAACTTTTAAATTTTATTGCACAAGAAAAATGCTGATATAACCAAAAATTTGTTTTTTATTATCTCGAGAACTAAGCATATTTTATCGAATAACAGTACTTTTTTTATAGAATTAAAAGGACTTTCAAATGAAGTCAAAAAATTGATTTTATTCTAAGAATAAAAAAGTTTCTATTGTTTTTATCTTCCACCGCCGCTCATTAATCAATAGGATCATTTCGCATATTTTAAATTTTTGCTTAACTGAAAGAAAATGAAAAAAATACCGCCTCTTTTTTCTTTTTAATTTTTTTTTTGCGCTAGAATAAGCCAGAGAAGTTTTCCGCCAAACGGTGCCATTGGAAACACCTCCCATATCTTCGTGGCGTTAGAGGCTTCATTTGTACCCATAAAATAGTCTCATCTTTTACCTTATTTTATAAGCTTCTAAATTATGTATAACAAGTCTACATTCTGTTGATGTAAGCATGAAAACAATAGGAATTATTATTTTTTTGGGATAAAAAAATTATATAAAAAAACATGAAAAAATCAATTACAAATCACCATTTTTTATTTTGATCCTGCATCTATTAATAAAATTATCAAAAAATGCCAACTATTTTTAGATTACTTAGTTAATTTTTTTATCGGCAATGTAGTTTTGACACAGATCAAAAAATGTCATATATAAATTAGAAAAATTAGTGAAATATAGAAAATAACATTATATATAAACAAATGATGATCCATAATTAATATTTTTATTTATTTTCATGATATGTTGCCATTAAAAAAATTATGTTCGTTATATCTTGAGAATTATAAAGTTCTAAAAAATCTAATTGCACCACGTTATTCTAAGTAAAGACCATATAAAAATTATCTAAACATTGTTTCTTTATCCTTTATAATAAGCGAGAAATGAGGTATTTTCAAAATAAGAGAAAATCAAGTAACTGAGAAACAAAAGATAATCGAAAATTTATGTGGTCTCAAAAAGTTGACCCATAAAGGCTTACATCAATTTTCGGTAGTTTTTCCTATAAGAAACTCGACTTTGTTCCATCCTGCACATATGTTTATGGTGTAGGCATTTGAATTTACTCCTTCTAAATAATTTAAAAAAGGATTGCAGGATAAATAAAATTTACATAAAACAACTCATAATCTTATAAAATATCCCATCGGAAGTTAATGAGATGAAATGTAATAAGTCAGACATACTCATTGGGTAATGTAGACAAAAAAAATAATACATGATTAAAGAATATGTAAATTCTAGTTTTAAACAAAATAATCTTATAGGATTTCTCAAATCATCATTTAGAAAATATGTAAGTACAATTGCATTGGAGAATTAAAAACCTTTCACTTAGCCAACAAATTTCTTAATATGATTTGCTTGAAAAATTTAGAATTCAGGAAAACTGAAAATTCCATGGAAAACATTTTTAGTGAGCAAATAAATGTAACTAATTTACTACTTCTTAACATTTTTGGGTATACATAGCTGTTAATTGTATATTATTATAAATATTGTTATGAATATGCAATAGATTTTGACACACAAGCGCCAGTTTGAGGGACCATTCGGCTAAAAAATGAGGTATATGGCCTTGTCGATAAAATAAGCCCCAGTAATTGTTAAAGCTTTATAAATTAACTGTAAATTATCTATTAATAGTCATTTACAACACAATTTCGTAAAGTTAGATTTTAGTCAAGAATGGGGCAGAATTAAACCCATGAGTGACTAAAGATGCTTTATGTATGTGTTGTGACACATGAGAAAAACGGCTACTAACCGTATCACACACACAAGTTGAGCACCGGTAACTCACGGGTTTCGAGCGGCAGCTGAGGTCGGGGTTCGAATAATAATTTTGTGGTAGATGGTAGCCCAACTGACAAAAATAACCCAGGCCAATGCCTGTGCAACACTTTGAATACCACAAATTTACTTTTTGTGGCGCCAACACCTTGAAAAGATGTGCTGGAGAGGAAACACAAACAAATAAAATGTAAAGTTTAATTTAGAAAAAAAAAAAAATACAATTTTGAATATAAAAACTTTTTGTAATAAAAAAATGGCAAAAACTATTCCAGAACTGGAGGCAGTACAGAGAGTCTCGTAGCTAACGCTGGTGGCACTGAGCCCTTGGCCCAGACGTGGAGCAACGGACAGGCACATCTCCTTCGGGGAGCTCAACGATGACTGTCCTAAATGGAGCAGCAACGACAAAGTGGAGGTAAACCTCGGTCGCTGTGTTCGGCGAAAAGTACACCCTATATTGGGGTTTGTTTGCTCCCTGGTGATCAGCCAGTTCGTCGAAGGACAGTATGCTGCCTCTCGAAGGTCTATGGAGGAACTCGTCTTACTTTTCGATGTCCAATGTTCAATGAGGTTACAATGTCCAGACCAAGAGCCAGTCCGACCACCACGGCTTACTTCCCTACAAAAATAAACTCCGCAGTATATGGTACACAAGGAGTTACAACAACACCTGAAGGGTGTGGATACGGTACAATAATCATACAAACATACTCCTGTACTCCAACCGGACGTTATACAAGTAAAAAAAAATATAATTTAAGTTGGCAAAAGTTGAACAATTTAAAAAAGCTAAAACATAAAAGAACGTCACAAATTAGGGCAAGAGTAAAGGGTATGACTACAGTCCAAAAGAAAAATTTAATTAACGCTCGTATAAAACCCAAATATCATTTTTTCCGCCAAGACTCGCAACAAATCAAAACAACGGGGCCGTCCCAAAACATTTAAATCGCGAAAAACAAAATAGGTGCCGAAAAAATAATTTTACTAAAACAAGACTTTGACCTCACGCTCAACTAAATTTACAATCCTGATGGTCAAATTTTTCCCGCTGAGGATCGCAACAAATTAAAACAACGGGGCCATACCCAAAACAAGATGGCCGTCAATCGCATCATTTACACCACGTTCACACAGGATAAGGACAGGGTGGTGAAGGGGTAAAATTTTAAGCCGTAATTACAACAAACAAAATACTAGAGCAAAAATTGAAAGTGTCTACGTGACACTGCGATAACCACAGCCAACTGTTAATAGGCTCAATTAAAATTTAAACAGAATATTACAAAAATGAAAAATACAAAAAATATAGAGGTGCGATGACGAGGGGAAACTGGAACTACAAGGTAAAGTAGTTTAAAGTACTTTAATACTACGATACTTTCAACTACAAAAAAAATCATAAATTTTAACAAAAATTTAACATCCAAATAAGTCGAAAGAAAATTTCATAGAATTTCGAAGCACAGAAACAGGCACTGCTAGATATGAGCTCGTGAACAAAATTAGGGCAAACCAGAAAACGGTGAGCATTGTAACAGCTAATATTCTCACAAAAAAAAATTGGCTAAAATGAAACAATAAACTGTAAAGGATAGTAACTCGAACCAGAGATCCACGGTTATTCACAACAACACGTGGTCCATAAAAAATACTAATAATCTCAACAACTAATTCATCAAAAATAAAAAAATGCGTTTCGAGTACTCACCCATACAGTGATTGTAGACTCAGCAAACAACACCCAAAATATCAATATAAAATTTGGAATACAGAAGCAAAACGAAAACTCAAATCTAACACTCAAAGTTTCTGGCTAAGACGCAAAAAAAAAACTTAAACGCTCACGGCGTGCTCACCAAGCGCGCTCACTAAGAGACCGATTGCGCGCCATGCCTCGCTTTTTATAACAAACTATCGTAAAATGTGTGAATTAATTTGACGAAATTTTCAAAGCAAACAACTGTAATAACTCAAAATAAATTTTGAAAATACAATTAAATAAAGACAGTAACTGAAATAAAACCAAAATAGCGTCAGTAACAATTGAATAAAAAAATATAGTATTAAAATATTTTAACTGCGGTGACAGAGTGAAATAACTGCAAATAAATAAACAGTTGAACAAAGGTTTTACCGTGTTACTTTGCGCTCTGAGTACCATTACAAAAAGTTGCTCGGTAGATTTTAGTGATTTAGTCATTTTTGGGACGATCTAAACCAGAGACGTTGCGAAACGTCACAGTGTATCGTACAATATTTTATGTACAATAGAATCCAAAAATAAATATAAAAAAAAAATTATGTATGAATTAGGATGACAATATTAAATGAAAAGTTTGCCATGTTAACAAAATATTCACCTGCTTTTTGCAAATTTAGCGCGTTTAAACATGTTATTCACTCTTTGCTCGGCAATCCGCACTACATTAGATAAACGTAATTTTATTAGTCCAAAAGTAAGGGTTTATTCCATAAAAGGTTATAAAAATTGCAAGTTTTGCCCTGGGGGGCCTTCGGAAAGAACCGCCAACTTGGGAAAAAAGGCGCAAAAAAGCGGTTTTTTTCCAAATATTTCTTCTTTTATTTGCATTAAAGCAAAACTAGTTATTTTTCAATTTGTTGAGAATAAAATTCCCTATAACTTTCAACCAATACATTTTTTCTATAACCAATAGATAGCGAGTTCAAACAGAGCAAATTTTTGAAAATATCCATAATGCTTCATTGAGATTTAGATCATATTTTATTAAATATATTTTTAATTTTTTTATAAATTACTTATTTTTATTCATTAATTATTATTATTTAACTATTATACATACATACTATTTATTGTTTATTGTTTTATTTTCATTCTAAAGCCGTTTTATAGTCCAGGATATTTATGATTTTACCTCAAAGTAATTACAAGAAAAGCTTCTAAACGGAATCCTAACCAGAAAATGCTCTAAATAACATATCAAAAATTTCCGGAATTCGGAGCACGGGAACCTCCCGCTAATTAGAAAAAATGGCGGCATATTTATGTTTTTGGCCATTTGCTCAAAACAATTATGAAAGATATTTAAATTACTCAAAAACAAACAATATTACGTATTTAATACTTAGTTCAATAAGTTTCACTATTTATAACAGTTTACATTCGTCGTTGCATAGAAAGAAGTAAATTATTGATGACTTTTTTATAATAATTGTCAACATTTTTCTGTAATTTTTTATTTTATCATCCACCGCTCTGATCTTGTTAAGATACGATAACGCGGTTTGAAATTTTGAATTCAACATAAAATTCTCTTTCATATCCTGTATTACGCGATTATTGACGATGTACGATTTGCAACTTACTAATAACTTAAACAACATGAAATCCCTCTAAAATTTTGAACATCTGTAAATCGACTTTGTTACCATTTTCTCAATCAAAATTTTAACACGATTAAAGATAAACTCTAAAATTTTGAACATCTGTAAATCGACTTTGTTCCTAATTTCTCAATCAAAATTTCATCACGATTAAAGATAACCAATATTAAGTACTTATTACGTGCAAAGTGGTTGATGAGAAATTGAGAAATAAGCCGATATTTAGATGTTTAAAATTTTAGAGGAATTTCTGTGAGTATAATTTGTTAGTAATTCGCAAATTACACATCGGAAAAAATTGTGTAATACTTTATATGAAAGAGAATTTCATGCTGAATTCAAATTTTTAAACCGCGTTATCGTATCTTTAACAAGATCAGAGTGGTGGATAAAAAAAAATAAAAAATGCAGGAAAACGTTGACAATTATAAAAAAGTCATCAATAATGTACTTCTTTCGATGCTGTGATGAATGTAAACTGTCATATATAAGGTAGAGAAACCTATTAGACTAAGTATTAAATACGTAGTATTGTTTGTTTTTTTGAGTAATTTAAATATCTTTCATAATTGTTTTGAGCAAATGGCTAAAAACATAAATATGCCGCCATGTTTCCCAATTGGTGGGAGGTTCCCGTGCTCCGATTTCCGGAATTTTTTATATGTTATTCAGCACATTTTCTGGATGGGATTCCGTTTAAAAGCTTTTCTTGTAATTACTTTGAGGTAAAATCATAAATTTCCTGGACTATAAAACGTCTGTAGAATGAAACTGAAACAATAAACAATAATTAACGAATATATATATATATATATATATATATATATATATATATATATATATATATATAGGTGAAAGGTAATTACGACTGTAATTAGTTAAGGAAACTGGATAGTGGGTTTGACAGTCAATTTGTAGGCTTAAGTGTAGTACACTCTTTTTAATTTGTCAAGCTTTCGGTTATATTTTTAACTATCCTCAGGACACTGTAATACAATAATGAAATACGTACAATTTGTTTAAGAATTAAATTTGGTTTTTAGTACTCACATTAGTTTTGTAGAATATACAGCATTTACAAACATGTAATTTTGAACATGCACACGCGCATGGTTTAGTAAAATAAGTCGAAATAACTGAATTACATAATAAAATTTTTGGCCAAAATAGTTATCACAGTAAAATTGATAAATTACAAACTAATAAAGTAGACAATTTTGTTAAAATAATGTTAAACTTTTATAATTGTGCACAAGTTGTCGAAGTAAACACGTGTACACCATTTTATGAAAATTTAACTGTCAAAAAAATCCACTAAAACATAGAAATAGTAGTTCCTAAAAATTGTGCGTTCAGTAGTTTCATGTTATTTAGTAGTAAATAAACAAAGGAATGTTTTTATTTTTTTTTTAATTTAACCCGGATCTAGGTGTGGTGGATTGTGAATATTATTTGACAATTTTAACAGGTAAGTGTATATATGGCTCAGTCCATCAATATCTGTCCGTTTGTTTATGGGGTTTTCGGTATTTTTGATATGAATCATTTCTAGAAATGTTCGTTTTAATACGTTTAATAAATACAAACACAAAATGTTATACGATCAAGCTGAAATATTAGATAAAGAACAAAATTTATTTTGAGATTCTTACGTAAGATTTCAAAAGTTAACATAATAAACGAATTTTTATATCAATTTTATATTTGAACATTGTCAATAATTTTGTAAAATTTTGTAACGTTCCATTTTTAAAAGTAAAATAAAATTGCGAAAGTTCAAATGACGAAGCAACAACCAGAAAAAAGTTAAATGTAAGAAAAAATTAAAATGTTACAAAATTTTACAAAATCTTGTTATTTTATCTTATGCACAATGTTCAAATATAAAATTGATATCAAAATTCGTTTATTATGTTAACTTTTGAAATCTTACGTAAGAATCTCAAATTAATAATCCTTTCAAATAAACCGAAAGCTTGACTTTTATTAAAAAGAGTGTCAAAATTCTTTCTGCCCACTGAATTTCCATTTGACTGTAATCCCGCTTTAAAATTTGTCTACTCGACCAGTCGGGAGTACTCCCACATCTATATATATATATATATATATATATATATATATATATATATATATATATATATTAACTAATCAGTAACGTAGAATAACACCACATTTTGGAATCCAATTTCGTTTAACTCATAAGAAAACCGTGAGAATCAGTGTTATCAGTTCGCCTTAGAGCAATGTAGGAAAATACGTAGTTTTTAGAGTTAGTGTGCATCTAGGTATTGTACAAACCAGTTGTAGTTAACTAATCCCTGGATAGATCCTATGAAATAATAAATGAAAACGGTAATATTGTAATTAGGAATAGAGTTCATTTTAAATGATACCATAGAACTTATGTCTATTAAACCAAATCTTAATTTGGAGGATTCGGAACTTGTAAATGTGAGTGTCACCCAAAACAAAACCAATGATAAACCCAATAATATTTTATTCGAACAAACTGGTAATCGAACGAGTAACATGCTTACGCTTACATCTAGAAGCACCAGAATCAAGAAAAAAGCTAAATATTTAGAGGACTATGTTTGTAATTAACCTTTATGTTTAAGAATGTTTGTAAACTAATAAAAGAATATAATTTTATTTTTGTTCAAAAAGGGAGATGCCATGATAATAAGTTTTAGAACAGATATCGCCATCTATTGAGAATGGCAACAGAGACACCTAACACACGTTTCGTAAAATATGGCAAATTGAAAATATATGTTACGCATTGCAGTACTATAATAAATAAATATAGTTCAACTTTATGAAAATTAAGTGTTTTCATTACAGATGTCAGTTTCATAGTTACTTTGACATGTAATTATCGCATTATGTTTTGTATACCTATATGGTAACGATAGAGATTAACAATATTAAAGTAACTAGTGATATATCAATGTACCTGAATTTTTAAATATGTCTACTTAAACTAAAGTGTCTTGAACTATCTAATATTATTACAATTTCAAAAAATCTTTTTACGGAGTCAAAATCTACTGCCTATCAATCTTCTGAAGTTTTAATCTGACAAATTACCTTTCTTTGTCATATTTGCAATCTGCACACCTTATGGACCTTGAATTTACTCTTAAATTAAGAAATGAGCTTGCATAATTATGGGCGAATAATTTAATTGTTGAGCTAGAATAGATTCCGCAGAGTACGCTTGAAATGGATCTCAGAACATTTCATTGAGTGGTCAAAGCTGATGCAAAAAGAGTGAATGCAGCTACTAACGAGATATTTAATTAAATCCTTGGATTCCGCCCGTACAATGAAGCCGTATAACGCCTCTGCATCGTTGTTGAGTTGTGTATTATGGCTCAATGTAGAATAGGATCAAGGAATCTCATTTATTACAAAAACGCACAGTAGATTGAATTTGTGATAGTATGGAGCAAAGGCTAGTGATTTCAGAGTTAATATATATTTAAAGTTAGATCTCCTTTTTGCTTTAGTAGCACTATGAACTAGATGGTGCACGATGAACTCACATTGTAAAATTTATAACCAATAAATGGAAAATGCACTCCACACTCCACCGGAAACAATCAAGTAAGCTTATGTTCAATTTACACTTCGGAGGAAGCAATAACTACACTATTTCCAACTGACATAAGCCACATAGTCAAGTTTAAATTAACACAAATATTGTTTGTAACAGATAATAGAATTGTTTTGTTTTTATATAAACATTTGAAAAAAAAGGGTGTGTTGAAAAATGCGTAGTGATTTTGCTGAAATGTAAATGCGTGTTTAATATTATAATACCGTGGAGACTGGTATAAATTGTGTAATAAAAAGTTATAACACATTTTCTGATCTCTTGTTGATAATTGAGAACAAATATTTCTCTTGCATTTCTATATTGACTTTGATCATGGACCTTATGCAACAAAATTTTAACACTTTAAATATGTTTGAATTATATCATTATGATCTAACAAATATTACTGTTACTCATATATCACAACTTATCAAATTAAATATAAGTACAACAACTGTAAGCCTATTTTTTAAGTCACTAGTATATAAAATGATATGTGTCGTTCTATAATTGGTTGTTGACCTTAACTTATATTAAGTACATTTCCGAAATTTTCAGTAGTTTGTGAAAATTGTTTATTCACTTCTGTTATTTTCTCTATTCTTTATTGTGTAATATTCTATTATCCAACTTCTGGCCGTATAGTTCGCTGATGTTTCAGTCTTACCTTTTTATTTACCATTTGATTTTGTAAAACTACCAGTTGTAACAACCTCACAAATTTGTCCATTTTGACACTTTGAGGTACTATTCTGCTCCTGGGTAGCGTGCGTTCTACACATGCCTCTTGCATATTCAAAGGATGGGTAGGTATCTCAAAAAATGAAAGCAAAAGTCTTGTGTCTAATAAAAAATTAGAAAAAATGCTAGCCATGTTTCATAAGGTTTCAGAAACTGAATCAACCTCACGGTCATTTTTCATATACTGGCCGAGCCCAGTTAGTAACCACAGATAGGTCAGAATTCACTTGATACAGATGATTATTTATTTATTTCGCGTCCAAGTCATATATTTTACTCGCAAAAGACATAAGGTACGTAAGAGTAATGATAATGACATACGTATATATGGTATATCCCACTTCGCTTTAGATTCTAGAAGTTGTAACCATTATTTCCTATGCTTGTCGGCCAGTTCTTCTGAAGGCAACAAGCAAGTAATAGTACAGCCTGACGACCATTGTGATGTGTTTTTATTACTTTTATATTTATTTAATTATACATGTTATTATACCACGTTGTTACAAAAAAAATTTTCACGTAAGTTACACTCTGTTAAATATTATACAATTGTTAATTTGTAAATTTCATTTAGCTCCTGATGAAGGCATAAGTGGTGCCGAAACCGGTCGAGGCCGAAAATAAATAAAAAAAACAACCCCATATAATAATTTATTTGCACCAAATTTGTATACCTACCTCTACTTATCATAACCTGTCCACTCTAAGAAGATTCAAATTGAAGGAAAATAATTAAATAAAGGCCAGTATATTTATTTTTTGTGGATCTTTTTTTATTAACTCGTAAATTACATACTTAAGAATGCAGAAATTATAAAAATATTAATACACACTGCCCTACGTGCATTCTACTTTGCAGTACATTTGAAATATTTTTTTCAATTGCACTGGATTAAAAATTATTATTATTTTTACCTCCCGCTACCCT
Organism: Ophonus ardosiacus; assembly: GCA_943142095.1. Taxonomy (NCBI): domain Eukaryota; kingdom Metazoa; phylum Arthropoda; class Insecta; order Coleoptera; family Carabidae; genus Ophonus; species Ophonus ardosiacus. Next base: position 66,107,487 of record OW964823.1, read on the forward strand.
AGGTAAGGGAGGTATAGGAATCGTGCTAAAAATCGGATATAGAGATTTTAGTGAATAAGCACGTTTTGATGTCCCCAGAATCCGATTTTAACATTTTTACAATGATGTCTGTAGGTATGTATGTGTGTGTGTCTGTGTGTTCGTGTGTCTGTGTGTCTGTGTGTGTGTGTGGATCATGTGGACACGATTACTCAAATACTATCAATCAGAAAAATTTGAAATTTTGTATATCCATTCTATACTAATGTGGGAAGAGCTCATTAGTTTTTAGTGTATATCGGATAACCGGAAGTATCATTTATACAAGCTTTTAACAGTTTTTCTTGTAAAAAATTCATTGAATATAATTTTTTAGCAACTTTCACCAATACAAATTAAATATAATGGCACAATCTTCAATTTTACGATAATAGCATTTAGTAAATAACTTTATATTATATTATAAAATAATTTATTTTTGTACATCACTTTGCCTCTGCGTCAAACAAAAACAATACTTTAATAACAAATTTGACACATTTAAACAAATGTCACTGTCACGAAGCAGTTTTCATTAAAATTAATAATGAAACCGTGTTAAGAAGAATTTAGTAGTTTAAATATGATTCTAACGGCATTAAGGTTTGTAAAAATAATATATTTTCCATCATACATAAATATTAGATATACAAGATAATTCGATTTAAGTTTGATGTTTGCAGCATTATATATCAAACATCTCTCAATAAGAACGTGATTTCTAAGTGTCAAATAATAGTTTGCAACTACTCATTTACGAAATGGATAATGTACGGCGAAGAATTTACACAGATTGCGTTTTAGAGCATAAGGAAGTTGGTGATGATTTTGACAATAATTGTGTGACGATGTTTCCTTAAAAAATATTAATGATCCAAAACTTCGCAAAGTTGGTAGGTATTTAATACTCTTATATAATTTGAAACAACATATTAGATTTTGACTATATATTATAAACCGGATGTAGTACTTAATTTGAAGCTCTAACAGATTTTTCAGGAAAAACATAATAAAATGTATTCCAAAATTTCGTATTACAAACCGTTCTTTTTATAGGAACAACAAAGTAGATTTTGTTTACAAACGATCAATCGGAAGTGAAACTTTACTTAAAGCTCATTGCTATTTTAAACATGGAATTGGCGGGAGGTCATGTGCTGGTCACATCAGATTTTTTTTTTTGGATCAATGTAAATATGTATTGCGAACCTATGCATATGTATATTATTTGATGTTTAACAAATACATTATTTATATTCTTTAATAATTTTTATAGGTTATAGGTCAGGTAACGGTGTAATTTGTAGAACACAAATGAAAAATAAATCGCCATAAATGAACAATGTGAGAAATGAACACCTCACCTCCATAAACAAGATGAAAAGTGTGACATATGAACAAGTCCAAACAAGTCGCATAAATTCGTCCTTTGACAAATAAAACATTGTTCGCTCGATGGAACTATTATTTTGCCACAAATAAAGATTATTTGTGACAATTAAATGTAAATTCATACAATTTTTCATTGTAATAAATATATAGTTTCACAAATATGTTACTAAATTAATTCGAAGCTATTACATATTTGTAAGAAACAAATAAATTATTCAGAAAATTATAAATTTATTTATTAAAAATCTCAATATAAAATACTAAACTTAAATATATTAGCTTATTTGAGAAAATTGAATTAAACCTATTTATGTTTTACTACATGCATAAATTATATTGCAAATTTAGTATATCAAATAAGAAGTTATTCTTACCGTTTTCTAGTAGGAGGGCACGCGGCCGTTTAAGAAACTGGACATATTACTTCTCCAATGTAGGAGCGTTTACAAATAATAAATTTGAGAACCAAAATCCATTCTAATATATAAATAATCCTTAATATACTTCCGGTTTCTGAAGATTCAATACCTCGCCAATCCGTCTGTGGGAGGATACTTGTTTTATGATAAAAATAGGACACAAAAAAATATACTAGATGCACGAAAAACAAAACAAATTGAAAAATTTGTTACTTTATGAAATAAAAAATAGATCAGATTGCAGAAAATAGGTATTATAATTTGTTAAGTTAATCAGTTTTAGTTCCATCTTATTCCGTAATACCGCTGTATAACAAAACCAGACAGTTTAAAATGAGTACCAATCTAGTGTTAACATATGCAAAGACGGTCTGCCCTCAAGCGCTATCTACTATTTTGTTAGCTGCAACGCACTATTGACTGCAACAGAAAAATAAACTTTTTCAACATAGTTGTATACAGGGTACAAGTACAAGGGGGTTAATAAATACATGTTACAATACGGTGCGTTATCGAATAGAGTTTATTAGTAAAAGTTAGTCTATTTTGCATCCCCAATATGCCATATAAATTTGTAACACTTATTCATTGTCATTCTGTATAATGAAGAGATGTACTGATTGAGCAAGTAACCCTAATTTTTCGTAGTCTAAATTCTTCACATAATTTTATTTACATATATTTTCTATTAACATTGAATTTCTTTACTTGTATTTTTTTCTCATATTGAAGTAGAAGCATCGTGTCAAATATTATTGTGCAGTTCACAGTGCACTTGATTAAAAATATTGTGTACGTGATACATTTCCAATATTAGTTCATAACATTGATAGCACATGGCATCTTCTGTAGCACTTTTCTTTTGTCACGTCTGAACTTGTAAGATGTTTCACCAACAGTATCGATGTAATTGACAAGAAGCTGAAACATGATGTGCTACTTTCTGAAAAATCAATATATTATCTTTATTTTGAATTTATTACAATGGTGAATTTATGTACTCATAAATGCAAAAGATCTTGCTTTTAATTATTGTGATCAAGTTGAATTTACTTTAAATAATTTTAGAAAAGAACATTTACATTTACATTTCGCAAAAATACTATCAACATTTCAGCTTTAACAGCAAAGAGAATGAGCACTCGCAAACAAATGTTTTATTCAGGTATCAACAGAACAAAATAACTTTTTTGAACTGAAGTGGTAAAATAAAAAGGCATACGAAATGAAAACTGAATAATTTCTTTTTGAAAAGATTCCGCACAATTTTTGTTTTAAATAATTGAAAAAACAGTTATTGCGTGGCTGAGTTGGTTATGTGACGAGTTTTGTTAAGGTGACGCTTGGTAAACGCTCACGCAATTCGAATATGTCATCATCATTATTCGTTACCAATATCTGGGTACCAAGCAGTTTAGCTAACCCAGCATTTGGTAATATGACTTGAAGTGTTGTTTATATATTTATTTTTCTTAATAGGGGAGTATCACAATTTTTGAATATTTTATATATTAATCTACATGAAAAAATGAGATACATATTTTTTATATAATAAGATTTATATGAACGACTGTATGAACTATATAATAATAAAAATAAATATGACGTCAGTCTTGATAAAGGAAAGGGAATTATTATTTTTTTATTTAAATGGGTAAATAATGGAACGATGGCAACAACATATATGTATATATATAAAGCGGAAAGTTTGTAAGGGGCGACGATACGATTGCTCGGACCAATGGCGGCTTGAGGCGTGAGCCACTTAGGCACTGGCTTAGGGCACCTGGCTTTTTGGGGCGCCCAAAAAATATAAAAACTAAAGATAAATATATAAATAAACAAAAAAAACAATGTATGGAATATATATCTGTCCTGTATTATTAAATTTTGGAGCCCCTCAAAGTTAGTTTTGTGAAAATAAATTGTGTAATTTATTGAACATGCCAATGCGAAATTATCAAGTCAGGAAGAAAAGATACATAAATTTGCGATAGTGAACGCACGGACTGTTACCATATAATTTAATCATTCTTGGATTCTCGTTAGTTTTAAATTCTGAGAGGTATTTTTATCTTCCGTCACCTTTAGGTAAGAAAGGTATTGTTGTTCAAATACGCTAAAAATGCGTACACATACGAAACATTCTCTTTACAATTAAATAATATTACTAACAAGTTTATATCTCTACCAATTTAGATAAAAACTTCAAAAGTTTCAAAAATCTTATTTTTATGTACCTATCTAAATACTTCTCAATGCGCTGATTCCAAATTTTGCAATCGTACGTCGATATCTCATTTCGTTCTCGAGATATTTAGATTTAAAATTTTGCTCAAAACTGCCCATTTTTGGGTAATAACTCAAAAATGGGTAGAGATATGAATTTGGCGACAATACCATTCGATTCTACAGGCAAAAATACATAAGCATAGCAATTTTCATAGGTTTTGTCAAACCGGTTCATTTTTTATTAATAAAAGCTTTAAAACCCCTGAAATAGGCTATTCCACAACATTTTTATTAAATTTTTTTCTTGAAATACATAAAAATATAAGACCACATGTGAAAGTCCGAGTTAAAAATTCCTCCAAATAAGCGAGATATTAAGGTCCGAATTTTGAATCTGCTTTATGACGTAGGTAATGTGGATATACCAGAAGTAAACAAACAGTGGTTCACAAACCACGAAAAATTGTTAAACAAATTACAAAATAATGTATATTTAAATTGTAATATTATAATTCATTATTAGAGACATAAAATAAATTATTTCACTTAATTTATTTCACTTTTTTTCTCATATAAAAATAAAGAAATTAGAACGTCACCCGAACAGCAACCGAACAGACCCGACACACCCGAAGAAGTATATTCTTGATTAGGGCGGGGCTTCTTAAAATCGGAGGTCATACTTGGATCATATTTGCTCAAAAATTCGTGCACATGTCCTGCATCATCAAAAGCAAACCTTACCATGTATTCCCGTGGCCTCGTGCCTGAGTGTCTGGTTGCGAACCTGCGGGTAACGGGTTCGATCCCGACCGGCGCCAAATATTTAGAATTTTAAATGGCACAAAAGTGACCCCTGTGGTGCACTCTCCACGCCAGCAATGAGTGCCCGTGAGGTGACGCCTGGTAAGCGCCTGCACGGTACAAATATGTCATCATCATTACCGATATCTGGCACACCCAGAAATGGGTAATATGCCGTGATGATATATTTATTTATTTATTTTACCATGTATTCTAGAAGGAATAATTTATAATAAAAGAATTATGGTTTTCCTTATCCTTTAACTATTATCATTCTTATTTTGAATAAACTTTTACTATTTTTGATTACTGTGGAATAGCCTATTGACGAAAAATCTGAAAAAATCGTAAGATTTTTGCGATTTTTAGTCATTTTCAATTATTTTGCTTTAGAGATTGTATGCAGTGTTCAAATATTCTGAAAATTGGTGTACTCATGTAATTTTGCCCATAGAATCGAATGGTGTTGTCGCCAAATGCACATCTCGACCCATTTTTGGGTTATTATCAAAAAATGGGCAGTTTTGAGCAAAACTTTGAAACTAAATATCTCGAGAACGAAAAGAGATATCGATCTGCGGTTTCAAAATTTAGAATCAGCGCATTGAGAAACATCTAGATACATAATTAGATTTTTGAAAATTTTGAATTTTTTATCTAAATGTGGAGTATATTGACTTTTGGGGCAATAATTCAAAAGTGAGTAGATATATAAACTTGGTAGTAATATTATTTGATTGTAAAGAAAATGTTACGTAAGTGTAGCATTTTTAGAGTATTTATATATCAGTATACATAATGTGATAATTTTATTGGATTTATGGAATATTTTCCAAGGAACCTTTCTGTATGGAATATGTAAAAAATTGTTTTATGTCCCTGTTACAATTTTACTGGATATATAGAATCTTTTCCAATTAACTTTTGCTACGGGATTTGTACAAAATACATCAAATTAACGGAAGGTTTTGTGCTAGCCACAACAGATTTTTATGTTGATTTTGTAAGTTTCATAGTGTTTTTATTGCTAATGATTATAATTTCTATATTATCAACTTTTAAGTTTGTCTTTTTCTTTTAAGTCAAAAAAATCAGAAATAATTTTTGTAACGGGTGGTGGCGCTCTAATCTAATTTGGCTTACGGCGCCTATATATCTTGAGCCGGCCCTGTCTCGGACCTCCGAGAGATAAATGTCAAATTACAATTAAAGAATAATTTTAGTCCTTAGGAATTAATAAATATTATTAATTATTTTATTTAAACATGGTAAGTAATTTATGAATATAGAGCAAAATTAATTAAAGAGATATGTAGTATTAAATACATACATTATATGTTAACCTCAAAATTTTAACACGATTCTATGTCCGGTATCTAATCTAAAATACAGATTTAAAATGTACGTTGCAAAAAAGAAAGCAGTAAATTTATAGGTTTTTCAAACAACGAAAGCATTAAATACCAAAAAGTTTATTAAACATAATCTATCATTTGGAGATTGCTATTTTCCCACAAAAACACTAAATAACGTTAACGTTTAAACATATTGGTGGGTAAAATGAATAAAGATGTTGATTTAAAAATTAAAAACATAATGTTCTTTCATACATTGTAGATTACAATAATGAATAAAATCATTTAACTTGAAAACACAAATGGAACATAGTGATTACAACAATAATAACATTTGTTGGTGACAACAAATCATATATTAAAATAGTTTGATTCATAATTATATTATTAAAATATAAGTATAACATTGAATCGTTTAAATTGTGATTAAACAGATACCTACTATGGTTTTCAAATAAGGAAAACATTATAAAAAAAAGTTTATTATAATCAATCAGTTGGATATTGCTTTTCTCCCGCTCCTATATACCAGATAACGATTAAACATATTAGTAAACCGGAACCGGACAAAGATGTTAATTGAAAAGTAAACACTCATATAGTGTGACCAAGCGATATGTGCCCCTGACCTTGACGGGAGGCGTGCTCTATCGTTAAGATTATATTCGGAGACAGAAGTAATCTATACAAATATTATAGATTCATGCATGAAATGAATTTAGTTAGAACACAAATGAAATACATAAACATTTCTTTAAATGTTATTTATTATATACATAATTACAATTCATTTATTACACAGAAAAAAAAAAGATTTGAAATTTTGTGTAATTATTATTAGATATTATTTTATTAGGCAATATGTCTAATAATTTAGTATAATTTACAAATCTTAATTTAGCATTTTAACTAACCCGAAATAGATAAATATTTTGTAAAAAATTGTTAATTTAAATATGTAAATAGTTATTTTAATTATTTAATTTTACTATATTCTGGCTTCATTATTTTTGTCCTTCAAATATCGGTGATTTATCTAATGATTTAGATAAGTAAATAGAAAATTTAAATATATATTTAGTTAATTTCTTTATTTTTTTTAGTTCAATACTAAATGTAGTCATTTAATCTAATTTTGTATATAATTTTACTATATTTTGTTATTACAAATTTAGAAAATTTAACTAAATCAACTTAGATAATTTAATGAAAACATATTAGAAGGCTGAAAATCACAGATTTATTTAGTTAATTTAACTAAAATTTAGGTTTGTTTTTTCTGAGTAGTACGTCTGCCGGCGCCACCACACGTCTACTTTTATTCTGTATGTACCTAAGCGTTCGCGGCAAAATTCTCATATGTTATTCGTTGAGTATTTACGCCAGCGCGTGCCATCCGCGTCAAGGCCAGTGGCACATATCGCTTGGTCGCACAATAGCACTCACATTAAAATAATAAATAAAATAATTAAAATTGAAAACATAAATGGAACATATTGATTATAACAATAAATATTTGTTGGCGATGGTGACAAAAAATTATATAGATATATATTATAAAATGTTTCATCAATGTTTAAATAATTACCGAGCAATAAAATCCGTCCTGTGCCTGTGTTACAAGACCTGTATTTTTTATTTGTCAAAACATTTTCAGCTCTCAATTTATAGTTAACTATAAGTTTATAAACTGGTAGATAGACTGTAACTATATTTATAAAAAATCAATCATTTAATTTACAGTTACCAATACTTCACTTTTAATCGTGCATTAACGAAACAACCCTAAATAATTTACTTATTTTATTTACCAGTGTTATGTCAAATAATCTCTATATACCTATGTGCCCAACAAAGCAGCGGTGGTTAAAAAAGTGTGGAAGAGTACCAAACATTCAATATGTAGAGAAAATTTAATATCTTTACCCCATATTTTTGTTGCAAATAATTGCAACGGGTACAGCAGTATTTGATAATTCACATCTGACAAGTGATATTTTTTTCGCTTTTGTGAACTAGGTTAGCAGTCCGGCCAATCAAAGGGCAGAATTTATTATATCCCTATCTAAACCAACGCCAGGCGCGTAGGAATCAAATTTTTCCAGGGGGGCAAATTCTTATATGGAATGGTTATTGTTATATTAAATAAACTTTAGTATAGCATGTAATTAAAATAAATTATAAATTTATATTAATATTAGTTAACATGGATATAAAACATTTCTTTAGCATATTGTTTAGTTAACATTGAAATATAAAATTAATGGCGTGATAATGTTCCTCACGACCACTTTTAAAACATTGTGCAGGTTTAGAAGAGCTGTATGCTCTTTATGGATAGGTAGTTGATCTTAAATAAGTTTTGAGACGCGTTGAAGGTATTTGATTTCATACAAATTTTACCATAATAAATAATATGTCTTCGACACCTAAAGTAAATTTGATAGTTTTTTTTTACAAAAGCAAACATAATCTATCCCCTTTTATGACAGTTTTTATTACAAGTATAAAATTACGAGTTTGTAATAAAATTGACGAATTTTTGCAGACATTTCTTAAGACATGAATATTGACACCCAAATTGCATTTTTCTTGTATATTATGTAATTACAGTAATGTTCACATATAACGACGAATTTGAATAAACTGTATGTATTTATTTCATTGAACACATAAAAACCTATATACGTACTATATAAAAAAGGTTATACATTATTACTTTTATGGTAGTAAAAATAATATTACTTAAAAAAATCATAAAGGGTGGTGAATCGAACACCCGGACCTAGGACTTTAAAATGTAAAATCAGGTTTTTATAATTTATTGTTTCTCTATAACTATTTTAGGTAAAATTCTACATCTGAATCAATAAACACAATTAATTTTGTATGCTTTGTATCATCAGAAATTAGGTATGAATATGTCGAAAATCATTCCAAAAACAGTGATAGCCATGGAATTAAAACAAAAAATTACCAAATGGTAAACAATTTATCTGTTAAGTTAGATTAACTTATTTTTATTTGTAATTTATGTTCAAGTCAATAGTCACATATTTAACTTGAACACAAATTATAAATAATACATAAAAATATTCTATAGCTATAGCTATTTTCATACCTAATTTCTGCCGTTATAAGGCATGTAAAGTTATTTGTGCTTATATAGATTCAGACGCAAAATTTTCATTTATGCAACTTTTATTTTTTTTTTATCTCAAATACGTAATTAGGGTCGCAGGAAATAACGAAAGATTTTACATGTTAAAATCCTATATTCGGGTATTTCAATCAACAGCCTGTACATTTTTGACTGTTTGCCTGTCAATCTAGTATTGCATCTGGAATGACGTATTCGGGGAAGTCCTTAATTTTCTGTTTATAAATTCGCTATAGCCAAAAACTTTTCAAATACTATATTCGAAATAACGGTCGTTATATCGAAAAGTTCGTTATAAGCGGGTTCGTTGTTTCCGTAAAAAAATTACAGACGTCTTATAGGACTTTAGTTCGTACTCTTCAGATTGGTTCGTTGTAAACGGGTTCGTTATAAACGGACATTACCGTAATAACATTTTTTTTAAATACATATATCTTCTTCAGCTTTTCCCTTAGGGGTCGCTATAATAACATTTTTTTTTTTAATGTGAACTATTTATTTAAATGGTGGCATCTGTTTACATAAATTTTATGTAAAGCTGGCTATCAGGGAAATGAATAAACTTGAATCATTGAATTATTACAATTTGAATCAAAATTAAAGCTGCTAAAATTACAGTCATCGAATATTTTGTTACATATAAAGACACAAAACTTGAGAGGGGGGGGGGGGGAAATTGTTGTCTTTGCCCCCCCACCAAAATTTACGAGGGGGCAACTGCCCCCTCTGCCCCCCCCCCTTCCCCGGTTCCTACGCTCCTGACCAACGCTATATTCTTACGTGAAATCAAGTATAGAATTTGATATATTAGGTACCTCCTTATTTTCAGAAATATCTAACTTAGCTTTTAATTTTCTTAAAAATTGTCTGATTGTTTTTACTGGTTTCAATATAATTTAAACAGTTAATTTTCTTTCCAATAATCGTTTTAAATTTTGTGTAAACTATTGACATTTGGTATTGCGAAAAATCTTCTGTCATTGTTGTACAGGGGCAAGGACGAACCACCTCCCGATAATAATAAAAATCCTTTATCAAAACATTTAAATTTCAGTTAGTGATACTCCCCTATTACTCATATAATATAGAATACTTTAGAATTCTTTTTTCAGGTAATAAAACATATCTACAGTAGATATCTTTTTTCTTTAACTCGAAATTTGTATAAAACGACTGACCCAGGTGGAGTAGAGGTAGCATTATCGCTTCACGCTCCAATGTTTCCGGGTTCAAATCCCGGATAAGGCAATAGTCCAATCTAAAGAGGTGATTACCCGACAAAGGATGGGGAAAATACGATTTTAACTTAATGTTGTTTAGATCAAGAAGGAGATGAAATATTCAAATTTGTGGGGAGGCTTGGCGTTAGCTGCCATCTTGGATCAAAGGCGCAAAAATTAGTTTCTTACCTAGGATGAACTCTCAAAGCGTCATGTTCAAAAATAGTTAACCACAAAAACAATTTATGAAAGAAAATTAAAACACTCAAAATATAAACAATAATAAGTATTCATTACTTAGTCTGATAGGTTTCGTTATTTATAACAGTTTACATTTGTCGTGGCATCGAAATAAGTATAAGAGTATTACCGATGATTTCTAAATAATTTTTTCCAATGCTTTTCGATTTTTTAATTCAACTTGGAATTCTCCTTCATTTCACATATTAAACGATTTTGCTCCGATGAGTTATTAACTATTTAAACTTATATGAAATTTCTCTAAAATTTGAAATATCTGCAAATCGGTTTAGATCTCATTCATTCCAACGAACGAAGGGATTTCCCCTTACAACAGATCGGCTAGTCCTGAATTTTTGATGTGTTCTACAGAATGGTAGGTTAGTGAAAAATTCAAATTTCCACAATCCCCCGCCACCTTCGCTTTCTCCATCAACTTGTGAAAAGCACCGAAAATCGGTCCTTTTTTTTCAAATTATTGCCTATAACTTCTTTCTGCTGCATTTTAGCTCAAAAAGAGTTATCTACAAATTTGTAGAGGACAAAATTTCATAAAAATTTGTTATTTGACGTATTATTGCACGATTAATAGATATAATGAACCAAAGATAGTTGCTACACTAAACTTGAAATAGCCACTTTTTCGTTTTTTTTCCAATAAATTTTTTTGAACGTGAAAAAAATTCGATTTTGTAGCATATTAAATTCTCTACAACATTGATTATGAGATCTTTTACGGTAAAATGATGTGTTACGGAGCTATTGCATTGTAAAGTGTAAAGAAAATTAAAATTACGCAATTTTTAGCCTTTTTATGAAAAAACTTCAAATAACGCATTTGCAGGAAATTTTGCTTTCTCTAAGTCAGCAAATAACTTTTTTTGTGCTAAAGTGTTGTAGAAATAAATTAAATGCAACCAACTGAAGAAAGTATCAATTTTCGGTGGTATAACAAGTTGATGGAGAAAGCGGCGGAGGGGAACTAACCAGCCACTCTACACATCATATCAAAAATTAAGAACTACCCGACCTTTTGTAGGTACCCCTCTTTTTCAGTTACCGTTCACTGGACTAATTTTTCATTTTAAATTTCGACACTTATTAAATGCGCAATAATGCTTATATTTAATCGGGTCGAAATTTCAGAAGAAAATATGAAAATCCAATTTGCAGATATTCAATATTTTAGAGAAATTTCATGTCAGTTCAAATTGCCAATAACTCGCGAATAACTCATGAGTGCAAAAATCTTGTAATCATAATAAGTAGGAGAATTCCAAGCTTAATTAAAAATTTAAATCTCGGTAACGTATCTTTAACCGAGCCGGAGTGGTTAATGAATTTGTAGGAAAATTATTTAAAAATCATCGATAATATACTTCTTTAGATTCTACGACGAATATAAACAGTTATAAAGAACAAAACATTAGACTAAATATTAAATACTCTTGAGTAATTTAGTTTTGTTTCATACATTGTTATTCTGGTTAAACATTATCGAACATAACTCGTTGAGAGTTCATCCATTTTTCTCGAGAAAGTAACAAAAAAACTCTTTTTTTGCACATTTGATCCAAGAAGGTGAGCACGCCTAGTGTCCCCAAGGTAACAAATTTAATTTTTTCTTTCCCGTTTCGACGCAAACAAAATTGGTTTTGGCACAACTTTTGTAAGGCAAAGGTCTTTTTTGGTTTCCATTGAACTGTGGTATGGGTCTTTGATTATTTCATCTTCATTAGCACCGAGAATAACATGCAACGATATAAAAGATTTGTTTCGACTGTTTTTTTTTTTCGATTTATAAGCAAAATACAAGTATTATTTAAATGTTTAGTTATGTTAAATATCTGGGGTTAAATTTTTGTTTGCGAAGGAAATATTTAAATATATTGTGGGTAAGAGTAAAGAAAAAGATTACATTTAGCTATAAAAAAATTCTAACCATTGTATAAATGTTTGATAAAAACATAAGTATAATTACTGTACCTTTGATTCTGAAACAGAAGAAAAACTAATGATAATTCAGGTCTGAACTGAATATTGCATGATGTGGGTCAATTTTCAGGAAAACCGTAATTACAGCGAAAATGCTTGTTAAATATAAAATCAAAAAAGCGCTAATGCAAACAAAAGAAAAAGTAAATTGAATGGACTTTAGTTCAATATAAATACGAGAATGACATATTTTGTATTTAGAAAATTTATGTTTGTTCAATATGAAACTATGAGCTGCACAAATGATTTAATGACAACCTGCTTAAATATATTGCATTGTTTCTTCATACGTATAAACATCTGGATATAGGCAGGTAAATATTTGCATTTGCTGTGAAATTAATTAATTTCAATATGGAATTTTTAAATTAAAGGCTTATGTGTCAATGTAATATGATATGATATTATTTTATTATGTAACCGATGATGTGTTACAAAAATTACCTAACAGATCTTTTCTTATATTATTTCTGTGGCGCACTCTTTACACCAGCAATGAATGTGGTAAGGTTACGACTAGCAAACGCCCACACTGTAAGAATATGTCATTACCGATATCTACTTATAAAGCAGATAGGCACAGCCAGCAGTGGGTAATATGCCGTGATGAAATATTTTTATTTGTATTATAAAACTATAATTTGATTTTTTTAACATTTTGGCACTTCATGTTCATTTATTGTATAATATTAAAATAATTGTACTTACAGAAAAAAAAAATTGTTTGGAGCATATTCACATTAAATTATTATATTTGTTTCAAACCTTTCACCTAAAAGAAAATTATTTAAGGCAAATTATGTTCTTAGCCAATTTTGTTTAAATATTTGTGGTCTACAAATAATTTTAAAAAATCCATAGCTGTAAATTGGAGATCGCACATTCATAGAATGTACTATAAAACATTCTCCAAGCTTAACAAATAATGAAAATTAAAACAGATATCAAACGATCCCGACCGATGCCAAATATTTCAAATTTTAAATGGCACAAAAGTGACCCCTGTGGTGTACTCTCCACGCCAGCAATGAGTGTCCGTGAGCTGACGCCTGGTACAAATATGTCATCATCATTACCGATATCTGCGCTAAAGCAGATTGGCACACCCAGAAATGGGTAATATGCCGTGATAATATATATATATTTTTTTAAACAAAATACTTTGCAAACACTTATAACTTATAACCCGATACAGTATCATAGCATGGTCTTTGATCATAGTACTCCAACCAGAAATAATTTTAATTAGAGCCGGCATAGACATGTACATATGTATAGGTAGATTGAATCAGATTGTCAATAAACTGCCAAATGGATTTTTTGACTGTAAAATTTCTGAGTAAGCCAACGATGTTATCATTATCGCAAATTCACAATACTCACATTTAATACATATTAATAAAGGAAGAGATCTATAGATGAAGAGAATTTATGTATATATTTTTTATAATATAAGACAGAATGTCGAGACAAACATTTTCAAATTGCAAAATATTTTTTAGAACATAAAATTCAATTAAAAATAATTTTGCTGTCAGCAACGTAAGTTTTTCTTTTATTTTTCGATGTATAGATTTATTTGAATTAATGTAGTTGACAGAGTAATGAAAATATATTGCTTAGTCGATACACCACAATATTGATTCTGCATTTAGATGCAAGTTACCTAATTGATTGCCATCATTTATTGATTCGAAAAGTAGATACACATTTGGAAAGTATAATGAAAGCTAAAATTCAATGTTCAATTCAATTAACATATGGCAATATCCATTTAATTATTAAAATAAATTATATTGGGTCGAATTCAGCACTTTTGATTAACTAAAGAAGCGTATCTAAAAATAACAAAATAAAGATACATATGCATCGATGCATTAATAAGAGAAAGATGCAAATTGTTTCCATGGTTACTAGAGACCATTACTACACTAGTGAAGAATGCTGAATTCGGCCCACTCTTTTTAAAATTTGAATTGCAGCTTCAAACTTAAACCAAATTAGTACATTTAGGCATTAGTTACACAAATTATATGTTTGTACATTAATTCGCACTTCTAATCATTATTTGACTAATGCAATAATAAGGATATTTATGGTGTATAACGTGTCACATTAATACATTAGTTAATATGTTATGTTAATTAGCTTTTTCAAAATTGAAATAAATTAAGAATAATTAACTGGACTACATTATATTATACATATGAATAATTCAAATTTAATTTTTCTTGTTTTTATTTCAAGCAAATTTAATGTGACAATGATAAAGTAATGCTGCTGTTGTCAAATTAGTTGCACTATTATCGTGTAGTTACATATCATACTCGCACGGGTACATGATGAATTGTTTTATAATTTATGGTGATATTTGCTCATTGAAATTCTAATTTTCTTTTGTGGTAAAGTATGTACAGTTTCGGACATAAACAGAGTGACTTTTTATAAACAAACAAAAAAAACTCCCCAAATTTTAAATATTCAACATAACTTCAAACAACGAAGACAAATTTGTGAAAAATTTATGAATCTCATTGGGATTTGAACCCAGGGCCTTCTAAAATCTAGTCGAACATTCTACCAACTGATCTACGAGACTTCCGTGAAATTCTTGATTTTTCACATGTCGCAAACATCGTTGTATACGAGATCGTCTCCCACTTAGAGTATCGTCACCCACACAACACAGCGACATCATCTGTAGCAGTGTATTGGCACCGCAGTATTAAATGTGTCCAAGTGGGAGACGAATGGAGGTAATTTGCTTAAAGATTTTTAATGTCATTTTTTATTTTTGAAAGTATTTAAATTTTTAAATGTAATAATATCTATGTGGGAACTTTTTTTTCTTAATATCTGTTCTAATTTGCAATGTTATCCACACCGGTGAAAATATTTTACAAGAGCATTTGACAGGAACGCATATATCAAAGAAGTCATATAAAACTGAATAAAAATATTGACAAGCTAAATTAATGTCACTAAAATGTAATGAATTCTAGTCAAATTCACTTATAAGATTATACAATTTAGGATAATCAGCACGTTTAAATTCATAAGAATTTACATTATTTCTCTGACAAAATGGAATTTCTTTAAAGTAAAAATTATCAAGTGTTATATTTAATGTAGGGTGATGACGATATTTAAAATCAAATAATAGATCAAATTCTCGTTTTGCTGTACCTACAAGAAACATTTGACAACACTAAATCAAGAATTCTACTGTTTTCATTCAAAATTGCATTCTGTTCTTTTAAATCAAAATAATTTATAAAATTATCACATAACGTGACTATAGAATTAGATTTATCTCAAATAAAATTAGGAATATTAAAGTTACCAAGAATCAGAAAATTATTGCCATAAAAGAAAGGTAGACTCCCAAAAAAATCAAATAATTTTGTATAACTATCAGATAATAAACCAGGTGGAATATACATATTGAAAATAAAGAAACTTTTATCGTTAATGCATATTTTAATACAAACAATATCAATAATAAAATTAAAATTAAACAATATTTGGGTTTAGTTCTGTAGATATTTTATTAAATTAACAACGATTCGACAACAAGGTACTGTCTTCTTCAGGTTTTAATAATAATAACATAAATAAATAAATATGTAGTCAAGACTACAAGTATATAAAATCAAAGGTACATTGATAAATAGTAAATATAAAACATACAAATGAAAAAGAAAATTATAAACGAATAACAGGGTACCATGATTTATTTAGTTCATAGCCTGTATTAAGATTAATATTATTAGGAGACTTCTGAATTTCTGTAGCTTCTCTTATCAATCTTCTAATCCAGTGATTTTCCTTTGCTATAATTTTCGTATTTTCAAAATCAACTCCGTGTAGTTCTTCTATGGCATGTTCAGCTACCGCTGATTTATCAATATAAAAAGAAGACGGTACCTTGCTGTCGAAACGTTGTTAATTTAATAAAATATCTACAGAACTAAACCCAAATATTGTTTAATTTTAATTTTATTTATAATGAGTTCTGAAAGCATATTTCAAAATAATATCAATAATGTTAGGAATTAAGTGTATATATTTATCTAAGTTAATATTAGTTGAACTAATATTCTTGTTTAGATATAGAACTACATCACCACCACGAGACTTGTTGCACTGGGAAAATTTACGATCTGCACAGAACACATTGAAAAAATCACAACTAATTTCGGTGTTGAGTACGCTGTCGCAAAGACAGGTTTCGGTAAATGCTATGACGTCATAATGAGTTAATGAGATAAAGCTGAGGGAAGTAAATCCGTCTTCATGATTAGACTCTGGCTATTTTGATATGAGATATTAAGGTTTTCAGCTGTTTTGTTGGACAGTGAGGAACTTAGTTTCTTTTTTCTTAGTTATAGCAGGTGCACCATTTTTATATGAGATGAATAAATCATTTTCACCTTTACATTTCCTTTCAAGTAATTCCAATCTGAGCCGTTTGTAATGTGGAAGCTGCATCGGGGTTTTATCATTATTTAAATAAATATTATTGAGTTCAGGAAAATTAAGCTCCTTTTTGCCATTGCAAAGTACTTTCATAGCATCTTCAGGGTTAGAGAAACGTACTTTAATTAAACGAGATTTTCCACTGGAGTTATTTGATGATTTAGCACCAAGTCTGAAAGATTTCGTGGAAGTAGTTAATTTTATCATTAGTGATTGTAGATAGATTTTCATTATTATTTTCAGGAACACCCGAAATAATTATATTTTGTTCTCGATGTTTACGTTGGTTAATTTCATCTATAACTCTTTCAGTTACGTTCAATTCTCCACTACGTTCATGACTGGGTTTAAGATCTTGAATATCAGATTTAAGTTCGACTAGTTGAGTTTGAAGATCAATTATAAGTTGTTTAAGGATGAATATTGTGTCGATATTATTAAGGCATGGATTGCAGTAAACTTTTACTGAGCGAGTGTAGGTTTGCGTGAAGCATGTAACATCATCAGGGTTTAATCGAACACTCGAGAGATGGACTAGTGTCTGACATCCGTTACATTGAATGGATTGTCACGCTCATTACTGATATTTTTATTGCAGTTGGAACACAACGACATGACTGAGAGTGACGATGCTCGAGAAGATTCGGGCAGTTCGTAAAGTGAAGTGAGATATAAGATTCAAATGCTAGTTGCCGTGCGCTCAGCACAATTAATTTAATTATTTAAATCTGTAAATGTTTAGCAAAGTCAGACTCACCAAAAATTTGCGAATATCGACCTTGTGAATGAACACAATACGAAATAGTAAATGCACTTGTAATTAGAGCACAAAACACTAGAAGTTCTTTATAACACAATCGGCGAATAAAAAAGTCACTTTCATTATCAGAGAACAGTTTGAATAAATTTAAGATCACATGTTTATTGATATTTAGGAATAAATAAGTGACAGCACAAAACAATATGTATACTCTCTCACAATTGAATACAAATATTTTAGTAACATAAATGTGACTTTTTACTCCTCCTAGATTAAAAACAGGGAACAGCAGCACTTTATAGACTTGTTCTTTCTCTGATTTTAAAACGATATGCAGTAAATAATACAAAAAAAGTAATATTGTTTTCAGCAGAATTAAGTCTCAAATAGCTTAGAGGTCAGCCCTCTTCCTGTTATTTTCCATACCGAATCTCAATTTCAAATTGTTCTTTCCATTTGTTTATTCCCAATCTCTTGTCAATGGCTCTGAAATAGGAAAATACGTATTTGGTCTGTCCTCCGTTCGTTCGAGAAAGTTTAATTTACGCCTACATGGTTCGCCGTTCGCCTCATGAAGACGGGACATCTTTGCTACCGAGCATTTGCCGAGAAGTGTTTATTCCCGACAATTAACTGGTTTCCACAAAAGACAAGAAAGGAAGTAGTCCAAATACTGCTACGTACCTGAAGGACAATTTCCGTGCGGAACAGTTGAACCGCGGCAAGCTACAGTTGGAGAAGTGCGTGGGTGTGAGAGTTCTAAATCCTTCGCAAAAAAATACGGAATACTGAAATAAATAAAGATGATTTTAGTTTGTGCGCCAGCTAATCGTAATAAAAGTTTCAATCAAGGGTGATTTGCAACCTAAACGGAAACGAAAGCTGAGCAGGGAAATATTACATTGGTAACAAGAGTATGAAAATACCCTTAACAAAAAAATAATATATTGTATCAAAAATTATATACAGTTTATATTACCATCCTCGCAAAGATTTACTTATTAAACAGTACAAAGATTTAGTTGATTGATTATTAAATTTATAAATATAAATCGTGACTAACCTGATCATGTATGAAAAGTAGTATGTAAGTGCAGTAGATTTTCATATCAAAGATGAAAAATTCGACAGTAACGGGTAGTCGTTCGTGACAGTAATAGCGAGTACCATGGCCGAGGAAAAGTATGTTTATACGGAGAGCGCATAACATTTAAAAACATACGACGCAAGCCAATGGTACGAACGTTCGCGGTATGCGGCTCAGAAATACAAAATAAAATACAATAACTTAAACACGAGTCCTAATAACTACAACGTTCCACTACACCTTACTGTGTAAAAGAGATATAATAAAACGTACATTCTGTGACCGCGAGTTACAGATCAGATTGTATAAATTAGATATAAAACTTCGTTAATTAACCTGAGTGAGTCGCAACAGTATATCAAAAAACAACCATAAAATTTGTAAAATAAACTGAGTGAACTGCAAAAACATATAAAAAATCGAATATACAAACAATCTTAGATAGTTACTCGTATAGTAGAAGAAAGTTGGCATGGCGGAAATTGAAGGAAACTGATTCATTGGGAAAAAGACTGTTTTGACGTAAATATGGGCTTGCAGATGGTTCTGGAAAGAAGGAAATTTCGAAAGTAGGGTGATACTTATTCTCATTGACTAAGGGTGATGAGCAGCGCGCGACAGTACAGCATTTATTAGATACAACAACATCAAGTAGCCTGTTATCAGAGTTAATAATATTATTATATTGCCTAGAATTAAAAAAGTTACAAAAAAGATCAAATCTAGTGACGATATTATTCACGTGTCCAGTGTTGTGACAATCTGATAACTTGCTAATATTCATGTATCCTAGGCAAATAAAATTATTATTTAAGAGAAGAGGATTTGATTCTACACATTCATAAATGAGTTCATGTTGATTTATAGAAATTGGAGTAGGACAGTAAATTACAATCACATATAAATTCTCAGTATGAGATAATTGTATTCTGACACATAGTAATTCGCAATTGGTTTGAGCATTTAAGTTTAAGTTAATGGGAGCAGAACTATATTTACTTATGACGGTACAAATGACGCCGCCTCCACGTGACTTATTCATGATTAAAGGGTCTCTGTCTTTGCTACATACAGTATAGTGTTCAGTAAATAACTCGTTCTTATATACAGAATCCTGGAGCCAAGTATCAGATATTGAGACAATATCAAATTCAGGAGAAGAGGAACTATTATTTAAAAATTGTTCAAGTTTGGTTTTTAAACCTCTAGCGTTTTGGAAGTAGATCAACATGCACATCAAATTTGGAAAAGAAACCAACAATAAATTATAAATATATATGTAACTGTTATATTGCGTATAAGACTAATGCCTAAAAAGAATAAAAAAATAATGTGTAAGAAATTCACAATAGAAAAAATTCAAGATTAAATGAAACGGTTTCAAGAAATTTACTATCAGGTCAAGAATCCATGAAAATGATAGGCGCTTAATTTCTTGTAGAATCTTGTGCAGATGTATTGAGAGGTACAAATATAAATTATATTCACAGCAAACAACTGTTTTAAAAGACAAATTTATAGTTAAAATTAAATGTAAACTCAAATAGGAGAGAAATAAGAAATCACAATTTCGCAATGACGGATGTTAACAGCTTCAAATAGTATTAAACATTAATAATAATATACATCATTATCGATGTTTAATGTTAGTAATTTAAATTATTTATTTTAATGATAGTATCATTGACTTTGGCATCAATATAACTATCTCTAGACCGAACATTCTTAAAGCCATACTTAGCCGATGAACTTGTAAATAAATGTATTCTCTTTTTAGTGAGATCTTTTTTCGTATCTTTTAGTTTTATGCGTTGGTTCATTACAAGTTCACGAGTTTTGTGTGAGATGAACTTAACAATAATAGGCCGTATTTTGGTGCTAGAAGGGTATTTTCTGCCAATTCTGTGACAACGATCAATGAGACCAGATACCACACTCACAATAAAGATATTTTTAAACACGTCACTCACGGTTGATTCGGTGTTTTCGCTGGGGGGGTTGTCGTAGGTCAACTTTGAAATCCCTCACAGTGCGCTCGCTGTTCCTCGAGCTTTTCATCAAGTCGAGCAATAACTTGGTAATTAAACTGATGAGGAAAGTATCGTTACTTAAAAGTTGATCGATCGTTTCTTTAATCACCGATTTCGCCTGACTACGTGTGGTTCCACCCAATTTATAACACGAGAGCAAAATTTAAGCCACAGAAATGGAAAAATTTGAAAACGTGAGCAGTATTTTAAGATACTTTACTTAGGTTAAGGTGGAGCTGGGTAAAACACGTCTAGTCGCAACTACACATGATACAATACGACCATATAGAATTAAAAGTTAAAAGATGTTCTATCGTTTTCCATCCTTCACCACATAGTCTGCATTCGCCTTCTTCATCGGGTTTCCAGTAATTGTTTACTTTCTCTTTATTACCGCACCTATACCATGCTACCTTCCTGTTTTCTATTTTTTCCCATTTCACATATCGACGTATGCATCTTTCCTGATTCTGGATGTCTATGTATCTTTGTTTTATTTTTCCTTTTATATCTTGTCCTCTTGCTCTTTCATTGTCTATTTCTGTAGATGAATATCCTGTAATTTCCAAAGAATTATCTTCGTTATATATATATATCACGTTCACTGCCGTGAGGAATTTTAGCTTATTTCCCCCTAGGCCGGCCATATAAATATGTAATTTGTCCTCCCAGGCCGTTTATGCCAGGACAAAGGCAATATAATCTAAGTAGAGGAATTGCTCACACTTTTTCAAAAAAGTGATTCTGAAATCCATATTTTGACTATTTTCATCTCGGTCCTATAGACCGAGCCGGCGTACATGAATTAATCTTACTCGCACACGCCGTCTCGGTCTGTATTTCTCGGTCTACAGCAGGTCTGTACATGTTATGTGCCTGTCGTTTTTGGTTCGGTATAAGCTTCTTTAAATCTGTAAATAAACATACTTTTTATATGCATTTTTAAATGTACTCGTAGTCGTATATTTTTCAAAATTTTTGTGCAACTAGTATCACAGTTATTAAGACAAATGTGCTTGATGAGGTGCACTTTTAAAGGCCTGTAACTCTGTAACGAGAAGTTTCCGGACATACCTTCATATGACATTTTTTACTCAAAATGATGTCAGGAATATTCTATTAATTTTTTTTACACGTCCTGATACACCCGGTATATATATATATATATATATATATATATATATATATATATATATATATATATATAAAAGTACGGAGACGGCGATTATTTGTCGTTAATATTCATTTTAGGAAATTATGTTCAATACAAAAGTTTTTAAAGAAATTTGAGAATACTTGAATTTTATTTTTCTTCAATTGTTTTTGAGTTACGCTTGTCCGCGTAATTTTTTTAAATGGGAATCTATTAATTTTACTCTACCATTCGATAGAGTGTTTTTTTTTTCTCTTTACAACAGTATGTTTTCCAATTTATTTTAATAAAATTTTTACAAGGAAAACACCGGTTCAAGTATTTACGAATAGTAGGTTCATCTAAGATAGACAAAATTATTTCCAATAAAGTTGTCGGTCACAATTTTATCATTAAAAACAAATTAATAACTAAGTAAATTACATCGCTCGAGTTTGTTTATCGCTTCGCTTTTGTCTATCTTAGATGTACCTACTATTCGTAAATACTTGAACCGGTGTTTTTCCTTGTAAAAATGTTATAAAGAGAAAAAAACACTCTGTCGAATGGTAGAGTAAAATTAATAGGTTCCCATTTTAAAAACTTAAATAAAATTCAAGTATCCTCAAATGTAGATCAAAATTTCTTTAAAAACTTTAGTATTGAACATAATTTCCTTAAATGAATACGACAATAAATCGCCGTCTCCATACTTTTAACTAACCCTGTATATATATATATATATATATATATATATATATATATATATATATACCGGGTGGCCCATATAACATTACGTTCTTGAATATCTCGAAAACAATGCATCGTAACAAAAAGTGTGTCAAATCAAAACCTTCATAGTTTTTGGGGGGACATCAGATTCTGACAAAATGGACCCCGACCCACCCAGGGGGGCGGGTAAAGGGGGTCAACTTAAAAATCTTAAATGGGACCCCCTATATTTTTATTGCAGATTCGGAAAGAGCATAGAAAAATATGTTGGTTTTATTCGGAAACTTTTTTTGTACTCCCAACAGGTGGCATTGTAAATTTACTAGAAAAAAATTAACCGATTAATATTTTATTAATAATTTGATAAAAAATGAGGTTTTTTGTTTCAATAAATACACAAAATTTTAGAAATATTACTCCTGAATAGTGAACACTCAGGGGGAATTAAAAGAAACTTTTTAAAAACTGGCTATGGACAATTCGATTTCATCAGAAATTAATTCTACATTTTTACGATTGCAGCACCATCTGTTGGGAATGCAAAGAAAGTTTCCGAATAAAACCAACATATTTTTTTACGCTCTTTCCGAATCTGCAATAAAAAATAGGGGGTCCCATTTAAGATTTTTAAATTGACCCCTAGGGTAAAGAAATGAGACCAGAAAATTTGTGTAAATTTTATAAAAATATTATTTATCACTTGAGATAGTAGCAACACCTGTACACTAAGAAAAAGTACTCCCTCCGCTGTTTTAATGAGAAGTACCGCTAGTTTGGGTTTATAAGCCGTTGCAGAGCTCCATGAAGGCAGAGTGGGCTTCGCCCATTCGAAAGAGTCAAACAGTCAAGGATTCTGGTTAGGTCCTTCTGCATAGGGAGAAGTTGAGTTCTGGGAACAGGCTCCTTCGAACCGCCGAGAAGTTGAGTTCTGTGTTTCAGGCTCCTTCAACCCGCCTAGAAGTCTAAGGGTGAGATATCCGCCTTGTGTAGGCTGAGTAAGTCCGTACGTCTCGCCACCGTCCGTCAGAGGAATCCGCCGTGTGTAAAGATTGAGTCTGCCGTGTACAGCTCGCCGTTGTTTGTCCGCTGGAGAAATTATTGGTATTTCTAACGTAGTAAAGTAAATTTCAATACGTGTACTTACCGTAGTAACTCTGGTCACAGTTCACCAAGAAGGGTGATGTATTTGCTTATTTATAAATTGTGTGTCTTTGTTGTACATGTCTTCGTGTGTTAGAATATATTTATTTAAACTACACCAGTCTTTCTATGTTGTTATCAACCAAACCTGCGCCCTCACCTCCACTATGCTATCCGAGGCAAGCTCCTTTTGTACCGCTGTAAAAATTGCGCCCGAGCAAACCGTTCATACCCAGGAATTAAGGAGCGATAGTGACGTCATCCGCCGGGACCTCCAGGCGAGGTGGCGTCGTTACAATATATAAAGTAACTAGATCTGAAAGAAAATGTGACGTCAAAGTTCATACAGATTCACATGTGACAAACTATTGCCTACTACTATTTATACAAATAAATCCATTGTAATGGTCGAAACGTAGGTTAAAATCAAATAAAACCGTACTGACTGCAGTTTCGGATTACTTTATTTTCTTCTCCACACATCAATCTCCAGTCGATCATCGTTACTCCAACTATACAAATAAAGTTTTATATAAATAAACAAATAAGTTCTACGAAATCTATAGTAGCGTATTCTTAATTTTGACAATGAGAAAATAAATGGTACCAAGTTGTTTATCCATGTAAGGAACAATATATTTCAAAAGCAGGATTACACAAAATAAAATTACAATATTGTTATAATAATAAATAAATAAATAAATAAATAAATAAATAAATAAATAAATAAATAAATAAATAAATAAATAAATAAATAAATAAATAAATAAATACAGAACTTAAACTAAAAAGGTAGTATTATTCCAATTATTAATATGAGTTCTGAAAGATATTTTAATAATTATAATATTGTTTTTAAAGGACAATTATTTTAATCATTCTGGAGTACAAATGATTGTAATAGAAAGAAAACTTATGAATATTTGGTTGTAATATCCTGGCTCAGTAATCCCCAATCTTCTTTCTTTTTTGTCCATAGAGCATGAAATCATCTTAGGGATCAAACTATGTCGAGAGATAAGATACGAACAGACGGAGGAGTTAGATTTAGAGTGGATTAGGAAAGTTAATTTCCAGACACGTTGTAGTATCTGAATCACAAGTTCTAACTCGAATTCCCTTGTTGAAACAAACTGAAAGTGGCGAATAGCGAAAAAGAAAAAAACAGTTTAACAAACTGATCGATGTACGCAAAATTCAAGTAAACTTTTTCTCACGTTTAAGCCGTAGCTACATTTTACTTCCTGATGTGAAAGAAATTTTTTCACTTTTTCTAAAAAATAAATATCAGAATAAAAATTAGATTAATAATAATAATAATAATAATAATAATAATAATAATAAAACTAAATAAATTTCTTACTGCGCGTTTTTGAAGTTTAAATAAACTTACAGCAGAAGGAGTAGTACCCCAAAAAAATAATTCTTTAGTTTAAAATGGCATTAAGTTTTGCATAGTATAATATCTTTGCAAGCTTAACATCCGCCACTTGAACAAGGCGCTTAATAGCCCAACATACAGGAGATAATTTAAAAATTATTCTTTTATTGCGATATTCCAACACAAATTTTCAGCTAACTGTACGCCTAAAAATTTCGTTCTGCAGACTTGAGGCAGTGACTGATTATTACAATTTATAAACATACTTT
The DNA here is from genome assembly GCA_943142095.1 of Ophonus ardosiacus. Classification (NCBI taxonomy): domain Eukaryota; kingdom Metazoa; phylum Arthropoda; class Insecta; order Coleoptera; family Carabidae; genus Ophonus; species Ophonus ardosiacus. The sequence continues at coordinate 66,133,332 of OW964823.1, forward strand.
CGTTGTGATTTTTGGTACTAAATTTTATTGCAACAAATATATATTTACTGTTAATACAAGTTATAGAGAGAGGAAAACCATGCAGAAAGCTTTGCTTTTAAATTCGACAAATTATTTGTATGCTGATTGGTATTAGAAAGGGGTACTAAAATAGATATGTCGTCAGTATAAACCACAAATCTATTTGCCTTGAGCAGATTTTTCATATTATTTAAATATAGAATAAATAATATTGATCCTAAAATACTGCCCTATGGAACACCACAGGTAACAATTTTTCATCCGATTTACAGTTATTGAAATATACCCATCACAACGACAAGATCGCAACCAATTTTCAAAAACTCCACGAACACCGTAATTATTATACATTATTTCAATAAACTTCGCACGATGAACGCAGTCAAATGCTTTAGATAAATCTATAAAAATACCTGTTATGTCCATATCATCAATATGATTGTAGATCTTGTGAATTAGATTAAATAAAGCTGTTGTTGTGTTGTGGTTTTTGCTATAACCGAACTGTTCGGGTATTAATGTATTCTGCATCTTCAGGAAAGATAAAATTCTATTTTTTCATATATCTTATGAAAAGTAAATACCAAACTAATAGGTCGATAGTTAGATACATATGTTTCCCTTTTTTGTGTAACGCGATTACCTTCATATGTTTTAATGTCTCCAAGAAAACTCCATCTGACATCGATCAATTTATGCAATGCGTTAATGGTGTAACAAACGATTCATAACATGGTTTCAAAAGTTTTCTGGGAACTTCATCCATTCCTGGGGAAGACGAGCTATTTATGGACATTATAACCGTGACTATTTCGGTTTCGGTTGCAGGATCTAAAAATGTTGTATTATTAGTGATAATATTGTAGTCAGGATTGTTGTAAATATTCCCGTCACAAGTGACATTATGCAAAATATCAGAGATGTTCACAAAATATTCATTAAATAAGTTTGAAATATCTTTGGAAGTACTAACAACCTTATCCCCATTAGTTATATGATGCACATTTTTTTGGTATGACTTTTGTTGCACAAAGATTAATATTTATTATAATCCATATTTCTTTAGAATTGTTTTATTTTCGCTAATTTGAGAAACTTTATATTGTTTTTCTTTTGTTTCTAAAATAAAATTTTGTTTCTTCTTTTACAATTATTATAATATTCTTCCGTAATAAAACCAGAACGAAACAAGTGAAACATATCTTTAAGATTATCTTTTTCTATACTTTCTGTAATACAACTGTTTTTCCGACGTTTTACTTTTCGTTTTGGAAAAGATAAGTCAAAATAATAGAGAAAAGTATTTAAAAACTCTTCGAATTTTTTATTTGCACTATCGGTCTTAGCCTTACACCGAAAGGTAGAAAGGCTTAAGGATTAAGTAAGTAAGTAACTATCGGTCTTATACACTTCTTCCCAACGTTGTTTAGTTAAATAGATTCGAAACATGTTTACATTATTATTGCTGAAATAGCGAGTACTGTAAAATACATTTGAATTATTAGTACATGTTCCCCGTTAAATTTACTATTTATATACTGTGCAGAATGATCTGATATTTTCTTGTGAGTTACCCCGGATGTATAATTGTACCATTTAGCTAGTATTCTGCTTCAAAGTTCTTCGAAAAAAAATTAGCTTATAATGATTTAGAAGTAATTTGATATGACAGTTTATATGGTTATAAGTCATCTTTTAAGATGATACTTATTATTAGTGAACCACTAGTGTATGAAACTTACGTGTCCCAACATTGATTAGACCGTAACCTTTTAACGGCCACGCCGATAACATAAAATTATTTTTTCTTTCAGAAAGATACATTCAAAGGTAAATTTTTTCTCTCTGTGTATAATTTGTGATATCTGTTATAGTTCACACAGAAAATAACGCAACATGAGTGACTGCACCGTGAAATTTTTAAAATAAATTTAATCTAGCAGTCTATCCAAATGTCAAACAACTAATTTTTGTTTTTTTATATATAGCGTGCATACATTATTTCAGTAGTTCTCAAAATCTGGGGAATATATAAAACAAGATTTTTTGCAGAAACGGTAAACCAGAGAGAAAAATCTGATGTGACCAACATAAAACCTCCCGCTATTTAATTTTTATTAATTTAAATACATACCTACGTATTTATCAGAGGTTATTCTAACGTGCAGTTGGACACAAAATGTGCAGTGGGAAAAGCAAATTGTGCAGTGGAAAATTAAAATCTGTGCAGTTATTTTTATTTATTTATTACGAATGTACAAACTAGACAAAATTTAAAAAGCAAACTCAAAATAATAAATAATATATGATTTTTTTATAGTTTTCGTCAAAATATTTATTTTATTTTTTTATGAATTTGTTAAATTTGCTTCTTTTTAAAGAACTCTATATTATCGTAATTTGCATTAAAACTCGTTTGACCTTGACAATTTAAAAAAAATCGCCTGCGGCGCATTTTTCAATGCAATATTGTCCTTAAATTTTGTCTAAGCATTCCCTAACGCCCTGCAGGTTTCACCATTGACAATATACATTTTATTCATCAGTTAAGCTATTCGTCGAATAAAATAGCATATTTTTGTTTCACTAACGTCAGTTAGCAATTATTCAACGAATAAATCGTCGATTAAATTATCTGGAGATTTTTTTTCTCAGATAAATATTTATTCAAGGAATAGTTTAACATTTGACATTCGTATTGTGCATGTTTAATAATTTTATAATTGTTCAGAAATGCAATGAAAGGATTAATTACAGTAGGTACCAATCTAAAATGAATAATAGGTAAATATATGCAGAAAATGAATTATTATAAGGTTATCTTCATTTGTTAATAATATTTCCTTTAATATTAGAATGCCATTATCATTGTTGACATCTTCTAAGAAGAAATTGTTACTCAGGCGAAAAAGAAATGATCCATATAATTTATAATCAATTTGACGAAGTATATTTTCGAATGCGGTTCCGATTATTAAAACAATGCGTTTATGATAATCTAAATATGATTTGGCATCATTTGCAAAATGCAAGAATATGCCAGTTTTTTTTTATGAAGATCACATTCACAGATGATATTTTTGTGCAAAGGTATTCCATTTTTAATTTTTTCGTGCAACAACGCATCGGCAGTTTTGTTATTTTCTATAATATGTAAATATTCTTCCACTACAAAACTACAATTGTTAAACTCTTTTCTTCCTCTAGATACTCTATACTTCGTTTCCTCTTCTTGTTTATATTTCTACTCGATTGATTTCAATGACACAAATCACAAAATTATTTTTGTTAACAGCAAATTTGACAGTTTTGTTATATCTGTATACTCAAAGCAAAATAATAATATTTTACGAATGACTAACTATACAACAAATTTCGTTGGTGAAACAAAACTTTAACTATTCAATGAATAAAATTTATTCGTCAAATAACTATTTGTCAATTTATTTGAAAATGGTAAAACCAGGCATGAGACTTGGATATAATTAAACTAAATTTTTCATAGAGACTATGAAAGAAAATACAGTATACAGAATTACATTTTTTATCATTTCAAATTTGGTTCATTTTTGCGAGAAGCAAATCATTTCTTACAAAAATCAGTTGATATGAAACAATTATTTATTTTATTATCGATTATAAATGTTATAAGAAAAATTATACATTGTGTCTCACTGTCGATTTCCTAATAATCTAAATTACACGAAAAAATGTTTTAATTCGATAAGTTTACTTTCAAAACTTTTAAAATGAATTTTGTGTCAAAATAAGTTTATTAAAGAGTTCGTAGTTGGGCAAACTTATACATATAATATTATTAAAGAAGTGCGAGGTAAACAACCTTATGTTATCACATCTATTCACAGAAAAAAGTTTTATTCTTACATTTTTGCTATTAAATTAACAACATATAGAGAGCAAATAATTCCTTATATTATGTAACTGGTATGATAGATTAATATTTTCTTTATAATTTATTTGCATTGTTTACATTAATCAACAACATCTATATCATATTAATTAATTAGTTATTTATTTAATGTAGTCCAAACGTAACTGAGTTAACTAGATGATTGAATAGATTTAATAAGAAATTAAAATATAATACAGAAAAATATTAACAATATTTAATGTACTTATTTACAAAGCGACTTGACAGTTTTATTTAGTAAGAATAATTATGAAATTAAATATTATTATATTTTGCATAGATTTAGAGATAAATGCACTGTAATATATAGAATAATTTAATGTAGTACATCGCAGAGGATAAGGCACTAAGGAAACCAGTTGACAAATTAAAATGTTTATAACATAGTAATGTTTATAACATTTTTGTAAATGATAGATGTCAGTATCAAAAATCAACAGTTTTTGTGACATTCTGAAAGCTTTTTCTGGGAAGTACATTTAATGATAGAAAAAGTTCCTTGACTGGATATAGTGATGAGGTAATAAAAATTTCTGGATTGCAGTCACAAAATTTTATTTAAATTCTCGGGTCGACCAGTTTGGAGCTCCACATGAGCCTTCCTCAGGAGCTGAACAGTATTTACAAAACATTACAATTTAATAATCAGAAATAACAAAAATTATAAATTACTTACATGAGAATCAATCAATAAAACAAAAAACTTATTTTAAAAGTTGAATTTATTGCCAAAATCGTAGCTTACTTGAATGTAATAAAACTAAAATAATTTTATTTTGTTTTATTGATAGATTATTTGCTCAGATTACTTAGATACAGTAGAAATGAAACAGAGTTGGCATGATTTAAATTATTTGATTTAAATCACGATTTAAATCATGATTTAAATCAACTGATTTTTTAAATAAAAATCGTTGATTTTTTCAAAGATTAAAAAAAAAGATTCAAATTATAATAAAAATGTATTTATTTGCTACAACAGTACATATAGCAACAAAATTATTGGCTGTATTCGTATTCTAACAATTACTGATTATATGTTTTGACCTGTTTTGTTTGGGTGACCTCCTCTATCCCTTACAAAATATCCTAATCACTTTTTTCTGTATCTTTTCACATGCACGAATAAACTACACTGTTCCATTATCTTGGTACAGCCTGTATAACATAAAATGGAAATGGCGAGAGGTACTCCGCTGGCTACAACAGGTTTTTATTAAAGAAACCCTACTCTTAAAAGAATTCATTTTGAAATTAATTGAAAATTCATTCTTCAAGCAAATAAGATGTTCCCATGATTTTAATCAATACAGGAGATCCCGATTTCAAGGAATGAATAATGTTTAATAGATATTTGCGCGCCAAGTGAGCTAAGGTAATGTTTATTCATGAGAAGAAAGTTTAGCTTAATTTCTTCGAGTGAATAAACATTCTTAGCTCACGTGGTTTGTACAATATTTTATTCAATTTTGACGAAATAATAATAAAAACCATTAAAATATTTAATTTGACAAAACAAAAAACTAATCTGTTAGTAGACTGTGCATGACAATCGTTGATGATAGATGTCAAGTCATCTATTTAAAAAGCTTAATTGTCTGTCATTTGTGCTGTGAAAAATAATGAAAATGGCTGATAATGTCTGATAAATATATGGTAAGTGTTAATTTCGTGCCTGATATTATTTTAAATGCATTATTTGTTGCAGAGTGCATTAAAAAAATGTGAGAGTGATTTAAAAAAATTTCATTCACTTGTGAAAAAAGTGTTACTTATAATTGTTGCCATGGAGTTAATAATGACAGTTTAAAACGTCAAAATTGAATAAATTAATTTTAAATTGGTAATGATATTTCAGTGTCTTTAAAATTAGTGCACTGAAAAATTCTGTGATTACAGTTTTCAGGTTATTGCAGTAAAATATGCATTAATTATGAAAAAAAATTACAAATATCACGAGTTTAATATTGTGTGCACTATTTATGCTACTATAACGTAACGTATGTCTGTAAGTTTTGGCACAAATTTCAAAATTTTTTTTGCAGAAAATAATGCTCTTATTTGAAGTGTTGTACTACATTATAATTAACAACTAATTATAAACTTAAATTAAATAAAGAGGTCCGTGTTCTTTTACAAGGCGCAACTTTCTGCTGATTCCTATCATTAGGTTTTGGACGGCATTTAAATCAATTTCTCGGAATTTTCTATATATTCTGCGTCAAAGTTCCTCCTCATTTTGGGCTTCCCATCCTCCATCGTAAACTTTACGAGATAAAAAAAGCCCAAAAATCTTCTATGGGACGAGCCTGGGGAAGGTTAGGGGATTGTCATTCCGCGGAACAAATGGTATGTTTCGGTCTGCTAGCCAAGTTTGAGTCCGTCTTGCATAGTGACAAGGTGCGAGGTTTGGCCAGAACATAATATCGTCCCCAGCATGTTCTTCTTCAATAAAATTAACTAATTTCGTTAGGCAATTATGGATGTACCTTTGACTATCCATTGTTTCACCTCTTACTCGGCCCACATAAAGCCTGGATACACCCCTTATGGAAATGGCTCACCAAACCAACACCTTATCTGCTAATTTGGCTTTTGTTTATATCTGACATCATTAGGGACTTCTTCAACATTGTTAGTATAAAAACCATCATTTGCTTCTTAGATTATGGCAGCATATCGGGATTCTGGCTAGTTGGTTGGCGGTATATTTTCGAGCTTTAAGATAAGATGTTAAACAAAATTTTTGTTTCCATAGCAACTTGTGATTCTATTGTTTTTACTGATTTTATAGCATCTGAAATTTGTGCCAAAACTTATGAGACATACTTTATTATTAATAATTGTGTTTTATTACCGGCGGTTTTTATTTTTTATGTCTTTCCGTTTTAACTTGGCACAGGTTTTAGGATATTTGAGAAAAAAAAAGAAAAATACGAATCAATGATAAATTATTTTAATTTATAATAATTTATAATACACATATAGAAAATATTAATTATTTTACAAAGCGTCAGTAAACACATGAGATCCACTTTAGGATTTGGGTCTGCATATCAAAAAGTTCTTACGTACATTGAAACACAATAGTAGAGATAAAGTTATACTTTTATGCCATACAATTAAAGCTTCGAAACCAACTGGTGTCATAAGTTGGAATGTTTTGGAAAAAAATTAAATAGATATTGAAAAGGGTAACGAAATTTATAAGCATTTATTTATTAAAATTTTTTATATTTTAAACTTGGAAAATTTCAAGGAGTAATGTAGGTGTCATTTTTATTATAATATATATATATATATATATATATATATATATATATATATATATATATATATATATTACTCATTACTGACACAGAGTTACGTAATTTCTTTTGCAGTTATATCTCCTAATCATAACAGATTCCCGAATATCGACAAGAACAATCGAATTTTTCCAACTACAGAAGCGTGTCGTACTTTTCTAAGACAAACTACAACTATTAAGAGTAATTTGTATAATATTTCTTCTATGAAGTTACTAAGGTACATTTTAAGAGTCGAGTTGCAATAAACTCTGGAAGTTTGCATTTCAGTGATAAGCAAGTTTCACGTTACTTCACGTTCCTTGCAAAACTACGCGAAGCTACAGAGAAGCATTCAGGTTTACTTTAGTGCCGCAGTGTAAGTTAACGGTGTTTTAAGCGACATGATTACTCCGAAAATTGATGATTCACCCACTTAACTAATTCTCATAACACAAAGCTTTGCAACAAGCGCGACTCATGTCTAAATTGCGTTCAATAAGAGAATTTTGCTTGTTACTGTGTGCGTAACTCTTACAATCCTAATGTTTTTGTTATCCAAGAATGTGTTTAATTAGGAAGGGATGTGTACCATGTTAAACATTCTGTTGTACTCGTATTTTGATAAGAACATAGGTAACATGAAAAATGCAGTACCTAATAGAAAAAACCTTTGTTCAAGTTATTCCGTACCATGCTTATTGCTTATACAGGGTAGATGCAACGAGCTATAAGTAACTATGGTGGGGCGCTTCGTACCCTGCAGCGTATCTAGACCTGTACACAGTACTTTAGACGGCGGCCAGCTTAGAGAATAAAGTAAAATTAAATTGATTTTAATGCATATCAAACCTATAAAAAAATTTAAAGGTTCTGTCTAATATTGTCATACAATTTCTAAAATACAAAATTATTAGTAATAAATAGTTTAAACAGTAATAAAAAATCAAATTGTAATAATTGATGCGTTGTCTACGCGATTAATTCAAAACGATGAAAATTTATTATCAAGTAAGTATAATCGTATTGGAACCTCATTTCCCTAAATTAAAATAAAATAAATTATTAAATCATATTTTACTATGCGAGTCAACTATAGAACTGTTTCTACATATATTCAAAGCACTAACATTCGACAATTATTGACAATTAGAAAACATTTGTTTCGTATTTGTATTATAAATTATATTTAACCGTGATTATTTATTTATGTTAAATATTGTAAATTATAATAAAATATATATTTTTAAACGATTTTCACTAACACATTTTTTGTTATGTATTAACTACTAATTTAATAAATCGATGCTATTAAAATTTTCATATTAATTGTTATACATGTCATTTTTTTCGTTAATATTAAGAACTTGGCCAAGCAAAATAAATTTAAGATTGTGCAACAAATTCGCCAATTTCTAGTCAATTGTTTACATTTATCAATTTTATCCATATATTGAAATATTAAAAGCCAAATAATTAAATTGGTATATTGGCGTGTTATTAAAATTACTAAGCAGTAAAAGAATGAAGGACACATAGTACATGTTCTATTTCCGGCTTAATTGACTTAAAATTGACAAGTGTAATGCATATAGTTTTTACTTCTCGGTAAGAGAGGTATTGGATTCATGCTAAAAATCACATATCCAGATTTTAGTAAATAAGCACGCCTAGTACTTAATTTTAACATTTTTACGACGATACCTGTGTGGGTGTGTGTGTGTGTGAGAGAGAGAATTTTGGAAGGACGATACCCAAAAACAATAATTATTAATTTTTACCTTCCATCACCTGTGGTCAAAATGTTCGATGGTGAGATTTGTACTATTTACTGTTTTTACGATGATGCCTGTGTGTGTGTGTGTGTATGCGTGTGTGCATGTGTGTGTGTATGACGGTCGTTTCGGCCGGGAGAACTGCAGATTACAATTATAAAAATTATAATTTTATCGTAGTCTTCAAGTTTACATCCAAACGAAGAACTGTTTAGATTTTGGTTATAAATCAACCGTAAATGCCCTCATTTGCAACTTTTAGCAGTTTTTATTGGAAAAGCGCAGTTATATATCATTTGTTGATACTTTATGCTATAAATATTCAAGAATATTTTATTCTCTACGCAATTTGACTGCATTTATTTTTTCATACTAAAAGAGCCGAATTCAGCAATCTTCTTTAACTAAAGAAGCTAACCTAAATATAACAAATTAAAGATAGACATATACAATGATACATAAATAAGAAAAAAATGGAAGATATTTCCATGGTTACTAGAGACGATCAGTAGCCTAAAGAAAAGTGCTGAATTCGGCTCAAGGTATTTAAAGATATGTAATTATAAGGAAAATTAATATTCGTAAATCTTGCCGTCTATGAAAGTAGTAGTAGTAAATATTACTAATTAACAGATGTCAGTGTCAAGTCAATAATTTCCATAATTTGATGGTGAAATGATTTCATTGGAAATATATCGACAGATGTTGGGTTGGTGGCATAATTTTACTAAAAATGCAATAAGGTATGCTACAATGAATACAATCAAAAAGTAATATTTATAAATGTTTCTTTGTATATTATTTATATGTTTTATATCTACCCCAGATCAATATTACTTTTTGAGAAAACATATGCTGCTATGATACATATATTTATTCATTAATTCTTTTCCGTCATCAGTATGTTAAGTATTACATATCGTTAAAATTACTACCTGAAGTTCTGAATCTCTTTGTGTAATCTCACTCTTGTTTCAATTATTGTACAATCGTACCAGTATTTTTATAAATTTAAAGTATCGACAAATGTGTGTCATATATATTAACGAATAACAAATCGACCACGCAAAAAAATAATAAATTTTCATACAGCGGGCTGAGAAGCTAGGCCCTCTGTTTTAAAATTGCTATAACTAATTATACATTAAGGTACAAACGAAATTGTTTGTGGTACAATCGTTCACTAACAAATCACAAACCTATCATGAAGAAAAAAATCTCAAATTATAATATGGGGGGCTGTCGTGAAGTTGGCCCCCCGTATTAAGAAATCGTTTTAACTAATTAACTATTAAGGTACAAACGAAACGGTTTGTGGTACAATCGTTCACTAATGAATCACAAACGTACTACGAAGAAAAAATTACAAATGGTAATATGCGGGGGGCTGTCGTGAAGCTAGCCCCCCATATTAAAAATCGATATAATTAATTAACTATTAAGGTACAAACGAAATAGTTTGTGGTACAATCGTTCACTAACGAATCACAAACGTACTACGAAGAAAAATATCACAAATTATAATATGCGGGGGGCTGTCGTGAAGATAGCCCCTCATATTAAAAATCGTTATAATTAATTAACCATTAAGGTACAAACGAAATAGTTTGTGGTACAATCATTCACTAACGAATCACAATCGATTAACATTATTCGTTTAATTATTATAAAACTATGGGGGGCCAACTTCACTTAGGTAATACTGTGCCGTCACTGTAGAATTGAAAAAAAAATTGAAATATCTCGGAAAGTATTCATATTATTTGGTATGTTTCGGCACGAGTAGACGCGTTTTTAGTCGCTCCACGTTTTATTCTTTTTACTGAATATACAGGGTGTCTCAGGACGAGCTTACGCTATCTATATTTTAAATACTATTTAATATAATTTAACGAAATTTGGTATCTAGGGGTTATCCAACATGCCCGTTTTAACTAAAATATTTTCAAAGCAGTAGCACTTCCGGTATAACCGGAAATTGACCTTAACTTTCTTATTTTAAATGGAATATGCAATATTTTATTTTACCATTGACTGCAGTGGAAAATTTTACATATGAATCAATAAAAACATTTTACTCATGATCAACTACTTCCGGCGTTATTCAACTTTTTTTGATTTTTTGTCTGAAATCCGGCACATTTTCAAAACTCTGTATATCGGGAACGAGATCGAATTTTTATAATCTGAAAAAAGCCTTTTATAAAGGAGACTTTAAGCTACATTATCCATAGAAGAATCCTCGATTATTTATAAAAATGTAACGGGTACGTTACACCAAAATTACAGTTGACAAACTTCAAAAAAGACATTTTTTTTAAATGGAACCCCCCCTTTTTTATTACATAAATGTGTACTACGACAAAAAATAAGGGTACTTTATGTAACATGTCCTATGTTAAAAGTTGATAGAATTTCAGTAAATTAGAAAAACATGTAATCCGGGTATAATTATTTTATTAATACGGATAAGTAATAATAATAAGTATATATATATATATATATATATATATATATATATTTCTTTTTTGAAAAGTGTAATTCTGTTTTTTCACCAGAGATACTGCGTCGTTAAAGAAAGCTGTCACTGCTGTACAGCACATTTATAGACGAACTAGTTTCCAAAGTTGTACAGCGTTTGGACAAAGAGTTAGAGGAACAGAAGAGGTACTACGAGGACAACATTGCTCAACTAACCTCCGAGAACAGAGTGTTTGAAGACCGCCTTGACCAACTTGAGCAATATTCCCGGCGTAACTGTTTACGCATTTTTGGGGTCCCGGAGTCCGAGAAAGAAAACATCGAAGAAATTGTGTCGAAAGTGCTTAGTGACAAACTTTCAGTGACTGTGTCTCCAAATCACATTGACCGCTGCCATCGCACAGGTAGGCGCAACTTCGACACTCGCACTATCTCAACTCAAAATCCCAAACCTCGCCCTATAATTGTTAAGTTCACCTCATATAAGATACGTGATACTATAATAAAAAATAGAAGAAACTTACGTGGTTCAAAAATTTCAATAAAGGAGGATTTAATCAAGAACAGACTCAATCTTTTGAAATCAGCTACTGACAAATTTGGGTATAAAAATGTATGGTCCAGAGATGGTGTTATAATGGGTAAAGTTAACGGTACTATTAAGAAAAATACACATTTGGATATGTCATAGTTATTTGTGTTAAAAATACTTACTTCAATTCTGTAATTATTAATGTGGAGCGTCTTTATAATGCTTACTTGTGTACATATTTTGTTTGTTTTTCTATTCATCACAATTTTATATTTGTTATCAATAGTATTTGTTGTAATAGTAGTATTGTTCACATTCTGATTATTGTTAATAATACTTGCAGGGTACAGGGAAAAAACATGGAATGTCACTATTTTTGTGAAAATTACATTCTTACATCATCTATTAGAAAATGTCCGTCTTAATCATTTGCACTGGAGTAGTGGTTAAAAAGGAGAATAGTCAAGGTACAAATTCTATTTGAAAAATATGCATGGTGGTTAAAAACAGGAATTGTCCAAGCGTAAACGGAAAGAACAGGGATTGTCCAAATGTTAGTGTTGTGTAGTTCCGTTCATGTTAGCGCTATCAGCTGTTGTCCAAGAGTAGTTATTTCGTTATTTCAGTCTACTGTTTTGTGTTATATTTTTGTGACAACTTGAAAATGACAGATTCTGATAGTGATATTCATGATTTAACAGAAAGGTTAGTAAACAGAGAATAAAAACGAGAAGAATGACAGATGTAATCAAAAAATGCGGTTACAGTCACATTAATCAGGAATGCCGTGTAAATGTGTTCGAATGAGATGTTTTGATACTGTAAATAGAAAGTTTAATATTGTTAAAACAATTTAACGAATTGACCACGCACAATGAACAAAAACCGAAGAAAAACCCTTTTCCAATTCAAAAAGTTAAAGAGCAATGTACAAAGGATCACCCCCGACTTAAAATGTAGGTACAAAACAGCATATAATGGAATTTGGATTACAAGTTCTATTAAACTCCCTGCGAAAAAGGCCTAAAAAAGTTCATTATCAGAAGGAGAATTTGAACTTCCACCACTGGATTTTTTTTAGGTTTGATACCTATTTCAGCAGCTAAATATAAAAACTTTATGGTTCTGAAGAAATTTTGTAGTCTCGATTCTCTAAGATACTATTCTGAACTACCCCATGAATAGCGAAATTCCTGGACATACCTCGTTATTTACAACTCGTATTGTACTATATGCAGTATTTTTGTTATTTTTTATTATTATTTATAATGTGTTTATTTTGTACGTTCAGATTATTAAATAAAATACTTCAGTTTAACTTTTAAAAAAGTGTTTTGCTGATTTAAATTTCAGGGAACAGTAGTTATTGCGTTTTGAAACATAAAATTTAAATATCTCAAAACTACGCGCCTGCAATGCTCCTTGTTTTTTCCCTGTACCCTTCACTTGTATATCACATTTTTAACTATTTGCAACTAACGCCATTTTTATTTCATTTATATTTTTAAGGTTTCATTTAACTTCGTTGTTTGGTTCTGTTTCGCTTGCGCAAATATAAAAAGCTCGCATTACACTGCGAAATTTTTTATTTGAGTAATATTGTATTTTAATTTTATTTATAAATTATTAACAGTTTGTTATTATGAATATATATTATCAAAATGTTAGAGGATTGAATACCAAAATTAGCTCATTTTATAATAATTGTTGCGCATCCAACTTTGATTTAATCTGTCTGACTGAGACCTGGCCGAATGACAGTGTTTTTAATAATGAATTATTTACTTCATCTTAAAATATCCACAGCTGACAGAAATTTTCTTAGAAATGGTAAAAAGACTGGCGGAGGCGTTCTGTGTGCTATTCACTGTAAATATAAATTTTCTCCAGTTAATGTTACAATTCATCCATCCTTATTTTCTGATATTTTATATGTAAAACTATCGCTTACTTCTCACTCTTTTTTCTATGTTATTATTGTCTATTGTCCTCCTCCTATATCTCTTGAACAAATAAATTATAATAATAATAATAATAATAATGTATTTATTTGTTATAAAGTCTATGACTTATACAAATTTCCTTACATCTTAGTTATACATTTATCTATATATACAATTTGTTTGCAGAGACATTTCTATTGCCCTCTGCTGGCAACCTCGTTACATTTGCAGAGTAGCTTATAGTGACCTCTGCTGTCACTCGGACTCATCTGGGTGTGCAGGTTATTAAAATCTGACTCGTGCGGGACTCGAACGCTGGAGAAAAAAAAAAAAAAAAAAAAAAAAAAAAAAAAAAAAAAAAAAAAAAACTTCATAATAATCGGCGATTTTAATATTTCTTCCCTTTCTAATATTCTTCTCCCTTCTTCACCTACTAGCAATATCACAAATGCTTTCGAAAACTTCTTATCATTTTTAAATGCCACACAATATAATCAAATTAAGAATGTCAATGATAGAATACTTGATGTTGCTGTTTCAAATTTATTTTGTTCAGTTTCACATTGCAATGATCCACTTGTCAATGAAGACCCTCTTCATCCATCACTTTTTGTAATGAACAGCAACAATACCTTTAACTCTAATAACTCCTCTCTTAATAATTCTATGAATTACAGTTTCAGTAAAGGTAATTTTGATTTACTCTATGAATTATTGTCATCAGCTACCTGGAATGAGATATATACAATTACAGATGTTGACGTGGCACTTGAGAGATTTTATACCATATGACATACTTGATAAATGTGTACCTAAAATCAAACATTCCTGCTCTTATTATCCTACTTGGTTTACCGCTGATATTATAAAAAAAAAAAAAACTAAAAGACAAATATCACAAACTGTATAAAATCAATAGTGATGAAAATTATCTTGTAGAATTCAAGAAATTACGTGGTCTAATTAAAAAAGAAATAAATATTCAACATGCAAAATATATATCTAATATTGAACACCAAATTCACACCGATAGTAATGCATTTTGGGAATTTATACAAAGCAAAAGGCAATCATCCCGGATTCCAGGTATGATGCATCTACAAGATGAAACTTTCATAAACACTGCAAATATTGTTCAGGGTTTTGCTGATTATATTTCTGAACAATATAATAATGATCACTCCCACCCTGAACAACCTACAATTGTCAACAACATCGGTATCATATATATTTCTACAATCACTGAGGATGAGATTTCGCAAGCCATAATGTCTCTCAAGCCGTCACGCAACCCTGGTCCTGACTTTCTTCCTTCTTATGTCCTTAAAGCCTGTTCTCATATTTTTCTTAAACCTCTCCATTTTCTTTTTAATCTTTCTATTTCTCAACACAAATTTCCTACTTCTTTAAAACGATCTCTTATTATTCCCATTTTCAAATCTGGTGATCCAACTAATATGTCAAATTATCGTCCTATAGCTATCCTATCTAATATTTCTAAAAAATTTGAAACTATTATTTACAAACATATATATAATTCCGTTCAACATCATATATCCGTGCATCAACATGGATTTTTTAAAGGCAGATCAACTACTACCAATCTAATTAACTTTACTGAAACTGTACTGAATTCATTACATGATGAAACGCAAGTTGATGTTATTTATACGGATTTTTCGAAAGCATTTGATCGTATTAACCATAATGTCTTACTGCATAAGTTAATTGTTAACTTTCAATTTTCTTCTGATCTGCTTCAACTCTTCTTATCTCAGTGATCGGGTTCTGTCTGTTTCTTATAATAATTATAAATCTAAGTCTTTTACAGCTACTTCTGGTGTTCCTCAAGGTTCCAAATTGGGCCCTTTACTGTTCTTGCTCTTTATTAATGACATTATTAATTCAGTTCAACACTCTCACGTCTTGTTATATGCTGATGACTTAAGATTTATAAAACTATTAATTCTATTGAAGATGCTAAGTTCCCACAGGCAGAATTAATAACATTTCAGCTTGGTCTGTAACCTCTAACCTTTTTTTAAACTACAGTAAATGTAAAATAATGAGCTATTTCGTCAAAAAAACTATTTACAAATATGATTACAAAATAGACTCTCATACTCTTGAAAGGGTCATACAATTTAAAGATCTTGGTGTTATATTTGATTAAAAGCTCAATTTCATTAATCACATATTACAAACTGTTAAATCTGCGTACAAAAATTTAGGTTTCATTATTAGAAATACACAGTACTTCGTTCATATTTCAACTCTTAAGAAACTATATTTCTCGTTCGTAAGAACAAAACTGGAATATTGTCAGCAAGTTTGGTGTCCTATATATAATAAATACAGCCATGTTATTGAATCTATTCAACGCAAATTTATTAAATTTTGCTTCTTCAAGCTTTACGGACATTATCCTAGCTTTGATATTGATTACAAAGATTTGTTGTGTGAATTTATTATTGTGTCTCTTGATACTCGAAGAAAAATACAATCATCATTGTTCCTTTACAAAGTTTTGCATTGTATTATAAATGATCCCGTAATCCTAGGTAAAATTCCTTTCTTAGTTCCTAGGCATAATTCCCGATTTAAATATACATTCTACTGTAACACTCCTCGAACGAACTATGAAGTAAAGTCACCTATTCATATGATTTGTTTTAATTTTAACAATTTACCTGAATATTTCGACATTTTCGTCGACTCGATTGTAAAGTTTAATAATGCTTTGTACAATTATTATATTCATTAACTACTACCATTGATTTTATATACTACGTAAACGTTTACGTAGTATATAAAATCAATGCTACTACTATTTCTTACAATACATTGTCTGAAACAGCTACATGTATTATTAAGTTCTGGGTTTTTTTTTTGTGTCATTCTATTTGTTAACTACTTGTGTCATTAAACATGTTAAATTTATGTTTTAGTATAGTCAGCCTGTAATTGGGGTCTTGAACCTTGTTGGTCAGACTAGCAATAAATAAATAAATAAGTAAATAAAATAAATTAAAAACGTTTTTTTGTTTGTCGTTATTTATTGAGTAGTACTTTAAGTATAAAGTGTACATTTTTTATGGTGGAGGACCCCATTTAAATTAAAACCTAGTTCGTACTGACGTTTGCTCGTTTTAGCATTTTTTAAAGAAAACTTATCAGTTAAACTGACCGAAAACATTATCTCTACTCTTTTCGAGTAGGTGTTCTATGATACATCATCAGTTGTAAGACGTTTGTTCCCCTTTTGGAAAAGAAATTTAAGATTAATAGCTTTACTTGAATATATATATATATACAAAGTGATAATTAAAAATCTGGCCATAGGCGTTTAACATGGGAAAACAGTTTTCCTTTGCGCAAAAGTCTCCAATTAGTTTTAGTCAATAACGATTCAAATGAAACTTGTAGGTAATTATATTCTACGCCTAAATCACTAAACAGATTTAATTTTGCACGTTTGGTAACTTGCAAAATCTAATACGAAATTATACAAATATTGCTCATTTGTAGCGATGCCCATGGAATTGAAACACATTACAAAGAAAGTCATATCATTTGAACTGTCAGAAATTTAATTTTATAGGTTAAAAAATGTGAAAAAATAATAATGAAAGTTATTTGTGTGAGTGTGAGATTTTAAAAATAATACCAGTGTAGTGATTTAGGTGCAGAATTGAATTATCTGCAACTCTTAATTGAAACTCGAAATTCTGACAGTTCAAACGATACGCATTTCTTTGCAACTTTCTTTCAATTCCATGGGTATCGCTATAAATGAGCAATATTTATACAATTTCAAATTAGATTTTACAAGTTATCAAACATGGAAAATTAAAACTGTTCAGTGATTTAGGCGTAGAAAATAATTATCTACATTTATTTGTATTTTTTTTTTTCCTAAAATTAATTGGGGACTTTTGCACAAAGACAAACTGTTTTCCCTTGTTAAACGCCTATGGCCAGATTTTTAATTAACACACTGTATATATACAGTATGTCCACGAATCGAGTTCCAAAGAGGAAAAACTTTTTTATTTTACATTTTACAAAAAAAAAAATGTATTCTTGATAAAAGTTTTTGCATGTCCCAAAACGGTCAATACAGTTTTAACATTTTCAAATTTTCTTTTAGTTTCAGAAAAAATCGAAAATTGTTCGTTTTAGTTGAAAATTATTCTGCCCCAAAAAATAAGTTTGCGTTGTCATGGTAATTGCCGTTATTTATTTTTATTAACTGTCTGTTAGTAAAATCAACCATAATCGTTGTCAAAAGACGAACGAGTTTACATAATTCAATGTTATGGCAAAAGTAATAAAGCGATCCGTCGAGTTGTCGAAGAATGTAATCAAAAGTTTCCGGATATTTACATCTCAAATACAGGTGCACGAAAATTGGTCAAAAAATTCCTATCAACTGGTTCCATACTGGATGTAAAAAAAACCAAGATAGTACCATGACAATGCAAATTTAGTTTTTGGAACTAAAACGACCAATTTTCGATTTTTATTTGAAACTATAAGAAAATTTGATAATGTTAAAACGTTTCGGGACATGCAAAAACTTTTATCAAGAATACATTTTTTTTGTAAAATAAAAAATAAAAAAGTTTTTCCTCTTTGGAACTCGATCCGTGGACATTATATATATATATATATATATATATATATATATATATATATATATATATATATATATATATATATATTTATATATACAGGGTAGTTGATTTTTGATTGTCCAGCTTATATCTTCTGAAATATTAAAGATATAAAAAAAAGTTATATACAAAAGTTGTGTAGTACAACTTGATCTATAATTTACTATAAACAATTTTTTTCCAAGGCCTACCAATTTTTTGGAAAAATGTTTAGCTTTAATTTTTCAAATGGAACACCCTGTATATTTTGACAGAATAAGATTCTTAATAAATTTCTCTTTACAATAATGTGTAACAAGTAGGGATTTACCTTTAAATTATGTCCTATAAAGCAAATAGAAATATGATAAAAGTAGGCTATGATATTCTATTGTTTATACCTGTAACTTCTGTCACACATGAATACTGGCTACGCAGGGGTTTTCCTTTGAATAAAATTATGTCTAATAAAGCAAGTAATAGAATTACTAACATTGATGATTTACAAAATTATTAATACTTTTATTTAAATATCAAGTAGCAATCTGTGACATATGTTACTGGTATAAACAATAGAATATCACAGCCTACTTTTGTCATATTTCTATTTGCTTTATAGGACATAATTTAAAGGTAATATACAGGATGTTCCATTTAAAAAATTAAAGTTAAACATTTTTCCATAAATTGGTAGGTCTTGGAAAAAAAATTGTTTATGCTAAATTATAGACCATGTTGTATCAAATAACTTTTCTATATAACTTTTTCTTGTATCTTTAATATTTTAGAAGATATAAGCTGGACAATGAAAAATCAACCACCCTGTGTATATATATATATAATGAGAAAAATTTCGTGGGTAAATTAGTGGAAGGTTTTCAGGGCTTTAGTTATAGTCGATTCTTTTAAAATCTGTCAAACTTTCGTGTATTGGTTTTTGCACTTCATTACATACATAAATTTACATTTACGGTATAATCTTATATTAATTGTGACAAAATCACATGTTTTTGTAGTACGCCATTGTACAACAAGTTCTTGTTTTTACAGTTAAGTTGGTACAAGATGTGAATAGGGCGGTAAATTTGAAATGGTTTAATTTGAAATAAATGTTACCAAGTCAAAGCTTAAGTTTCGGTATCATGATTTTGTAGTAGTCTGTTTTTATTAATAAGTTTAAATAAGTTACAGTATATAAAGCTCAGGTTATCAATGTCAGTTTTTTTATTCATACTCTTGTTTGTGTTTTGTATATGATACATTTCTAGGAACGATCGTTTATTATAATTTTTATCCTTATCTAATATGTCAGTTTTGTCGAAGGTCATGTTATGTTTGTGAGACACACAATGTTGAAATAATGAAGTTATTCTACCTGTAAGTTGTCTGGAAGTGTGTTCTATGTAACAAAGATTGATATATTTACATGGGATTTTATATATGATGTTCGAATTTTGCATTTTTGGTGTTTTTTTCTTTGAGCTTACTAAATAATGTTTTGACTTGAGACAACTTTTATTTGCTATGCGTACTCTGTCACCTTTGACTATGTTAGTTATGTTCTTAGTAATTTTGTCTATGTAAGGAAGTGAGTAGTATTTTATGTTGTTATTGTCGGTCTGCGTTGTTGTTGTTGGTTTCAGTATTAGATTATGTATTGGTTTGAATTTGGTGTTGTATATTGAACAACAACACATTCAGTAAGTTTTTAAGGTAAGCATTTCTGACCAACACTTCTCTAGGTTTCCGTAACTTTTCTTGATTGTATGATTGTGTGAGATCTTCAATATTCTGGTTTTTAGTGCTCGAACGACGTTGATTTTCATGTGCAAATGTTGTTCGGAGTGAAAGTGGATATAACGTTGGGATGATTAATGTGTCTATGAATTGTAGAGTATTGTCGTGTTCTACTTCAACTGTGAACTGGAGATACGAGTTATAGTTATTGAAGCTGGCTAGTATGAGTTCCACTTTATCACGGGGTACAGCTGTCACAATGCCGTCGACAAATTTCTGCAGGAACGAAAGCTCAAAGTCAAGTTGCGGAATGCAATATTCTAATAATGTGTTCATGACATATTGCGTTACTATTGGACTGTAGAATGCACCCATGGTTCTTCCAAGTGTTTGTTTGTAGTATGTATCATTATAGACGCAGTAACTGGTGTCAAGATAAATTTTGTTATCTGTATGAAGTCATTAATTGTAAGAGTTGTGTGATCAGCAATGGTTTCCCACTTTTTATTGATACTGCTCGTATCAATAGTCAAAACTGTACTGAAATATTCACCCGACTTAAACCCTCTCAACTTTATCTTATAGGGTTATTTAAAAGATAAGAATAGCATTGAAAATATTTTGAAGAATATTGACGGAAGAAAATTAAGACTAGTTAGACATAATTTATTTCAAAGAGAACGGTTATGTATAAATGAAAATGGAGGCAATTTTGAACAGTACATATAAATTTATAGGAGTAAAAGTTTATTTTATTTTTGTAAATGTTTCTCATTATAATTAAATATTAAAATAAAATTATATTTTTCTCAAAGAAATCGTTATGGGCGGGTATGATAATATTATATCATTGAATCCAGAATTAAATTGTCTCCCGAATAAGTAAATAAAAAAATATATTCACATTTAAAATAAAAAAGATTGGTCCTGTACTTTGAGAACCACTGGTCGAACGTTTTTGTAGCTCTTATAGTTCTCGAGGTAGCAATGGTGGCTAGGGTTCCCAGATTTTAAAAACTTTTATATGGGAGAACTGAATGTCGAAAAAAATAAATATAAATTTCAATTTCAAATTTTTAATTAAAGTATTAACAAAAACAAAAAAAAATGGTTAGTTATTACAGTTTTCATGGGTTTGAGCTTTTTTCAATAAATATTTTCCACTTTTAACAAAATCATAAAATTCTTAGCGATTCATTTCAAAATTTACAGTTATTATTTATTTTTATTTATTTATTGAAATAATTTGCATTTGGGGTATAACCCATACAAATAGAGTGACAACACAAAATATAATCCGTACTATACAATATGAATAGCAATAATTAAGGCAAGTCTAGATTACAAGTATAAGATAAAAAAATCTGATGTATCCAACACAAAACCTCCTGCTATTTAATTTTTATTAATTTAAATACATACCTACGTTTTCACTAATGCTGCAAACATATTATGTTCCATTACATAGAACTATTGCTTTATTTACTATTTTCTTTTTAAAATGTCACTATTATTAATTTGAAGTGATTACTTTTTTGACAGTGATATTTACCTGTCAGTTACATTAATTTGAAATATGAACTTTGTAACAAAGGAATTGTGTTTATCTTGGGCTTTGGAATTTAAAAAAAAAATATATTTTTAAATTTATCTGTAAAATATGGGGTCCCGTGGCCGCGTGCCTGAGTGTCTGGTCGCAAACCTGGGGGAACCGAGTTCGATCCCGGCAGACGCCAAATATTTCCAATTTTAAATGGCACAAAAGTGACCCCTGTGGTGTACTCTCCACACCAGCTATGAGTGCCCGTGAGGCGACGCCTGGTAAGCGCCCACACGGTAAAATATATCGTCATCATTACCGATGTTTACATGTGTTGTAGGTACTGGCACACCCAGAAATGGGTAATATGCCATGATGATATATTTATTTATACATTTATTTATATAAAATGTATACCTGTAGAAAATTGAATAATCTTTAATTTTCATAATGACATAAAATGCGAAAAAATGGCATTTATTTAATGGTATTTTTTGAAGAAAAACCATTATGAGCTTCAGGTAAAGTGCCATATCCGGTTATCCGATTTACACAAAAATCTAATGCTTTCTTTCCATATTACGTGGTCATTTACTAAAATCGCGATATGTGATTTTTAGCACGATCCCAATACTTCCCTTAGCAAGAGTAGCGGGCGTTAAAAGTCAATGAATATTAATGGATGTATAAAAAATACATACATAGACATATGGTTGCCTAGATACATATTTTATAAAATCGTATTGATATTATAATTACATAATATTCAATAAATGAGGATAAATAGTGTATAATTTACATTGTGTAGAAAAGTATAGATTACAAATATAAAATGAAAAAATCAATTCATTTTACCGAATTCATAAATAAATATATACATATACATGGATGCCCAGAAACACATTGTATAAAATCGTAGATACAATATATTAATATAATAATTACATAATAATCAATGAATGAGAATATAAAGCATATAATTTACAATGTGCACAAAAGAGACAATTATATTTGTCATTCATTAAAGCAAAAGATATTAAGATCTTATGGAAATTCAATTCATTCAATTCAACAATGCCCAAATTTTGGAGAAATGTGTCCCTCAGGTTTTTGTAAATGGAGCATTCAACAAAAAAGTGGAAACATTCTTAGTTCTTTGTAAATTACATATGGAACATAAATCCGTACCATTGTTCGTATTTTAATGATCTGTAAAATATTTTTAAACCTTTAGAGCTTGCTAGTTGAATTTGAGCTATTAATTAAATTTTTGAAATAGAAATATTCAATTTTAAGTAGTTTTCAGTGTCCGCTTTTTATACATTCATTTACTGCTACGTTAAGTTTTGAAGATGAAGTTGAAGTTAAACCTAAATAGCAAAATATAAAGCAAAATTGCAAAGGGGTTTTGTCAAATTTTATCGGATTATTTAATTAGTTTGGTCTGCCCTTGGTGAAAAATTAATACTTTTATTTTAGTTGTATTTACTTCAAGTGTTTGTTGAGTGCAATATTAGTGTAATGAATTGAAGTTATTATTAACATCTACCAAAAGATTTGGCGAATAGAACTAAATCGTCAGCATAAGCCAGGAGTGAAACCGAGTTATATCCGTCTATGTTAAGAACCTTTGAAATTTCAAACTGCGACCAGATATCGTTGATAAAAATTGTGAAAAGCAATGGAGATTATATTTCCCTTTGGAGCAAACCTTGAGATATTTTAATTGGATTTGATAGCTGGTTTTTTAATTTAACTTGCTTATGTACATTTGCATATGAATTTTGTAGTATTCTAATTATTTTCGTTGATATACTGAGTTATATAATTTATGCCATAATACTGAATGATTCACAGTATCGAAAGCCAATCACGAATTCTATTACATGAGATTTGGGTAAATATTTTACTGATAGCATTCATTAAGGCCATACCTCTGTAATTTAACGGGTTTTGAGTATTACCTTTTTTAAATATTAAAAACGCGTGAATAGAACACCAGGTGTTAGGCACATCTTCTTTGGATAAAATTGTATTAAAAAAAATTAACAGGTAATGTTGCCAAGCTGGCGTAAGAAATTTATAAAAATCGTTACTTATACCGTCACTGCCTGATGCTTTATTACTTTTAGCATGGTAAATAATTTGTTGAAGATCATTCATAGTAAAAGGAGATTCAAAATGTGGGTTGAGACAATCCACGAATTGGATTGAGGGGGTACTAATATAATGAAACACTTCTAAATAAAAGTTTTCCCACTCATGGATGTTAATATCATTAATAGTGTTATTTTACCTTTTAAGGAGTTTGACTCTTTCCAAAATTCCGCACTGTTACTAGTGTTCTTGAGTTTGTTTTTTATATTTGTGACAGTTAGATTTCCAGCTCTTAATAAAGTTAAGTAATGTTTTTTAGATAACAGGTATGCAATTAAATTTTGACTTGAAGAGTTTTCATGATACAAACGTAGATTGAATTTACACACTGATTTTAAAACCTTTATTATACGATGGTTTGTGAAATTTATTGGGGTTAGTCTGATTTTGCGGAGGAACTTTTTTATTTCTAACATGCCTGACAAGCAAGCAGCATTTTTTATTGCTAAATCCAAATTATCAGATAGCTCGTTTATATCCATGTGAAATAAAATACAGAACTATTTAGTTTAGTTATCCTTTCTAGAAAGGTAGATATTATTTCGAATATTAAGTTGTTTGTGGTACACAACAGCCTTTAAGGGGTTAAACTTGAAATTTGAATTATATACCCAAATCATTCAAGCAGCCAATTCACGTCATCACTTAGTGCAAAAACCTTAATGCATTAAAATCCCTAATAGTGAAAAATGAAATAAAATTTTAATCATTTTTAACCGTCAAAAAGTGTATAGCCTTATATAATTATTATTAAGATAAATAGTAGTGTTCATTACTTATCGTATATTTATTTATTTATTTTATTTCGGCCATTCAACAGGACAAACCCAATAACAGAATGGCACTAACATACAAAAAGCAGAACAACAATATAAAACAATTGAGTACACGTGAAATTTACATTTTTTTTTTTTTGTGTAATCTATACATGACTATATTCTAAATAGGTATAAAAAAAATAATTTAGTTAATAGAAGTGATGGTATTGGCAATTTGATTTCGAAATGTTGACATATTAATATTGAAAATATCAATTGAGGTATTAATAATATATTTGTTGAAGAAAAATGACAGTCGATTCATAGCACAATTAAAGGCAGCATTAGACCTATTGAAACCAATATAAAAAAGTTCAGATGTTCGTGTAGTATATGATGGGACACGGAGATCAAGACAACTTAGCAACTCAGCACAATCTATTTTATTATTAATTAGCTTGTATAAAAACGTTAAATCAATTACAATACGCCGTTTTTCCAGTGATAATAAATTACATTCATAATTGGGAAACTTATAATTCATAAATTTAACAAATTTGTTTTGAATACGCTCTATTCTTTTGATGTAGATTGTATACTGAGGAGACCAACAAACTGTTGCGAATTCTAATTGACTACGTACTAAGGTAAAATATAAATTTTTTAAAGTGTTTGGGTTTTTGAAATTTTCAGATGTTCTAATTAGAAAACCTAACATTCTATATGCTTTTTTCGTTATAGAATCAACATGAAGGTCAAGAATAAATTTTTTATCTATAATTACTCCCAAATCTTTAACTTCTGACACAGGTGTTATTGAATCATTAGAGAAAGTGTAAGTGAAGTTTACATTATTCCTATTTCTCGAAAAAGTAATTTCACAACATTTTTTTATATTTAAGGATAGTTTGTTATCTTTAGTATATTGCTGGAAACGTTTAAGATCTTCTTGTATTTTTATACAATGCATGGTATTGTTAACAGAGTGAAACATTTTTAAATCATCAGCATATAATAAAAACTCGCAAAATTTGAAACAATTGAATATGTCATTTATGAAGATATTAAACAAAAGTGGTCCCAAATGAGAGCCTTGGGGGACTCCAGATGGAATAATAATTTTATTTGACAGAAAACCATTTATTGTAATCCGCTGACTTCTTCCTGTTAGGTAGGACCTAAACCAGTCAAGGAGACTTCCGCACACACCAAAATCAGAAAGTTTTTTTAGGAGCAAAATGTGATTAATTTTATCAAATGCTTTACTGAAATCGGTGTATATGGAATCAACCTGACTACGTTTATCCATAGACTTCAGAATATAGTCAGTGTATGTAAGAAGATTCGTTTCAACGGATCTACCTGGATAAAAACCATGTTGCTGCGGGATAATATAGCTTTTTACTAAAGAAAACAAAATTTTATAAACAAGTTTTTCAAATACTTTTTCGAAGATGTCTAGTTTTGAAATGGGCCTATAATTTTTTATTTCATTTTTAGTACCATCTTTAAAGACTGGGACAACATAAGCTTTCTTCCAAACATTAGGAAAATAACCTGCATCCAATGATTTATTGAAAATTAACATAAGAGGATAACAGAGAGAATAGGAACAGTTTTTAATAAATACACTAGGGATATCGTCTGGCCCAGCACTTTTATTTACATCTAGCTGTAATAAAATATCTAGAACCTCAAACTCATTAAAAAGTATATTGGCACCAATAAAATCTTTTTGTACTCGTGCCGATTGATTGTAATTATTACTTTTACTATTATCCTCAACGAATACGGACTTGAAATAGTCAGAAAACAAAATTTTATTTTCATAGCACATCGTGCTAGGTATACTGTTCGAACATTTTTTAGAAGCAACATATGACCAGAATTTTTTAGTATTATAGGGTATAGAATTTTCTATATTCCTAATGTAAATGTCGTAGCATTTTCTAATTTCAAATTTGACAGCTGTTCTCAATTCTGAAAATTTGTTGTAGTGCATTTGCGATTTATACTGTTTATATTTGCTATGAGCTTTACTTTTTTCTTTAATAAGCTTAATAAGTCGTCTAGTATACCAAACAGGATACGAACCATGAAAGTTATGTTTTACTGGAACATATTTATTTATAATAGAATACAATGCATTATAAAATTCATTTACCATGCTGTCAATATCTAGACCATTAAAAAGTTGGTCCCAATTAATTTCAAGTAGTTTTTCATTAATTGTATAGTAATCAGCTGATTTATGCAAGAAGATTTTACGATGGCAACTTGTCATCGGAGGTAAACTATCAAATCTAAGGTAGCTCTCAAACCAAATCTAAAATTCTGTTGTTTGCATTACGTACATGATTATTTTTAGGGACCCATTGCAAATGGGGTAAATTAAAATCACCAATAATAAAAAAATCATCATTAGGTACTGAGTCTATAATATCTGATAGTTTACTTAGAAGTTAGACATTGACACATGATCGTCTGGTGGTAAATAAACACAACAAACATGTAAATATTGATTATTGTTATTAATGTTTATTAAAGAAATCCAGAGGTCTTCGGCATCACTATTCCATTCAGGCCTTTCGATATAATTAAAACAAGAGCGAACCGCAATTAGCGCACCACCACCATCACTTTTACACTTGAAGTACTAGATCTGTCTCTCCTTATTACATTGTAAGTGGGTGGGAATAATTCACTATTGTAAACAGATGAATTTAAGAAAGTTTCGGTAAGACAGATAATATCGAAACTACATGAGTGAGTATTAATACTAAAAGTACTTGTTTTAGTTCGTAAACCCCGAACGTTTTGATAATACACAGAAATGCTCATTTATAAAAGGAACAAAAAATAAAAAAAAATATATCGATTTGGAAATGAAACATTATTACTGTAGCTTAGAAATATCAGTAACATCACTTAAATAGTGAATCTTTGATGTATCATTTTTCTGGCAAAAACTTTGCAATTCTTTGACCATATATAATTGAAACCTTTAGGTTTTAATTCATTTAAAGCTGTTCTAAGAATTAAGGAGTTTTTAAACCCTAAATGCTCATTTACATAAATTTTACTGTCTGTCCCTTCAATATTTATGCTTGCAGATGTTAAATTTCTATTTTTTCTCGCTATGACATGAATAATATATAAATAATGTACATCAACGTCATATTATTCGTTTAATTGTTGCTATAGTTGGCAACATTGATAATTTGTATGTTCATACTGTCAAAGTTGTTATTTGAAAATTATTTGTATCGTATTTGAAACATTTTTGTGCGTTATAAAGGCCTATTTATAATAAAGTAATGTTAAACGCAACGCAACGACGAAACGTGACCGTTAACGCAAACACAAAATCTATAAGTCTGCCAAAGGTAGCACTTCTAATCAATCAGAAGAATTCGGTATATTTCTTTGAAATTCGGCTCACTTTTATTTATTGCCTTTATATGGCATATAAGGTTAGTATTATAAAATAATTTAAATAGAAATGGACAGTGACGAAAATATAGTATTTATTTTGTAGATGTGACAGTTCATGAACATGTCGATAATACAAATTGCAATCTGTATAACTCTTTTCATAAAGATTCTAAAACCTCTGCAAACGTACCAGTACATGACGTCATACATCAAGTTACTTTTATCCAATTTTTATTAATGACGTGCATTGGCTGCTTGAATGATTTGGGTATAGCTATAGCTATTATTTTGAGAAATTATATTATTCTGGCTATTCTTGACCACATCATTATTTCTGCTGAACTGTGCAAATCCCATGGGGTGAGTCCGAGCGTATACTGACTAGAAGCCGCCTTACGGTTTTTGTTGTGATCGGAGCACATGCGGAAGCCGTGGTGTATTGCGGGCTGCGTATTATCTTAATATTTTTACTACTATTTTTTACAAAGTAATGACTAATTGCTGCCTTTGAAATATGTAGATCACCTTTATTTCACATAAATTTCAATCACTTTACTCTTACGTCATTATTAACAGGAAACCTAAAAGTTACACTTTGTTTAATATATTATTTGTAAAATAAAAATCCCAGTTACTTACACATGAAACGAAATATCCCTACTTTCTTTGTATTTTTCATTACAATGTAATATACTCCGAGATATACTCACAAACTACACGCAAAAAAAAAAAACGTTAAAAATAAGTTAATAAAATGACAAGAAGTGACATATAACACAACAAAACTCTGCCCACAATACACCATGACATCAAGCCCCCCCTTCTGCATATCTTCCGATCACAATCCTATGCATTATTATAGGGAATTACTTCTCAAGTCAGTATATGCTCGAAGGGTGAGTCTGATAAAGTTGGAAAAATGTTAGTTAATTCCATATTCAATGCTGTTTACTTTAGTCCAAGCCAGATCAGTGACACTCTTACCAGTATTCCCAAAAAAAGTGTATTTATCCGGCATGTCTCCATTTACTCTACCATTTACAACATAGAATCCTATCCGCTCCATTCCTTCAACCAACTTTAGTCTTCTACCATTTGTGGAATTATGAACAGATTCCTTCGTCTCATTGATATGGTGGGAGACGAAGATGTAGTCAGCTATTTGGTGCAATTGTCCAATATGGGAGTTAAAATCACCTAGCACAAAAGTGTAATGATATTGAAAATATTCTATAATAAAGTTAAGTGAGTCAAAAAGCATACCAATATAAGAGATAGGAAGCGAAGGTTTTGAATAGGTAAAAAATATTATAAATTATTTATTATTGCCACAAATTTGTAGTTTTTATTGAGGTATACATCAAATCATTTTTTTTTAATTGAAAGTTATTAACCCTCCAGTAGAACGACCTTTGTCTTTTTTCAGTGGCAGGACTAATGCCTGTACTGGCTGTCGATTCGACGTGTTGGTCCCTAAAAAAGAATCTAGAGTGTTGTCCTTGAGTACTACCTCATTCTTCTGGGTTTTGAATCTCTGGACGCTACTAGGTGAGCCCTGCGATGAATGGCTGTCTCTCGTGCGCTTAAGCGGGAGCGGGTTATCATCTTTGGTAATGTATGGTTTGTTTCCATCTGGTTTACTCTCCTCCTTTTTTGTACGAGTTGTTTTCTCTCACTTCTTATTTTAAAAGAAAGATCTTCCTTTATAAAAATCTTTTTCCCTTAAGTTTTGTCCGATTTTTGTAAACTTCATTTCTTATGGTCATTGAATAAAATGACAAACAAATAAGCTTCTGTGATGAATTTACACGTGTCTACAGCTGTTTTGAGCGATTCCCTGTGAACAATTTTTCTAGTTATATAACTTTGCGCTCGTGATATATTACTTTCATATATTTACCTTCGGGTTCAAGTAACGGGTCTGGTGGGTGGTTATAAATTACCGGCGCTGCGACGTCGTATTTATTCCACAATTTCGTGGAAATGCTGACCGAAGCAACAATTGTGTGTTTGGCTACTTACTGGTGCTGTTACAAGTTGTCGGTTTTTTTTTATTACTTCTAGTTAATGTTCACCTGTTAACTACTATGCTGTACTGATGAGCTCTAATAAGAGCGATACACGTGTATACTTGCCAATGTTTCTATTTTTTCGGAAATTTGAGTTCTCAGTACTTTAATAGAATTTATTCTTTTATTGGTTTTAATTGCTTCTTCCTTTATTTCATCGAGCGTGTCGAGTTTATTTAATTTTTCGAGTATTTCTGTAAGTTGCGATTCCATTTTAGGTTATATAGTTACACGTGCTCGCCAGAGCGAAAAAAAAAACTTCGCACCTTGATTTACACTTTGTAAAACACTTTGTAATATTTAAAATTTAATATTAGTGAGCTTTATTCAAATATTTGTACTAATATCTTTTACGAATAACTAATAATGTAAAAAAATTGAGCAATTCAAAATTTTCGACCTTTCTGCCTAAACAGTGTTGCCAACATCAGCAGTTATTAATAGTTCTGATTTTATTCTGTTTATTGAATTATTGAAAATATAGGAGAATTTACCTTGTTTATAGGATATAGGAGAACAAAATATAGGCGACACCTATGGTGGCCCATTTAAAATTAACATCCTGTATATGTATGAATATAACAAAAGCTCCTGATGGTAAGCAACTAACAAATTTATTTTGTATATTTGTGGCATATGTATGTATCATCGTTTTTCCCTTTGTTCACTAACATTGACGATGCTTTAATGAAAACCGACCATTTTGCCAACAAGGAGTATACCTATTGAGATATTATCCTTTATTTTATCCATCATCTGTCGATAATCTTGAATTTAGTATATTTTTGGATACGAATTCTACATTGAATACACAAATGTTTATGACGTAAACTACATCATTGTCTACACGTAGATAATAACGTACCCCGTTCAAAATGAATATCACTTCGGGTCTGAAAATTTAAGAAATTGGCACTAAATTGTACATCCAACAAATTTTATTTTATTTTTAATTCAATGCAAATTTCTAAATTCAAATCCAATTTTGATGCAGCATATTCGTTCATAATATTTACTGCTTTTATTTTTATTTATTATAATATATATATATATATATATATATATATATATATATATAAAAATATATATGTATATATTTGAAACACACGGATTATTCTAAAAAAGTAAAGGTATAAAGCTTGTTTAGTTGCAAGGGAAATTAGTTTTCCAAGAATAAAACTGGTAGAAGTTCTGTCGTATGTGATTGTGGTGGTTTTCATGATAAAACAGAATAAACCATATCTATATCGAAGCAACGTTGTGCTTGTATTTTTTGTTTAAAATTGCTGTGTTGATGTCGAAGCCGAATCCGAGTTCATTGAGTGATTAGATTCCTTTGTTCGAAAGGATAAACTGCTGCTGAATTTCATTTCCAACTTATTTCTTTTGATGTTAACAAGCAAACCGCAACAAAATAATGCCGTGAATTTAAAGCGGCAAGAAGTAATGTCAATAAAGAAAAGAGTGGGGTTTATCTGCTGTCATTGAAGAAAACATTTGTATTCACAAGTATTTAACAATTGGTGAATTTTTCATGAACAATATTCAGAAGTATTAAGCACTGCTCATTTTGAAACAGCTATGAAAAGATTAGGCTGTATTTTGCTTGGTTTTGTATTTTTACTTTCCAAATATCCCTCGTAACATTTTTTAAATCAAAATATTGTAATTTTTTAAAAAAATTAAATCACATTAACAGATAATTACAGTTTTAATATCCATGATACACCAATGTTATTTAAGTAGTGCTCAACAGACCATAGATATCGTATCAGAATTTTTTTTTAAATTCTATGAACGAAACATTTAAATAATTTCCGTATCCGGTTTAAAAGAAAATGATAAATGATGAGGCAGATATTTCAAGCATACCAGATTTCAATCATATTCATTATATCATTAAATTTGAAACTGCAATGACGAAGGGCTCGTAAATGAGAATGCTTATAGGGTCACTTTATACACAATAGTGCTCTAGGTCTGACAACATATTGCTCATACTATTAGTGATATAAACGTATAAAGAGTAGGGCTTGGACTTCGAACTGGGTATTTAGTTATATGGGAAATACCCACCCATCTGGACCAATTGGAATACGGGTCGGAGTCGATTCTTCACCCATAAGATCCGTAAGACCCATGAGAACCACAGACCCGAATTACACGTAAGAACCGTTTTTCCCTAAGACTTGACGTTACATATGAAGCGTATGACTGCCTGTAAGGGCCTTCGCCGCACCGAGAACATACATACATATGTATCTCATTATTGCATTTAAATACACACATGTAAATTATTCATAATGGTGTCTGTCTTATTAATCGAGATATTTTTTACTTGTCCTATTATTGTATAAATTACTAACTTATCTTTTTAAACTAATTGTATTATGTGAAGTGTCTAATCAAACAAATTAACTAAATTAAATAAAATTATTTTTCAACGGTATGATTATTTAAACAGATAGCAACATAATAATACGTCTTACGGGTGATATGGTTCTTACGGGTTATATAGGTCTGTGGTTCTTACGGGTAATACGGGTCTGTAGTTCTTACAGGTAATACGGGTCTTATGGGTGAAGAATCGGTTCCGATCCGTATTCACTGTAATACTTTAAGAATGTTACAGATATACATATATTAATGTATATTATATTATTTTGTAGAAGACTGATCGGAAAAATTATATTTAAAAAAAATATTTTAAACATCACACGCTGCAGTTCTCAGTTTGAAATCTTAATATGTTTAAGAACAGTTAGAGTCGTTTAGATAAAAGTATATAGATTCCTACAAGTGAACACGAGAATCGTTGACATTTCTTTTTTTAGAATATTATCTGATCTGTAAATTTTTATGGGAGTGCTGGGTGTTGTAATGTCCCGAATTCTATTAAATTATTAATTTTTTATTTATATCTACACATCTTTCAGAAATGAAATATATATATATATATATATAATCTCTGGTGATTGTAAAATATGAATATGTAATATTAAAATTATTATATTTGGAAAATTCAAAAATGATAAAATGTCATCAATAGAAAGATTATTTTTACACAAGTCAAAATATTGTGGGTCTTCGCAAAAAAATCGAACGAACCAGCCCTAAATTATTAATGATTACGAAAAATCTTGTTGAAACTTGTATAGAATTTTATATTACAATAAAAGCTAACAAAGATGTATGATCGAAATGTGAAAATGAAACTTTATACCTTACCGTATTTGGTACACGATAACATTACTATATTTGCTGTGCCACCCTAATTAAAACTATTTAGTATGTGATATTTCAAAGAACATTCATCGAATTAATAAAAAACTAAAAGCAGGTTTAGTTAACAAATAAACACCACTTGGTTTGGTAGACAAGCAACATTAGATTTTTGAAATAATCGCACAATGAATTTTCAGTGAATAACCACGAATAGGATCCCACACCCCTTTTTTACTACTTTTAGAATGATGTGTTTGTGTGTGTGACGATTTTTCGTCCACGATAACTCTTATAACTTCCAATAATTTTTATTTTCCGTATTTAAGCTTTCTGCACTAATAGAAAAAGTTCATTAGATTTTAGATGAAACTGAATAACCGGAAGTAGTACTTTATTTGAACCCTATATTAGGTTTTAATGAACCACTATATTAAAATATAACCCAAAACCTTTTACTTTTAGTATGTAAGACTTCTATATTAAGGCGAATAGCATATTTAATTTTGGTTAAAATTCATAAACCAGAAGTGATACTTTACTTGAAGCTCTGCACAAAGTTTTAATATAACAGATGTTCGTGGAAAACATATTGATATAATTCAAAACTTTTCAAATTTAGTATTTAAGACTTCTGTATTAATGAGAACGACATATTAGATTTTTTATAAAATTAATATACCGAAAGTGGTACATTACTTGAGGCTCTGAACAGAACAGAACAAAAACAATAAAATTAATCCAAAATTTCGTATTACACACTTATCTATTTATTGGAGCAACAAATTAAATTTTATATACAAACGCTCAACCGAAAGTGATGCTTTACTTAAACTCATTGCTATTTTAAACATGGAAATATCAGGAAGTG
Source organism: Ophonus ardosiacus (assembly GCA_943142095.1). NCBI lineage: Eukaryota > Metazoa > Arthropoda > Insecta > Coleoptera > Carabidae > Ophonus > Ophonus ardosiacus. The sequence continues at coordinate 66,167,746 of OW964823.1, forward strand.
ATGGGCTGGCTATATCAGACTTTTTACCAAGACTATTAAGTTTGCACGGTTGCCAAAGGTACATTTTTTTCATATTACATGCTTGTACGGAACAGATACACAAAAAACTTCTTTCATATGTTAAACTCCTTTGTCATCTCACTCTGTCAAAATGAAATTTCTGGGTTCGAATCCCGACGGCCTTTTCACAATTTATTTCAAATACATTGACTGTTAACTCATTGTTAATATTTGTCAGATTCTCGGATTCACACTATACAAGTACCAGTAATTTCTAATGGCCAGTTGCTAATCTTTTAATTATCGGTTAAATTCACAACATATTAAATGAGTTGTCAAATATTACTGTTGCAATTTCGATATGTACTTTTTTTGGTAATCTATAGTTAAGACTTGACTCTAACACGTGAAATTGTCTATAAGTGCATTTATAATTATTCTCTTGTGCGAAAGTGAGATAGCAACACTTCTTTATTTTAGTGAGCCACTACCGAATTTATGTATACTCCTTATGTCCTTCTATTATCTTATAAAAATATTAATTAATTATTGTTGATGATTTAGTTAACTTGTTTACGAATGTGCATTGTGTCCTAATATTGCAAATCTGTTAATAAGATTACAAATCAATTTGGATCATGTCAATTCAGTGACATACGTGATCACTGTACAGTGGTACATGGCTTTACATCTAATCACATTCGTCTTATTAGGGATCTAACCACGGAATTCGTAGCATGTAATTGTGTAGCATTGCAAATATAATCAGGTTTATTATGGCCAATTTACTATTCTACCTTCAACATAATGTAGCTTATCAATTTCCTAATTGGATTACAAGCACCTGAGTACACCAGATGCAGTCATACTCACATAATTATCGAAATAAGCCTTTACAAGGGTCTCTTGCCTAAATGTCTGGTCGCGAACCTGGTGACCTGGGTTCGATACTAACCTAAGCAAAAAATTATTTCGAATTTTAAATGACACAAGGGTGATTCCAGTGGTATACTCTTCAAGCCAGCAATGTGTGCCGCCTGTTAAACGCATTTGGGTACAAAGCAGATTTTGTACACACAGCTTTAGACCTTTTCAATTTAACAGCTATCTCTTTCTGTCTCTGCACATAGTAAGTAAAATGGTACTTGCAACTTACAGCTGGACTGTCAAACGAAGCGTCAAAAATATTCACTAACATACCTGTATTTTCGGTAAAAATTTGCATTGTTTGACAGTTCTAAAAAATTTTCAAAAATTGTCAATAACTTTTCTCACATTTTGTGTCAAAAAAAATTAAAAACAAAGGCGCAAAACTTCCATGTTAATATAAAATAAATGTTGTAGAAAATTTAATTCTGCACCTAAATCACCAATCAGATTTTATTCTGCATGTTTAGTAACCTGTAAAATCCAATTCGAAATTTTATAAATATTGCTCATTTGATAGCCATAGTATTAAAACAAATTTACAAAGAAATGCATATCGCTTGAACTGTTAGTAATACGATTTTGCAATATTATTTATATTTGATGTTATATGCTATTATCAATATAGTGACTAGCAGTTCATTTAATAGAGTTTTTATTTCATATTTAGAAAATTTAATATCTGACCATCACGAAGCTCTGGAACCAAAGCATCTTTTAATTTCTTATTATCTTAGGATAATTACTGAAGTTGGCCCTCTTAGGAATTTGTCATCAATGCGATATGAAGGATTTCATAGAATTAGCAAATTAAATTCGCATATAATAACATCACGAAAAAATATATCATTCTCTCTTGCTTTAAAACATCAGCTTCGTTTATGTTATATGCTTCTGTAAAAAAAAAGGAATTGCCGGTATTATAGAATTTGGGCTCTCTGAAGTAGTAAAATTTTCTGAAATAGGTAGATTTCATGGTAACCTAAACACAGACTGTTTGATAACAAAGTGTTACAAAATAAATGGACTAAAACCTGGATATGTTTTACTACTACAAGAATGGTGATCTTGTTTTTGGTAAAATGGTGCATCGGATGTGTATCATTCATTCTTACAAAATTTAAAATTTGAGTTTTGATAGTTTACACCCGTTCCACAGAATACAATTATACAGTAGCGACACTCCTTGCCGGCACCATTGTTGTTGCGATTTTGCGTTTATGACCTTAAACTTTAAATTTGTTGGCAAATTTACGCGCGAAATTTAAATTGTTTTAAATGGTAAAAGAAAAATTAGAAGATAAAAGTACTAAAATTTTAATTTTATTAACGAATTAAAAAGAGATCAAATAAAATAATCACATAATTATATTTTTATTAAACAAATACCTGAATTTTACAAATTTATTACAATGCAGAATTTTCTATATCTTTGATGTGGGAAACAAACGTCAGACTCGATGAATATGTCCCATATTTCCTTCTCCATCAAATCTTCTCTTCCACAGGCCTTGAGCCATATTTTACACCTATATTTATTAAATTTTTTATTTTTTTATTTTTATTTTTTTATATTTTTATTTTACAATGAATGAATATACATTTTACATGATATGGTAGTCGTTTTACACAACTTACATTTCTGGATCTTTCGGAAACGAAAAAAAAACTTACATTTCCCATTCTTCATTTTTTAAATTTATTTATACAGTCTTTATATGAACAAACAAGTCCTCCCGATTCTACTTCCTTCATTTTATCCATTTAATTAGAAACTAACACCACTTCTAAAATTCACAAACAGTTCACAAAATGACATATGTCAAAAGTAAGAAGACGTGTTTGGTTTGCTTAAATTAGCCATAACCCTAAAATACATGGGCGTGACAAGCTGAGACAACAGCTCTTCCAGAATACGTGAAATATAATGATTTTCCTTATGATAACAATTTTTCCTATCGTTTGTTGAAAAAATAACATATTTGTTTTAATTAGAAATCAATTTGTGTATCTCAATATACTTTTATCATTGACCCCTAACGAAAAATGTTCACGTCGAGATAATGAAAGAACAAAGAATGGTAAGATACGAAGATATGCCGAAACGATCCGATTTTATCCGATTAGCCCTTTAAATTTGTTGGCCTACTATTTCTCTCTCTGACTGTCGCTTCTGTATAGATGTTTATTCTGTGCCCGTTCTTATAAATTATTTACTAATAATTCAGAATTATTTTCTTTTGATTTTCATAGTTTATACATACGTGTATATATACAAGGTGTAAATTTTAAAACGGGTCATAGGGCTATAATATAGAAAAACAGATTTTTAGACGCCAATAGTTTCCATATTAATTTATTTAAAATATAATTGGTGCTTATTATAAAGAAAAAAATTACGAATTTTTTGATACCAAACACCTTACATTTCTGTTTCATATAAAGCCACAAATTAAATTTAAAAATTTTTACAATTAAGAAAAAATATCATTAGCCATGAAAGTGACAGTAACAAAACATTGTCATGATAGGGGACAATTAAAGATTAAAGTTGTTAATTTATGAACCAATACAAAATAACACAAAATAAAGTAAAAAATAGGATATTTATATCAAAAACAATTATTATTTATTGTAATAGGTATTTACAAACTAAAGATGATCTACATGTAATAAGAAATAAGTTATAAGAAACAAGAAAAACTGCAAACTACAACGGAACAAATAAAAATCATTTATGCTGGGTTTATTATATATATATATATATATATATATATATATATATATATATATATATATAAATTATGAAATTAAATTAAGCTACTAAATTAAGAAACTAAACTAAAATAACGTCGTTTATGCAGTAAATTAAAATTCAGAATTTTATGTTTGACATTTCGTATAATCTAACTTTTATAGGTGCAATTGCAATACATTATATTTATATAAGATAAAAAAATAAAGGTAAACAATTTGTTGAATAAGTCCAATTAGTATTTCGTCGCTCTTTTCTGCAGGAACTTTGTTGTCATCGACGTACATTTTCATAGGTTAGGTGCGAAAATTTGTCATAAGTGCGCGAGTGGCGCAGGCGCAGCTTTAATAATTAGTAATTTTTCTTCATGAGTCAAATTTTTCATGATTTCTTCGTAATAAAACGAAAATAATAATAATTTAACAAATAAAGTGTAAGAAACGTTTATTAATGAGCGTTTAAAGTCAATAATTGTTTTGTTTTTTTTCTGTCAGTGTCACGGCCATTCATATTTTTTCTTAATTGTGCAAATTTTTAAATTTACTTCCTGGCTTTATATGAAACAGAATATAATATGTTTGGTATCAAAAAATTCGTAATTTTTTTTCTTTATAATATGCACTAATTATTTTTTCAATAAATTAATATAGAAACTTTTGGCGCCCAAAATCCTGATTTTCTATGTTATAGCCCTATGACCCGTTTTAAAATTTATACTCTGTATATATATATATATATATATATATATATATATATATATATATATATATATGTCCAATTATCCATGTAATTTACACACTTTACCAGATGGTAATGTTGTAGTTTCTGTTATGAAAATGGATTATATATTGTAATTTAATATGATATTTTATAGTTATGTATGTTTTTTTATATGAGTATAACGTAATAAAATAATTATAAAAATTAAACAGCTGTGTACTTTATGTATTTCTAATAAATAAAATAAATTTTCATAAGACAAATATTATTTTCTTTTATCCTTTTTGATTTTTGTCTCAAAATATAATTCTTCAAATAAAACTAACTTATGTTTACAAATACAGGATATTTATTTATTGGAAATAATGTACATTTTATCCATGTCAATTAGTAATTTTAGCGCAATAAATATTTATTTATGAGAAATAAAATTTATTTATAATTCATATAGAAATCTCTAAAGTAACGTTTCTTTGATTCAAACAAATCTGTTCAAAACATGGGTTTCATTCTCTGAACTAAAGTTTTAATTTGCTGAATCAAAGAAAAACATGTTTGTTTGTGTGAAACAAAATTTATTTTAGGGAAATAATCTTTTTTCTCAGTGTATGTACACGACAGAAGAAAGATATGCGAAAACTGAAACATGTAATATTTATAATAATAATAGTAATAATAATAATAATAATAATAATAATAATAATAAAATAGTAATAATACGAAAAGTGTTATGTGATATTGATTCATTTAACATGTTATTGCATTATTATTATTATTATTATTATTATTATTGTTGTTGTTATTAACGTTTTGGAAATTTAACAAATTCAAATAAGAAAAGTATAAAAATAGATATATATATATATATATATATATGTTTTGAGACAACAACGTAAAGAAAATTTCGGTCAAAGGAACGTATATTTCTTTGCAAGCAATACTAAAAGCTTATAAATATGTAGTGGTTACAATCTTTTGAAGTTCGGAATTATTAATAAAAAGAATCAATAATTTCTTAAAAAGATATATGTGAAACATTTATTTTTATACAAACGTAAAATAAGCCTACATACATACATATTGTCTGATGTGATTCAATATACGCACTACACGTAATTTAGTTGATTAGGTTTAGTTGAATGTAACTTCTTGAAAATTACGTTTCAGTGACTCTGTGTCAACATCCTCAAATCTATTAAAAATGAATATTTATATATATATATATATATATATATATATATATATATATATGTACGGAAGTTAATAGAAGGTATTTATCAATAGGGTCACCAAAAAAGTCACTGACAAGAAAAAGTGTAATTTCCATATTTCATATGAATTGAAAGTTTATTAATATGTAGACAAAAATTTTGTTATTTACGATTAATGGTTTAACATTGACTACAAAAAGCTCAAAAACATTTACGAATTGTATGAAAAAAAAAAAAAATTAGGTCCGCCCATTCTGTCAAATTTATGAGTGTCATCACGGTGTATAAATATAAATATAGCAGTTGTGACAACTCCTCAATTTTTGTTGACATACTGATGTTGGCAATTAATTGACTGAAATTCTAACCTTACATCCAAATTACAACTATGTAATTTAGATAATATACATATTATGGCTCTAACGATGATAATTTTTAAATAGCACAAAAGTGAGCCCTTTATTACACTCTCCACGACAACTTTCAGACCCTTGGAAATAACGCTTAGTAAATGTTCTCAACTGCATGTCATCATTTGAAATCTGCGAATAAAAGCAGATTGATACATCCAGAAATGGGTAATAAGCCATGACGATATATGCAATTATTTAAAATACGCTCAATGTATAACCCCAGATTCCCATTCTTATAAAATATCTTATTTTTAATATGTTTTTGGCAAATATTATCTTTAGTACCAATGATTTAATTCCTGCAGAAAGTATAGCTTTCCACCGGGCATTAACGAAACAATATTTGCGATATTTATATATGTTTTCAATAATCTATATAAAAATAATCAATTATTCCAATAATTAGAATATGTTCTATTAAAAATTACAAATCAGCAATATAAATTCAAATTGACAGATGACAGTTATGTATTGGGATAATTTCTAACACGTTAAGACATTTGGCGGATGCCAAATTCGTAAACACAATATTTTTGATGAATTGTCACACCTTCTATATTTATACACCGCGGTGTCGTTTACTTAGTTTTTATGAGGATACATAAAGATATTACTGTTATTTAATTATTACAGTAAAGGCATTCAAAGTTTGAAACTCAGTCAACTGCTAAGTTTATTAGCAAATATACAACCAAATATGTGAAAAATAAGATACTGGCACAATGTCAGTGACACTGACGGAAAATAACGTTATACGTACATCTATGAGTCAAGGAAATATATTTGGATTAATAAAAAACACGATACAGTAAAAGTATTGTCAACAACGAGCATCGTTTTAAAATGGAATGTCAAATATCCGCCGTCAAATTAGCATGGACTGAAGTTCAACTCTGTCCCTTCTCTGCAGCCTATCCCTTGCCCTGCAGTGTTGCCGCTTCTTCATAACTTAGCATTTTCGACATTGCCTCTGAATTGGAAACTGTGTAGAAATCTCCAGTCCATACTTATTTGACGGCAAATATAACTTAATCGAAACAATGTGAATTTGTGACAAGTTTGTTGTGTTCATCCTTGTCGCACTCGCTTCTAATCATTGCAAATGAAAGAGATGCATGTATGCCAATTTGTTAATTTATTTACTATACATATGACCTTGATCTGACTTATTTAAAAAATTATATGAAAAATTGCCGTCTCACAGAGGTTTAATGCGTTAATTATATCCCGATCAGTGATTTGGAGCCTCCAGTAAAAATCTATACTGCTACGGAGGATAATTTCCAAGAGGTGATACACTTCTTTCTGTCCTACTTGGGAATGTATTACGACCTAAGCTACTTTTTCTTCTAAACTCAAATATCCTAACAGCATATATAATTCCCCTGTCACTTCTTTCTATTGTACCCTGTTTGTGGCATTGTAGCTACTCTCCTCTAGTTTATTATTTTCATTTTCTCAATGCCTTCCTCCTCATCATTTGTCGACCTAATTATGGGTCTGCCTATTGGTCTTTTCTATATATTAGCTTTCCTTGATAAATTTTATTCACATTTCTTGAATCGTCATTTCGCGTCTTAGTTAACTGAGACGTTGCTTTTTATATAACTTATGAAGTTTTCGTTCGTAAAGTTATTCCAGTTCATGGTTTATTTGTATTCGCCACATGCAGTTTTCATTAACAGCACTGAATATTTTCCTTAGACCTTTATTATTATATTCGAATATTCTAAGAGCTTGCTTGTCTTTCTTCCTTAACACCCATATCTCAGAGGCATATGTAACAACTGGACATATAATAGTTTTATAGACCGTATTTTAGTTGATCTGCTGATCTTTTTTTGAATTTAAGATATTTTATGAACAATAATCCGTAAAATTGATGTTTCGTAGCAAGTTTTAAGTTTGGTTGGTTGATTGTTTGGTAATAAGGTTTCATTAATTACATTTGTTATATTACACGAGTTGCTAAGGAACGAGTGATTAAAATTTTTAAACATGCAAAATTTGCAAAACTATGGTGTATATTTTTTTATAATGTCAAACTTTTCATTTAATATTGTGATCCTAATTCATAAATAAAACTATTTCTGTTTATATTTATTGGGTTATTGGATTCTATCTCAGATAAAATATTGTACAAGACACATACGTAATTCTAATTTATGTAACACCTGAAAGTGATGCTTCGGACCCCAGTAACGACACTTTTAAGTTATATATCAATGTATTTATATGTACTTCTCTTTGATTAAGAATGAATAAATTTTAAAATTATATTAAAGGGTATTGTGTCTAGTTTAAAAAAGCAGCGTTGCATTTTATACGGTTAACATTACACGGCTAGTGATCGGTGCAAACGTGAGACAATTTTAAAAAAGCAGTGTTGCATGGTATACGGTTAACATTACAAGGCTTGTGATTTGTGTAAAAGTGAGACAATTTTAAGCTGTCCAAATATTATAATATTGCAACTTTTTTCTGCATTTGTGTACAATAAATTAGACTAGCTAAATTGAATGTAAGTGAAAAAATTAATTAAGTAATACATACATAGATTAATAATATAACGTAGAAAGTTCATATGAATTCAGAAAACATAAATAACTGTCAAATGTATTTTATTATTCATGCAATTTCGCATATCTGATCAAATAATCCTCAGTGGATGATTTCAAAATGTTCCTCCTCCAAATGGTGTTTTTGAATGTTCCGATAATTGTAATATTATTATTTTATCGAAATAAATACATATTTAACCTTAAAATGTTGCTGCGTAAACCGCTATCGTCAATCTCCGCCCACCATTGCAATCTTAAACCAAAGTATAAATGTAAAATAATTTAAGATATTTCATTATTCCATACATATTTCAAAAAACGCCTTTAAATACATTTTTATCGCTGATGCTTTATGTCGACAATTTATTAGTAATCAAGTAATTTTCCATACTTTGGGAATTATAATTTAATTTTAAAAATTTGAATTTATACTTTACATAATATAATGTAAAATGGTACTTGGAGTACATAATTAGGCACGAAGGAAGTCTTCGTTATTTAAGTTTTATTTTGCTGATTGATCAAAAGCGTCTTGCGACGTCGTTAAAAAGACAAATCGCGAACGCACGACTTTATCTTAATTTGTGGAAATTCGATTCTGTAGAACCTCTTAAAACAGAGATAATAATCTAAAAAAGCAAAGTTTAGATTAAAGAGATGTACTCTTTCCAGAGAACCACGAGTTTAATTTCTTCTTGATAACAACACAGTACACACAAAGACTTATAAGTTCCAGTGAGGAATGTAAAAGTCTTTTCATATAAGACATTGTTCTTGACATCAAATCAGAAATATCTAAAAATTATGTAATGAAAGAAACGAAAAACATTTTTAAATCATCATTATACATTAGAATGGGATATGTGACCATAACGGAATTTCAATGTGTGGATAATAAAATATAAAAACTAACCACTATAGCTTCTGATTATAGTAATGAAAATTTAATCATTATTTTGAAGTAATACCTACAAATACTATTATTTGCAACTGATTGTTTTGGAAAAGGGATATTGTGGCGTCAGAATGGTCTAAGTTTATACTAGTAGTTCAACCGCTTTCTCATGGCTGATTTTAATTGGGAATTTTAAAATAATCATTAAAATCAAGGAATACTACATAATTAACCCACAATGGGATTACCCTAACTTGCCCTGCGAGATCGTAGGGCAATTCACAATGCATTCGTTAATAATGTCTATATCGCAATTATATCGTAAATAAATATTATACGTATATATATGTTGATTTCAATATAATTGTTGTTTAATACCCAATTAAATATTGGTGCAACCGGCCATTAGTATACCATTTTGGGGCCATGGTGACGTTGTTATATCTCTTCTCTATATTTTTATAATTTTTTGTTTAAAAAGAAAATAAAAGTATAAAAATTAAAAAACTAGTGTAACTTTGAATTTTTGTACAACGTTTAAAAGTATTTTTTTCTTCAAACGTCATAAAAATGACATCTTTTGTGACTTGATTCACAAGGTAGAAATGAAATAAAAAGTAACTAGTAAAATTTAAACCTGTCATGTCGCCCCAAGTTGCACTATAAATGCACTTGATAACCTAAAAATAAATTTACAAAAAACCTCCAACAGCTGTCAAATTTAAATTGATAATCTATAAATTGAAATATAAGCAGTTAATATTTAACGAAATAACATATTGCTGCGATCCAGTCATCATAATTGTTATGCTACGATCCAGTCGTCGTGTAGATAGAGAAACTAGAGGCAAGGGAGGGAAGGAGAATATAAAATTGCATAGTTTTTATTTAAACGTCAAAACGTGAAAATTTTCACTTGAATGTTTATAACAAAAAGTGAACAAATACGAAAGTATCCATAGCAATAGAGCAATTGAACTCAGCAAACGTCCTTCACATAAAATATTTATAATTGTTGTACCGTCAAGTTGTAATTATTTTATTTAATATAAATTGTGTGCCCCGCATGCAATTGTTCGACTCGCTACCGCTCATTGTGCAAACTTACATGCTCGTCCCAAGAAGTATCACTTTAACTCTTAATAACACAATATACTATTGTTTCTTTACATTGAAAGGAAAGATTTGAATTTGACATACTTAATTAATCTTAATGCCTTTCTACCTTTTGGGTGTAAGGCTGTGTGTTAGGTTTTCTTCTCTACATCTTCTTTCATTCTTCTATTACTTTGGTTAAAGGTCTAGCTTCTTCCCAATGAGCACCCCTCTTTTCTAATGCTTTTTTCATTCCTTTAGTTCTGGGTTTTCTTGTTCTTCCTTTATATTTCGTCTTCTTTTTTCTTGCCTCGTAAAGTTTTCTGTGTTCTTTCTTCTCCCCTTCTTTGTATGTGACTCCACTATCTTGGTTGTTCTTCATCAATTATGTTATCTATAGGTTGTGTGTGTAGTGTTTTTCTAAAATCTTTGTTTTTTATTTTCTCTATGATTGTTTTCGCTTCTATTTTTCTTAGGAATCTCATTTTCGTACTGTTTAATTTGCTAGGATATCCACGTTTCTAAGCCAAAGGTTGTTATGGGTGTGGCTGCTTTTCTACTTGTAACAGTATCTTTCGGAATTTCTTTCTTGGATAGTACGTTGTTCTTGATACTGTTCAAAAGTATACTTTACCTGTCGATTATGTTCTTTCTTTTATCTGTTCGCCTTATCTTCCATTATACGTCATTATCGAATCTGTTTACGTCATTATTTCTTTCAGTACTTTCTGTCCCCCTTTGACTGTGTTCCATCTCCATATCTTTCCATCTATTTCCACTTTTTAAAACCCCACTTTAAGAATCTTTCCTTCATCTCTAGCTTCTTTAGCTCTTTCGTCCATTTCCATTAATGTCAACAATTTTTGTTTTGGCCTCTGAATTCGCTAATAGTAGCAGACATGTTTTGTTTTGTCCTAGTTTTATAGCTGACTTCATTTTTACCTCAATTTGCAGATATTGTTTAATCATGTTATGGATAATAATTAAATTTATAATATAGAATATATTTATATATAGAAATAGATAAAAATTTAAATTTTAATTAATATTATTATGATTTAAGTACGAATACATACTAACATCAGTATGTCAAATACAATAATTTTCCATCAGAGTATATCGCTTACTTGGAAATTCCTATATTTGTGAAAATCATATTTTAACTATTGAAATACACCACACTTATCGCGACAAACCTAAGATATTCAAGATAGTTTTAAAATATTTAATCCCATATTACATGATACTTACAGGGCTATTCTGTAAGCGATCGTTATGACATATCGAATCGTTATATCGTTAAAATAACGATAATCGTTAAAGTGGTATTCTGTAAGCAAAAATTCAATTGTTCATAACGACAAGATGATAACGATTTTCGCAAAATCGTTATTTTTTAACGACAAGAAAAAACTGATCGTTATGTTAACGATTTGTTGCATTTAAATCACATTTCAATATTCTTGAAATATTAATTGCCATTATAATGAATGGTGATCCCGAATTATTATTATTTCTTCACTTTTTCGAAGAAAATAATGAAAGGTAATTATATATTTCAAAAATATGTCAGATTATATTCCAATTTTACTAAATATATTTAACAGGAAAAATCTTCGAAAAATTCATAGGGCTTTAAGAGATAAAAGTGATCCTTTTACTATCCCACAGAAATTTTTTTATATTATCACGAGTTGCCGCAAGAGATTTTACTGAACTGTTGCCATTTCTAGAAGCAAATACAATGATAACTGCTATACCAAATCTCCTAAAAGTGCTCTATATTAATCATACTTTTACATATGCTTTATTTTACTGAGTGCATTTAATCCCCTAGCCAATTCAGCACATGCTTCTTCAATCTGATTTGGATTCTCTGGATAATATTTATTTGTTCTCAGAGCGACATTACTTGCAAGAAAGTCTACATAATAACATATTGTTCTTTTGTAGTTTTTGAGGCCCTCGTTTACTTATCCATATCTAATATAATAGATAATAATAATAAATAGCCATTAATAAAAAGAAATAATAATATAAATCTTCACCAACAATTTTCAAAATGAAATTTAAATGTTAGTTTTAATAGTGAATTGAGTAAACAATAGTACCAATCGCAAAAAAATTATAACGATTTCGTTATCAATGAAATTCAACGATAATGTTTTAACGATCGATCTTACAGAATACAAAAATAACGATTTTCGTAAAATACAAATAACGATTTTCATAACAACGATTATCGTTATGATAACGATTCGTTAAGCGAATGTTTTACAGAATAGGCCTGTTAGACTAAAATTCTTTTCGTTACCACAACAACACTAGGCAAAATAGTGCTATCGATATGGATTCTGGGGGAAAAGCGTAAGATGTAAACGTGCAATATGTGCCTCATGGTAAAACAATCGTTAAATTATTGTCTCAGCAATAGGATATCGTACAATTATTTTTATAGGACTGTCTGACTTTGAGTTACAAAGTTTAATTCAGCGGTGAATATTATTTTGTGCTAAAATTTTTATATTAAATATGTGTATCTAACGATATATGCATGCATAGAACTGTTTGAAGGCTGAGAACTAATTAACACGTTCAAGACGTACTTTAGGATCGCTGAAACTTTGGAGGTAGCAAAATACACCCATAAATAAGGTAGTTGCGAAACTGCGCTCATTTTCGTTCCAAAATGCAAGGTTTGAATCACATAATAATATAATATTATGTTCAGATACATATATTAGCATGTAATTTATATTATTTTAGACAGCTTAATTTATTTTGAAGTCCCTACATTTTTTTTATATATTTTATATTTTCAATGTATTGAATTCTCAAAACAGTAGTTTTTAACCCTTCTATTGTGACAAGTTTTGTAGCGCGTTTAAACATTGCTCATAACTTCTTTAATGGTGTTCTCCACCATAACAAAAATCATAAAATGCACATTATGTAAGTACTTGAAGGACTAGTCAATAAATAACGATTAAGATAAAAAAATATTTTAATAATTATTTTGCGAGATATTTGAAATTTGTTGTCAGTGTCACTGTGACGTCATTCTATTGCTACTTTTCTCTCGCAGCCTGTTGCGGAGCGAGAGAAAGATAGGAGTGTCGCAGTGACGTTACAGTGACATTTAAAATTAAATGCAGTTAAACTAAAGATAATTAAGACTTTTTAATACTACGAATTGCTTAAAAATTAAATCAATCTTCATTTAAAATAATAAAAAAAAAATAGAGTTGGGGACCCCGTTGTGTTAGCTCTTACGCGGTAAACATTCATTTTTATGTATTAAAAAACTCGGTTTTTAGTTTCACAAATATTTTATTAGTCGATGACCTTATGAACTTATATAAACTTAAAATTGTATAATTATATAAAAATGATAAATATAAATAATATGTCAGTAAATATTATTATTAGTATTATTTACTGACATTATTTATATTATTCAAATTTAAGTTTATATAAGATTTGATGATGCTATTATATTAGAGAAACTAGTCATCGACTAACAAAACATTTGTGAAACTAAAAACGAATATTTTAATACATAGAAATTGCTCATGACAATTATTTTAATAAAATATATTTTATGAGACATTAGTAGTAAAATTGTCTGAATTATCTTCTTTCACATAAAATAAAATTTATATTGTATTGTATAAGTAAGTACTTGTAAACTTTTGGTGAGATATGCTTTTTTAAATAAATATGAAAAAAAAAATGCTCTTCATGTAATAATGGCGAAGTAAGTTATTTATACATAACACTTTAACATAAAAATAATTTGGCCAATGTGTTGGAGGTAGAATGAGTACGACTTCCCTATTTCCTAAACATTTCATCCGATCATTAATATTCTCGATTCGAAATTTTGTATGTATGTGAAGTCCGAGAGAGATGCCACATATTTTTTCTAAGTGTAATAACTGTTACTGAATAACAGTAAAAATGATTACAATACTATATAGGTCCCGGAATTAACCTATAGATATGCAGAGATGTGTACATCTAAAATTAATAAAACGTCTAAATTAAATTAATAAATAATAGTAACATGAAAAATCTTGGAACGGAAATAAAACATAACACGATTAATTGCATAAACTCAAAGAAACCTTTACAAAAAATGTATTTAGCGTGCACAGTTTTCAAGAGTAATTTAAATAAAAATTTATGCAATATGCATAACAACAATTATTATATTCTTTGAAGAAGAGCACTGCTGATTCCTCCCGGTATTGATTTTGAATTTTTTCTTTAGGAACTATCTTCGGCCTCTTTGGAGGAAAGGTTATTTTTAAAAAAGTTCATAATTAAAACCATATTTTAGCCTGTAGGTTACAAACAACCTATTGGAAGTTTTACATCCATATCTATTTAGGAGTGCTTTGCTCATACGCTCCCAACTTGGAAACGAAGCCAATAAATACAGTTGTGCTTATGTTTTTCTGTGTGGAAATTAGAATGTTAATAATTTATTTAAAATTTGATATATTTTTTTTTCTGAAGTTAAACGCGGGTTTCATTTTTATTTAACATTAATATAAACATCATGGAATAACAACAAAAACAAAATTTATATAAATAATTAACATTCTAATTTCCACACAAAAAAATATAACCACAACTTTACTTGAACTTCATTTTCTCCCAAAGGGTAACAACTTTTTTTAAAAAATAAACAACTGACTTTTTTAAAATATATTTATTGGTTTTGTTTCCAAATTGGGAACGTGTGAACAAAGGATTTCTATAATAGATATCAATGTAAAACTTACATTAGTTTGTAACCTAAAGACTGAAGATGAGAGCTATTGAGTCCCGAAACGTTCCAAAACAATAAAATATGGTTTAAATGATTAACTTTTTAAAAATAACCTTTCCTCCAAGAAATTCGTAGTTTCTAAAGAAAAAAAAAATATAATAATTTATTACTATTTTCGTAAATAATTAAATAAAAAGATTGGCGCCAGAAATAATCATGAGAAATACCCCCCCCCCCCAACTTCAGTGACGTCGGAGTGCACAAACACGTCATTCATAGCCAATAGGAAAACAATTTACGTTATTTATATAAATAAAAGTAGGCGATAGTTTGTCACATGTTAAACTGTATGTACTTTGACGTCACATTCTATTTCAAATCACGTGACTTTTTCAAAATGTTAAACAAATTTCAATATTTAATTGTAAAATACCTAATGGATATATTGTGATATTTTCAAACTTGAGGATCTTTAGAGCAATGTCTTTTAAATTTTAATATTTAAAAGTCATATAAAATTTCTTACAATAGCCCTATTAATGTGTAGTTGGAATTATTACTTTTTAAAGATGCGTGGTCTACATATATAAATCGTGCAACTAACTGTTAAATAATATTATTTAGTTTAAAGGATCAAAACTATTCACTACTTAAAACACATTGTTTTAAATTATTAAAATATCTTTCAGAACTCATATTATAAATTGGAAAAATACTACCTTTTTTTACATCGGCCAGACTGGTAGAACTGTCTCCACAAGATTGAGCGAACATCATCGATCGATCAGATTGAACCAGCCTGAGAAATCATCCGTTGCAGAACATGCCTTGGAAGAATTGCACCAAATAAAGTTTGAAGATACGAAAATTATTGCAAGACCTTCTTAATTAAAAAATAAATGTCAATGTATCCCCTGAAGAAGGCACCAGTTTATGGTGCCGAAACGTTGGGTTTAAATTAATTAAAACAGAACATAAACTAAAAAAGGTAGTATTTTTACATTGTTTTAAGTTTATTTTGTTTATCTTTTACTTTTACAAATTTTAATGAACATGACATTCAATCTCACGTGATAAATGGTGTTTTCGGTATTTAATTATTGAAACCAATTATACTTTTTCTGTAAAAATATATCATTTAAATCAAAATTTATTCCTCCTAGTTTAAACACAAATTATACCTATTACTTATTTGTTAAGTTTTAGAAGAATAATTCAATAAATATCGTTTATCAGGTTATGGCTATTTTTTTAACTAAGCCCTCATAGCTGCAATAGTATAGAGTTGCTATTTTTTAAGGCTTAGCACTTTAGAGTTCATTTTAAAAGGCATTACTCCTTAAAGATTCTGAGGACTACAGTTTCCGAATTACTTCTATGTAAGAACGATCGGCAAAATATCTTTTTAGTACTTTTTCATTCAGCAATTCAAAGAGGTGCTTGTGAATTTTTAAAATATAGAGTAACATTGTATAATGTACAATTAATTAATTTCAAGTATTTAATTCCTTTATATTTCCAATATCAAAATGTTCACATTTCTTGTTGCGAGTTACAAAATATACCAATGCCCGATTGCACCAACGTATATTAATATTAAACACGGTTTAAATTGACAATACTGCAGCGAAATGAAAAGTTAAATGAATTATAATACATTGCTGCCAAAATTTCGATTTGCATTTTTGTTTAAACGTAGATTAAACGTGAGTAATATTAATTTCATGTCGGTGCAATTGGGCACAAGTGTATTCAGTTTACTGTACATTGTACAACGATATATGAGATTTGTTTTCTTGTGAGTTCTTTCTTCGTTAAGTACCTTATTTTTCTTTTTATAAGACATACAATGTAGCAGAGCTTTCAATCTATATGCTGTATTACAGCTTACAGTACGTTCCATTTCAATTCATACGACTACATATTGTATGCATTTTTGTTTCCTACATGTTAACATTAAGTAAAAATGCATCGGTTCGGAAGGAGAATGGAAAATAGACTTTAATATGTAAAATACATACACATTGTTATCTCATTTGAGAGCAATCAAAAATAAAAGAAATATCAGAATTCTAAATTAGATATTACAAGGAAAAAGTGTGTACTTATTCAATTAAATGGAAAAATGTATAAAAATGAAATGTAGAGATAGAAACAGAATTTTAGAAACAATCTAACTTTTCACATCTCGCTCGGGAGATTATTGGACTCATGCTAAAAAACTCATGTTTAGATTTTAGAGAATAATCACGTTTTATGGTGCCTACAGTCCGATTTTAACATTTTTACGATGATGTCGGTGTATATGTGTGTATGTGTGTATGTATGTGTGTGTGTGTATGTGTGTGTGTGTGTGTCTGTTCGGTATGTTTCTCAAATATTATAAGACTTAAGACATGGCCAAGGCATCAATAAAAGAAAATTTATATGAACTCTCTAATAAGTATTACTTGGAATATGTACTAATTTAAAAATCTTTTTAAAAAAATAAAATCATATTTGGTAAACCATTGTTTTTATGACTTAAATGAATTTTTTGAATGTATCTCATAATTTATGATTGATCTCTAACGGGATGTAGATACCGCCTCTCTGTTTATATTTATATTTTTTTATATTATTCTTATTCTTGACGATTTCGATACATGTATACATGTCTATGAAATAAAGTATTATTATTATTATTATTAATTAAGACAATTTCAGTATTAAAAAAAATAAAACTTGAAATACTTCTGAAAAAAATGAGGGTGCATAAACGCACCTTTGGCAAATAACGCTGCCAACGAAAAAATTATAAAATATATTTATTCTTTACAAAATACATTGAAAATAATATCTCTATTACATTTTTGAATTGAAACTTTCAGAACAGTTTGGGTGTATAATGTATTTTGCATTTTTTGCACTTATATATACTATGGCTTTTGCACACTCTGCATTTTTTTTTCGTGCATTGTTATTAGCTCGCTTGATAATATGTCCTATATTGTCATAAATTATGGTGTCTGGTAATCATTGTTTAGAATATCTACCGTAACTTGATGTTGAGGCTTCAGCCTGAATGTCCGATAGGACATCTTTCTCTTCATATTTCAGTAGGCTCAGGGTCAGTGAAGAGCGGAAATCCAATTGTGAAATATCACAGTCATTTGCTATTTGGTAGATTTTCCAGACGTTGACAACAGGGTAGTTGCGCATTTTCCAATTTATTTTTTTTTCTGAAAGAATTGTTCAAGTTATTCACTTTAATAGATATTTTATGTCTGGCAACTATATATTTTTCAAAATATAATTTTTTAAAAATAAATTCTTATTTCAAATTTTCCAGTGATGACGAGTTTTATTAATACCAATCACAGTCTTTCTTGCCCTAGCGGTACACTCTCGGTTGTACACTCTGTACACAATACTACCATTTTTATTCGAAACGATTTATATGTATGAGAGAAGCACTATTTCAAAAGAAATTATTCATTTTCACACAAATTCATTAGTTTCATTACCTTGTTTTAAATCTGCTGATATAGAAAATAGTCCAGTGAATGAAGCATTTTACCCTACAAAAGGTCGGGTAGTTCTGAATTTTTGATATGTTGTATAGGATGATTGGTTAGTAAAAAATCCAAATTTCCACAATCCCCCCACCACCGCTTCCTCCGCCATCTTGTAAAAACCACCGAAAATCGGCACTTTTTTCAGTTTATTGCCTAGAACTTCTTTCTGGTGCATTTTAGCACAACAAAAGTTATTTGCCGATTTGTAGAAGACAAAATATCCTGCAAAATAGTTATGTAAAGTTATTTTGTACGATTAATAGCTACGGAGTTATGATGCTGACAAAAAAGGTTAAAATTGCGTACTTAGCAAAATTTTGAGTTTGTTTCCACTTTACATCGCAATAGCTCCGTAACACATCATTTTAGCGTAAAAGTCCTCATAGTCAATCTTGTAGAGAATTTAATTACCTACATAATCCAACTATTTTTTTTTACGATCAATGCAACGGAGTGGGGGTCAATTTGCAAGAAACGATAAAAATATTTTTTTCTAGTTTACTGCAGCAACACTTTTTGGTTTATTATTTCTAATTATAAAAGTATTATTCAAACAAAATAATCTGTGCAGATACAAAATGAACGTAATTATGTGTTGGCAAACGTCAATGAGTCTCATGGGACTATTAGGATTTTTTTTTTTAAACAGCACTTCCTTCTTTCATTTGTCTGCGACTTCTTTAGTTAACCTGGACTGCATCCTGACTGTCATGGTCATGGGTTGGTTGCCTGCTGCCCCATTGAGAAATGAGCCGATTTTCAGATGTTCGAAATTTTAGAGGAATTTCATGTGAGTTTAATTTGCTAGTAACTCGCAAATTGCTCATCGGAAAAATTTGTGTAATAGTTGATATGAAAGAGAATTTCATGCTGAATTCAAATTTTTAAACCACGTTATCGTATCTTTAACAAGATCAGAGTGGTGGATGAAAAAATGAAAATCTGCAGGAAAACGTTGACAATTATTATAAAAAAGACATCAATAATTTACTTCTTTCTATGTCACGACGAATGTAAACTGTTATAAATAGTGAAACCTATTAGACTATGTATTAAATATGTAATATTGTTTGTTTTTTTTTTTTAAGTAATTTTAATATCTTTCATAATTGTTTTCAGCAAATAGCAAAAAACATAAAAATGCCGCCATTTCACCCAATTGGCGGGAGGTTCCCGTGCTCCGATATCCGAAAATTTTTGATATGTTATTCAGCGCAATTTCTGGATAGGATTTCGTTTAAAAACTTTTCTTGTTATTACTTTGAGGTAAAATCATAAATTTCTTGGACTATAAAACGTCTTTAGAATGAAAATAAAACAATAAACAATAACTAATATGTATGTATGGTAGTTAAATAATAACAATTAATGAATAATAATAAGTAATTTGAAAAAAAAAAATTAAAAATATATAATAAAATATGATCTAAATGAAGCAATAGGGGAATTTTTAAAAATTTGTTCTGTTTGAAGCGCTGTAGCTCGCTATCTATTGATTATAGAAAAAAATGTATTAGAAGACAGTTGTATGGAATTTTATTATCAACCAATTTATAAATAGCTATTTTGCCCTAATGCAAATAGGTGAAGAGATATTTAGAGAAAACGGTTTTTTTGCGCCTTTTTTCCCAAGTTGGCGGTGCTTCCCGAAGGCCCCCGAGGGGGGAAACTTGCATTTTTTATTAGGACCCCTAAATATATAATATATCAAAAAATCAGAAATATCCGACCTTTTGCAGGGTAAATCTACTTAATGACTGGACTATTACATTGACTATAAGTCATGCTTGGAGTATGTTTGCATATAAAATCCTAAATTGTAACAGAAAACTTCGCCTCCATACTAATTTTGTGAGGGATTAAAACTTGATTGTATCTCCGATTCGAATGAAAACAGCAATTGATATCCCATAAAACGCTACTAAGGGTAGTTTGTAATAATTTTTCAGCCTCCATACTTATATTTATGAGCGATTGCCTGTGGTGCACTCTCCACACCAGCTATGAGTGCCCGTGAGGTGACGCCTGGTAAGCGCCCACACGGTAAAATATATCGTCATCATTACCGATGTCTACATATGTGTAGATAATGGCACACCCAGAAATGGGTAATATGCCGTGATGATATATTTATTTATTTTATTTATTTTAAAATATCAAATTATTAGATTTAATTATTCAAATGTATCTTGTGTAGTAACAGGGATGATTCTTTGTTTGATGTTCAATATAATCATCATTCCCAACTTACTATTAATGCCAATATTATATTATATAATTATCTTCAGACTGCATAATGTCGTATGTGAGTCAACTAACTGTATCATTTAATTGCGTCATTTGATTGGGATCTGTTAAAAAAAAAAACGAACAAATTTTGGAATTTTGTGGGCGCATGAAAGAATATCATCTTTTCCGTTAACTATGAATTATAATCATTGTGACAAATCTAAAAATATAGTAAAACTGCATTAGATATTCATGTTGCATTAACCGAATTGAGTCTGCATTGAAAAAACTTAAATTCAGTTTATCTTCTGAACCTGGTTTAATCCCAAATTTATTTATTAAGGATTGTTCGTATCTGTCTTTCCGAGCACTATGTCTTATATTTAATTTAACACGGAAGACCTAATTTTCCTGATGTTTGCAGATGAATTTTCGTACTGATTCAAATTATATCGATTGTTTAGAATTCCAGAATGATCTTAATAAATTAAACGAGTGGTGTGATCTAAATAATCAGAACAAATGCAAAGTCAACATTTATGCGCAAAAAGTCACACCATTTTTAATTACAGCATTAATCAGCAGACTTGGGCGAGATGTGATACAATGCGTGATCTTAGTGTCTTATTCGATTCTGAAGTAACACTGATCTTTTGTTTCCTTTTCCAGCCTTTTTTGTATTACTGTTGACAATATTTTGTATGTAGTATTCAACAATGTGTAGTTTTGGCACGTATGTTTGTCTCCTTTTTTGTGTATTGTTATTACTTGTCTACCTCACTACTCTTTCGGCATTTCTTCTTCTCTCCAAGTTTTCAATATCATTTTAATTTTATGTATATATTCTTGTAGTTTCTTTACTCCATGTTTTAATTCTATATTTATTCCGTCTTTCGCTAGTGACCTTCCATGCTGCCTGGAATTTATTATGTCTTTGATTTCTTTTATTGCTGGTTCTTCTACAGATTCTTGAATGTCTGGTTCATTGTATGCCTCTTCTTCGGTTTGCTGTTTTTGCAGGACAGTTCTTTGAAGTATACTTCTCATAATTGATATATTATTCATCTTTTTCTTTCTCGCTATTATCTTTCATGTTGTATGCCTTTGTTTTTTTTTTGTCCTATTTTGTTCTCTTACTTTTTGATAAAATTCTTTTGTATTTCTACTTGATCTCTCTTCATAAATATTTTTCTATTTTATCTTCTGCCCATTCCCTCTTGCTTTTTTCATTATTTTATTGTATTAGTTTATTTACTCATATTTTTCTTTGTCTGCTCTTTTATTATTCTTTTTCTCCATTGCTATCTTATACTTGTGTTCCTTTTAACAAGTTCTTGTTAAGTTGCGTTGAACCACCCTTTTCTACTTTGTCTTTTATTCTCCCCTACCCATATTTTTGCTGCCTGGTTTTTGCATCTCTTTACACTGTACTAATTTGTTTATACGTCTTCTTCTTCATTGTCATTCTCACTCAATTGATTTTCTATCTCTTCAATGTATATTAATTTTGTTCCTCATCATTTAGTGTAATTGTCTCCCATCCGTTTCTTATACATTTTTCTTTATTTGTTCTTCTTATTTTTCGCCTCAATGTTGCGGTTACCATGAAGTTGTCTGAGTCGGCGCAAGCTCCCCTGTATGTTATTACATCTTTGATAGCTGATTGCTTTCTTCCTGTAGATTCTATTTCCATTATCATTAATTCTCTCATGTATTGTGTTTCTCAGATATTTGATTTATGAAGTCTTCCTTCCCTATTTAGGCAATCAGGTCTTCAATTATCATTAATATATCTTCTTTTGGTAACTTTTCGATTTCTTCTTTCAGTGTCTTATGGAGTTTTATTTTTCTGTACTCTTGGCTTTTTCAGTTGGCGTATAACTTCAGTAATAACAGATTGGAGGATTTTGTATTTACCATTACATACGCTATTTTTATTGGGTTGGGTTCTATTATCTTTTGCCTTACATCTCCCATTATCAAAAATTCAACGCCATATATTCCTTGTTTTTCATGTCCTGTGTATTGTGAAATCTTTTTTATTAATTACTTTCCATCTTGTTTCTCGTATTGCTTCTACCTTTATTTCATATCTTTGTATCTCTTGCTATTTCCTGCATCTTTCCTAGTTGTAATAAATATAGTTCCATGTGTTTAATATCACTATGTTTTTTTTTTATTTTTTTTTTTAACTGATTTTGTAATTTTTCTTACATTCATTCTCTACTATTCTCTTATAGTTCGTGTCTATTTTCACGCTGTTGTATCGATTTATTTATTATTTAATCGTATCCAGCAAATACAAGTAGTATAAACAAATATAAAAGTAATATCAACAGCGAAAGTGTAAAATATAGCTATCCATTGATATTGCTCCTTTTTTCGATGATTTCCACTTGGCTGGTAGTTGCAGAATTAAAAATACTGGTTAAGACCCGGATGGTTAAGGATTAAATAGCTAAATTCTAATGTAGATTTGAATTTTTATGCAAATTACATATATTCGCATTGTGGTATAAAGGAAAATAGGTAAAAATAAAACAATAAAAACAATTAGAACTAACGGTGTATTCGAACTTTTTAAAATGCAAAACTCATGAGTTTCTCAATAATTCTTCTGTAACATGTTCCACAAATTTGGAGAACTACTGAAATAATTATTTTTTTTATCGTATTTGGTTTCGTTACTAATCGCCGTTTGCACCGTATCTTCTTAAGTATAACAATATTAAGTAGAACTTAAATTTGAAAAAGTGCATTGCACCGTTCGCTAAGTTATACTTAATTTATTTATTTATTTATTTATAAGAAACCAACAGCATACATATACCAATAACAGGTTCCTATGAATTATTAAATAATACATACTTTAGTTCACAAATCATATCAGAGTGCAATTTTCAAAATAAAGTAAGTGCAAAAAAAATGATAAAAAGTTTTATAAAATTATGAGAGTACATTAACTACCTCTTTTTTAAACATATAGAGTGATAAGTAAAACATGTCAATATGCGCAAATGTGGAATTGTAAGAAGACATGATGCGGTTAATTGGGGAGTTATCGTTATTTTTAGTATTATTTTTATATAAAACAAATAAATTAGTTGATCTGGTTTTAAGGTTCACAGAAAATTGTAACATTGAAATTATTGAAGGTGCATATATTATATTATTAAGTAATTTAAATAAGAATACCATGTCAGTTTTGGTTCTTCTACTTTCCAGTGAGAGCATATTAAAATGTTTCAACATATCTTCGTAGTTACTCATGTTTAAATTAAATTTGTAATTTAAAATTTTGAAAAACTTTTTTTGAATATTTTCTATACAATCAATATTCTTTTTATAGTATGGGTTCCAAACCGTGGATGCATATTCCAGTTTTGATCGAACTAAACAATTAAACAAATATATTAATGAATTAGGGTTCATGAAATGTTTACTAGATCGGAATATAAATCCAAGTATTCGGTACGATTGCTTAACACAAATGTCTACATGTTCATTAAATAACAATTTATTGTCAAAAAATATTCCCAAGTCCTTAATAGTAGTCTTCCTTTGCAAGATGGAATTGTTAATATGGTAGTCAGATGTTATAGTATCGTGATTCCTTGTGAAATGTACTACATAACATTTTGATACATTTAGGGTTAAATAGTTAAGGTCGCAATATTTTTGCAAATTATTTAGGTCATTTTGCAATTGAATATTGTCACTATTGCTTGTAATTGTCTTAAAAAACTTGAGGTCGTCTGCATATAATAGAAAGTTAGAACTTTTGAAACAGGTAGATATATCATTTATAAATAAATTGAACAGTAATGGACCCAAATGTGACCCTTGGGGAACCCCAGAAGTAACATAGATATAGCGTGACTTAAAACCATTGCAATTAACTAACTGCGACCTATTTGTTATGTATGATTGAATCCAACGTAACAATGATCCATGTATTCCCAATGCTTCTAATTTGTGAATAAGTGTAAGGTGATGAACCCGATCAAAAGCTTTGCTGAAATCTGTATAAATTACGTCAACTTGGATTCGCTTATCCATGTTAGAACTCAGATATTCAGTAAAAGGTACGAGATTTGTAATAATTGATTTGCCGGGGCAAAATCCGTTCTGCTCTGGAATAATTATATTATAAATATCATTTTTAATTGTTTGGATCACGAGGGCTTCGAAAATTTTACTGAAAGCTGATAAAATTGATATAGGTCTGTAATTAGTTACGTCATTAATATCACCGGATTTATGAATTGGTGTTATGTATGAAGTTTTCCATAAATCTGGAAAAACACCAGATTCAAGAGATTGATTATACAGAATGTAGAGTGGTTCTGCAAGATAGTGGGCACATGTACGAATAAATTTAGCTGGAATTTGATCGGGTCCAGGACCTTTGTTTATGTCTAAATTAGATAAGTATTGCACAATTGTTTCATAAGACAGATGTACATCATGTAAATTAATTACATTGGGAATATTGTTGTTACAATTAAGTTGGCTAGTATTACTATTGTTGTTTACAAATACTGACTCAAAGTAATCTGCAAACAAATTAGTAACTTCTTGACCAGTATTAACCTCACGATTGTTATAGCGTATGACGTTTGGGATTCTACTTTTATTATTTCTAATGGTCTTCGTATAACTCCAAAAGGATTTGGGATTATTTTTTACATTTTGTTCTGTGTTACATATAAATAATTAAAAATCTTGTTTTATTTGTACTTTGACTCTATTCCTTAGTATGGAGAAAGAAGTATAATCTGAGTGCCTTCCGTACACTTTCCATTTCTTGTAATATTTATCTTTTTCTTAGTTGAATTTGAGCACCAAATGGGAAAATTATTTTTCTGTATTACTTTAGTGGGTACGTAATCATTTATTAAGTTATTTAAAATGTTGTAAAAAATATTAACATTAGCATTAACATCATTGTTAGATAATTTATTTTTCCATTTAATGGCAGCGAGTTTATATATTAAATCTTCGTAATTGCATTTATGAAAATTGTGAAGTATAATGTTATTGTAAGGGAGTTGTTTAAAATGGTCGAACTTACACAATATCACAAGAGGCGGGTGGTGAGAATCAATCTGTGATATAGGGGAGGCACTCAGATTTACCTCACAATCAGTAGAACATATCACTAGATCCAGAATTTTATTATTTGCATTCATAATATATTGATTTAAATTACACATATTTATGCAATTAATAAATTCTGAATAAATTAAATATCGGTTACACGTAACTGGTTCATAATAATTGTGTTTAGGAGACCAATTTAGCTGGGGCAGGTTGTAGTCGCCAATAATTAAAAAGTGCTCATTGGGGTTTTGTAGTCTGAGGAGAGAGATTTTGTTAAGATGATCTTCATAGATTTCAGGACAAGTCGAAGGCGTAATATAGACGCAACACATATGCACTTTAAAGTTAGACTGTGATATAGTTACCCAGATGTCTTCTGTTGTTGAGGACCACGAACACTGCATAATTGATTTTAAATTGTTTTTAACAAGAATTAGAACGCCACCTCCTTGAGATTTATTTATATCACATCTGTCTCTTCGGTACACAAAATATTTATTGCAATCACAAATTTCTGAGTTCAGCACGCTAGAGTTTAACCACGTTTCACTAAAAAATATTAAATCAAAATCGTTGGCTGAAATTTCGTTGTAAATATTATGAAGTTTTGTTTTGATACCTCGAACGTTTTGATAGTATATGCTTACACTCATGTTTTGCTACGTAACAAATAATTTATTAATATTTAAGCGAAAAGAACAAAAAAATTATTTTATTTTATTAATATCGTTTTCTGTGTTTACTATCAGAATGGGCGATGTTTCGTTTTTACGCACAAAAATTTTAGCTGATTTTACCCATGTAAATTTGTAATTATTTTCTTTTGCTTTTATTTTTACCTGTCTTAAAATATTTTTGTTATATGGACTTAAATGGTCATTTACGAAGATTCTATTATTTTCTGTGAAATTTAGTTGTGATGAGTGTAATTTTTTTATTTTGCGTGCTGAAGAAATGAAATTGTCTTTTTTAATTCTCGATATGAACCTAACGATGATATTCCTCGGTTTGTTTTTATCGTATTGAAATGGTGCGACACGGTGAAGTGCGTCTATATCACTCTCGTTGATTGGATAATCCACTATTTTACTAATATTGTTTACAATATTAAGTAGATTCTCGGATTGTTTCTCAGGGATGCCAGCGATTTCAATATTATTGAGTCGCGACCGTTGCTCCAACTCATTCACTTTAGATTTTAATATATCACATTCACTTTTTAGTTTATCGACTATTTGAACTTTGTCCGAAATGGCATTTAATTTTATTTCGAAATCGTCGATTTTGTTGCAACAAAATTCGACTGAGGTTTTTAACCCATTTATGGCATTTAATAGATCTGCCATAGTCGGTTGATTCGAATTCGTCGATGTCGATGCACTTATTTTAAGCTTCAGATTTTCTGTGGCTTAAGGTGCACGTAACCTTTAACATCAACTTTGACAATGAATGTGATTGATTCTATGATAATAAATTTTAATTTTAATCGAAGTTTTACTAACTCTAGTTTATCGCAAGCCAGATCACTATAATTTCTTTAAAGGAGAATCCAAATATTAAACGATTTGTTACTTTTAATATGAGATTCTCCAATTACGAGTACTTTGCGCTAGCGTATACCTACCAAAGTGCACAAATTTTATTACATAGTTCTAGAAAGTACATCCCTATGCCTATGGTGGCTTTATAGTTACTATATATATATATATATAACCGCACCATCTGCTCACATTTATTTGTAATTTTTATTCTTATTTAAATTATTCATTAATAAAATAAGCATTAATATTAATAATATACTTGCAAGTTTTAAATACTAAGCTGTTAAAAAAAAAATCCAATGAAATGTCATACTAACTGCCTACTGCCTTCTTGTAATACCTAAAGCGAAAACGTTAACTTTTTAACCAAATCATATTCTTAGCTAAGTAGAATGGAAAATTTGCATGTGCAACGGAATAAAATTCAAGGTGAACCGTAACTTTAAGTAAAACTTAGCAAAGGAGAACTTAAGATAACATCAGTGCAAACGGCCATGAGTAACGCAGAATATATTAGGAATAGGAATTCATTATTTGAGTAGGTCTCAAAAACATAGTCACGTTTTTTTGAGATAAATTACTCAGCACTTTTTCACTGCGTTTTTCATTGTAAATATGTCCTCAATTTTTTTCCAAAGCATACTCTAACAAAGTAACACCCAATATAAATATAATACAATATTTTCAGTTTCATTAATTATCCACTGAAATAATTATCCCTTGGACAAAGGTCTCTCCAAGCTGTTTTCACATTTCACGGTCCCTTGCTTTTGTAACACAGGATTTCCGTACAGTTGCCCATAAATCGTCCTGCCAACTTCCTTTCTTCCTGTCCCTATTTCTTTTCAAGTAGAACTATGTCCATTCTGTTGTCTTTGCTCGTACTTGACTCATTTTATATCCTGCACAAATGCACTTGAATGATTTTTTTTTTGTATTGAAGGTTTCTCCATCCTGTCGTATACCTATAACATCTGCCTGCTGTTATTGTGAACTCATAATTTGTATATGTTCTTGTTTCTTGTCGTAACCCATGTTTAATTTATGCCCAATTTTATAACCGTTCGTAAAGAGAGTTAAGTACGTTTCTTAATAAAGAAATCAATTAAACTTGACAAAATTGCGATTTTCGCATTGTCAAAATTTACTCTTTGATCTTTTTGACATCCACTTTCATTAATATTAACAGCAAGAAATCTTTTAAATCGTAATTTGGTGTCACAGACCGCTATTATATAATATTGTATTTATTATGATTTTGTATTACTTTTTATTAAAAATTATCATTTGAAAATTTTATAACTCATCGTCACGAAATGCAGCGTTATATTTTGTTTGAAGTCCGTTTATCACGATGTATAATTTTGGAGAGAATTCTGGACAAAATTTTATGGATACAGAATATTCTGTATACTACAACTGCGCACGTACATAATTTGATAATTCTGGCTATAAACATATGTAGATGTACTTCATAATATTCTATGAGCATTCCCACTTGCTTTCGAAACCAAGATAATTTAATAAGTAATAACATTTAATTTAATGTATAATTCTAAACTATTATGAAATACAACAGTAATTATTAAAAATTCCATTGTTAATTATTGCCAGGCGTCAATAAATTGTGCATATAATGCGTACACTCTGTGTCCATAAAAATTGAACTAGTTTTAATTTTGTGCGCGTGTTCGTGCGTGTGTGCGATCCTCTTAACACTCTAACTCAAATACTATTATTCGGAAAATGTTGAAACCTTGTATTTCACCCTATTTTAATATCTAAAGGGGACATCAGATTGGTGTAGATCGGATAACCGGAAATGGCACTTTGCTTCTAGCCAAAATAGTTTTTCTTTGAAAAATACCTTTATATGCTTTCTTTTTTGCGATTTATGTTATTGTAAAATTAAAGATTATACAATTTTCTACAGGTATGCTTTCATACTTTTTCTATATTTATTTTATAGATAAATTTGTAAAATAATCAGTAACTACAAAAATAGGTTCGAAAATAATCGAATATACTGTTGAAAAGACGAGATTTATAGGGCAATTCTGAACAAGTCTATAAGTCTTACAGATTTGTAAATCTGCAATAAAAAAAACTGACAAAAACACATCCAGTTTTGTTGACTAATATAAAATTATTCATAAAAGTGGCTGGTTTCGCTGCGATTTTGTTCATTATTTACAGATTTACAGATCTGTAAGACTTACAGTTTTGTTCAGAATCGGGCCATTATTGCCAAGGAAATACGACTACACCGGGTGGAGTTGTGTTTCAAATTCGAAAACTGTGTATTCAGATGATTTTCGAAGCTCGAGTTGTATAATAATAAGACTATACGACGAATCATCCCACTAATTTTTACGAACTATCAAAAATATTACTTGTGCAATAAAATAGGTGCAAGAGATTCTTAGATTATATTGACAACATATTTTCAAACATAATATAACATCTCAATGTTTAAGTATTTGTTGTTACTAAGTTAATAAACTGGAAGAGTAAAAATGCACTTTGATATAAAGAAAATAAAACAATGAAAGTTAACTACAAAAAGTGAAAATTACGCTATGCAAAATAATAGGTGTGTTTAATAAATACAGTTGCAGAAATTAATTAGTTAATATCTGCATAACTAGTAGCATACTATATGCTATAGTTAATTATGTTTGTCAAATTGAAAGGAGGTTTTTTAAAAAGGAAAAATTACAACTTTATTACGTTATTCTAAGACTACATACTACAAGTTTCTGTAACTAATGACTGACAACTGTCAACTATCTCTTTTTTGGTACAATACTCATATTTATAATATATTTCAAGTGCTGTGTCAGCGGTTTCCTATTTCTTGAGACATAAAGGGATTACAGGATGTAACTAGCTGTAATATTTTGTTTAAGTTTCCACACTATCTAGATAATCTGCAATTTTACTTTTGATGTTTCTTACCCCTTTAGCTAAATTGTTACCTGTGTATTTTGTTTGTATTTTTTAAAAAAAATCTTTTACACCTCTCAACAGATTTTCAATGGTATTAATTCCAGAAATCTGAGTAGGTTATTGCAAAACCATAATTTTATTTCTATGGTGTCATTCATCTGGTACTCAGGTGAGAAGTTTTTAGTTATCTCTTGCTAAAATATTTAACCCTGTAGTATATTTTCTTTATTAAACTATAACATATAGTGGCCGCTTGCCAGAGTGTCTGGTCGCGAACCTGGGGAACCAGGTTCGATCCCGACCGACGCCAAATATTTCGAATTTTAAATCATACAAAAGTGACCCCTGTGGTGCACTCTCTACGTCAGCAATGAGTGCCTGTGTGGTGGCGCTTGGTAAGCGCCCGCACGTTTCAAATATGTCACCATCAATACCGATATCTGCGATAAAGCAGATTGTGGCATACCTAGAAATGGGTAATATGCCGTGATGATATATTTATTTATTTATTTATTTATTTAACATATAGTATTCCTAAAAATTATGATGAGATTAGAAATTAGAAAGTTATTTTCCATATGTACCACGGTTTTAATTGTGCATACCGACGAATATTCTGAATTTTTTGAAGCTTTGCAGACTATTTCCTTTAACATATTTCCTAATGTGCAAAAGAATGGCGTAAAATTATATGGAAGATAAAATTCAGATTTAGGAGCATTTGTCTATGGAATAGATATTCTTCTTTGTCTTTGAAACACACTTATATTAATAGTTGAATTTCAGATAGTAACAAATAGTAGTATTATACGCAACAGGTTACTCATGAAAATATTCCATTGGATTTTTCAGAAAGAAAATGATTCGAAACACATTGACTAAGTATCAATGAAATGACAACAGAGAAAAATTATAGTTCTGCAATAACCTTCTCAGTTTGCTGGCATTTACACCAATGAAAATCTATCAAAAGGTATACAAAAATTTACAAATAATAATAAAACTACAAACAAAAGACATATGTAGGAAACAATTCAGTTAGAGTGGCAGGGAACATTAATAGTAGAATTCCAGAAGTTGAAAATTTATTATCTGGATAGTGTGGAAACTTTAACAAAAATTGCAGCTATAGTACATAGTATATTTAGTACTTACATCTTAACTAATTAATTTTTATTATTTAGAATTTATGATTTGTCTAAACGATTTGTATTCACTAAACACCCTTATCCTAGGTAAGAGAGGTATAGGGGTCGTGCTAAAAATCGCATATAGAGATTTTAGTGAATAAGCACGTTTTGATGTCCTCAGAATCCGATTTTAACATTTTTACGTGGTATGTATGTTTGTGTGTGTGTGTGTGTGTGTGTGTGTGTGTGTGTGTGTGTGTGTGTGTGAGTATGTGTGTGTGTAGATCCTGTGGACACGATTACTCAATACTATGTTTCAGAAAATTTTGAAATTTTGTATATCCATTCTATACGAATGTGGGAAGAGCTCATTAGTTTTTAGTGTATATCGGATGACCGGAAGTATCACTTATATAAGCTTTTAATAGTTTTTCTTGAAAAAATACATTGAATAAAATTTTTCATCAACTTTTCCTAATAAAAATTGAATACAATGGTACGATCTTCAATTTTACCATAATGATATTTACTAATTAATTTTAAATAACTTTAAACATAAATTTATAAAATAATTCACTATCAGGAAGCAATTACATTAAAATTAATAATGAGACCATATTAGGGAGAATATTCAGAGTGTTAAAAAAATAAGTGTCACAAATTATGAGGGCATATAGTACTGACAAAATGATAAAAAAAAAGTTTAATCAACGTGGGTCCTATCTTCAACTGTTTTTGAGAAAAAGGCCATTTTGTATTAGAATCGAAGAAAAATTGACTAAGATAGTGGTCGAACAAAATTGTGTCTTTGTCAGTAGGTAAATAGACTATAAAAAGACAATATCATTTTATAAGAAACAGTTTTTTCACTTTCTAATAGTTAAGAAGTTATTTGAAAACTAAATATTGGCAAACGTCGCCACAACTTTTGTCTTATCGCTCTCCAGTAAAATGCGTTCTTACTATTATTCCCGTTTATTAACTTGGCAACAACAAATAAAAATGAAGAATGTTACTTTTATTTCTATATGCATAATTCGTTTGAAGATAAGTTTTGTATAAAAATTAAGTATCTCTTACAGCTATTTTAGAGCAAAGGACTGTATTTATATATATATATATATGGATGAAATGATTACATATGATTCATTTGTTTGTGACCGTAATGTGCCAAGGGTTGTGTTTCGCTCGAAATACAACTTAGAAACGCAAATGTCCGATTTTATATAGCGTAACTAAGAAAAATTGAGCTATCTAATAGGTTTATTGTCCAATGAGTTTTATAAATCCCGGAGTTATGATTTGAAGATAAACACAATTCCATAGTTACACCGTTCAGATTTCAAATCTATGTAACTGATAGATAAATGTCTGATACTTGGATAAAAATGTCTAACTTCCGTGTAAATTGACCAGTAAGCAATTGATATGATAGGTCGAGGTAAATAATACGACTATACAACAGCGCGTCTATCAGTCGATTGACATTCAGAATATGAGAAAATACACCAACAGATGAATTCGCAACTAGAAAATTAAATGCATTATTTAAATTTTAAATAGTACTCCGGTGAAATTGACCAGATATCAGCAGTTACGGGTTAATAAAAGTTAAATAGCGGTAGATATTGTATCAGCCACATCAGACTTTTTATTACTGGCATATCAAATTTACGAATATAACCAAACTACCTAGTAAAATAACTTATTTCAACAATGCTTAGATTAAACTATTTGAACTCGAATACAAGTATGACATCGACGAATAAAAGAATGGTACACATGAATAATTCCATTATTATATAAGAGTATTACATGATTTTTTTTTAAAAAAAAAAACGGAACTTTAGTTTATTCACAAATACTAAATTTTAATGTATTGTCCATTTAAAGCGATATATTTTTTTTTAAATTACTACAAATACTTTCAGTTGTTTCTTTTGCTATAGATGGGGAAAGAGGAATTGTTCTGAATAATGTGCGAAAATTTCTCGACTGTAGTGTATATTAGGTGTTAACAAATATTCGAAGTCTGAGTCGTACAGCATTTATTCTTACAAAACCGACGTTTCAATATATACTTGTACCTTCATCAGAGATAAGATTTTTTTGAAACTGTAAGATCTTACTTATCCGGACGATAATGATGTATAAGTGTGTATCGAAACGTTGGTTTCGTAAGAATAAATACTGTATCACTAATCTTTCCTGTATTTATTAAAACTTGTTCTGAATAGTGTTTAAAAACTTTGATGCCCGAGTCTTTTTTGCATACTATAATAATATATCAGATGTAATGTACTGTAATTAAATAAATAATAGTATATTATTTAATGAGCATATGACGGCACCCAGAATTGATTTTTCTTTAAAAATGTACTTATTTTTTTCCTCTTTCGATT
This sequence comes from Ophonus ardosiacus, assembly GCA_943142095.1. Lineage (NCBI taxonomy): Eukaryota > Metazoa > Arthropoda > Insecta > Coleoptera > Carabidae > Ophonus > Ophonus ardosiacus. The sequence goes on from OW964823.1 coordinate 66,202,011, forward strand.
GGTGTAAAGGTTATTGTATTTTAAATTTGTTTTATAGTTTCCGAGGTCCTTCGAAATCTGGACAACCTGTATAGCATAATGTGGACAGGCCATTATATTTTTTGTTATTTTCTTGTGAATATTACAATATAATATTTAATATTACAACGTGTAGGTAAGTGTAATATGAACAATTAAGAAAAATCAATAATTTAACATGTTGATAGACCATCCTCCATTCCCTCTTTCTATAGTTCATAAATTTTGGTAACGATGAATGTGCAGTCCGTCGTAAGACATTTAAGCTCCCGATCTAAACTTCTTTGCCCTTGTAGAAACTTTCACGTCTAAATTAAATTTATTTGTTAAAATTACTTACCGTTTAATAAAAATAAAAATATGTTCATTTTGCAATTTTTAAAATAGTATTAATTTAATTTAATATATTCATATATTTATAACAGATTGACAATTGTTTATGTAAATAATTATACATTAACATGAAATTATTTTATTTTATTTTAAAATCTCGATTGCGGCAAGTGTAACACATGGTATGTTACACTTGCGCTACCGGAAATTTTAGTACACTTTCATATTGTTTACATAATATTGTTCGAAACAGTATCACCCACCTATAACAACAATTATTCCAAAAATTTATAAATCAGGCAATTTCGTTTTAACATCACATTTGAACAAAATGTATATTAAATATATTTTTCTACAGTCTATATACAAATTAGACATTTGCGCTCGCTTTTGTCAACGCAAAATGTCACCTTGCCGCTCATAAGCGACAAAGTAGAAAAACGCTTGCTGTCCGAATTTCTAACTATTAAGGTTTAAGGTATTAAAGTGTTGAGAAATGGCACGTGTCTACATTCTTAATGGGAACGTTTAGTCAGGAACTAATGACGCTGTAGTTACACATTTACCATCTTCACAAGTCAATCTGACATATGACTGCTCTGTTGGTATATTACATAACACAACAAAAGCCGTACGGCTGAGTAAAGAAATTCAGAAATAAAATGGGGCATTCATTTACAAAAACAAAAGTAAAAAATGTTTAGATTAGATTGACGCAATAGCTCAAGAAGAATGGAAAATAACGATAAATTAAAATTTAAAAATATAATAGTATTTATTGAGTAGAACTGTAAGTACAAAGTGTACATTTTATTACTTTTTTGTTATGGCGGAGAACTCCATTGTGGCGACTGCAGCAAAAAAAAAAAAATTGTGTATTTCGAGTGCAAATGGATATTGTAGATTTCGAGAGAATGGCAATATCCCATTTTGCGTTCTTAATACACAAATAGATATTTATTATTAAAAAAATCGATGTGAGCAGCATATGACCTCTCGCTAGTTCCATGTATAAATTACAATGAGCTTTAAATAAAGTATCACTTCTGGTTCATTGTTTTGTAAACGACATCTAATTTGTTGTTCCAATAAATAGAAAACTTTGTAATACGAAGTTTTGGATTATATTTTATGTTTTTCCTCAAAAATCTGTTAAGAGCTCCATATTAAGTGCCACTTATATTTCTTTTTTTTTCAAGAAAATCTATTCAGAGCTTCAAGTAAAATGCCACTTCCGGTTTATCAGTTTTAGTAAAAATCTAGTATCGTTCTGATTACTACAAAGGTCATAAATACTAAATTTGACAAGTTTTTGATTATATCGTAATATATTTTTCACAAACACCTGTTCAGAGCTTCAAGTAAAGTATCACCTCCAGTTTATCAATTTTAACCTAAATTTAATAGGTTATTCAACTTGATATAGAAATCTTAAATACTAAAATTGAAAAGTTTTGTATTTCAAAATAGTTTTTTTTTATTATTAAAAACTATTATGAGCTTCAAATAAAGTACTACTTCCAGTTATCCAATTTTACCCAAAATCTAATCAACTTTTTATACTAGTGCAGAAAGTTTAAATACGGAAAATTGAAATTATTGAAAGTTCGATATAAGAGTTATCGCAAAAATCATCACATACACACACACACACACAAACACACACACACACACACATTATCGTAAAAATAGCAAAAACGTATTGTCGGGGTCCTAATTTGTGCTTATTCACTGAAAACTCACTATGGAACCGAAAACATTATCTCCCTCACCTACGGTGTAGCGGGAGATAAAAATATTTATGATGATGTTTCGTTTACTCTGCCATTTGCACTTACCGCAATAAAGTTTCGATTCTTTTGTCGTAATTCAGACACGGGATAAAAAAAAATTACTTATATTTTTGATTTGGTTTTTAAAATGTCATTTCGAAATAAGCTTGGCAGTATGCCCTCAAAATTTCACTTACCCCGGTGTACCTTGCCGCTTTCACAGATAACGGATAAACATGTATGTCTAAGGCCACAAAATTAAAATATTTTTTGTTTAACTTGGGTTTCCTTAATTTTAATTAATAATAATAATAATAATAATTAATTTTCATAAATTGCAAAATTTGAAACCGCCGGAAATAAATGGATTTTAACGTACATGTTATTTTTACTCGAATATAAAATAATTTCATGTTAATGCATAATTATTTACATAAACAAGTGTCAATCTGTTATAAATATATGATTATGAAATATCTTTTACGGTTCACACAGAAAAAAAATAAAATCTGAGTGTCTACACTGCTAAATTTTTAAAATAAATTTAATGTAGCAGTCTATCCAAATGTCAAACAAGTAATTTTTAATGACAGTAACAAATGTTTTACGGGTTTGTCAAAAATTTTCTTTGCAATATTCTTAAATTAGTAACATCCGTTTGTTCGGCCTAATAATATTTTACTACCATTATTATATATATATATTATATATATATATATATATATATATATATATATATATATATATCTCAGCTTACTAAACAAGTTGTGAAGATTGACAACTTACAGTCATTAAAAATTATATGTTTGACATTTGGATAGACCGCTAAATTAAATTTATTTTAAAAATTTAGCAGTGCAGACACTCAGATTTTATTTTTTTCTGTGTGAACCATAACAGATATCACAAATTACACAGAGAGAGAAAAGTTTACTATTGAATGTATCTTTCTGAAGAAGAATAATTTCACGTATTCGGCGCTGCCATTAAAAAGTTACGGTCTAATTAATGTTGAGACACCTAAGTTTCATACGCTAGTGGTTCACTATTAATAAAAAGTATCATCTTAAAAGATGACTTATAACCATATAAACTGTCGTACCAAATTTCATCCAAATTGAATTAAGCGTCCGTTTATTATAAGCAAAATAAATTTTTTTTCGAAGAACTTTGAAGCAGAATTCTGGCTAAATGGTACATTTTCCGATAGAAGCAAGCTTGGTTAAATCGTCTTATTTTAGCCTCAGGAATCTGTGGTTAAGCCATGTCCCCCTATTTAAGAGGTACAGGGTGTAAATTTTAAAACGGGTCATAGGGCTATAACATAGAAAAACAGTTTTTTAGACGCCAAAAGTTTCCATATTAATTTATTGAAAATATAATTGGTACGTATTATAAAGAAAAAAATTAAAATTTTTTGATACCAAACACCTTACATTTCTGTTTCATATAAAGCCAGAAATTAAATTTAAAAATTTTTACAATTAAGAAAAAATATCATTAGCCATGAAAGTGACAGTAACAAAACATTATTAATTTATGAACCAATACAAAATAACACAAAATAATGTAACAAATAGGATATTTATATCAGAAATAATTATTATTTATTGTAATAGGTATTTATAAACTAAAGATGATCTACATGTAATAAGAAATAAGTATAAGAAACAAGAAAAACTGCAAACTACAAGAGAACAAATTAAAATCATTTATGCTGGGTTTATGCAGCATATAAATTATGAAATTAAATTAAGCTACTAAATTAAGAAACTAAACTAAAATAACGTCGTTTATGCAGTAAATTAAAATTCAGAATTTTATGTTTGACATTTTGTATAATCTAACTTTTATAGGTGCAATTGCAATACATTATATTTATATAAGATAAAAAAATAAAGGTAAACAATTTGTTGATAAAGTCCAATTAGTATTTCGTCGCTCTTTTCTGCAGGAACTTTGTTTTCATCGTCGTACATTTTCATAGGTTAGGTGCGAAAATTTGTCATAAGTGCGCGAGTGGCGCAGGCGCAGCATTAATAATTTGTAATTTTTCTTCATGAATCAAATTGTTCATGATTTCTTCTTAATAAAACGAAAATAATAATAATTTAACAAATAAAGTGTAAGAAACGTCTATTAATGAGTGTTTAAAGTCAACAATTGTTTTGTTTTGTTTCACGGCTATTGATATTTTTTCTTAATTGTGCAAATTTTTAAATTTATTTTCTGGCTTTATATGAAACAGAAATATAATATGTTTGGTATCAAAAAATTCGTAAATTTTTTCTTTGTAATATGCACTAATTATTTTTTCAATAAATTAATACAGAAACTTTTGGCGTCCAAAAAACTGTTTTTCTATGTTATAGCCCTATGACCCGTTTTAAAATTTACACCCTGTATATATATATACAAGGTGTGGTAATTAATTAACGAGATTTATTTTTTCCGGCTTCCCTGTAAATTTGGCAACATTGCAGGATGTCATATTAATTTGTCATCTTTTCTCCAACCACTGTTAAAATTTCAAGATAATTAGGCAAACCGTTCGGCAGTAGACCATGATTGAAGTTAACTACTTTCTCGTACTCCACCGGAATTATGTTAGTGTCAATATGAAATTCTGTGTGAAACTTAAAAAATCCACTACAGAAATGTACGAATTGTTGAAAAATGTTTATGGTGACGAGGGTCTATCTAGTACTCAAGTTTTCGAGCAGTTTAGATGATTTAAAGAAGGAAGAAAAGAGATCGGAGACGATTAGCGCCTCCGCCGTGCACTGACATTGTTTTTTCGAAATGCGAGTGATTGTTCACATGGATTGGGTGCCTGAGGGGCATTTCGTTAACCAAGCATATTACAAGAAGGTTTTAATAACTCTTCATGCACGGGTGAGAAGAAAAAGGGCTGAAATGTGAGAAAACGGCTTATGGATTCTCCATGAAGGCAACGCGCTGAAACAAAACGTCCGGCAAGACATTTTTGATCAAATACAAAATCACCGTGTTGATGCATCAACCGTACCTAGTGCCATGTGACTTGCTTTTATTCCTAAATTGTAATGCGTTAAAAGGTACCAAATTCGGGGCCGAGATGTAGTTATAGAAAAACAGCGGACTTATGAACACCATAAGAAAATATCTGATGCAGACACCACATGACTTCCTTGTACGCCTGTTAAACTATACATATTTTGTTAATAATTATAATATTTATTATAACAGACTCAATCATAAAATTGCAACATATTTGACATAATTTGACATTGACATTAAATTCTTTATTTTTTTTGTAATTTTTTTTTGTCCTAATTCATAGCACCCTTAATTACAGAAACCAGAAAGTACATAATTTTTAAATTCACATATCTCGCTTATACAAAAAGCCAATTTAATCATACTTGATGTTTTAGACGCAGAATTCAATTCTCTAAAACTTTTATTTGAAGCATTTATTTCTAAAATCAAAATAGCATCATTTTTTCAAGAAAAATTGATAACAGCTTCAAGTAAAGTATCACTTCCTGTTAGACTATTTTAACCGAAATCTATTGTTATTTCCATTGATATAAAAGTATTATATACTAAATTTGAAAAGTTTTGGATTATATTTTAATATAGTTTTTCATTAAAGTCTATTATAGGCTTCAAGTAAAGTATCACTTCCAGGTAGACCATTTTAACTAAAATCTATTATTTTATTTCCATTGATATAAAAGTCTTACATACCAAATTTGAAAAGTTTTGTATTATATTTTAATATAGTTTTTCATTCAAATCTATTATAGGCCTCAAGTAAAGTACCACTTCCGAAAATTACGTAATGACCAAAAAAGGAGGTGCACAACTAGATGTTATAACAGTCCTAAATACAAAATTTTAACTTTCTACGGCTTCCCGTTTTTTAGTTATGCGAGATACGTACATACGTATGTACGTACGTACAGACGTCACGATGAAATTAGTCAAAATGGATTCAGGGATGGTCAAAATGGATATTTCCGTTGAAATCTGGAAACCGAATTTTTTCGCGATTATAATACTTCCTTTACTTCGTACAAGGAAGTAAAAAGGCTTGCAGGCATTGCTTCCAACAATGGAATATTTGCATCGAGCGGTGTAGGGTTCGGGGAGGAGAGTACCTTGAAGGTGGTAATATTTGTTTTGTGTAATATTATACATTGTCAATGTTCTATGATCAATCTTGTTATTTAATTGCTACACCTCGTATATCAAACACAGCAGAATTACGCAGTTAAGTTTCATCATCTCTACAACATCTAATGACATGTTATTCCGCGTTTGCGTTGTCAGTTGGTACTTGGTAAAAAAAATTAGTACAGTGTTTATTTCGGATTATAGCAGAGCTACTGGATAGTAAATGATACTATTATAGCAATATTTATTCGTGCAAATTTACACATACACTAAATATACACTTAACCCGGTGTACCCAAAAAATAAATAAAATAAATATATCATCATGGCATATTACCCATTTCTGAGTGTGCCACAATCTGCTTTATCGCAGATATCGGTAATGTTGATAACATATTTGTACCGTGAGGGCGCTTACCAGACGTCACCTCACGGGCACTCATTGCTGGCGTGGAGAGTGCACCACAGGAGTCACTTTTGCGCCATTTAAAATTCGAAATATTTGGCGTCGGTCGGGATCGAACCCGGTTTCCCAGGTTCGTGAATAGAGCCTCTCTTCTCGAATCTAAACGTATCCGTCTGCGGCGTTTGAAACGTATGAAATAAGACTTTGATATTCTCCAGCGTCCGTTTCGTGAACGTATACGTTTCTAAACGTACAAGTTTCATCCGTTTGACGGACGGAGACGGACCATTCGTTCAATGAATTTTTCATTCGTTTAACATAAATAAAACTTTACTATTGGGAATATAATAAGTATATTTTGCGAATTAAAAATAATTATTAATATATACAATATTAAAATAACATGGAAGATGCAATATGTGCATCGAAAATAAAGTACCCGATCTACAACCAGAAGAAAATGAGAATATGGATTTTGAAATTTTTGATCAAACAAATCAAGATGTTGATAATGACGACAAGGAGAATAAATCCAGAATTAGTAAAAAAAGATTGAATATTATTCGTTACCATTTTACACAGTATGTTATGTCATATATTTAAATACATTTTTGCTCGCGAACGCATGTCGTGCCAAGTCTAAAATCAATCAGTATAAATATATTTTATAAATTTAAATATATTATAGGAACTCTACAATTAATTCTTTTGTTTGTCAGCGAAAGAAGAACTTTGTTTCTGCGGGTTTTTCATATTTATATTATTCAGACAGTTTTGAGTTCAATTTTAATACACAGATTAAACATAAATGACAAATGTTTGAAAGTTAACGCATTGTGCCATAGCTTACTATATGCAGCGAGGTAATGCTATCTGATTGGTCCATTCATAAATGTAAAAGACAAGTGGAACCTGCCTTTAGTAAAGTCAAACGTATACGTTGAAATGAGCGAGGCAAACGTAAACTGTTCGAGAATAGGATTTTTGGAACGTATACGTTTAGGCACTATACGTTCACGAACGCATACGAATGCGAACAAATTGTTTGGAGAATTGAGGCCCAGACACTCAGGCACGCGGCCATGGGACTCCATATTATCTTTCTATATTACAATAATTTGGCCTCTGAAACGAATTTAGCTGAAAATTTATTTGGTACTCGCATTTTCGTTTTTCCCATCACGAACGTCCTATTGCAATAATTTATGATACTGCAAAATACAAGTAGTCATCGTATACCTACACTAGCATGTTCGGTAAATACCTCTAGAAATGCTAAATGTGAATAAATTTATCTACACCGTAAAAGTTCTCTTGTCAAAAAATATAGTATGGTATTTGTTGTTGGCGTTTTGAAAATATGAAAAATAATAATGATGGCGAAAAAATGGTTATTTATGTACACACGAGAGTCGCAGTTGCAGTTTTTCGGTTGAGAATGCACTTTGCTACACCAAGGCCCTAAATAGCACTGCACGACTCGTGGCGCATATTAGACATAAAATTAAGTATATTTCATTTCTGATGCATATCTTTCCATAATAAACGTAGTGGCGCTTCAGATATGGTTGATAAGAAAATAATCATTAATTATTTCAACTAGAAAATTTCAAATATGTTTCGTGTCAGTTTAACTATTAAACTATTTAATCGAAAACATGTTTCAATAAATTCAAGGCGTAGTAAACGTAGTCTCTCATACTTTATTACTTGCGTAATCTTAATAAATGAATTTGAAGACAATTTCTTTTTTGTCCTAGGCACCTAATAAAAAATATTTGAACCCGTTAAGCAGCAAAGTGTTATTATCAACAAAACAATGAGACAATGACATTTTCGTCGTAGGTATGACGAAAAGGTTATTTCTTGAATTATCATCATATTTTATGTGTTACCATCATTTCAATTCAATGTGCTGTAAGATGAGAAAATAAGTTCTACTTTGTTGTATGTATCACCATAGTCGGTACAACTGTGACTTATGTCACTACAGTTTATTATTTTCAATATAAATATAAATAATCAAGTTTGTAAACCATTTTTAGGAACCATATGTTTTTGGTTGTTATGTATAACAACAATTCAATTTTCTTATTTAAAAAAAAATAAACGTGTCCAAATTATAAATGTACCTTCATATCTTTTTATCCTTATTTCGTCATTAATACAATTTGGTTGAACTATCTAACTTTACAACTGTAATGACCCCATTCGTTACAATTGGTGACCCTGAGTGCGCGAACAATAATAAACAAAATTATTTATAAAATAATTTAATAACGGGATGGAACGCGGAAATTCAGCCGGCCATCAGAACATCGCTTCAAGTGGACAATACCAGCTACCAGCAGAAGACCCCCCACCATTTTAGTTTAAGTCTGTTAAAGCCCCGACCCCCCACCTCAGCAGCAAACCAAGCAATTGTCTCAACCGATTCAACCGCCTTTTCTTTCTGTGCAACTCAAAATTTGCCCTCAGAAAGAGACACTAAAAAAGAAGCCAACGCTCAACCTTTTTATATTTTATGTACATTATATTGTAATATATTCTACATTTCCAAACACATACACACAATTCACAAACATAGCTACTTCATTAACACATCAATATTTACACATCAAATTTTGACAGTTAAAACAAAATACTCTTTATATGTCATATCTATTATTCATCACGTTATTCATTTCGGCCAGTACGTTGCATAAACGTATTTTTTTAATTTCTGGCGTTTTTCACTTATTTTTCTTCCACCAGTGGTACATCCACAGGCTCTGGAAACAATTTCCTCTGCTGGCAGACTCACTTGCCCGGGAATTTTTTTAATAATTTCTTCAGCAAGCAGATTCACTTGCTTGCCATCATTATGGCGTACTTGTCACAATGATAAAAGCAAAAGTCCAGAATTTTTTTAAAGATATGTAATTCAGGCAATAAGTAATAACTGTCAACGCTCTAAAATTTTCATAAACAACTTATTTCACATTAACGCATAAAAAACACTTGTATATATTAATAAACATTTAACACATCATATATACTTATATTTACATTATTGAAGGAAACGTAAAATAAAATTTTCTCCTTTTTTGAGGAGGGAGTATTGTAGTTACTTATGTCATTACAGTTTATTATTTTCAATATAAATATAAATAATCAAGTTTGTGAACTATTTTTAGGAACCATATGTTTTTGGTTGTTATGTATAACAACAATTCAATTTTCATATTTACAAAAAATAAACATGTTCAAATTCTAAATGTACCTTCATATCTTTTTATCCTTATTTCATCATTTATACAATTTGGTTGAACTATCTAATTTTACAATTGTAATGACCCCGTTCATTACACAACCATCCGTTTTTAAGTTAAAGACAGATAAACAGTTTTTCAGCTCGTTCTCCATGTTTTAGATAAATTATGATGTTTAAAATTCGATTACTGTGTTAGAGAACTTCAAATTGAATGTTAAACATGGTTACATGAAAACAGATTTAGTTTGCTACTTAGTTTCGTAGCGGAACAGGTTATTAAAATGGTATTATTGGAAAAGAATTTGCGAGTTCTTATACTACTACATTTTGAACTAGCAGTTGCGCAAAATTTATATCTGAATTTTAACTTGTTAGCGCTATATAACAATTATGCGCATTTCCTGTTGTTATAATTCTCATAAGTTCCGTGCCTGAACTAGTTTGTAAGTCTATACACACAAATTAAACGTTTTTCTTTCATGAATCTTATATTAACTCCTGTCTTTTCAATTTTTATTTTATGAAAACACATATGCACCAAAACAATATACAAATTTTCCTATCATATACTTCTTGTATTCCATTGCAATTCAGTGTAAAGGAAAACACGGATCGTTAATATTGTCAGACCACACCGTGACCAGCGTGGATATATTTTAACCCTTTCATTAGAAATTTTGTTTTCAATAAACGTTGCATATTTTTCAGTTGATAGTTACGTACTCCGTTATAATAAACAAAATGGAATGGAAAGACCACAGAAGGCCTAGAAAAATAGATGTGTGTGAAGTATGCCCATAGTATTTTTTTTATTGTGCTATATAGTACATTATAAGGATTAAAAATGAATTAGTATGTTTGTATATAAGGAAAAATCCACTTAGCATACGTAAAAATAGTAATAAGCAGAAGCCGAAATACAGATTATAGGATTTATCATCCAGAAGAAAAAAAAAACTTCTGGGACTAAAGGTCCAGTTGCAATAATTTTTACATTTGCAAATATATCAGGAGTAAATTAAAATTATAGCTTAGTGTTGTTCATGCTGTTGTACGAGTAACATTTAAATAGATTTCTTTATAAAAATGCTGTGTGTATCACGAAAACAACGTAACATTATAGTTATTAGTTTTCAACTCCTAAAACTACATCTGTTAGCATCAATTGCGTTTAGTTTTGGTTAATATAAATAAACAAACTATGAGTATTATACAAATTTCCTGAAGTTTTAAGACAAAATAGAACTATAGTAAAAATTTTTAGGCAGAGTAGTCACGTCATCAAAGTTTGTAACTAGATAATGACGTCACAAAATTAGTAGGTTTACATGGTACACTAATTTAATTTTAGAAAATAATTGTATTTACCTGCGATGCTAATTTATGTGATCAAGTTAATTTATTTAATAGTCGAATAATACTTGAATCTTATTGTAAAATGTAATATATTTCCAATTTATGGTATTGAAAATTCGGTGTAGGGCACACAGAGTCGAGTTTCAGAAGGAATACGGGGAGTGAATGAAGAAGCACTTGATGAAAAATAAGAAAATTAATGTTAAATGACATTGAATATATTTTTAAAAAAATTGATTTGATTTTATTTAGATTTACAATTCTGTAGTGTTATAGAAAAGTAACGAGTAGCACAATAAATACAAAGGTCCACCGTGGGCCAATTCTCTGTCATAATATGAAATCACATTTGCACATAGCTCTTGCGATTGTTTCGATAATGCTTTCGGCATTGTAAAACGACAAAACACCAATAAAACGAAAGAGACAAAACGAAAATCACAACTGAACACAGAAAGAAATGAACAGTCAGTACAGAGCACGTACAGAGATTATGAATAAATAAAAAAACAAAGAAACACAACTCGAAAGACAATTACTGTATTGAAAACTACATATTTGATACGCAACAAGGCAACAGTAATGGAATTCTAAAGAAAACAACAAACAACGTAGACAAATGTTAATCAAACTATAAAGTAACGAACTAATGACAGCAGACGCTTGACAATTCCGGGAGAAACATGTCATATAAACGTTTAAATATTGAAATCCAATAGTACCAACATGTGGTGAAAAAATGAACTACAATTATTTTAAATAAATTAAAACTCATTAAAAACATTATATTCGACTTTAAAATAATTGTAAATTTAATTAAAATGTACTTACTAGTATGCAAAAAATAGTATTTATTTTCTTCGTTTTCCTAAACATATACAATACTACAGTGTTTTTCATTTTGTAATGAAATGATGACGTGACTACTCTGCCTAAAAATTTTTACTATAACAGTAGTATATGATTGTGTTTGTGACATGCACATAAGTACCCACAGTACCCAAAGGGTATTATGACTGAAGTGGACTGATTAAAAACGTGTCGTGAGTGATCGAGCGTAATTGAAATATTATCGACCGTACATGATTGGTCCATTTCCTTTTATTTCTAATTTAATTTCTCTTTCGCATTATGTTTTTATAATTATTAGTACGTCGAAATGACAACAGTAATTTGTTTTTTCTTGTAAATAGGTGATATTATACATAGAATTTATTCAATTTTACTAGAGATTATGTGACAGGAACCTGAACGTGATCCGTGGTGTGTGATTTATAGTTTCGTGAGTGTGCGTGATCGTGAATTTCTGCACACTCCATTAATTCATTGTTACCGACACTTTCTTCTAAATACTTAACTGCTAAAATTTCTTTTTTTTACTGTTAAATTTATTTTTACTTTGCATACATTTAAATTTCCTAATCAAAAGAAGTTTATCTTAAACAAGCTGCTAACAAATAATTTGAATGAATCATTACTTTTGTGCAAGCGACATACAACTGGCACCGTGAAAAATAGCTAAAGTGTTGCCTAAGAAGTAAAAAAGTCAAATTTAATTTACTGAGAAGAATTTTAGGAGACAAGTAAAAATCAGATGTGGCCAGCACATGACCTCCCGCCAGTTCCATGTTTAAAATAGCAGTGAGCTTTAAGTAAAGCATCACTTCCGGTTGATCGTTTGTAAATAAAATCTAATTTATTTTCCAATAAATAGAACAGTTTGTAGTACGAAATTTTTGATTATGTTTTATTTTTCCTCAAAAGTCTGTTTGAGCTCTAAATTAAGTACTGCATCCGATTTATCATATATGGTTAAAATCTTTTTTTAATAACAAATTTGAGAAGTTTTGGGTCATATTTAAATAGACTTCAAGAAAAAATCATCACACGCATCAACCTCTAGGTGCTCTACAACGCAATCTTTATAAATTCTTCGCTGTACATGATAAATAAATAAATATATCATCACGGCATATTACCCATTACTAAGTATGCCAGTATCTACAACATATGTAGACATCGGTAATGATGACGATATATTTTACCGTGTGAGGACTTACTAGGCGTCACCTCACGGGCACTCAGAGCTGGTGTGGAGAGTGCACCACAGGGATCACTTAAAGGCGATTAAAAGTCTGCACTGGCCGGGATCGAACCCGGGTCACTAGATTGGCAACCAGACACTAAACGCCGACCACGCGATCCCACATGCCGTACATGATCCATTTCGTAAATGTGTTGTTGTAAATTAATACTAATTTACAGTGCTGCAAAATTAACAAATTTAAATCAGATCATCCTGTACATCTAACATTTATGTATGATGGGAAATATATTATTTTTACATACCTTAATTACATTAGAATTAAATATTTTACTATTATATTTTCCTTAACACGGTTTCATTATTAATTTTAATGTAATTGCTTCCTGTCGGTGACATTTGTTTAAATATATCAAAATTGTTATTAAAATTATGTTTTTGTTTGACGCATAGGCAAGATGATATATAAAAATAAATTACATTATATATTCATATTTAAAGTTATTTAGGGTTATTTACTAAATGTTGTTATCGTAGAATTGAAAATTGTACCATTATATTCAATTTTAATTAGTAAAAGTTGTTAAAAAATTATAATCAATGAATTTTTTACAAGAAAAATTGTTAAAAGCTTGTATAAATGATACTTCCGGTTATCTGATATACATTAAAAACTAATGAGCTCTTCCCACATTCGTATAGAATGCGTATACAAAATTTAAAATTTTTCTGATTGATAGTATTTGAGTAATCGCGCCCACACAATCCACACATACACACACACTTACACACACTTACACACACATACATACATACATACATACATACACATACCTACAGACATCATTGTAAAAATGTTAAAATCGGATTTTGGGGACATCAAAACGTGCTTATTCACTAAAATCTCTATATGCGATTTTTAGCACGATCCCTATACCTCCCTTACCTAGGGTAGCGGGAGGTAAAAAGGTCGCGGTATTGACATTTAACAGCATTTTCACTTGTTTCCCTTTTTCTAATTTTTGTTCTTTAGTTAGACCATAAAAACTAGAAATCGATATTTTGGTAAAAACAGTTGTCCATTACTATCATTGCAATCACAATTCAATTAGGAATCAGGAGGACAACCATATTGCAAACAATAAAATAGTCAAAAATACGGGAACAAACGATTTAAAAGAAACTGAATTAAAAAACAGGTGGATTCGAATTAGAAAAAGAATTGATGACAACTGTCAAAAGGCTGAATTTAACTTGCAAAGATAGCCGATTTCCCATTTGGACGTTCCTGCAACCAGTTTGATGTATATTGTTGGGCCATAACTTTGTTATAAAGGAGGTTTCAAATGTTCTCTTATAAAAAAATCAAATTACTTACAAATTAAATTATGTCCCTTTACTATTGAGGCAGCCTCTTAATTTTTAGCCATCGCTAAACAGACACTCACCATATTATGGTAGTCTATTACATTCGCTTAAATTAACTACTGAAGTACTGTCTCACTGTTCCACATTCCGTAAAGACCACACATTTCACCTTCTAACAAGATTATACCTACACAATACACCAATAACTTTATGGATTATCCCGTTGCACTATTCATGAAACAAATATTTCTCATTATAGAGGCAGTAACTTTAGTTATATGATGTACTCCGGAAGACCAGATGCATTTAAAGAACTTAAAAATATATGCCTATATTTTAAATTAGATACTATGCTATCTTTTAGTTAAAGCCTCTTCCTAATCCGTTTATAGTTCATAATTTCTAAAGAGAAAAACGGATAAACAAAAGCAAAGATTTTTTATAAAAATTGTTGTTTTAAATTTTTTAATGTGCAGGTCCAACGTCTTTTATAAAAATCTGTATTTATATAATTATAAATAAACTGCAAGATACGTTAAAAGTATTTTTTTTTTCTAAAATCTGCAGGCTAAGTTCATGTACATTTAATCACACGCCACAAAAAAGATATTCCTATTGAAAACCATGTGAAACGAGCTTCATTCAAATACACCCGGCTAGAAAGTTGTTTATGTATAGAAGGATACCCGTGGCGCCCGGGACCCGCTATGGTGTATATCCATATACATAGGTGATTGAAAAATATGGACAAATAGCTATTATCTTTATTATTAATATTAGACCTTTAGTTTAAATTACAACTTTGCGCACGAAGGTAAGTACCAATTTTTGCTGTGAAAATATCCTGAATTCAACTTCCGGTTACGCTGGAAGCGAAATTTTCATCGATTTTTTAAGTGGAACGGAATTTTCATATTTTAAGAGTATCTTTACAGTGATGCCAGAAATTTGCAGGCTCATTAAAAAATTTCGTAGGTATTAACTACTCAAAATTATGATATTTTGTGTATTATCAGTTTGCCATGACAATTATTGTGCCTTCTTTGTTTGAGGATCTATGTATGTATTTTGCCGTTTATTTGATGAATTATTTCCTTTTCGAACAAAAGAATATTTAAATATAAATATTTTCTTAATTTTTTGACAGTTCAAAATCAATGAAAATTTCATTTCCGGCGGGAAGGGAAGTATAATGGGGTGTTCTAATGTAGTAACATTTAAATAAAAAAATTATATAATGTTATTAATTATGCACAATATTGACCGAATTCTGATTATACGGCACGTATGACGTCCTTTCGTTGTATGACCTATGTAATAACGTAAGAAGAAGCAGATATTTATATGTGTTTTAAATAAAATTTAACTTAATTATATAAACAATTCATTATGAATAACGTTCGTACTAAATGAATATATTTTAGGGCCCGGCTGACAGCTGTCATAGTGTTTTTACATATATACGACCTAGGCTAGGCACGGCTGATTTAGGTTTTCTACTTCATGATGTCATGAAAAGAATAGACGTCATATCTTATAACTCAAATTTTTAATAATTCAAAAATTCCTCTTCCGTAAATGACATAAAAAACAAAATTTCATATTTATATTTTAAATTTTTTGGAAGTTTAAATAAAAAAAATCAATAGTATATACCATTCAGGATCTTTTCTCTACAAAAAGTGGCTCTTAACTTGCTGCATGACTTTGTAATTTTAACTATAGGTCTAAAATTAATAATGAAGCTATTTGTCCCCGTTTTTTCAATAATTTCGTATATGCAGACGGCAGTAAACGTGTTAATAGGATACGTATACACTGTAAAAATAGTTACATGTATATCAAGGCCGCAAGAGAAAAATAATTGTCGTCCCAAGCAGGACAATCCCAAGGGTGCTAAAGGGTTTCGCGGACAAGATTTATACCACATTTTTTGTGCCGTAAAAAATATGTAATTACAAATTTTATTCTTTTGAAGTAGGAAGGCAGCTTTCATGGGATTGACATTTGATAAACCAAACAATTAGTTTTGTAAACAATCGCTGAAGACAAATTAAATAATTTCTTAAATAACTATTTTACAATGTTTATTGTATTTATTTAAAAACACTTATAAATTTATTGTTATTATTTTGAAAAGATCACTGTCATTGTAATATTATTATGTCATCTTAACCACAAGTGTTAAAATGACGTATTTTAAAGGGTGTTACTATACCTAATAACAATTGCGAAATTGGATATCGTGGGTTGTATTGAGTCTACGGAATGTTTAGTTCGCGAGTTATTGCATCAACATGCTAATTAAAGGTAATTTCCGGAAAAACAAAAACTTGAATTTTCTGTTAGTAAAGAATTGGAATACGAAATTGTTAAATTGTTAATTTTTTTTGAATATTGTAAAATAAGTTACACACATATACAAACATCAACTTACCTAAATGAAAAATCCAATACTAGGGATCTTAAAACTTAATAATTTAATTTGCTATGTAATTTTCAGCAGGATCTTTTTATCTCTTTTACCTCGCGAGTGGCAAAATAATATTTTGCATTTGTGCATCGCATCCTTTAGGTCCTGTATCCGTTGGGTTGCTATGAATGGTGTGTAATGCACGTGTGTTTGGGAGGGCCGTCGCGCACCGGCGCAGTGGGTCCTGGTCGTCGCGACGCTGGACCGCTCGGCGCCTCAGTGTAGTCGACGCCGATCCACGAGCGTGAGGTGACGCAGGCTCTCGCGGACGAACCACGCGATCTCGATAGTTCAGGAGTTGAAAATGTAGTGGACACAACTGTGGTACTCGAGTGGATTTTTGTATTGGCAAATATGGCATATGTGGATTTGAAGGTTTAAAAATTAATAAAATTGCGATATAAATTTTTTATATCAAATTAAAAAGTTTGTTAATAAGATTCAAAGTTTTAAAACTTAGTTAAGCATTCCTTAATCATTCTCTTCTTAAATTTACCAATATATTTATAGTGAAATTCGTAAAATAAATTAAAATTGGGAAATAAATACATAAAATTTGTTAAAAGATTGATAGTGGAACTCAATACCTTAAATTATTTTCATGAAATATAAAAGACAATATATTAATTAAAATTAAGTGAATCTTGAAGAAAACAAATGAAACATAATAAGACTGTTCAAGGAAGTAGTTTAATTTAAAAAGAGCAGATTTTAATTTAAATTCTGTTAGTTTCGCTTTTATGTTTCACTTTATAAAACATTTTGTATTCATAAGCAAGTATAATTAGTTTGTGAATTTAATTAGAGTAGTCAAAATCCGACGAAGGTGTGCTAAAGTGTAAGTAGAGAGAATTTTAATTAACTTTTGTTGAAAAAGTTACCTTATTAAGAAAATAAAGAGTGGCGGATTCATCACTGGTAATGGGCCACAAATTCATTTACATTCTTGTAGCTGAAAATTTAGTAGACGTCTTATTATTCCTTTGAAGGAAGTGCTTTGGACGGATATAATTGGTCATTTCTCTAATTAATTTTTGGTTTAATTTGGTTTATTGGGGTTTGCAGGGAACATTTTTCAAATGTCAAATTGTTTATCATCGCGTGTTTACAAATGCAAATTTTATACAACCTTGGTTTCAATATTGATGTAACTGCTCTATTATAGAAAAATTTATCTTAATGTTGCAGATTTATTGCTCTTTTTATTCTAATTTATTTCTTATAAGACAGCATATTGTCATATTTATCTAAAAATATATTTTGTGACATTTTTATATGCGAGGTACCTATTGTTATATGCGCATCCACATATGAAATATTCTCATTTATAAAAAGACGCTTAATTTGTTTACAATAATGGGAAAATAAATGTCTACAATAAATAAACTACAATAAAAATATAATATTACGAGCTTCCGTGTGTAAATGTAACAAATAAATAAATTAACAACGTACATATCTAAATCAAACATACCACAATGATTACCATATCAAATCTGTTGATACTCGTGATATTAACCGGTAACCAACTCGTAACCGGAAGACGTCATCGTTATCACTATCTCAATCAATTCCATCGTAATCGCCAGGCAAGCGCGTTTCTTCCTTTCGACTTTTCTGTTCCTCGACCGTACGAATTTCCAATTGAAATGCAAGATTTCGAAGAGCACATTTCCAATGAAGATTTAAATGAAGAATATCTGGATATCCTGGAAAAGGAGTTAGAGACGCGTAAGATCCGTCATCATCAGAAACACACTCTGGAGCCGACCTTCACGTCTCTGTTCTCGTCGGCCACGACGGCGACGCCAGCCGTGCTTCTGTCGCAGTCAGAGATCTACTGGCCCGTTAAAAAGGAAGCGGAAGTGGATGGGGACCTAGTGCTGGGCGGGCTGATGATGGTGCACGAACGCGAGGACTCGATTACCTGCGGGCCGGTCATGCCCCAAGGGGGAATACAAGCTCTGGAAGCGATGCTCTACACTCTGGATCGCATCAACCAAGATCAAAACCTGCTACCAAATATCTCACTAGGGGCACATATCTTAGACGACTGCGATAAGGACACCTATGGCTTGGAGATGGCTGTCGATTTCATTAAAGGTATGACTTTCCAATTGCTCTTTCCGATAAGTTACTTCTTACTTCACAATATTACAAATACAGATAGATCACAGATAAAATGAGGCCCTCCACATTTTTATTTAATGAAACTTCTGTAGTTCTAGAAAGTTTTAATTATTATTAGTTCAACTGCAATATTTTTCTTAAAATTCTATGATGTAGATGTTGCTCATACTGTGGAGTTTGCCAATAATTGGGGCCACATAAATTGATCTATTTCGAGAATTATTTCAACACTTACACAAATATATAAAGATGCTTAAAACATATTTCGTGATCAATAAATGGAAATGTGCATGTAACGTATAATAAGCAATATAATAATTTAATTGATATAAAATTACTTATATTATAGTCCACTGGCAGCCTACCCAACTAGCTTTTTCGTTAGTTAAATGAATATTTAAAGTTAATTTTTGTCCTGTATTTAATTTTTATAAATAGCAACTGATGAATACACAGTACTAATGAAAGGGAATACTACCTATACATATATTTTGGTTATACATATTTTGACCCGCAATATACAATACATGTAAATTTTATAAGCGATAATTTGCTTATATACATGTGATAATAAAGACATTAAAAACCTTTAGAGTCCCAAATTATAAATCGTAAATGTTTATACATAATATTACCTACTACAATTTTGTAACTGAGCAATTATAAACTTCTCCATTTTAATAGTTTTATAGTAGATAATATCATAAATAAAAATAAATCAAGAAGTTTTATAACACTAATAATAAGAACATATCGAGTACTACAATAAAAAAAACAAGGTCATTGGATATGTCATTCAACAATCTTTTGTTTTCATATAAACACACGTGTCCCTATCTGGCGTGGCATCATAAATTCAAACAAGTATTATTTCGTTTACTTTCGTTATTTCATTATTTTCTGCAAAAATTTACTGCAAAATGTATTCCACGTTTCAAAAAGGGTTAAGACTAGTAACAATATGGAGTACATGAGTATGGAAGGCCTTTATATTACACTATTGAAAATAAGAATGAAATTGATTGCAATATTATATAGATGCAGTGGATTTTGTAGTTTGTTATTGACTATCGTAAACTATAACAAAAATTAAAAATTCTATTGTGGCTAGCGCAAGACCTCTTGCCATGTCTATAATAGGCCATATAATATATAAGTACGTATTGTACTTAACATTTCTGGTACAAACACAAAAATTCTAATTACATCTATTATTAATATATTTTAACATATTTTAATTCATTCTATAAATAAGTTTCCTCCCACATTTCTTAAATATGCCTGAAAATTTAGAAAATTAAATTAATCCTTCCAATAAAAATTATATTTTCTTTAAAAATAAATATCCTAATACATTATATTTGTACTAACTTTTGTTATAAAATAATGATATTTTTGTGTCCATATCATCTCTTCCGATTTTTTTGGTAAAAAATAAAAATTTTATGTCGGTAGTGGCGCACTAAAAATGTACCTACACTGCAAGAATTAAATAATAAATAATTTTCCGAATTTTAGAAAATTTCTTTTTGATAGTGCATCAGCACATTGAAATATATATATATCCTCATTTTCTTACCCTTTTTTAACACATTTACATTTATGTACAGCTGTGTCTGAAAAATACATAGACATGGCTCAACAGCGGACTCCTATATTTCAGCTACAAATCTAATCAAATGTCAAACAACTAATTTTTAATGACAATACCATTGTTCACAGGCTGCCAAAAATTTCGCAACATCCTAAAACTATTAATTTGTTCGGCTTAATAGTACTGCCATTATTATGACACGATTAACTCCTAAACAACTTGAGAAGATTGACAACCCATTTTTAATTGACCGACATATTATTACAATGTACGAAATATAATTAAAATAGGCAAAATTATTGCAGTTTACGCACACGTAGATGACACGCTGCGGTGAGAGCAAAATGCATAAAATGTTATATTTATTCATATAACAAAATAAAAATCTTGTTATAAAAATTAAGTAAACCAAAGAAAAATATAACATAAGTAGGTACCCAAAAACTTTCGGATCATACAAATAAAACAAATTACGATAACTTCCTTAAGTGAAACTTTATCGGCCAAATATCAATAGTACGATACAATCACACTTATGTACTGGCATATACTACTATCAACCTCAGTACTATCTGCTGTCATTTCTCCCGCCTTGGCAACCCTCCCGGAATATATACGTATGTGTGACGTAGATGTGAAGGTCTTTAAAAACTAGATTATTTTAAAACTAATTACTGTTCTTAAGTTTTGATAGTCCCCATTATACAGTTTAAGGCCTAAATTACTCATTTTCTAATTTGTTACTATGGTGTAGGACTCCTATGATAGTGATATGTATTATGAGAAATATTTTTTTCTTTAATCGCACGAACTAAAAAGTATTGTTCTTCAATAATTGTGCATATGAGTTATGTTTATTTTTTTGAAATCAGTATATATTAATCTATAAATGCAATATGAATTGGGACAACAATATTAAATGAAAGATTTCGCCCTGGTTTTTGCAAATTTAGCGCATTTAAAAATTTTAATCACTCGTTCGTCAACCCTTGTCTAATGAGACTTGTTACTAAACAACCGTTCTACAAACTTAAAACTAACAACTAAACCTTAATTTTACGAATTATCTTAGAGAAAGATGATTAAATTTAGTAAAAAAGTATTCTCACAGAATGTACATGAATGGTAAATAATTATTCCTTAATATCATTGATAACTGAGTAAAATGTTGTAAAATCTTTTATGGGCGACTGAACGTAATTTATCTCTTCATAAGTTCGTTTATTAGCTTCATTTTTACGTTTAAATTGTCACTTTGTAAACCTATATCTTGAAAGTATATTACATTCTACTCTTATTATTTTAATCACATAGGTATTTATTATTTAATTCAAATAATTAACCTGCTACTCTGATGTACAAATTTATTACAATGACGTACTAATCCAAAGCATATTGGAGCTCCGGACTCCACATGGTAATTAGATATTCACGACTCGAGATCGGAACAAAACGCAAACAGACTCTCATTACAAAAAAAAAGAAAAACTATTAAATATTTAAAACACGTTTAAGTGTTTTCCTTATTCGTCGGATTTCTTGGGTGAAAAGAGTGTAAAAGATAAAATATTTACAGATTTTTTTTTAATTCGAAAGTAAAGAATACATATTTTCATTATATCTGCATTATAATCCTTGTGTAAACTTGCTAAGCAACAGCAAAGTCAGAAAATTTCTTATTTATTTATGTTACTTCAAATAACAGTTAATTGGTAATAAAACAAATTACGATTTTTTCAGTCCGACAGTTTATCGCAAAATATTTGTTAGAGTGATTGAAGTAGGTATAATAACTAGTCGATACGCACGCCATCAATCGAGAGCTCATGGTTCAAATGAAAACTGACAACTGATAGTATTTTAATATAGGTAACCTAGGTATCAATTCTTTTATTCATCAAAATTCGAAGTATATATTCCTAATTATGTAGCAATAATAAGTCAATTTAATAAATACAATATAAGCACAATAGATAAAATATATCTACTTCTATTTATTGTCTAAAAGCAACAAGTTTCAATAATTATCAACAATCTTAGAAATTTTGCAACAGCGAAATTCGCTGTATAATACTAAGAATTAAACATGCCAGTTCCCGAACTCACTTTAATCCCCACATGAATAACAGAATGGTGTGATGTTCAAATAATTAAAATATTTGAAAATGACATTTGTTACTGCGGTTAAAATACCGATTATTTTATTTTTATTTTATTAGCTTTAACTTAACTGTTAACTTTTATATCTCAGATTTGTATAACATTTCCATCTATGTATATCACTATACTATATATATTTATTTGTACATAGTTACTATTTTGAAAAATAGTAATGTATTTATTTTGATATATTAGATGTATATCACTATATTTTAATTTTGTGTCTATTTTCACACAAAATATGTTCGAATTGTAGCATTCTAGTTGCTTATGTAAGCCGCCACGGTGGCCGAGCGCGTTGAGGCAGTGTGTCACTGGCAGTGCTCGAAGCGACCTTCACCGCTCGGACCCTGTGGTCGTGGGTTCGATTCCCACCAGGGGCTTGGATGTTTGTGTGTGTCTTTAAAATACTTTATAATATATGTAATGCAAAAATTGTAAATGTAAAAAGTGAAAATAAAGTATTTGGGCTATAACGTGATAGTTGAAAGCCGACAAAATATTATTATTAGTTGCTTATGTAGAAAATAAATTTCAAAATTAAGCATTTAGGTTGCCAAGGACAATCAATTGTCTATTATCAACTGAACAACAACGGAAAAATAAACAATAAGTGTAATTTGAACGTTTGTACAGACAACATCGTTTTTGTCAATTAAATTTGATAATTTTAGTTCTCGTTATACAATTTAAACTCTTAATATTTTTACAAGTCGAAGCAGCTGATCCCGCTACAGAATAATTAGTTATTTATACATATATAGATTTTGGCGACAATTATGTGCGTTAAGTTAGGGTTAGAGTATGGCCAAAAAAGTCAGAATGTCACTTTAGCTCTCCTGTTGATTTCATATAATAATAATTGTAGAAAGTTTATTAGTTTGCTGTACAAATAGCCTAATTAATTTTACCTCTAATGCTTTTAATCATATAAGTGTAATACTCATAATATGCAAATACATGTCAAATCAAAATGATAATTAGATGTTTTCTTGTGCTATTTAATATTATGTTACATAATTTGATTGGACAAACATGTAATTTTAAATTAAATTATTAATATGTTGTACAAATATTAAAATTTAAATCAAATTTTGTAAATAAATTTATTACAAACATGACACGAATAAATGATGAATAATTATTTATTATTGGTAATAAATACTTACAAGAATTTTTTTAAATAAATTTGGTAGGTAAATGTTTGAAATGATAATGAAAAAAGATTATACAATGGTCTTTTTTAACCCTTCATTATACGCGCCGCTGGATTTTCCCCGTCCATATATTATTTTCGTGAATATTTTTATAATTTCCTCACAAAATTATCAGGCCTTTAGTACCTTTCTAAAATTGGCTTTATTAAATAATTCTAAAATATTTTTCGAATTAATGTTGTTTTGTGTATTAAGTATTCTCAATTGAAATAAATCAGAGTGGACTGTATGGGTTTTACAAGTGTATTCACCTACATACTAGCCAATACACTGTCTAAAGTTTTAATAAAAACTAAGTTTAGTTTCTCGTTTTAATGAACTTCTATTTGTTAGGATTGTTTACTATTTGTTACATTTTAATATTGAACCTTTAAAAAAAATTAAAATTTATAAGCAAATTGGTCAGAGGGAATTTTCGTAGTGCTGGTAACGTTTAAACTGCTTTTTGTGCTTGTAGCGACGGGTTGTTGTATAGCTCTATAATTTCTCTTATTATCTGCTCCGTGTAATATGATGATAAACATATGCAAATCAAATAAGTATTACATACATTTTTACATAAAAAGCACGCATATCTCACTTATGCCCAGTTGCACCACTGACACTTAAAATTTAAACATGGCTTTATTCAGTTAACCAAATAAATTATTGTTAATTCCTGTCAAATATTTTTTTAATTATAGTATAAAATTTAATTGGCTAACTGAATAAAACCAAGTTTAAATTTTAAGTGTTAGCGGTGCAACTGGGCATAAGTGGTTTAGCATAAATCTGAAAATAATAATAACAATAAGAACTTAGCTGACTCACTCCACTCTTGTTATAACATTCTTACTAATCGAAATCTTCATACAGGAAATATTCCTCACTCCTTACATATTAAAGTGATAGATATTCGATAGAGAAACACCGCATCCACCACAATAATAACTAATCACGCAACAATCATCCTTCGCCTCACATTCCTGTCCGAGCACACTTTTTTCGCCTCTGTCTCGTAGTTTGCAAAATTCTCGCTTACTTTGAATATGTGCTATCCCATTGGGAAAATAAAGCAAGATGTAGAACAAAATAATTAACAAAGTTAATAGGTTGAGATTACCCTTACAAGAAATAAATTTATTTAGCTATGGCGGAGAGAAATTAGTCCTAAGCAGGTTAATTAATAAAGTTTATTCCGTAATGTACAAGGCCGTAAAAACAAAGATTACATTCAATCCAGAATTTTAACTTTAGAATCTATTAGCATGACAAGAATATGCTTCAACCTTAAATCAATATTCTACGGAGAGATATTGATATTTTGTTTCATTAATCTCGTTTAAGGTGTAAAATTATCCTCTTGTAATTATCATAAATCATGTTGTTTCGCACACTACAAAGTACCATACCTTTATATTGTCCAATAATGAGGAAAATTTATTGCATGAATTGTAATGTAATTATTCGGACGGATATCTTATAATTTGACATATTTAAGCTATAATCGGATTCACGAAACATAGCTATTCAAGATCATTCGTACGAAAAAAGAATAAACAACACTATTAAGTAGTGTAGTAAAGTTTCTTACGAAGGAGATCAGTTACGTACGTTATGAACAGTGTAAATAAACTTTTTTGGCGAATAAAATCGTTTTAAAAGTTTACGCAGTGAGTACCTTATAAAAATCAATAATTTACTTAAATATAATATGTTCGATGCGTTCAGAAGTGATTTTGTCTCTACACATTCCACCATAGTGCCGCAAAATTTACTATTTTGCGATAACTGTAATTTCATTTTGATTTTTAAAAAGAGGGAACACATATTAAAGATCACTGTTTTTAGATGCGTCTCTCAACGCATATTATAAAAATATATACATCCTCTATGCGATTAGATTGGATTAATATTCTTAGAACCAATTCAAGTCGAAAAATCTGATGTGGCCAACACAAAACCTCCCGCTATTTAATTTTTATTAATTTAAATACATACCTACCTACGTATTGACTAACGCTGCAAACTGTTCCATTGCAGAAAACTATTGCTTTATTTACTATTTTCTTTTTAAAATGTCACTATTATTAATTTGAAGTGATAAGTTTTCTGACAGTGACATTTACTGTCAGTTACATTCATTTAAAAAATGAACTGTGTAACAAATAAATAGTTTTTATCTTAGGCTTCGCGACTAATAAAAAAAATTATTTTTAAATTTATCTGTAAAATATATAGAAAAAGTATTAATGTAATCCTGTAGAAAATTCAATAATCTTTAATTTTCATAAGACATAAAATTCGAAAAAATGACATTTAATGGTATTTTTTGAAGAAAAACCATTATGAGCTTCATGTAAAGTACGATTTCCGTTTATCCGATTTACACCAAAATCTAATGGCTTCTATTCCTATTAGAATAGGGTAAAAATACAAGGTTTCAGAATTTTCTGAATGATAGTATTTGAGTTAGAGTGCAAACAAAATTCGTACACATACACACATACACACATACACACATACACACACACACACACACATACACACATACAGACATCATCGTGAAAATGTTAAAAATGGATTCTAAGGACCTTAAAACGTGGTCATTTACTAAAATCTCGATATGAGATTTTTAGCACGATCCCTATACCTCCCTTACCAAGGGTAGCGGGAGGTAAAAATGGTCTTACCATCACTGAACGTAATTGTTTTGTTCATATTTTGTTATAAATTCAAATTTGCTTTTGCACGAGATGGTGTTGAGTAATTATAAGAAAAAATATTTTGTTTTTAGAAAAAGAGGAAGCATTAAATCTTTACATCTAATACTCGTATATTCAATAAGGAACCTAAAGTCCTCCGGCGATGCTACAGTAAGGAATATTTGAACGTATATAATAGTTTCCAAGAAAGCCAAATTTATAGTATTGGAGGTCCCTGGGCGATGAGAAAGTTATTCCGGTCCTAGTTCCCAATCTTCAAACCATTTATGTTTAGTGATAACACCACAGGAAAACTCAAAAATTTTCCTCTGCAGTGAACATGTTAATAAAAAATTTGACTTCACGATCATAAATTGTTTGATTGGAAATAAAAGTTGTGACATTTCCATCACAAATTTCATCTGATACCATTATGACCATAGTGTTGATGCCAAATCAGAGTAAGCATTTCAACAAAACATTATTGTAAAATTTGTCAAATTTAACAATTTTTTTTCAAATTCGCAAAACTTTAGTTGTGTAATTTTTACTGCTGCGGGCGCATATTTATGATTTACGATTTACTTCTCCAGTGGTAGATTTACGGAAATAAATAAGAATGTTTGATATACTAGCTCAAAGTGATAGCGAGGAGGACTTGCCGGTACTCGAGCTATATGATTATAGCTAATCAGACTTACAAACATGTGTAAGTACCGACTTTTATGTATATATATATATATATATATATATATATATATATATATATATATATATATATATATATATATATATCATTACCGATGTCTATATGTGTTATAGATACTAGCACACCCAGTAATGGGCAATATACCGTAATGATATATATATATATATATATTTATGTATATATATGCACACTAAAAGGTTTTTGATACTTAAATTAATTGCGAAATTCGTTTGAATATTAAGGAACTCTGCACTGTACACTTACATAAGATTTATTAGTATGTAAATACTTTTATCTAAATCTATCGTTATGAGAAATAAATAGTCTCACTACGTTTTGATTTGATCACGTAAGTTTTACAGATAGAAATTCAACCAAAATAGCCCTTGTATTTTTACTATTTAATAAAAGTTCTCAACCAAATTGAATATTGAAAAAATTCGATACAATTTCTGAGTTCATTCAATAATGTTGTGCAATTTCGGACGATATATCCAAATTAATAGGTTTATGTCTATACACACATATTGTAGTTCATGTTGATTTATGGACGTCTGTAGATGATTTTGGAATGTATCTGGTTCTTCCGCTGCTATTATAATCAACAAAGTTTCTGATGCCCCTTTCTCAATTCGAAACTTTTACTGAAATTTCCGACACATTTCCATTAAATGTTCGCAAATTATATCAACAACGACTTGCTTCATTTATTAATTTTATTGTTTTTCTTTCAGCTTTGTTGAACAATTTGGATAAAATTAAAGCGAGTATTTTCGTCTTGCACGCTTACTTGTACGAACAAGGCATCTAGTATAATTAAATAATATTTAATTGGTGGTAGGACAGCAAAGCTCACTTACGAAGTTAGTAGCAGAATTTTTTTAATTGATTTACTTAATTTATGTTACTACACAAATATACTTGCATGTTGGCATTGCTCCCTAACAAAAAGTTGTAGTAAAGTATTGTGTGTAAGAGTTGTGTGTTAATGTTTATGCAGTGACTTTGCATTTAACAAAGTACTGTTCTGTGATTTATATCAAAAATAACAATTTTTTAAATTAAAATGAAGTCAAAAGTAGTACATTATACACACCTGGGTAACATAGTGAAGTTATCTGCAATTAATAGGATTCTTCGTTTTACAACATTAGTTTTTACTGCAGAATGACGCATTTTTGACGTTGCTGTACTACAGTTTACTCTGAAGCGCCAGCCGTGAAAGTTGTCACTCAAAATTAAAATTTTGTTCGTTTCGCAGTTGGTATCACCTGCTTCAACTACACATATCCATTAATGCTTAGTTGCACCTGTGACACTTAAAATTTAAACTTGATTTTATTTAGTCACCCAAATAAATTGATGTGCAACTTAAAGCACTTATATGAATATGTTAAGTAGTGCTCCCTAATCCACATTTGGAGTAGCCGCAGAATTTTTACTCCACTCTTTTATTGCTAACACTGATTTAGAAAAAGAAACACATATCTAGTGACATCAATAACTGCCAGATGAAGCGAACAGTAAAGTACTGCCATATTGTACGTATACCAGACAACTTATAATTAACTTTGAACGCTCATCTTTTGTTAATTATACCTATGCAATGAATATCTATCTGTACTCGCCATCAAATAAGTAGGGATTAATGCTCTACTTTTCTCTTCTCTGCACCCTATCCCTTGCCATGCGGTGTTGCTGATGCTTTATGTATTTTCAACATTGCCACTGCTTTGGTAACAGTGTAGAAATCTCCAATCAATACTAATTTGACGGCAACTATAGTGTTCGTAAGTTTGAAAGCTTGGGTCCATTATTATAGTTCCATTAGATAAAGTTGCTAATTCCGAAATAAAATGAAACCGTTATTACTATTATTACCTTCCTGTCTTTCATTTTAGATCAGTTAGTTTACAAAATAGACAATGTTAGCAGATAATTTTCATAAAAAAAGACTAAAATAGGCTATTATTCCGTTACATAAAGTAAGTTTTATTAATACAAAATCTCTTAGTAATTTACAAATAAATGAATGTCTTACAAATCTAAAATTTCGAGTTTTCAGGCTCAATCCACGTTATTTCGCATACGGGAGAATCTACTATTAAACCGAAACGACCCAATATTCAATTGTTTTACAATGTTTAACCATACCTCTTTATTCAAGTATTTTTCACACCTTATATTAAAATGTCCGGTTTTTGTAGAAACATACCGCATCCACCACAATAATAGTTACTCACACAACAATCATCGTGTACAAACACACTTCTTTCAGTATCATTTCACTTTTTGACGAAAGCAGATTTTAGCATCCGAAACGTTGTAGAATACAATTTTGTGTTTCAATAAAAATAATATCAATCCAGAAATCGAGTTTTAGTCACACTTCTTTTGCCTCGTCCATATTCATCATCCTATTCATATATAAGAGCTCAGCTGACTCACTCCACTCTCTTAACAAAATTCTTACTAAACATATCTTCATACAGAAAATATTCCTCACTCCTTGCATATTAAAGTGACTGATTTTCGGTAGCGAAATCATCCTTCGCCACACAATCCTGTTAAGCATACTTCTTTCGCCTCGGCAACATTCATAATCGCATTCATACATGCTGTTATTTTCACTCTGAAACTTTCTCTCTCTTAGCTTACTACCAGCCACAACCATCCACATACACATTATACAGCTACGCGATCGGACACCCTCAATTTACCAGACACATATAAAATTTTGCAGTCATTCATTTGTCATTCTCTACACATGACGAAACTGTATCAACTGACTCAATCCCACTCTTTTAACAACAAAATTAGTATCAAAAATGGAGCAAGACACTGTTGTATCTCAATAATGTTCTTAGGTGCTTGCAGTAACAAAAGTTTTAAAGTATATTAAAACTTTGGATCTCATTTTCTAGTAGGTATTGAATTTTTATTTCTGCTTTTGACATCCAACCTTCGTCAAAAAGAATACAGAAAAACTTTAGTTAAGAGGAGCTGTCATACTTATATTCATCTATCACCGTTTCCAATTCGGAGAAAATCATTGTAAAGGACCAGAGTCGTACAAACAATAGGAGTTTGTTTTCAACGTAACATACCGATACTGTGACGCGGCATACATATATTTACATCTGAAGAATCCAAATAAATATTTTAAAACCAATCTTGACATTTGAGATTTCAAACAGATTTCAGTATTTTCCTTCAATATTGACAAACTATTCTTTTAAGTTTTCCAATTGTATAAAGTATCACATTTTAAATTATGCGTACATATGTTCAATATCAAAGGCTTTGTTCAATTGCAATAGAACAAAAGACAGTGCGTAAATATTCTCCATTTTTGAAATATTTGTATTTGTCGGGCTATTGTGTTATTTTTGTAATACTATATATTTTACTATAACCTTTTTTTGCAAGATTTTATGATTTTGATAATCAATTTTTCATATTGCCTTATAATTTTATAATGTCTTGTGCTAAGGTGCAATGAAAAATACGAAAAAGAACGGATATTTCGTTTCATGTGTAATTGGATTTTTTTTACATTTAATATAATAAACAAAGTGAAACTTTCAGGTTTCCTAATAATAATGACGGAAGAAAAAAGTGGCTGAAATTTATTCGAAATAAAGATGATTTGCATATTTCAAAAGCAGCAACTGTGTGCTCGAAATATTATGAAAATTCTTGTTATTTGAAAATTAACTCAAACATATTTTACGATGAGATGCAGTTTTGTATTTTTGCAAATTTCCGTCCTTTTTGTAGTTTTCATTCAAACTTAGCACAAAACAGTATAAAATTAGACGAAAATTAGGGAAAAACTAATTTCTACAAATACTTACGTTACGTATTTCATTTCACTTTCACAAAATTATTGAAACATTAGTAAAAAATTCCCACACCACACTCCCAAATTTTCAGTAGTTCTCACACAAATATACCAGTAGTAGACACCTTTTAAAATAAGACGTAAATCTAATGTTTTGCAATTTTAAAAAGTACTATTAACAATTTATTACAATACAACATATCTCATAATTCATCGTCTTAAATATTTACACAACAATTCTGCAAGTCGGATACAAAAAATTCCACTGTTCAATGAGTTACTACTTTAGATCAATGAGATGGGTTTGGCATTAATCAGTGTTACACATTTTCAACACAGATGGTTGTACTAGTGTATTAACAAAAAATATTAAAAATATATAATATTAAAAACAGTCAAATTTGTTTATTTGATGTAATTCAAACTCAAAGTTTCAACTACTAGTGTTATGTAAACTACCGGTTCTTTTACCTTATATCAGTGCAAAACAATATTCCTGTTATTTGAAACTAAATTGATCTATACATCAGGAATTGCATGAATATAATATTGCTTTTTAATAAATAAATCATTGAAAACTATGAAGATTAATGTCAAATTACAATTTTCATATTATGATTCGTTGATTGACTTTCAGAAATTTCCGTGCATTTATTTTCAGTTGCAGTAATATTACATTTGTTGAAAACTTGTTAGCTGGCTTGTTACAAATGCACCCAATATGTTGCGTGTTATGGTTTGCTATTTTATAAATTCAAAAATATCATGATCATTTGCAGCACACACGCAAATAATTTGATTTGCAAATGATTTTATGTGCTGAAAATTGTTTAAATATTTTGCAGGTATACCGTTACACGTGATTTCAAGAAATTATTTTTATTACAACGTAATATTGATAAAATTGTGGACTGGTATCATTAGAACAAATTGTTTCTTGATACTAGTAAACGTAGAGTAATAAGTTTTACACGTAAAGTGCAAATTATTAATTTTGTTTACAAAATTGAATCACATGTTCTAAAGTATATTGTATTATCTATACTAAGCCTTTATTAGGTCCAATTGGAAATATGTTATTTTTATTTGGTAACCTAATTATGAATATTTTGGATTATTATTAAAAAATGTTTAACGCAAAATTTTTAAAATAAGTATAGATTCCAACGTACCACATTTACTCTTCTCAAGGATTACAATGTTTTCCTAGATATATTCAATCGCATTTCCGTGAAAGATAGGCACACTACATTTTGTCGGCCGACTGTTGGAATGTACTATGTCCACAAATACTACTTTCAATTTAAAATTTTATTGTGAAGAATGGATAATTACTATACATGTTGTAATTTTTTTGTTTGCATAGGTTCATTTTCCTTGACTTTGTATGAAATTTGTTAAATTATAATTTTAAATATTTTCGAAAAATAAAAGAACTCAATTGGACATAAGGTGTCACATAAAGAAAGGTTTTGTACCATGTCCACACTTTTTATTTTTATTTTCTTTGTACTATGTGCAGAAGAACGTGACAGAATCATGAAGTCTTATTGGCTCTGGACTTGGTATAAGAAACACTGAATTTGATGTTCTTAATATGGTACAAAAAAAATACTGGGAAACCGAATTTGACTATATTTATTTTTATTTTTCTCAAAAAGTAGACTTGGTACATTCCAATAATCAGCCGACGACTTGCTTTAGACTTTCTATGAAATATTGTCAATGCTACTATTGACAGCCCGCAATTATTACTGAAATTTAATTTTCGAGTACCGCGCATTTCATCCCGTCTAAACAGTACATTTTATTTACAGCTTCCCAAAACTGATGTGTTATCTAACTCTACAATATATGTTATGTGTACTTTATATAATATAATGTTAACTCTTTCGATTAATTCATGTGTTTTTTGATGGTATATAATATTTTTTTTTGTTGGAAATAATAAAGGTTATTATTATTATTATTACGATAATTATTATTGTTATTGAATTTAATCAAACATAAGTAATTAATGTTCGAAATACGAGGTGTAGTGATTAAATAACGAATTTTTTTTTCCGGCTTCCCTGTAAATTTGGCAACATTGGAGGCTATGTCATATTAATTTATCATCTTCCCTCTGACCACTGTTAAAATATCAAGATAATTAGACAAACCGTTCGGCAGTAGCCTTTGATTGAAGTTAACTACTTTCTCGTACTCCGCCGACATTATGTTAGTGTCAATATGAAATTCTGTTTGAAACTTAAAAAATCCGCTACAGAAATGTACGAATTGTTAAAGAGTGTTTATGGTGATGAGGGTCTATCTAGTACTCAAGTTTTCGAGCAGTTTAGAAGATTTAAAGAAGGAAGAAAAGAGATCGAGGCCGTTGACGTTGTTTTTTTTTTTTTCGAAATACGAGTGATTGTTCACATGGATTGGGTGCCTGAGGGGCATTTCGTTAACCAAAGCATATTACAAGAAGGTTGTGATAACCCTTCATGCACGGGAGAGAATAAAAAGGATTGAAATGTGAAAAAAAACGGCTCATGGATTCTCCCATACAACGCGCAGGTACAAAACGCCATGTCTGGTAAGACATTTTTGACGAAATACAAAATCACCGTGTTGGTACATTAACTGTACTCACTTGACCTAGTGCCATGTGATTTTCTTTTATTCCCAAATTGTAATTCTGCGTTAAAAGGCACGAAATTCGTGGCCGAGATGTAGTTATAGATAAAGCGGCAGAGCTTATGAACAACCCAACAAAAAGGCCTGCAAGCATTGCTTCCAACAATGGAATGTTCGCATCGGGCGGGGTAGGGTTCTGGGATGAGAGTACATTGAAAGTGGCAATATTTGTTTTGCTTAATTTTATACATTATCAATGTTCTAAGATCGATCTTGTTATTTTGTAGTCATACCTTGTATATGGCATGAGAACTAAAAATACAGAATTAAAAAATAAATAATGATTTATAAAAATTATTTTGGAATATGCATTGAATTCTAAAATGCTATGATTTTTTTGATTTACTGGCTTCGGTAGTTTTAAATGGATAGAGCAATGGTTCTTAATAGATCATATGCTACAAATCCCGGATTCGACTCCTGCTAAAACATAGCTGTTTGAGTATATTGACCCACTCTGTAACTGAGATTGATAATTCTTTTGAAGTGATATCATTGTGTCTTATTACCCATGTAGGTGTGCAAGTGTCATTGATGAAATATACCAGGTGGGGACTTTAACCTTGATTTTAACATTTAAAATCATACTTTTCTAATTCCTTGATTCCCTTATTAATTATTTTAATGTAACCAATCAATACAAAATTATGCAGTTACACTGATTTTTTTTATTAAAAAATTTAATCTCTGCATTTCTGACCGCCACGGAAATTTTTAAAGAGACGAGTAGATGCGCTGAGTCGCCCCGCGCGAGAGAGACCATTGTTACGTCAATCGGAGCAAGTAGTTTGGGTTACATATTGATGGTACCATACTCAATCTATTAAGGAGCAGGCTGTGTATATAGCGGGATGTATACCTCATTGACGCGTTTTTCTTAAAGTCGCAGTGGTGCGCGAACAACTGGATCTACAGAGCTGATTTTATTTTTATATTACTTATAATGATAAGATATTTGGTACTGCAGTGCAAAAAGAACGAGTTTGGTTAGAAATAACTTATTCATGTTTCTTTTGAACATAACACTTTGTGGTTTTTTGGAAATATTTTGGCTTTCTTTGTCGAGATTTCAAGAACGCTACGATATATCGAAAAATCCTAATAAAAGATGTAGCGCGTTCAAAGAGCTCTCGATAGAGAGCTCAGCAGCGTGTCTGTGGCTATCAGCGGCCCGCCGATACAGAAGTTTCACAAGGGACTAATAGGTGCACCAGACTAATTTGCTAAATCAGCAATCAAAATAGGACCTACTTATTCACCTCCCATTTTCTCTATCTGATAGATAAAATAATAGAGAACGTGAAAACATATTTTGATCTAGGTACGGAATAACCTTATCCGAAATTTTAACGTATATTTTGACGTTGTTTGAAAACGCTTTGTGGTTTATCATTGTAGAAGATATGTATGTTATTTGGAAATATATCTATGTAATTTATAACCTTGTTTACTTACTTATTTTGAATAAATACAGAAGACGACATATATTTCCGTGATGCCGTAGAGGTAGAGTGTTGTTTATTCAACAATGTTTGACAATCGAATTTATATTTTCTTTTGTCATGATAAATTTTAATATTATTTTTAAAATCAATTGTGAATTTCCACATTATTTTAGTTATATTCTTTAAAGAAAAAATATACTACACAAGAAAATTGCGTTATATATTATCTCGCAGACGTGTTCGTAACTCTTGCTCAATTTGACCTGCTATGGTCCATGACACCACAGAAAGCTGCAGGGTAAGGGAGAGTATTCCACGTACTATGTTCCACTAATCACTTGAATAGTATTCATGCCACTGGTCTATACTTAGTGTAGCAGTTAAATGTTAATCGACAAAGCAGTTCAAGTATTGCGTATAACAAAATCGTAGTAAAATATTTCAAATTGTAGTGCCACTTTATTCCTCTGAACGTTTTTCTTTC
This sequence comes from Ophonus ardosiacus, assembly GCA_943142095.1. Taxonomy (NCBI): domain Eukaryota; kingdom Metazoa; phylum Arthropoda; class Insecta; order Coleoptera; family Carabidae; genus Ophonus; species Ophonus ardosiacus. Next base: position 66,238,144 of record OW964823.1, read on the forward strand.
GAACCATGGACTAATAACTTAAATATATTTGAAAACTTGACTATCCTCGTCTGGTCTCGAATCCGAGACCTTTCACTTGCCGGGCGGGAGCTCTACCATTGTGCTACAAGACAATCGATGAAGTCGGTTGTTATTTAGTGCATTAATGTGTCAGCAACTGCAAAGTTGATATGGCGAATATATAGCCCTGTAATAGTTTTTTAAAGCTAACTGAATGTGCCAAAGCCATTACCATTGTTATACTCACAAAAGAAGACAACAACTCGACGTCACTTGCAGTATGTAACTTAAATAAATTTGATAAATTCGATTGATATTTCGTGCACTAATGTGTTATCAACTGAAAAGTTGATATAGCGAATATGTCATCCTATAATCGTTTATTATAGGCTAACTGAATGTGCTAAAACCATTGACATTGTAAGATTAACAAATGAAGATAACGACTCGACGTCTCTTGAAGCATATATATAAATAAATTTGAAAAATCATCATATTTTGTCAGGAATTGAACCCTAGACTTGCCGGGCGGAAACTTTACCATTGATCTACAGGAATACCGACGAAGTCAGTTGATATTTCGTGCACCAACATATCAGCAACTGTAAAGTTGAAATGGCGAATGTATATATTTAAAATTTATTAAGGTATATACAGGTTGTCTCTTAAATAGGGGGACATGGCTTAACCACAGATTCCTGAGGCTAAAATAAGACGATTTAACTAAACTTGCTTCTACCGGAAAGTGTACCATTTAGCCAGTATTTTACTTCAAAGTTCTTCGAAAAAATAATAATAATTAATTTTTTTTCGAAGAACTTTGAAGCAGAATTCTGGCTAAATGGTACCTACACTTTCCGGTAGAAGCAAGTTTAGTTAAATCGTCTTATTTTAGCCTCAGGAATCTATGGTTAAGCTATGTCCCCCTATTTAAGAGACAGCCTGTATATAATTCAAGTGACGTCGGGAAGTTCTGTAAAAACGATTATAGGACGATATATTCGCTATATCAATTTTACGGTTGCTGAGACATTAGTGCACGAAATATCAACCTGCGTCATCTGCAGCATCGTAGCTCAGTGGTACCTAGAGTTTAAGCACGGCAAGTGAAAGTTCTCGGGTTCGAATCCCGACTAAGTCAGTTGATTTTTCCTATTTTTTAAGATATATACTTCAAGTGATGTAGAGTCGTTATCTTCATTTATTGCACTAATAACGTTGGTCACCCGATTCTAAGGGAACCACGAAACCAACTGAACTATTTGTATGCAAGTAATACTATGTTATCTGACTACGTATTTCCAGATTTGCATTTCGAGCAACTTTTCTCGCGTGATGGTGTGACTCATTTGAAGAAACTAGTTTTCGGTCTTATTACTTTCATGTCAGTCGTTAATTTTCAGTAATAGCACATTAGTAGTTTTACCAAATAACAACAATTCAAATAACAGCGTATAACAGTGCGAGAATCATTTAGAATAAAATTTTATCAACCGATCAAATCAAATAAGTACAAGAATCTTTTTAGCATATAAAATAAGAATTTAACGACTTCACAAAAATATACTCTATTACATTTACATTTGCTCAGTTAAAAAGACAGAAACTATTATTGAAAATTAAATTGTCATTCTCCTGCCATTTTGACGTTCTTGTTAGAGAAGTATGTGTAAAAAAAAACTGTTATTAAATGGATTATTATTGTCCTGTAAAAGACTTTGACGAACGCAAACATTTCTTCTAAAATGTAATTATCGTTATTAATATTATATTAATATTAATGTTTGATGCATGATAAATGTTTTATTTGAAATAATTTTTATGATAATTGTTGTACTTGTAAGCTAATTCGGGCAGGTGTACGACGTAGATTAGTAAATTTTCACGTAAAATGACAAAAATGTATGCAAGAAGAACAAAATAAATAGTTCCGATGAATAAATTTGTGATAAAACGCATGATTTTTGAGTGTTCTTTACAATAATTTTAATGTCCGAGATTAGCAACATTGAATGTCAGACTGACAGTTATTTGAACTTTACCTATAAAAATAAGCATTCCTTTCATTTTCACAATTTTTCGACAATTTAATATTCACCTCGGCACTAAAGTTCCTTTTTATCACTCATATGATAAAAAATAGAATTTCAGGGCCTTGATACATAAATAACTATAAAACTAAAATGGAGTCTTAAGGTAAAGTTATAACTAAAGAAAAAACCCCTTAACCTTAACAATAAATTTAAAAACTATATACGTATTTCGAGAACTAAGTTCTCATCATCAGTAGAAACTACAAAGTAAAAACAGAGAAGTTAAGATTACTTAGCATGTAAACCATGCCAGAGGTAAAACAGCTCTGAGGAATAAGGGAGAGAACACGGGTTATATAGGGACAGGAGTCATAGGTGAATGGATACCTAATTGGGTAACTAAGATTAAACAGAGTAACTGTCTTATATTAACTCATATAATTTAGAATTTGGGATCAATTTATCTTTAAATTTATGTATTATCAAACTCTCATGTGCGTCTAAATATCTATTATTATCAACTTGTTTTAATAATGTTAACAACAAAAATACAGAAAATAAGTCTATTATTAATGAAAACATCGTTATCAATCAATCATCGGAATCATTTAATACAGATGAACTTAACTTGTTAAATAAAAGTTTAAAATACTCCCTTAATAATAAACACACACCGTTAGAAGATATAATAGCTAGCATTGAAACCAGTATTAAATATTTCGATAACAGCACCGAAGAATATCTAAGAAACGCTTGTAAAATTCAAATATTTAATCATTTAAACCATTTCAAAAACAAACCAAATAACAATGAACTTAAAATTATTAATAATCTTAAAAAACGTGATGTATTTTATTTAAAAGCGGATAAAGGAAATAAAATTGTAATTTTAAATAAATCGGAATATTTTGACAGAGCAAATAAATTACTAAACAACGGCCCTTATATACAAATTAATAAAAATCAACTACCTAAAATGATTAAGAACTTTAAAAATACTCTCAAAAATTGTCCAAATTTAATTACGAAAAACATAAATTTTAAAATTAATGTTTCAAATCCAGCGGTTCCAAAAATGTATTGACATATATAGGAAACCTATGAATACTAATCGATTTATAACAGCTGACTCGAATCATTTTTGGCAACATAAATTAGCAGCGTTTAACTTTTTAATTAATAGACTGACCAAATTTCCATTAAACAAAACACGTTTAGAAAATGAATTGAAATATATTAAAGAAATAGCTAAATATAATGGATTCCCGTTTAAAATTATAGATAAACTAGTCCATAAATTTAAAAATCGTCAATCCGTATTAGATTTCACAACTTTAACGCCAGCTAATAATAAAAATAATAAATATATAACATTACCATTTGATAATGCCACCAAAGGTTTAAACAACATTTTTAAAAATCAAAATTTAACGGTAACTTATAACTCAAATAACACCATTAAATCATTATTAGGTAACCCTAAAGCTAAAATAGATAATAATAAAAAATCCGGTGTTTATAAAATTGACTGTAAAGATTGTAATAAAGTTTATATCGGGCAAACTAAAAGACAAATTGATACTCGGTTTAAAGAATATTTCTATCATTTAAAAAGCGGTAATCCTGATAAATCTAGCGTAGCACAACATATGTTTATTAATAATCATAAAATTGACAATTCTAATATAAAATTATTGAAACAAGTTGATAATAGTAGATATTTAGACGCACATGAGAGTTTGATAATACATAAATTTAAAGATAAATTGATGACCGCGGACCTAGGTCCCATCCCAAATTCTAAATTATATGAGTTAATATAAGACAGTTACTCTATTTAATCTTAGTTACCCAATTAGGTATCCATTCACCTATGACTCCTGTCCCTATATAACCCGTGTTCTCTCCCTTATTCCTCAGAGCTGTTTTGATGCTGAGTAATCTTAACTTCTCTGTTTTTACTTTGTAGTTTCTACTGATGATGAGAACTTAGTTCTCGAAATACGTATATAGTTTTTAAATTTATTGTTAAGGTTAAGGGGTTTTTTCTTTAGTTATGACATAAATAACTATTGTTACCTATTTTCTATTTCTTCCTGCTCAAATATATAAATAATAATTTAATTAAACCTTACATCTTCTAACATTTAACACTAACGGATTGAATAACAATAACTGATTACTTATCGTTCACGAACAACCTAAAATAACGAAAATACGATTTCCTTTTAAAGACATTGATTTTACAGAATACAATATTTAAAAAATTATTGTTATTTAACAACTTTTCCATCATAATGATACGTTATGGTGTAACGACATTCTTACAGAGTAAGCCTGTAAATATAATAATATAATCCAAAAGTGGATGAAACAGGAAAAGTTAAATGAAACAACTTCTCATAGCAAACGTTTCGACTCTTATTTAGTCTTCATCAGTGCCTACATAAACACAAATAATGAACATTAAGAATACTGAATAAATTAAATAACTTACATGGAAGTAAAGTCAACAAAATAAAATTATTAAGATACATGTGTAGAAGAAATAAGCTCTTATAACAATGCTGGTAACTGATCAACTGAAGTAAATCAAGAATTTACAATTAAACAACAAGTTAAAACTCCCATCACAACAATGTGCGCAAGAAATCATCAAAAAAGCATAACAGGAACTACTGTGAAACATCCATCTGCAGGAGGAATTGGAAACATCTGCTGAGGCCTTCAGTATCAGTTCTGTGGTTGATTGCAGTTTTGTTTTTGCAAATATGGACCATTTCCAAGAAATTGCGTTTTTTATAATTGGCCTCCGTTTCAAGAATCTGGACGTTATCAAAATCAAATCTATGATGTAATTCCACACAATGTTGGGCTAATGCAGTTTTATCCGGTTGTTGATTTTTACAATCATTTTTATGATTGTTAACTCTGTTTTTTAAATATTGTTTTGTTTGTCCTATATATGTTCCTGTACAGTCTTTACAATTGATTTTATATATTACATTAGATTTTAAGTTATCATCCACTTTCGTTTTTTTATTACTCCATAAATTACCGAGTTTGTTAGTACAATAATAAGCAAATTTGGTATAATCATTATTTAATATTTTTGTTAAGTTAGGTGTTAAATTATCTATGTATGGTAACTTATAATATTTTATATTGTCATTAGTGTTATTAATTGTGTTATTATTTATTAGTGTATTATTATTATTTATTTCATCTTCAATCTGTTTAAAAGTTTTATTAATAAACTGTTTGGGGTATCCGTTTCTAACAAGTACATGTTTAAGATTGTTAATGTTTTTCTCATGAAATTGTTTATCACTTAAACTGATTATTTTTTTATAGGCACCTTTTATAACACCAATTCCTTGGTGAATTAGTTATCCACGCTATTGGTATTTTTTGGGAACATATTCAAGATTACACCAACATAGACCAAGAAACATTCACACAGCTCGTTAATTTTTGCTTTGACAGCAGCTATTTTTGTTATGAAAAACAGTTTTTTCAACAAGTGCAAGGATGCGCAATGGGGAATACTGCCTCACCTATTTTTTCCAATTTAGTGATGACAGATTTACTGAATAATGTACTTAAAAAGTTACCTTTTGAAATTCCATTTCTGTTTTTATACGTAGACGACATCGTAACGGCTGTTCCAACTGACAAAGTTAATGAAACTGTGGAAATGTTCAACCAATATCATCCAAAAATTCAATTCACTGTGGAGCTACAAAAAGAAAACCAAATTCCCTTCCTCGACTTAATGATTAAGAAAACTAGTGATGGTAAAATTATAACGGATTGGTATAAGAAGCCAACAACTTCGGATAGATTTTTACATTATTGCTCCCAACATCCTGTGAGCCAAAAAATTGGTGTTATAAAAGGTGCCTATAAAAAAATAATCAGTTTAAGTGATAAACAATTTCATGAGAAAAACATTAACAATCTTAAACATGTACTTGTTAAAAACGGATACCCCAAACAGTTTATTAATAAAACTTTTAAACAGATTGAAGATGAAATAAATAATAATAATACACTAATAAATAATAACACAATTAATAACACTAATGACAATATAAAATATTATAAGTTACCATACATAGATAATTTAACACCTAACTTAACAAAAATATTAAATAATGATTATACCAAATTTGCTTATTATTGTACTAACAAACTCGGTAATTTATGGAGTAATAAAAAAACGAAAGTGGATGATAACTTAAAATCTAATGTAATATATAAAATCAATTGTAAAGACTGTACAGGAACATATATAGGACAAACAAAACAATATTTAAAAAACAGAGTTAACAATCATAAAAATGATTGTAAAAATCAACAACCGGATAAAACTGCATTAGCCCAACATTGTGTGGAATTACATCATAGATTTGATTTTGATAACGTCCAGATTCTTGAAACGGAGGCCAATTATAAAAAACGCAATTTCTTGGAAATGGTCCATATTTGCAAAAACAAAACTGCAATCAACCACAGAACTGATACTGAAGGCCTCAGCAGATGTTTCCAATTCCTCCTGCAGATGGATGTTTCACAGTAGTTCCTGTTATGCTTTTTTGATGATTTCTTGCGCACATTGTTGTGATGGGAGTTTTAACTTGTTGTTTAATTGTAAATTCTTGATTTACTTCAGTTGATCAGTTACCAGCATTGTTATAAGAGCTTATTTCTTCTACACATGTATCTTAATAATTTTATTTTGTTGACTTTACTTCCATGTAAGTTATTTAATTTATTCAGTATTCTTAATGTTCATTATTTGTGTTTATGTAGGCACTGATGAAGACTAAATAATAGTCGAAACGTTTGCTATGAGAAGTTGTTTCATTTAACTTTTCCTGTTTCATCCAATTTCCGACTACCTGTTATTATTATATTATTTCTGGTTGCGATTTCATACTTATAATCCAAAAGATTTAAATCTGCGAATCTTGCTAACACACGCGACAAAACATTTACGTCCATTTCGATTTTGGGAATTTTTTCCACCAGAATTTATACGACGAGCCATGTACGAGTGGGAATTTATTCCAAATATCATACATCCTACTACAAAACATTTTGTATTCACTATCGATTTAATGTGTTTGATTTGTATACATAACGTAACCTAAAACCTAATAATGCACTAAAGTCGGATGTTATGCAAGTTTTATACGGATTTGATTGGTGATTTTTTTTAGTAACTTTGTAAAAATTCACCACAAAATAATGATTTTTTTCGCTTGCAACTTCTATAATCATAATTACTCTAACTCACACATTTTGAGCCGTTATACTCGTTTTATGGATCAAGAGCCTGTAATATTTTATAGATAAAAATAAAAAATGTTAATAGGTCAAAAAATAACGGAAAAAATCTTCATGTCTCTCGCATATGAGACGCCTCTGGTCGAGATACAGACACAAGAGAAAGTATAAATATGCATGTAAATAAGTAGTATTCTCATACCATGTTTCAAAATTTTAGTGCAACTAGTATCAGAGTTATTAATAAAATGTGCTTGATGAGTTGCATTTCTAAAGGCCTGTAACTCTCTAACGAAAAGTTTCAGGACATACATTAATATAACATTTTTTGTTCAAAATGAACTCAAAAATACGCTATTCTTTTTTGTTACACAATCTCTGAAACAGCCTGTATTCAGACTATAACTACTAAAACAACATGGGGATCGCAATTACCAATGATATAGTTTGTCAAGAAAGAACCTAGGCGCAGCTATCATAATATGATAAGGATTCTGAACAGAATTTTGACATTTATAACTTAAATAGATACTGTTAAAATATTGTAAATGAAACTATTATTTAGAAAAGTTGGTTTGTCGCATGTATTACATTTTATCACATCATCATCATGTTGAAACTATATTTGTATTCGAATATGTAGTGAAGTACTTAAATATTCTAACTTTTAAACAATATTGAAAATCCCTATTAAAAATTTCAACCCAAATAATATCACTGAATTGCTGCTAGAACTAGATTGAATGGCGACAAGTAGATTGTCAAAAGACCACAAATGTAATGGTTGTACGTAGTTCATAGTACACATGAAAATCCTATTGGGAAAATGATGAATTATATTTGTGTACCAATTAGCACTAAATTATGTAAAATTTTACAAATTGTAAAAAATAAAATGTAAAATTGTTTACAGATAAATATTGTAATTTATAAAAAAAATTAAAATATTTATAGTAATGTTTTTTAAAAGAAATTACATTCGAAGCTATGATCAGTGCTATCGTATGCCTAATGCAATGTTGAAAATCGCAAGGTAGATCTGTTTTGATATTGACAATATACAAACTAACATGTAAGCTGAAATATGAAAATTTGTGAAATTGTATTTTCTTAAACGAAAGCATTAGGTATGCTGATTTTCCATCACCTGATAAGTACAATACCAACATTTATTCTATGAAAATTCATTCTATAAATGAGATACTTAATTTGAATATATTGTTCTCATTTATTTATAATACAAACAAATATATATATATATATATATATATATATATATATATATATTCAGTAATAGCACACTTATCAATATTATAATTTACGGGGTAGTAATTTAAAACTATTATTTTTTTTTGAAAATTTTGTTATGTAAGTGTATGAAAATTGTGTATCTTTGGGTTCAGAATAAAGAGCTCTATTGAATGATCGAATAAAAAAATATGTTTCCATTTAACATAAAAAAAGTTTAAATAACGAAGACAGATTTGTGAAATATTCATGAATCTCACTGGGATTTGAATTCAGGGCCTTCCGATATCTAGTCGGACACTCTACCAACTGAGCTATGAGATCCCGTGAAGTTCTTGAATTTTTCATACGATGTATGCGACGTGTGAAAAATTTAAGAACTTCACGGGATCTCATAGCTCAGTTGGTAGAGTGTCCGACTAGATATCGGAAGGCCCTGAGTTCAAATCCCAGTGAGATTAATGAATATTTCACAAATCTGTCTTCGTTATTTACACAATTTAATTTGAACACTTAACACTGTTCATTGTAACCAAGTTACAGAAATTCACCGTTGAAATACATCTAAACAGTTCTTTACACAAATAATACTGCAGTGCCAATACACTGCTGCAGGTGTTGTACGGGTGACAGGTGACAATACTTCAAGTGGGAGACAAAACTTGTCTACAACGATGTATGCGACGTGTGAAAAATTCAAGAACTTCACGGGATCTCATAGCTCAATTGGTAGAGTTTCCGACTAGATATCGGAAGGCCCTGGGTTCAAATCCCAGTGAGATTCATGAATTTTTGACAAATCTGTCTTCGTTATTTACACTATTTAATTTGAACACTTAATACTGTTCATTGTAACCAAGTTACAGAAATTCACTGTTGAAATACATCTAAACAGTTCTTTACATAAAAAAAGTTGTTATCCATATATCCACTGGTTAAATATTTTTTTTCAGTTTATTATTGAAATACCCATGTAAAATAGAAATTCTTAGCTAATTTAACCAATTTCGCATCTCTTATAGTTTTCGAGATCGCAGTGGTGGTCACTTAAAAATAGGCAGCTTGTATATATACTTACGTAGTTAGTACAATATAACGAAAATATGCTCTTTCATTGTTGAACCAAGTTAACGTGTAATTTTCTATCAAATTTGTAAGTTGTTAAATTTTCACTACATCGTGTGCTTGTTGATTTACATGAACCAATATTTTAGTGCCGATTTTACACAGAATGTTGTACAGTGCATCTGTTACAATAAAAGTGCATATTCGAAATAATGTATACATATTCCGGCAAATGTATACTGTTATAACCCCATTTGGCAAATATACATTGTCTGTTTATGCAATACATATTAGCTTCTTGTAATTAGGAAAAAGTACATTATACTCTCTTTGAACGTAGCTGGCATATGTGTGAAGTGTAATCGCAACCGTAAAAGAGGTTATGTTATTTATTGTTGTTACAGTTATTATTTTCTCTTGCGATATCTGTAAATATAACAGTAACCTCACCTAAAGCTCAAAAATCACTCTTAGAAATCGGGGCGAGTTTTATACGTTACGTGAGGTTATTGTTGTTTATTAATTATTTTCATATTATCCAAAGCAGTTACTGTGTACATTTTCCGAATAATGTGGATACAGTTTATATTTTAATTTTTACATTCTACTTATACTTCAGCTTTAGACAAATTTATACAATGTCATATTATCTCACTATGCACTTTTACTGTAACATATCTGTTCCATCTCTGGTATATTGGGCTATAGCACTTTTAATCGAATTTAGATCATTAACATCTTTATGTAATTAACTAGTAGTAAAATTTTACAGGTTTACTATAATTACATGATATGGTTGAAATAACGTCAAAAAATTTAATAAATTCGAACAGGATTTGTAGGAATTTGGAGGAGCGAAAAAATTTTAAATTCGAATGTCGCTAACGTTTCTGTTCATTACTTGGCTACAGTGTTTTTACACGTTGAAAGTGATATACATGTACAAATAGCACTTTATAATGTACTCTGTTATCCATCAAAGTTTTGGAGAAAGGTTAGTTTTTTTTTTTTGTAATACGCCGAGTGTTAGCGGTTAGATCATCAAGAACTTTATGTATCAGATAATTCTCAATCATTCAAAATCAACATTACTTTCATTATTAGAATGAATATCACCATAATTACGGAAAACTTTTCATTTATCCTCTCGTAGTATTTAAAATGTACGGCCAAATAGGCAGTATGAAGGGCGTATATTTGTATATGGGCATGATTTTAGCTACCACCAATTAAATCGGTGTTGAATTTCATAGTTAATATGCTTTGTAATGAATATAATGGATGTCACCAAAATGAAGTCACCATACAATACCAAAACGATTCCTTAAAAAATAGTGTAAAATTATCAGGAAATATTGTCAATTATCAAATAATGAGATTAGTATTTAAAATAATAGGTCCGGCCTCAAAATTGTATGAGCAAATTATTTGAAAATAATTATTTAAAAATGGTAAATATGTCACCCGGATATTGAATTGAACCCCAATCACTCTGCTTCGCTCTCTGTTGGCTTCCATCGATGCTTAATGTAACATCTCTAACTGTCAAGAAACGTGACAGTGGCAAACGTTCACGGAGTGTGTTAACACGGCGTGAACCACACGGCGTGAACCACAATAATTGGTTAAGATTTTATTTCCGCACAAAATTTTATCTACTTGCGTAAATCAATGAAAAAATAAACACATTTAATTATACAGGGTGTTTCAATAAGCTTGCTCGCTATTGGTAACTTATTTATTTTGAGAGGTACGATGAGTTTGGTTAAATGAGAAAAATTGTGCAAAAAGAAATTTATGTCAGCGGTTTCAAAAATATAAGACATAACTTATTTATTTATGGGGTCCCGTGGCCACGTGCCTGAGTGTCTGGTCGCGAACCTGGGGGAACCGGGTTCGATCCCGACTGACGCCAAATATTTCCAATTTTAAATGGCACAGAAGTGACCCCTGTGGTGCACTCTCCACGCCAGCTATGAGTGCCCGTGAGGTGACGTCTGGTAAGCGCGCACACGGTAAAATATATCGTCATCATTACCGATGTCTACATGTGTTGTAGATACTGGCACACCCAGAAATGGGTAATATGCCGTGATGATATATTTATTTATTTATTTAACTTATTTATTTTAGTGAAGCAACCCATTTTGCGACTACGCGGAGTAGAACCTTTACTTATAAAATATTTTTCACACGAAATAAACTTCACAATAAACTATTAAAGTTGCAATACTCGTAAATCACCTTGTACAAGTAAATTAGAAAATATATTGATATTATAATTATTATCTGAATTGCCAGTTCTCTGATTTTGATCTAAATTTTCACAATTTTGGTGATATGAACACAGCAAAATAAATATTCCTCTGTTATAATTAATGGCCGTACGTTGATACGCCATATGATAATTTTTCGCACAATAGAGTCTAGACCTAGCACTTTTTCAAGTTTAATCTCCACTTACATATTATAATTAAATAGAATCTGGCTGTTTCCTTTTAAATTAATGGCTCTTCGCCTGAAGCATTTAGCAGATTATGAGATAAAATGTGATAGTTAATGATGTTAAATGTTGGAGTAAAATTTTCTACTTACCACTTTTTGTCGGAAGTAGCTGCGGAAATCTTATAAAAGTTCCATTAAAGACAGTAGAAAATATTTGTAAAACAATTATCTTGGTTTATTCCAAGCGTAGTAGTAGTCGTAGTTTTTTTTTTGTCTTTAAATTTATAAAACACAGCAACTAACTAATGTACGAGTTTCTTTATTTTTGTTCAAGAAAGTTTTAGTGATATAAAATAAATTAAAAATTATTTCTATATGAATTTTAAGAATCTTAATTAAACATGTACATAATAGATTTTTTTCTCTACTAGCTACACAGAATAGTGTGCTGTGAAATTAAATATAACTAGTTAGTAATTAACAAATTAATATTTTTTAATAATTCTGACAGTTTTAAACCGCAAATGTTTATAGCAAGAATAAGTATGACCAAAATATTTTATTTATTATCTTGTTATGCATTAAAATAGATGTTTAGATAACTTAATTTATTTTTAAAAATTCAGTTTAATTTGAATATTTGTTTTTCACGCCGGTAACAAATGACACACTATTGCTTTCTTATCAATTTCGTTGATTCAATATAATAAATACAGTGCTTAAAATAATATTTTTGAATATTATTTATAAATATTAATAAATGACTTGTATTTAGTTATTTCATAGCAAACACTATTACCGGCACCGTTGCATTTTCCTGTAGTCAGACAGAGAATTCAAGAAGAAGACAAGCTTGGTTAGAACCACAAATTGAGAGTATTTAGGAAACCAATAGGCAAATTACTTGAAGTTGAAGGAATATTAATTTTTAGCATTATTTATAGTATTTGTTTCTTCAACATTCATTCGTGTAGATGTTAAAGGAATTCCAATACTGTTTTCTGTTGGTGTCACGACAGAAACATCAGGAAACTTATTAAATGAAGACGTTGATGACACTATTTCTTTTTGTACTATACATGCTATAATTTTTAACGGACAACGAATCTTCCACATATCCTGCAGCTTATAATTTACATTTTTGCGTTTTAAAAATACAACTAATTTGAAAATCTGTGAAATATCAATTTTTTTTGTAAAGAAAGAGTTGATTTCAACATACAGTAATGAGCCCATGCAGTGGAGGATTTCTTATTATTTGCATCATCTGGGAAATAAGCAAGAAGTACATTTTCATATATTTTAATTAATTCTTTGTTCTTGAATGTTGTATATGCTTTTAAATAAAGATATTTCGATTTTTCAGGCAATAACTTTTCAATTAAATGTTCTGTTATCTCCCGTAATTTGGGGGTGTACAACTTAAATCTTTACTGATAATGATTATTTTTATAAAACTGTCACAATATGGAATGAAAAATTTGATAATTTTTATCTCCCACTACCCTAGGTAAGGGAGGTATAGGGATCGTACTAAAAATAACATATAGAGATTTTAGTGAATAAGTACGTTTTGATTTCCCCAGAATCCGATTTTAACATTTTACAATGATGTCTGTGGGTATATATATATATATATATATATATATATATATATATATATGTGTGTGTGTGTGTATGTGTGTGTGTGTGGATCGTGTGGACACGATTACTCAAGTACTGTCAATCAGGAAATTTTGTATATGTATTCTGTACTAATGTGGGAAGAGCTCATTAGTTTTTAGTATATATCGCATAACCGGAAGTATCATTAATACAAGCTTTTAACAGTTTCTCTTGTAAAAAAATTCATAGAATATAATTTTTCAGCAATTTTTACTAATAAAAATTAAATATAATGGCCCAATCTTCAATTCTACGATAACAACATTTAATAGATATCTTGAAATAACTTTAAATATTAAATTATAAAATAATTTATTTTTTCTATGGCAGATTTTAAAGTGTGCTTTGTTCAACTCGAAATAGTTGACTAAATGACATATTAACCGCAAGGGTAGATAAAATAATACTTTAACAGCAAGGGTAGATACAGAACTTTAATTTTTATTTAAATAAAAACATGAATAAAATGAATTTGTTTTCACACAAATTCTATAACTACCACGCTACTGAAATTTTTAAATTGTTCTTAAATAATTTTATTTATAATGTGTTTTTCTAATTTTTGCTCTTTAAAATCTGCTATAGAAAAAATAGAATTTTACACACGACGATATAAGAAGCGCGACTCCACCCCCACCATAAAGCATCACTGAAAAACTACTCTATATTCAGAAAAGACAGACACAACACAACAAACGCAGGTGGCGGAGTGGCTATAATAGTACACAATTCAAAACACGCCGAAGAAACCACACTAAATACTAACCTTGAAGCAGTTGCAATCCAAGTATTCACACCAAAAAAACTAAAAATCTGCTCCGTATATCTACCACTCAACCAAGGAATAAATTAGGCAGAAATTGAACAATTAATAGGACAAATAACAGCACCGTTCATAATTATGGGTGATTTCAATGCCCATAACACAATCTGGGGAAGTGATAATTCAAGTGCAAGAGGAAAAATTATAGAAAATATTCTAGACAAAAATGATAAGCTTATACTACTAAATGATGGAAGCGGTACACATTTCTGCGTTCAATCAGGAAACTTTAGCGCTATAGATCTCACAATAAGCGATACGTCAGCAGCATTGGATCTATCATGGACAGTACTACCATTGCTATATCTTGGAAACCATTTCCCCATAAAAATAATAATAAATGAAGAAAACCATCATACTGAACAACATTATATTAAAAAATGGAAAACAAAAGAAGCAAACTGGCCTATGTTCAAAGAGATAGCAGAAATAGAAATAATATGTGCAACGGAAGACATAGACACACAAGTGGAAGTATTTACAAACCTTATAACTGAAGCTGCCAATGTGGCACTGAACAAAGTTACAGCGAATAAAACCAAAAAACAAATGC
This sequence comes from Ophonus ardosiacus, assembly GCA_943142095.1. Lineage (NCBI taxonomy): Eukaryota > Metazoa > Arthropoda > Insecta > Coleoptera > Carabidae > Ophonus > Ophonus ardosiacus. The sequence continues at coordinate 66,253,268 of OW964823.1, forward strand.
CATGGTGGAACACTATATGCCAAGAAGCAATACGTAAAAATAAAAATGCTCTATACGAATACAAAAAACACAAGACTCTTGAAAATTTTATAAATCTAAAAAGAACTAAAGCGTACTGCAGAAGAACAATATTAGAAAGCAAAAGAAAATCCTGGCAGGAATTCAAGTCATCCATCACAACAGATACACCTATAATAGAAGCATGGAATAAAATAAGGAAAATAAATGGAAAAAAGATGTACTCCAACACAGATATTTTTATACATAACAATATGACAATTACAACAACACAAGAAATCTCAAATGCGTTGGCAAAACAATTCTACGAGAATTCAAGCGACATACAGTACAAACCAGAATTTCTAACATTAAAACAAAACGCAGAAAAAGAAAATCTGGAATCAAACCAAATCGACAACCCAATAAACAAACCTATAATAGAGAAAGAACTATACACCACTATACAAGAATTAAAAACATCTACAAGCCCGGGACCAGACGGTATAACCTACGAAATAATAAAACAACTACCAGCAAAAACAATAAATTACTTACTACAGATCTATAACAATATTTGGACACAAAATAAATTTCCACAGAAATGGAGAGAAGTAACCACAATACCTATACTGAAGCCAAATAAACAAAAAACAAATGCAAAAATATATAGACCAATTTCCTTATCCAACTGCAGAAAAAGAAAATCTGGAATCAAACCAAAACGACAACCCAATAAACTACCCTATAACAGAGAAAGAACTATACACCACTATACAAGAATTAAAAACATCTACAAGTCCGGGACCAGACGATATAACCTACGAAATAATAAAACTACTACCAGTAAAAACAATAAATTACTTACTACAGATCTATAACAATATTTGGACACAAAATAAATTTCGACAGAAATGGAGAGAAGTAACCACAATACCTATACTGAAGCCAAATAAACAAAAAACAAATGCAAAAAATTATAGACCAATTTCCTTATCAAACTGTTTGAGTAAAGTACTACAAAAAATTATAAATAATGGATAAATGTGGCACTTAGAAACAAATAACATCCTAAACGAGTCACAAAGTGGTTTCAGATACGGCCGCTCAACTACAGACCAATTAATAGCTATCCAGGCAGAAATTCATAAAGCTTTCACCAACCAACAATACACTGTCGCAGTATTCTTCGATATCTCTAAAGTCTACAACACTGTCTGGAAGCACTACATCCTGCAATCCTTAATAGAACATAAATTAGAAGGAAACATCTTAAACTACATAAACAATTTTTTAAAACAACGGTACTTCAGAGTTTTACATAACGGATACCTGTCTGAAGAAAAACAGCAGGAAAATGGTACACCACAAGAAGAAATCCTTATTTCACTATTTGCTGTCGATTTTGCAATAATTCACAAAAACACAACAACTCTGAAACAAGAACTTCAACATGCCGCAAATCGACTTCAAGAATGGGCCAAAAGTACAGGAACCAAATTGATGATGTCTAGAAAACTTACCAGACCAGTAATAAAACCAAAAATACTATTAAACAATAAAAAAAATTGAATATGTCACCAATTTAAAATTCCTTGGCATGATATTAGACAAACGGCTTACATGGAAAACACATATAATGAAACTAAAACAAGAATGCTACAAAAGACTGAATCTCATCAAATGCTTATCGCATAACAAACGGGGTTTAGACAGAGATATTTTACTAAGAATATATCTTTCATATATCCAATCACTACGGTGCCATCGTATATCAAACGGCCAGCAAGAACATTCTGAAAACTCTGGAACCGGTACAGAACACAGCGATCAGAATAGCAATAGGAGCATACAGAACCAGCCCCGCCATTAGCATGTTAAATGAATCCGGTATCATTCTCTTACACCTTCGAAGAAACCAATTAACGTTAACCTACATAGCCAAACTTGCAAAAAATCCAAAAAATCCCGCTTTTCAACATATCTTTAAATCCTCTCAAGACCGAATAAGATCTTTAACAACTACTCCCCTTCAACAAAAAATGAACGAAAACCTAGTAAACCTACAAATCAGCCTACCTGGCCTTCAAAGAAACTATGTTGATAAAATACCACCATGGAAGAATGGAATTAGCGAAATTCATGAAATCTGAAACAACAAATCACGTTTTTAAAGAACAATATACATTAATATGCAATCAACACCCACGTGACAACATAATACACACAGACGGAGCAAAAACACTAGAAGGAACTGGAGGCGCCGTAATAACAAACGACAAAAAAATCAAAATCCACCTGCCAAGTGAAACATCAATTTTTACAGCTGAAGCTTACAGCATTCTCTATGCCCTAAACTACATAAAAGACTCACAGACAGATATGGGAGAATTCATAATATGCACGGATGCTTTAAGCGTAATAAATCAAATAAATAATACATATACCAAAACATCAATCATCCAGAGGATTCAGGAAGGTATCCATCAAATATGAGAGAAAATCAAATTGACACTAATGTGGGTGCCATCGCATACAGGCATAACTGAAAACGAAGAGGCAGACCAAATGGCGAAAGAAGCTCTACAAGAAGAACAAATACCTATACCCATACCAATCCCAAATTTTATTAAAAGTATTAAACAAAAAATAAAAGAACAATGGAGCACTTCATGGACTCAAGTTACAGGAAATATACTAAGAAACATGAAAACAGACACCTCAAAATGGACAAATGTAAAAAACCGAAGAGACCAAATTAAAATCACAAGGCTTAGTATAGGCCATACTAATTTAACACACAAGCACGTATTACAGAAAACTGAACTAGAAAAATGTAATATTTGTGACACAATTAACAATTGAAGACATTTTACTAGAGTGCCCGAAATACGAGACATACAGAAGGCAAAACAACATAATCCAAACAATGGAAGAAAATATATGAAACCACATCGACAAATTAAATAATACCATAAAATTCTGTAATAATATCAACATCCTGAAAGATATATAATATTTAATATAAATATTAATTATTGTTACTAATTACTGTACCGGGTACTAATAACCCCAGCAGTTGATGTACCCTGAACTTTTGTAAATAAAAAAAAATTGACATATTTAAACAAATGTCACTGTCGGGAAACAATTACATTAAAATTAATAATGAAACCGTGTTAAGAAAATTGTATTGATTCTAATCAAATTAAGGTTTGTAAAAATAATATATTTTTCATCATACATAAATATTAGATGTACAGATGAGCCGATATAAATTTGCAGCACTAAAAATCAAACAGTTGTTAATAAGCACGTGATATCAAAGTGTCAAATATTAATTTACAACTATACATTAACGAAATGGTTCATGTAAAGCAATAGATATATGCAAAGAAACTTAATATAGTTTGCAGGATTAGTAAATATGTAGGTATGTTTTTAAATTAAACAGCGGGAGGTATTGTATGGACCACATCAGATTTTTGAATAAACATTTTATTAGGCCAATTGTGGCGTCACGTTTAAAACTGAAATGACTTTATGATAAGATTAATTCTATAATTACTTGCTAGTAAAGAAAAAAAAATAGTATATACATCACGGTTATGAAGCAATATATATTCGCGAATTATAACTCCTCGGTTCCCTCGGGATTATAATTTTTCGGTCGGTCAATAATGGTACTCTTCATAACTTTGGTGTATACTATATTATATCAATTTAATTTTAATAAGAAAACAGAAATAATGCTTTTTTATTTATTACTTATTTATAGTTTTATCATAGTACGCCGAAAAAATATTGGTTCACTAATTTCATAGTATAAACAAATTTCATGTTAAATGATACAGAGGTCTCCGATATTAATTGTTCTACTACTATGATCTCGGAATTTATAAGAGCTACGAGATCAATTCTGCAGTTATGAGCGCTGATTCAGATTCCGTTGAGAAAAATTAAAAATTCCGAATAGTTTGAAAGCTATGCACAAAAAATTATGATTTTAAAAAACGACGAGTAAAGTACGTTGTAGTTGCGCAACTACAACGTACTTTAACATGTGATTTAGTCAAAATTATTATAAGTTTTATTTTTGTAAATTTTAACTAAAATAATGTCAAAATTCTTCTGTTTTATAAAATCAATGACTTATAAACAACTTTACCAAAACTGTTCTGATGATGTGTAAAAACTAAATACACGAAAGCTTGACAGATTTTAAAAGAATCAACTTTAATTAAAGCCCACAATCCACTGACACACCCACGATATTTTCCTCCTTTTATATATATATATATATATATATATATATATATATATATATATATATATATATATACACACATATATACAGTATGAACACTGAAAACCGTGACATAGGCGTTTAACGTGGGAAAACAGTTTTTTTCAAATATTATCTGTCCTGTAAGACTATAGTGGGAGTTTTTGATATGGTTAGAAAGATTATTTAATTTGGCATCGAAGAGTATCTAAATACTCCTAATTTAATGCCTTATTATTGAAATATTTAAGAAAGTATAATATTACTTGACAGTTATTACTTATAATTTACTAAAAACAGTAATCATGGAAACGTATTCGGTAGCTGACTTGGTTAAATAAAGGCTCCGTGATAATTTTTCACTAGTTCAAATCCCTCCCGGTTCAAGTTAATATTTTTATTATTTTTATATTTATTTTGTACAATGTATTAAATAAATTACAAAATTAAAACGTAAATAGTTTGGTACATCAAATATTTTCTTGAATTTACTATACTTTTTCTTTGTTATATCACTGCTAATAGTATTAAGCAAAAAACGAAAAGTAATCACTAATAAATAACCTTCACACAGGTTTGTCAGACGGCGTGTTAGACTTTTATTGTCATTTTTCGATACATTCTTTCTGAAAACTTTGTAAATCCAATGGATTTTTCATTATAAAAAAATTAGTATAATTAAATTTTTCAAGGGATGAGTTTACGAGAAATTCGAGACTTTTTTTGCTAGGATATATCCTGATAGACAAATTGTACCCCATGAACGAACTAGACGATTCATTTTAAAATTTGAATAAAGCGGTTGCGTTAATGACGAACATAAAACTAAACTTAATTATTTATTTGGCTTAAATTTACATATTTATTTCACTTCTTGTATATTTAGTCAATAAAATACTTGCTGTACCAAAAAAATATTTGTTTTAATTTTGTAATTTATTTAATAATACATTTTAAAAAATAAATATAAAAATAATAAAAATATTAAGTTGAACCGGGAGGGATTTGAACTAGTGGAAAATTATCATGGAACCTTGATTTAACCAAGTCAGCTACCGAACACGTTTCCATGATTACTGTATTTAGTAAGTTATAAGTAACAACTGTCAAGTAGCATTATACTTTTGTAAATATTTCAATAATAAAGCATTAAATTAGGAATATTTAGATACTCTTCGATGCCAAATTAAATAATCTTTCTAACAATATCAAAAACTCCCACTATACTCTTGCGGGACAGATAATATTTAAAAAAAAACTGTTTTCCCATGTTAAACGCCTATGTCACGGTTTTCAGTGTTCACACTGTATGTATATATATATATATATATATAGGAAACTGGATAGTGGGTTTGACAGTCAATTTGTAGGCTTCAGTGTAATACACTCTTTTTAATTTGTCAAGCTTTCGGTTATAATTTTAACCATCTTCAGGACAATTAGTTGAGATTTTTTGTAGAATAACAGCATTTACAGACATGTAAATTTTGAAACATGCACACGCGCATGGTTTATTAAAATAATGCGTCGAAATAACTGAATTACATATTAAAATTTTTGGCCAAAGTAGGTATCACAGTAAAATTGATAAATTACAAACTAATAAAGCAAACAATTTTGTTAAAATAATGTTAAACTTTTAAAATTGTGCACAAGTTGTCGACGTAAACACGTGTACAACACCATTTTGTGAAAATTCACAAAATGGTGTTGTACACGTGTTTACGTCGACAACTTGTGCACAATTTTAAAAGTTTAACATTATTTTAACAAAATTGTTTGCTTTATTAGTTTGTAATTTATCAATTTTACTGTGATACCTACTTTGGCCAAAAATTTTAATATGTAATTCAGTTATTTCGACGCATTATTTTAATAAACCATGCGCGTGTGCATGTTTCAAAATTTACATGTCTGTAAATGCTGTTATTCTACAAAAAATCTCAACTAATTGTCCTGAAGATGGTTAAAATTATAACCGAAAGCTTGACAAATTAAAAAGAGTGTATTACACTGAAGCCTACAAATTGACTGTCAAACCCACTATCCAGTTTCCTTAACTAATTACAGTCGTAATTACCTATCACCTATATATATATATATATATATATATATATATATATATATATATATATATATATTATTGTACATAAATAATAAATTTATTTGAATTCATGAAACAAGGAATCTGGTTCTTATTAAAATATGCAGTTATTTTCATCCACCACTGAACTGGGCACGTATTACTTTTTGACCAGTCCAGTATTTTTTCCTCCGTGATATATTGTTTAAGGTAAACATATTCCTCATATATATATATATCAATTTCCAATAATTTATGATTTGGTATCATTTTATTAATTAACAAAAAGGCTATTTCAACTTGACTTCAAGAAGGGATTTCATTTAATATGAGCTAGCTGTACGTTTCCATCTCCTGAAATACTTTTTTCAGTCTGATAAAATGAAACAACAGCTTTTCGAAATTCAATAACTTCGTATTTTGACACGTCTCCATTCTCTTCAAGTTTTTCTAGAGTTGTTTTAACATTTATTGCAATAAAGTTATCTTCCATCTTGCTCAATAATGAAGCTTTTAGAGACACAGTTTGATTTTTCAGTTGTTGTAACAGCTTTACGAAATATTGGAACCTGAATGTTAATCAAATGTAGCCAAGCTTCTGCCACTGGATTTTCAAGAATGTTAAAATAAACATGAGGCACTTTTCATGAGACTGAAAATAAGCCTTCAGTGATAAAAAACATTTGGAGTACCCTTTCAATGGCGGGCAGGAATGCTAACCATCTTGTTTGTGAATACCATAGTATCATTGAAAAATCGGTTTCTACGAAGTAGCAGAATTTTTTCAATGTTTCTACTCTAACAGTATAAGATTTAAAGTATAAGTATATCTTAGAAATAATCATTTTTATATCAACTGGCAAAACATCAGCTAATGTTTTTATAGTGTTATGGATAATATGCGCTACACATCCGATTCCAATTAAATCATGGTTAAGGTTTCGTTTCAGTTTAACAAAAACTTAATTTCTCCACGTTAAACTCCTCCAAAGTTAGAATTCGTATAATCGGCACAAAGACCAATAACCTTTTCTTTTAAATTATTTTCTACAAGACAGGTAGTTAAATAGTTGCTGACAATATCGACTGTTTCACCAGGTAAGGATTTAAATTCTAAAATTTTTACTCCATAACTCCAATCCATAAATCTAACAAGTATTGGAAAAAGTTTTATTTCCTTGTGATTAGACGCATCAGTTAAGGTTGAAACAAATGAACATTTTTCCAAATCATTGTGCAAAGCTCTTAAAGCGTAAGGCATGAAACCATTTAGTATTATTGCTTAGGCCTTGGTTCGCGTACATGTAAATTTAGGCTCAAATGCCACTTGAAGCAGCCTGGACCTAAAGCTATGGGTTTGGCAAATAGTATAGTATGCAAAAGTATCTTCTACTGCAGCTAATTCTTCTTCCTTATCACCCATTTTCTCGTGTTTGAAGAAATTCTTTATTCACGAGTTAGATGTAGCAGCAGAGATTGATATTTTATGTATATTACTATTTATATGAAGTTTAATATCTGCACGTCCACCATGACTTTTCGAAAATTTTGAAGAACATGTACTCGTATTGCACCGTACATCGGAATCACTTATAGTTTTTTTTCAGTAAACGGGTATTCCTTCCGCAGGACTTCGTTAAATATAAGCTTTCTTTTTTTTTAACCCATTACTAAAAAAATCAATGGTAAAAATAAATAGTAAATTAAATGAAACTGCAGTAAAACATATCCTTAATAGCACGAATATAATAGTAGTGCACCGTTGATAATAAAAATATGAATATATTATAAATTCAAATCACAATGCTGTTTGTAAACGAAAGTCTGAACTGCAAATGTGATTGAAAATTCCGTGTATGTTGGGAGGTTGGGGAGAGAAATACTCGAATGAGAAATAGAACTCTCCCTCTACAATTTTTTTAATATAAACGCTAGATGGGGAATCCCTTGTTTATGCGGCCGGTATGACGGGCGTCTCTTAACTTACGCTTGTATTCTTAGTTTGCAATCTACACTACTTAAATAAATATATGCATTTGAACTTTTAGATTCTCACACTACTGTTTTTTCAGCGACTGAAAATTCAGAACTGTCCTGGATATTCGGGACGTATGGTCACCTTATTCCTGATACACCTTCCGATCGAGCAAACCCGATGACTAAACGTTCTTTGCTGCTAAACGGCTAAAAGGCAAATATATAGTGATTGTAATGCCTGTGTAGCATCTGGAGATTCGGTCAAGTTGTGCTTCAGTCTATTTAGTTACATAAATTTTTTCATCCAAATTTTAAATAATTTCTGCTCATTTTTCCCTTCTCCGCACCCTGTCATTCAGTGTTGCCGCTTCTACATAGCATTTTCAACATTGCGTATAAATTGACAACAGTGTGGAAATTTCCAGTCCATATTTATTTGACGGCAAGAATAGATATTTGAATGTACCTCAGTTCACCAATTTGATTAGCTTGCCATATTTGAACGTCATTACTCTACAATTAAAAATGTCCCTATTAAGCAACGTACACTATCGGATAAAAAAAAAATCATGAATTACTTTCCTTTTTGGAATTAAGGTAATTGGAGGTAGGATTCTGGTTGAATTCTAGAAAAGCTATTCGTTCGGGTTATCAATAAAATGAATATCGTTATTATTTATAAAACTAGAAAAATTGTTCGCAGGGAAATCGCTCAAAACAGCGGTAGACACGTGTTTCGCTCTTATTAGAGCTCATTAGTACAGCATTCGCTACGACGTCGTATTTATTCACAAATTCGTAGTAATGCTGATCGAAGCAACAAATGTGTATTTGGCTACTTACTAGTTCTGTTACAAGTCGGTTTTTTTATTACTTCCAATTAATGTCAACCTATTAACTAATTATGCTGTAATGATGAGCTCTAATAAGAGCGAAACAAGTGTCTGCAGCTGTTTTGAGCGATTTCCCCGCGAACATTTTTTATAGTTTTATAACTTTACGCTCACGATATAATACTTTCGTTATTATTTATTGTATTGTAAAAATATTCTTATTCATAAAACAATTGTGAACATTAATAATTTAACAAATTAAATTTCTGGGAGCAATTGGGATAGAAGTGTACTTAGAAAAGTTGAGCAATTGCTATCCAAAACGTTCTGGGGACGAGTAAACATAGCAAGTAGGCACCTAGACATATTTGAATGTGGTCAGGCACCTAGTTTATCATCATGCAAAATACTGATTGTGACATCCATAGAATTATATAATTTTTTCTTTTAAGAAAATGCATAAAATAAAGATAATATAAATATTCATTTGGGCGTGGGCTTTTGAGAAGTAGTAAATGTTCATTGAACTTTGTAATTGTTTGAATATAATAACCTTTTACTTAAAGTGCATAGTAAAAGGCTTTGTGAGGAAATGCAAACAGTTGTGCTTTTATAGAACAGTTGAAGCATACAATTTCAAGCTGATGTATTGAGAAATACAAAAGGCATGGTAGTTATTACCCACTGCGACCAGTACCAGATGACAATACACGTTTGCATAAAGTAAACTCGTAAACAAGTTCCTAGCGCAAACACGACATGACCTACGTTAATAATTCAAGGCTGGCTGACAGGCAAAATTAGTCACAGTGTTGCGAGAAACGCGACGTGAAAAACCAGATGTAACCTATGTATATGTTATGCAATGTTACCATACGCTCTACAAAATATTTCATAAAACTTTCAAAATAAATAAGTTCTCACGTTTTACATAGTTCTTGAAATAGACATTTCTTTGCTGTTGCAACTTTATTCTGACATGCAATAAGTATAAATTAAATATTCAAATTATCCTGTCTTGTAGGAAATAAGAGTGTGGCACCAAAGCTTGATATTCACAGCTCCGTTGGTAATACATAGACTCTCCCGGTCTCCTTTACAGATAATAATATGAGCAGAGTCCTTTTTGGATATGTGAAATTCCAGAGATGACTGACTTGTTTATTTTAAAATTGTTAAAAAAAATGTAAGTTAGTAAATCGTATTTTATTATGATAAATAATATTGTTAGGTAGAAAATTGGACTTCGCCTTCTCAAGCTATATATATAAAAAATTTGTTCTTTATACATTACATTTGGACGTTTCGAGAGTATTCAAAAACTCTCATCATCATCAAATAAAAAATCTGATGTGGCCAACACACCTCCCGCTATTTAATTTTTATAAATTTAAATACATACCTACATATTTACTAATCCTGCAAACTATATTAAGTTCTTTGCGTATATATATATATATATATATATATATATATATATATATACAGGATGTACCAAATTGATTAGGCTACCATTGTGTAGTTTTGAGGGTTGATTCAGATTCCATTAAGAAACATTTAAAATTTTTATCAGTCTAAAAGTTATTAAAACAAAAACTGAAAATCGCGATTTTAAAAAATGTCAAATAACTTCGTAATTATAAGAGATATAAAAACATGTTTCATATAAAAGTTACACTATTTAATAAGGCAAACTTAAAAATGTTTTCTGTATAATATTCAAAATGGCGGTTTTAAACATATTAATAGCAACTTTCTTATTTTAAATGAGTGCCATATTGGATTTTTACATGATTAAATAGAGATTTTTTTCTCTGTTCAACGATGTATAACAAAGTATGTTTACATTAAAATTTAATAAAGATATTAATTATTTCAATTTGATAACTAATCAAATAAGCTTAAAAACAAATGCAAGTGAATAAGAAACAAAACAAAATTAATTATAACAGTAAACTGTCTTAATTGAATTTGTAAGTATTCGTTTATTCAATTTAATTAGTGAATTTATTTATTACATATTTAAAATGCCTACTTTTTCAACATTAGAGCAGTACGATATGTTTTGTACATACATCAAATGTAATCAAAACTCCCGTCTTGCGGCACAAACTTATTTCGGTAACTTTCCGGAGAGAAGACAATCCAATGATGTGTTTAGAAGATTGGATATAAATAGGCAGCAATATGGATGTTTAAAAAAACCTACTCGTGACTCACAAGTGATAGTCGAAGATAAAATTCAGGATGAAAAGTTAGCACTGGCATGTGTAGCGGCTAATCCGACCATTTCATCTCGGGAAATAGAAGCCCAGGTACATGTATCCAAGACGAAAGCGTCAAGAATTCTTAAAAAACATAAGTTTCGTCCCTTTAAATTACACGTTGCCCAGATTTTACGACCATATAATCATGTCCGCAGATCAGTATTTTGCAGATGGTTTACTAACCAAGTAAGACAAAATAATGATTTTATTAATCACATTTTATGGACTGATGAATCTCGCTTTTCTAACTGTGGCTTATTTAATCGTTATAACGAGCATTATTGGGCACAAGAAAATCCACGCATAGTGATTCCACGGCGAAATCAAGATAGGTTCGGGTTTAATGTTTTTTGTGGCATATTGGGAAATAATTTAGTTGGCCCTATAAGTTTTGATGGAAACCTACCTGCACAACGATATTTGGAAATTCTTCAGACATCCCTAGATGATTTACTGGATGATTTACCTATGGCACAAAATTACCGAATTTGGTATCAGCAAGATGGTGCTCCTGCTCATAATGCTAGAAATATTATTAATTATTTAACAATCGCTTTAATAATAGAATCATAGCGACTAACACACCCATTTCATGGCCAGCTAGATCACCAGACTTAACGCCTCTCGATTTTTATTTATGGGACACTTTAAAAATAAAGTGTATGGCAGTAACATTATTTACAATAATGTGGAGGAATTACATAAAGCAGTAGTGAACTCTTTTAATAGTATTAATCGCAATGCATTGCGGACAGTAACTGCCAGTGTTGCAAAACGTGTTCATTTATGTTTACTTAACAATGGCCAGAATTTTGAGCATTTGTTATAAATTATTGTTACATTAGTAATAAGTTGGTTTGTTTTTGATTTGTTTAAAAAAATATATAAATGCATTTGTTTTTAAGCTTATTTGATTAGTTATAAAATTGAAATAATTAATATCTTGATTAAATTTTAATGTAAACATACTTTGTTATACATCGTTGAAAAGAGATAAAAAAAGCTCTATTTAATCATGTAAAAATCTAATATAGTGCCCATTTAAAATAAGAAAGTTGCTATTAATATCTTGAAAACCGCCATCTTGAATTTTATACTGAAAACATTTTTAAGTTTGCCTTATTAAATAGTGTAACTTTTATATGAAACATTTTTTTATATCTCTTATAATTACGGAGTTATTTGACATTTTTAAAAATCGCGATTTTCATTTTTTTTTTAATAATTTTCAGACTGTTTGGAATTTCGAATGTTTCTTAACGGAATCTGAATCAACTACACAACATTGCCCATTTAACCGACCTCGTAGCTCTTATAGTTTCCGAGATCCCAATGGTAGCCTAATCAATCTTGTATATATATGGCTTTGCATGATCCATTTCGCTCATGTGTAGTTGTAAATTAATATTTAACACTTTGATACCACGTGTTTATTGACAACTGTTTCATTTATAGTGCTGCAAACATAACAAACTTAAATCGGCTCATCCTATACACCTAATATTTATGTATAATGGAAAATATATTATTTTTACAAACCTTAATTTCATTACAATCCATACAATCTCTTTAACTCGGTTTCATTATTAATTTCAATGTAATTGTTTCCCGATATTTAGTGACATTTTTTAAATATGTCAAAATTGTTATTAAAGTATTGTGGTTTTGTCTCACGCGTAGGCAAGATGATGTACAAAAATAAATTATTTTATAATTTTATTTTTAAAGTTACTTAAAGTTATTTGCTAAATGCTATTATCGTAGAATTGAAGATTGTACCATTATATTCAATTTTTACTAGTAAAAGTTGCTGAAAAATTATATTCAATGAATTTTTTACAAGAAAAACTCTTAAAGACTTGTATAAGTGGTACTCCTGGTTGTCCGATGTACACGTAAAACTAATTAGCTCTTACCACACACACACACACACACATCATTGTAAAACTGTTATTTACTAAAAAAAAAGGTTGACATATTTTACATTTTACAAAATAGGCAACAATTTGGAGTATTAAAGAGCATGTTTGATCAAAAAGTTTCGAAGTTTTGTAAAAAAAAAATGGTAGGTTTGTGGGAGGTAAAACGTGTGTAGTGTATAAACCGTTATAATACATAAAAGACAAAATTCTATTGTCGCAGTCTAATGTAAATGCTTCCTATCAATGACAATTTTGTTTAAATTCCATGGCTTTTATTACAATGAGGTCCTATACCATAGTCATATTTTAACTATCTTAAATAAGAAGACGAAAATATACATAAATTAATGAGTATTAGTGAAAAAAAATTCTTTAAATATTGACTAGGTCACAAACTATAAGCGATTGAAGATGATTACTAATTGGGTATGACGCGTTAGGTACTAAGAATTTGATTGGTCGCCTGATTTTAAAAAGGAAATTCGCGCGTCTGTAGCGGTCACCTTTAAAAGAATACGAAATGTCATGTTGTTCCATAACCTAACAAAACATTTAACAAGTTTGTGTTTGATGTATTTGTTTAATTATAACATCTAGTAATATTAACAATAATAATATATTTATAATTAAATCAATTTGTAATATTAATTAGATTAATAATAATATTAGTTAAATTAATATTGAAACTTCAAAACAGGCCAACACTGGCGCCATCCGTCGTCATACTTTGTGTAATAATATTGTCAAACTGTTTCAATGTTCTATAATTTATTAGGAAAAAAAAATGCTTATTATTTACGTTATTTATACTTAATAATAATGTCTTCATGAATATAACGTATAAGTTTTTATTTACAAACATTTCAGCTATGCAAACAGGAAAAAATTGTTCCCTCTATAACTAACAGTTTGTCCCATTGTTTGTCGATCACTTGTTAGTACCTGCTACGTCACGACCAAATTCTTAAACTTTAAAAATTCATATCTCGCTTATAACGTAAAATTTTTAAGTCGCGTTTGCACTAAAATTCTTATTTTATCCTGTTCTTACAGAAAAAAAAATAAAAGAAAAATGGTATAGGACCCCATTGAGCAAAATTCTAAATAAAATCTGCAGAATTTAATTCTCTACACCATTTATTTGAAACATTTTTTGTCTTAAATTAAATTGGAAGTTTTGCGCAAGTAAAAACTGATTTCCCATGTAAAATGCCTATAGCTTGTTTTTTAATTAACACCCTGTATGTACAAAAATACTTTCTAAAATAAGGTTTAGCTTATTTGTTAAATATATGACGATTAATAATTAAGTTATCTAGAATTTGAGTATTAGGTACATTTTCTGCCTGTTTGAAGAAAACTCGTACTTAACATATACAGAAGCGTAGAAGGGCCATACGCAAAAATTTATAAAACTACAAATTTCACTTTTCATACTTGAAATTTCACCTTTTTAAAACTTGAAATTTAACCTTTTAAACTTGAAATTTCAACTTTTTAAAACTTGAAATTTCACCTTTTCAAAACTTGAAATATTACCTTTTTAAACTTGAAATTTCAATCTTTAAACATGAAATTTCAAATTTAAACTTAAAATTTAACTTTTTCAAATTATGAGCTGCCAATTAGGTTACGTTGCAGTTTGTATTTTTTATTTTTCCGTAAACTTGTGTTTAAGATTTAACTATTATTTCAAAAACATTTTTTTTCTATTTTTGAATTAGTTCACAATTGTCTGAGAGATAACAACCGTTGATCTCTTTAGACTTTAGAGGATCGTTTAAGACGTCAATATCAAACAACTATCCTTTAAAAAATCCAGCCCAAATATTAACATGAATTATTGCTGACCTCTATGTAAATTTGAATAACAAATTTTAACTTTTCGAGGAGCTACATGTAACGGTAGGTGCGTAGTATTTATTCCATTTCTGATAAATTTGATTTCATCACTCCACAACTCAACAAAATTATTTTGTCGTTGCCAATAATCACTTTGCTGGAGTGTGTACGCGCTGAAGTGATGTACAGGATTTTGGGATAACTTGTCCAACATAGGGATCTCGAGAACTAAAAGAACTATCTTCGGTTAAATTAGAGAATAGTTGTCCCATTAGACGACCATTTTAATAGTTTTTTGTTATTTGAGAAAAATACTTAGGTACTTTACTAGAGTAGATATAGGGGAAAATATAAATTTTGGGGTTTTTCTTCTTTAGGGATATTGTCCAAGTGTGAAATAATGTTGGATTTTGGTTTGCACGCATTTAATATACTTTTTATGTTCTTTCAAATGGCGATGCTCAAATATTTTTTCATTATTATTTTAATTTTTGTATGGTCACCATTGAAAAGAGATTTTTACCTCTCGCTAAGAGAGGTATTGGATTCATGCTAAAATTCGCATATCCAGATTTTATTGAATAAGCACGATTTAAGGTCCCTACAATCCGATTATAACATTTTTAATATGATGTCTGTGTGTGTGTGTGTGTGTGGATGTATGTGTGTGTGTGTGTGTATGTATGTATGTATGTATGTCTGGATGTTGTAGTCACGATTCCTCAAAAACTATAAGACTTAAAAAATATTTAACTGCAGTTTCCTCAATCTGACATTCCTGGGAAGAGCTGAAAAGGTTTTGGTAACAATTGAAGAACCGGAAGTAGTAGTTTCTTAGAAAAATTCTTCTAAATATAATTTTTTGGGATTTTTTTTTATTAAATATTGAAGAACATAAAATTCTCCATCTAATACACTTAAAATTTTTATTATATCTTGTATAGATTTAGAGATAAAGACACTATAATTTATAGAGTAAACTTATCGCAGAGGCTACGACACTAAGGAAACCAGTTGACAAATTCCAATGTTTATAACATAATTTGTAAATGACACATGTCAGTGTCAAATATCAACAGTTTTAGTGACATTCTGATAGCTTTTACTGGGAAGTATATTTAATTTTTCTTATTGTTTTAGTAATTAAATATTTCAAATTATAGGTAAAATGCATATGCAGTTGATAAATTCAAATGTTTGTAAAAGAAAAAAAATAATGTCATTGTCAAAAATATAGAGTAGTTTATATCTGTTGGGCGGTAGTGCGAGCTCGAATCGAAAATTTTACTTAATTATGTTTCAACAAAAACCATAACGGCAACTTGTCATCCTGCAAACATCGTTTTATGAAGATTTAACCAAGTCTTAAATAATATATGATAAACTTGTAATAAAACGTCAAATTTCGCTTGGACAGATAGTGGCTTTGACGTTTAACGAAAAAGCTAAGATTTTCCACAAACCAAGTATAATAAACCTGCTGAAAATAAAAGATACTCCAGAGAATTAAATATGTAAGTAAAATAATAAAAAGATTAAAGAATGTGACGAAAACATAGAAAAACATAAAAGAACACCTTGGTAAACCACGAAAAAAATCGAAGGTGAAGAAAGAGCACTTAAAGAAACGAAAGACAAAAAGAAATTGAAGATGAAGAAAGAGCATTTAAAGAACCGAAAGACAAAAATAGATGTGACGTGAAAATAATGTTCATTCAGGAAATAAACAGAAATTTCAGAATTGCAAGAAACGAAAAGCGAATGTATTTTACATAAATAAAGTTTTTAATTTGTGTCAAACTATTATTTAATTAGCTTAAAATATGGGCTATCCAGCGAAACAAGCGGTTTACGTCATCATTTAGGGATTTTTGAAATTTTCTTTATTTTTACCTCTCGCTAAGAGAGGTATTGGAATCATGCTAAAAATCACATATCCAGATTTTAATGAATAAGCACGTTTCAAGGTCACTAGAATCCGATTTTAACATTTTTACAATGATGTCTGTGTGTGTGTGTGTGGATGTGTGTATGTGTGTGTGTGTGTGTATGGCTGGATGTTGGACGGACGATTCCTCAAAAACTATAAGACATAAGACCTGTTTAACTATGAATTCCTCAATCTGACATTCCTGGGAAGAGCTGAAAAGGTTTTAGTAACAATTGAACAACCGGAAGTAGTAGTTTTTAAAAGAAATTCTTCCAAATATTAATTTTTGAAAATTTTTGATATTACTAATTTTGAAGAACAAAATTCAACACCTGATACATTTAAATTTTTTATTATATCTTCTATAAATTTAGAGATAAAGACGCTATAATATATAGAATATCGGGATATAACAAGTCGAGTAGGCGAAACTACACTAAGGAAACCAGTTGACAAATTCAAATGTTTATAACATAATTTGTAAATGACAGATTTCAGTGTCAAAAATAAACAGTTTTAGTGACATTTTGATAACTTTTTCTGGGAAGTACATTTAATCTTTCTTATTGTTTTATTAATTAAATATTTGAAATTATAGGTAATATGCATGTACCATCAGAAATACCGCCAATCTGGTTAATGAATTGGAAGAATCTGTGACATTTAGAAATTTCCTCATACAATGAAAAATAGATATAATTAGAATTATATGTGTGCAGAAGACATGTTAAATAAAAGACAATATTTGGGTAAAGTTCTGTAATATTTTGTTATAAAACGACGGTTCGATAGCAAAGTGCAATACAATACTTACTTACTTTACTTAATCCTGCACCTTTCTACCCTCACGGGTGTAAGGCGTTCCCCCGGCCTGCGGGGGAGGGGGTTGAGTTCTGATTTGTTGGTCTTCTCCATATTTCTTTCCACTCTGCTCTATCTTGTGTTGCTGTCTTCGTTTCTTCCCAAGTTAGACCTCTTCTTTGCGCTGCCTCCTTTACTTCTTCCAGCCACGTTCTTCTTGGTCGTCCTCGTGGTTTCTTTCTTCCAATTTTTGCTTCAAACACTTTTTTAACTATTCTCTCCTCTCCCATCCTTTCTACATGCCCATACCATCTCATCTGTCCTTCTGCTATCTTATCTTCTATTGCTTTTACTTTTAAGTTTTGTCTGTAGGTTGTGTTTTCAATTCTGTCCAGTCTTGTTTTCCCCTCTATTTTTCTCAAGAATCTCATTTCGGTGGCCGTAATTTTTTCTTTTTGTCTTTGCGTTAATGTCCATGTTTCAGCTCCGTGTATGAGTATAGGTGTCACTACTTTCTTAAATATATGTACCCTGGTCTCTTCCGGTATTTCTTTCTTTCCTAAGAAGCTGTGTTTGATGCTATTGAATATTTTGCCTCCTGTTGTTCTTCTTTCTTTTATTTCTTCATCAAATCTTCCATCTTCTGAGATCATTGCCCCCAGGTATTTAAATTTTTGGACTTGCTGTAGATTTTCATTTTTTAGTTGTATCGTGTGGTGTTGTTCATTTCTTCCTAGTATCATGGTTTTCGTTTTTTCTTTATTGATCTTCATGTTTAATTTTTGTAGCGCTTTATCATATATTTCTATATTCCTTATTAAGGTTTTTTCGTCTTCTGCTATGATGACCATGTCATCTGCATAGCATAATTCTGCTATTTCCACTCTTCTCAATTTCCAATTTCCTATGTAGTATTTCTTTACTTCTTTCTTTGTCTCTTTTATTCCTTCGTCAAGAATTAGCGTAAACAGAAGCGGGCTCAAAATGCATCCTTGCCTTACTCCGGCTGTAGTTTCAAATGTATTAGAGGTCTCTTGTTTCACTCTTACATAGCTCTTAGTGTTTGAATATAGGCTCTGAATTCCTGTTATTAACGTATTTGATATTCCCCTTTTTCTTAGCGTTTTCCATATGTCTTCTCTATTGATTCTATCAAACGCTTTCTCTAGATCAATGAAGCACACATGTACGTTTCTCCCTTCTTTTATTTCCTTTTCCCCTATTTGTCTTAGTATGAATATCGCATCATTTACTCCTCTATTTGGTCTAAAACCAAATTGAGTTTCCTCTAAAGATTCTTCCAGCTCTATTCTTAGTCTACTCTCCAGGATTCTTGCATATATTTTGGCCACTGTGCTTATTAGGGTAATTCCTCTATAGTTCCGGCACTCTCTGCTATCTCCTTTTTTAAATGTTGGTGTTATGATACCTATTTGCCATTCTGCTGGTGTTATTCCTTTTAGCGCTTCATTCATTATGTCTTTAAGTTCCTGTAGTGCTGATTCGGGTAGTGCTTTCAGCATGTCTGCTGTTATTTTGTCATGTCCGGGAGCTTTTCCTCTTTTGGTTTTTCTTATTGCTTCTATTATTTCTTTCAAGCTTATTTCTTCTTCTTGTGTTATTTCTGTTTCCTTTGTTCGTGTGCGATGGCTTTCTTGTTGTTCTTCATCTTTAGTATCATTTCCCTCTAGTAATTCTATGAAATACTGTCTCCATCTATCCATTATTCTGTCTTCTTCTGCTATCGTCTTTCCTTCCTTATCTTTAATATTCGTAATTGTTGCTGTCTTCTTTTGTCTTATATTTTTAAGTGTTCCAAAAAATAATTTCTGGTTTTCATTGTATGCGTTTTTCATTTTTTCACCAAATTCTCTCCATGCTTTTTCTTTTTCTTCCTTTATTACTCTTTTTACTTTTTTCCTTTGTTCTTTATATTTTTCATAGTCAGTAGGTTCTTTCGTTTGTAGATATTTATTCCACTTGTTCTTTTTTTCTTTCACTGTAACTTTTACCCTTTCCGACCACCATCTAGTTTTGTTTGTGTTTCTGTTCACTATTCTAGTCGTGCCGCAGCTTTTTTCTGCTGCCTCTAGTACTGTCTTTTTGAAGTTCTTCCATTTCTTTTCTATGTTTCCTTCTTTTTCTTTTGCTTTTTTCTTAAACTCTTCGTTGACGTTCTTTTGAAATTTTTCTTCTATCTCTTGTCTTCTAAGTTCATGGCATTTTATTTTCTTATTTACTATCTTTCTTTTGGTTTCGTTTTTTGTGATTACTTCTTGCTTTAGTATCATTGTTACAAGGAAATGGTCGCTTCCAATCTCTGGTCCTCTTTTTACTTTTATGTCTTTTACTCTATTCCAGCTGTCTATGTTAATTAGGAAATAATCTATAATCGATTTTTCATTTCTGCTTATAACTTGTTATTTTATGTATTTCTTTGTGCTTGAAGTGTGTATTTCCGATTTTGAACTCATTCTCTAGGCAAAACTCTATTATTCTTTTCCCGTTTGTATTCGTCACATTCTCTCCATTCCTTCCTAAGCACCACTCTATTCCATCATTCTTATTTCCTACCCTCCCGTTAAGGTCTCCCATTATTATTACTCTCTTTTCACTTCTGTCTACTATTTCTTGTAGTTCTTTAAAGAAGTTATCTTTTTCTTCTTTTCTTGCGTCCTCGTTCGGTCCATAGCCCACAATTAGCGTGTATTCTTCGTTTTCGTCTCCTTCCTTAACATTTATTGATAGTAATCTTTCATTCAATAGGTTTTCTTTCGAAACATATTTCATTTTATCCTCTTTAATTAAAATTGCCACCCCTGCCTTGGCGTTTTCTTTTTCCGATACTCCTACCCAGTACATCCAATATCCATTTTGTGTCTTTGTGATTCCTTTGCCTTTCCTCTTTGTTTCTGTTATACCCACGTAATCCATATTCATTTTTGCCAGTTCTTCTGTTAATTCATATTCTTTTCCTGTTAAACTTTTTACATTCCATGTTCCAAATTTTATTATTTTCCCTGGTTTATTTACTCTATTTTTTATTTTGCCCATCCCGTACTTAATTATATGTGTTTTGTTGTTCCTTATCGTATCCTTTTCCTTTGCTTGCGACGTCTTTCCTTTTTGTTGCAATTTTCCTCGTTTTTCCCTTAGTTTTTTGACGCAGTACCTCCTTCTTCTTTGACCTCTATCATCTTCTTTTGTGTTTTGTCCCATTTCCATTCCTTTCCATTTATTGTTATTTTCTGATAGCCTATCTTCAATATATCTCCTGCCTTTTTATTTTTCTCTGCTAACATTTTTATTTCCTTTTGTATTTCGCGCTCATTTCTTGTTAGTTCGTTGTTTATGAAGATTTTGTCCTTTAAGGTTCTTAGGTTCTTTTTATTCGCCATTACTTTTTGTTTATCTTGAAAATTTTCCATTTGTACCTTACATGTCTTCTCTCCTATCTTTATTGCTTCCTTCACTTGTACATTAACTCCAATTTTCTTGTGTATGAAGTCTTCCACGGTGTTTTTTAGGTCTTTTCTGCTGATTGAGTCTGTTCTTAGCCCTACAATCACGAAATTATTTTTGATTTTTTCTTTATCTAATCTCTCGATTCTCTCTTTCATGTCGTTCAATTCTTTTTTTATCTCTATGTTTTCTTCCTTCAGCTGTTCATTTATCTGTTTCATTCGTAGTAGTTCCTCTTTATATTCTTTCTGATCCTGTTTTATCTCTTTTGTATCGTTCTTTATTTGTAATATAATTTTCATTAAATCTCTTAATTCTATTTTATCACTTCCTTCTTTGTTACTTTTATCATCTCTATCCGATGACATATTTGCACAACTTTCCTGAGTACGGGCCTGACTAAAATTTTTATCTTGGTATGCAGGTTCTAGCTTACCGCCGCTAAACTACGCTTGCTTGCCGTTTATATGTACGTCCTTGGCTACTGTCTCACCGCTGTATACACTTTTTTACTCTAATTTAGAGCTTCTAGGTACTTCTCACTTCACTTTCTTTATTCACAACACTACCTTGTTTCACTAGAGTTTAATTATTTCATATGGTCCGCGAATTAAAGCGTGATATCTATCGTTTAACGAATTTGACTATCGCCGCACGTTCGCTACAACCGTATTCTCTGCCTTTCACAACTCAACTTTTATATAATAATACAATACTTATATAGCCTAATATGGAAATGGCGAGAGGTCTTGTGCTGGCCACAACAGATTTTTTTGCTTTCCAATGATGTATAATTTGTTCATATTAATTTGATTTAAAAAGCAAAAATGCAACAATATTTAAAGACGTGCAAACCAAAATCCAGAATTATTTTTACCTCCCGGTACTAGGGCTGTCAATATCCGTAAAAATACCAATCCGAATATCCGGATAAGTGGGTATCCGGTATCCAAAAAAATAGGTATCCGGTTTGGAATACGGATAAACCGGTAACCGGATAAACGGTATCCGGAAGTGCCTATTTAATTTACGTATTTATTTTACATTTCCTTGAATAGGTTGGCCAAAATATGTATATACGGTGCCCGTTTTTCGAGTCTAATTATTGGGATCTCTGATACCGTAAGAGATACGAAGTCTGTTAAATTGGGGCAAAGTTGTCGCATTGGTAGGCCACTTTAATGATGTAATTGTTTTTCCAAAAAAATACATAGGTGACTAGATAAAGCAAAATTAAAATTTTTGCCGATTTAGTTTTTCACTTATAACTTTATTGTTTGAATTACAACTTTATAAGCTTATAAGATAAGCGCGAATACGGCTAGAACATAAACCTATATGAACGACTGGAATGCATCGGCGTAAACATGTATCCTAACTAAAGATAAAGGGTACACTACGCAACGCACGCAATACGCAAGTCAAGTAGCAAAGTATCTACTCAACTAACAAGTACGCAGACGCACAGACGCACACGAACCTGAAGTCCGTATGACACGACTAACCCCACAATGATATTTAAAAATTAGTAATCATTAGTATAAATTATAACCAGATAGAATAATTCGGTTATCCTGTTTTCCGGATTGAAAAATCAGGATATTCGGTTATCCGGTTTTCAGGATTGAAAAATCCGGATTTTCGGTTATCTGGATTGAAAAATCCGAATATCCGGTTTACCCGGATAGAAAAAAAAACGGATATTTTAAAAATAAAAATCCGGATATCCGGATTTCATTGACAGCCCTACCCGCTACCCTAGGTAAAGGAATTATATGGATCGTGCTAAAAATCGCATATAGAGAATTTAGTGAATAAGCACGTTTTGATGACCCTAGAATCCGATTTTTACATTTTTACAATGATGTCTGTAGGTAGGGTTGCCAACTTTACAAAATTACAGAAAAGGACATTTTTTTTCGGCAATCTTTTTCTGAGTTATACGTAAGATTTAAAATTTATGAAAATGTTCAAGGTCAAACGTGTTTTAATGCCAAGTTAGATAATAAGAAAGTTTTTTACAATGAAGCAAATTTAACAAATTCTTAAAAAATTGAAATCAATATTTTATGACGCAAACAAGTAAAACATAATAAGATATCTACTCTTAAATTGTTAGCTGCTAATATCTAATTTTACATTTTAATTTTTCAAACTGTGAAAGAAGTTATTTAGCGTTAATAAACTATAATAAAATATTAACGAGTAATACTTGATCCAGATAATCTTTCGATGAGGATGAGAGCATAAGAGTAACAATTAACAAATTTGACAAATCAACACTAATATTTTTAACTCTGAAGTAATCACCAAAGCATACTTCTCTCATTTCTGCGTCTGCTACCGCCACCTTTTAGAGAAGACTGTAAACTAAAGTTTCTGTCGTTATTTCTTTACATTACATAAAATGTGAAATAATTATTTCATTTTCATATTTATAATAATAAGAAAAATATTAATAACAAAAATTACTATAAAAGGACAAATTGCGTACTTTCCTGGTTTAAAAAAGGACAAGGACAAAATATGCTCAAAGAAAGGACAGTCCTTTCCGAAAAAGGTCAGTTGTCAACCCTATCTGTAGGTATGTATGTGTGTGTGTGTGTGTGTGTGTGTGTGTGTGTGTGTGTGTGTGTCCGTGTGGAACGTGTGTACACGATTACTCAAATACTATCAATCAGAAAATTTTGAAATTTTGTATACCCATTCTATAGTAATGTGGGAGGCGCTCATTAGTTTTTAGTGTATATCGGATAACCGAAAGTATCATTTATACAAGCTTTTAACAGTTTTTCTTGTAAAAAATTCATTGAATATAATGTTTTAGCAACTTTTACTAATAAAAATTGAATAAAATGGTGCAATCTTCAAATCTTCGATAATAGCATTTAGTAAATAACTTGAAATAACTTTAAATATTAAATTATGAAATAATTTATATTTGTATATCATCTTGCCTATGCGTCAAACAAAAACAAAATATTTTAATAACAATTTTGACATACTTAAACAAATGTCACTGTCAGGAAGAAATTACTTTAAAATTATTAATGAAACTATGTTATGAAGATTGTATTGAGTCTAATGAAGTTAAGGTTAGTAAAAATAATATATTTTCCATCATACATAAATATTACATTTACAGAATGGTCCGATATAAATTTGATATGTTTGCAGTACTAAAAATCAAACTGTGAATGAGTACGTGTTATCAAAGTGTCATATATTAGTTTACAACTACACATTACTTTTAAATTAATAAAAATTAAAAAGCGGGAGGTATTGTGTTGACCACATCAGATTTTTTATTTTTGTTATTCCAGTTGATATATTTTATCTGTCATTATTATAGACTACGTGGACGTCGTATTGACATTCATGCCAAAACCAGCTAAGGGGAAGTAAACGTCTGCTAATTTGTAATTAACATGTGACACGTTTTTGACTTTTTGATATTTGAAGTAATTTATTATATTATATTGAGGTCATTTTAAAATATATAAGGTACTATATAACTTTAATTTAGTAGATTTGATATTTAATGTATTAGGCACACAAAAATTTTATAACAAAACATTAGAATCATATGCGTCAAATACAGATGTCAAAAATTTAAATTATTACTTCCATTCAGCTGATTTTGACACGGATGTCAACGTGACGTGCATGTATTTTATTGAAAATGAATAAATATTCTCTCAAAAAAAAAGTACAAAATTATTAGGTATAGCTATTTAACGAAGATTTACATACAAATCTTTATGATCAGTTACATATCACAAAATTTACTTTTAAATTAATTTGAGCCTTTTGCAGGATACTGCGTTAAATAATCATTTAGTTACCAGATTGTTTAACAGAAACAATTTTTTTTGTCAAGATCGTGAAATTATTTCCAAAATCATCATAAATTTGTAAATCAAATGGAAGAAATCAGTGCTGTTACGACAGGCGGCCGTTTTACTGTATTATTATTTATTTATTTATTTATTTATTTATTGTAATTATTCAACAGGAACTGGTTCCCAATTACAGAATAATATAAACATGTAATAATATACAGAGAGTAAATGTAAGAAATTTTCCCAAAGTATTAATTCAAACCATTAAACAATAATAAATAAGAATAATATATAGTAGAAAAATACAAATGTGAATATAAATTTTAAATATGATACAGAATTATTCAAATACAAAGGCAAAAGTAAGAAAAATGAATAAAGCAAACGTAAATTATAAATTGCTAGGCAATAATTCAGCGAGTTTTCTTTTAAACATTGAAAAACTGTCTGAAAAATCTAAACTGTCACCATAAGTATTAAAACTGTTGCAAGTACTGTGTATTGGCGAATTGAAGTGATAATTTGTTCGTGAAAAGTTTAAAAGAAAGATAGCTGAAGTTCTAGTATTACAAGGTCGCACAAAGAAATTTATTTGAGACAACAAATTCGGATCATTGATGTTATTGTTGATTAATTTGTATAAAAAATATAATTGCTGTTTGATGCGACGTGTCTCAAGCGATTCCAAGCTAAACAGAGACAACAAACATTTATATTCGAGGTCGGGCCAGGCACCAGTGCTTGCAAAACTTTTTTTGTACGTTTTCTAAATTGAAAATGATATACTTAAGAAATTGATTCCAGACAACACAACAATACTCAAGTTTGCTTCGAACCAATGAGATACATAAGTTATATAAGCATTGCTCGTTATTGAAATCATAAGTTGTGCGCAAAATGAAACCAATGATTTTATATGCAGAAGATACAATTTGAGTAACATGTGGAGAAAAAGTCATTTTCATATCAAATGTTACACCTAGGTCTTTTTTGGTTTTTACCCTTGACAGAGAAATGCCCCCAAGAGAATAGTTAAAATCAATTGAACATAACTTTCTGGAGAACGTCATTGTTTCACACTTATTTAAATTGAAATATAATTTGTTAACTAAACTCCATTCAAAAATTTTATCATTTTATTATAAACTATACTTGCCGTCAAATTATTATGGACTGGAGATATCTACACTGTTGCTACTTCAGGGGCAATGTTGAAAATGCTAAGCTATGAAGAAGCGGCAACACCGCTGAGCAAGGGACAGGGTGCGGAAAAGGGAAAAAGTTGAACATCAGTCCATAATCATTTGACGGCGAGTATAGTCCATAATATGATACTTCATGACTTCTAAACAGTAAAATAATCTAGTTGTTATGAGGCAGCTGAACATAAAAAAGTATTATTTAGATGCAAGCTATATTTTTATGTAATTTCTGAATGTCATAATATTTGCTTGAGATAATATTCATTCCCATGCTAAGTATAAAGACGTGACTTATAAATTTCTAAATTAAATATTCTCGAATACGAAACATTTACTTGGATGGAAAATTTAATTCCCTACAACATTTATTTGAAGCATTTTTGTTTAAATTAAAAGGCCACTTTTGCGCAAGGAAAAACTGTTAAACGCCAATGGCCCGGTTTTCGTATTACACCCGGTATATAATTTAGCTCTACCCTTTCAGAACTAATGGCTGAATTTTCGGATTGTACTTACCTTGTAATTTAGCCCCTTCTTCGTGATCATTTTTTGAACTTAATACTTATTAATTACTCCAAAAAAGCACCGGTTGTCTTAAAGGAGACCTTGTATATTTTTATTATATCTCTTATCTTTTTCTTTATACTATGACATTGTTTTGTAACATACAGATTTTTTAAAAATAAAGAATATTAGATTATTTTAAAATATAATTTAGCTTCAACGAATATTTGTTACATTTTTGATTATAATTTATATTTACAAAAGCATCCTTTATAAAAGATTTAAGGTTTAAAAAATTTAATTGTCATGTATATAATATTTGTTTATGTCACATATTTCTATAAAATAAGAAATTTAATTTGGCCAGCACATGACCTCCCTCCAATTCCATGTTTAAAATAGCAATGAGCTTTAAGTATACGAAATTTTGGATTATATTTTATTATGTTTTTCCTCGAAAATCTATTACGAGCTCCAAATTAAGTACGACTTCTGGTCTTTCATATACAGTGAAAATCTAATATGCTTTGCAAATTATATCGAGTTTTAAATACTAAATTTGAGAAGGTTTGGATTATTTTTAAATATTTTTTTTCAAGAAAATCTGTTTTGAGCTTTCAGTTCACTTCTGGTTATTCAATTTTAGAAAAAAAATAACATGTTCTCATTAATTCAAAGATCTTAAATAATAAAATTGTAAAGTTTTGGATTACGTAATAATATACTTTTCACGAAGTACCTCTTCCGGTTTTCTAATTTTACTCTAAATCTAATCAAGTTTTTAAATTAATTCAGAAAGCTTAAAAATCGATACACATACATACAGAGAGAGAGAGAGAGATCATTGTAAAAACATTAAAACGTATTGTGGGTTGTGGGGTTAAGGCGGAAGGTATATTCAAAGAAAATGTAACTGCTGTTCTATTGAATATCTATTAGTTTCAGTGTGAATATCGGAAAATTTAAAACTCAGTAATTTTATAAAACACTATACATTATGTATGTACAGTAAATTTTTTAAAAGAAGTCCGATCAAGGCCATCTACGAATTGTATCTATGAATTAAGATTTTATGCTGTCAAATTTAGTAGTGTCTTTTACTTAGTTTTTATGAGGGTACATAATATCTTGTGTACCTCATAAAAACTATGTAAATGACACTACTAAATTTGACAGCATAAAATCTTAATTCATAGATGCAATTCGTAGATGGCCTTGATCGGACTTCTTTCAAAAATTTTACTGTACCTATACCATAATATAGGTATTGAATAGTTTTAAAATACCTAGATAAAGGTTCAGGTGGTAGTGAGACACTTACTCAACTATAATGAATATATCTATCTCGGAATATTCATAAAAAAGCTCAAGCAACAATTAAGTATATGATATTTGATTTCAACAATCTTAACCGCAAGGTATTAATTAATAGACGAAGGGTATTACAAGCTATTTGAAGGTAGTTATAGCTGTTTACACATACCTACTATGGTCATTTTATCATATTAGTGGCTGAGTGATATTTATTGTTTTGATATAACGTATCTATTTATGCAGCATGTATATTTGAAATAACTATTTCGAATGTATTAAAATTCCTAGAATTAATTTTCAGATAATAGTTATCATTATTTAATTGCATTTTCTACTGAAAATTAAACAAAATTAAATTCAATGAGAAATAAGTAATATTTACAAACTTTCTTTAAATTAATTTCGAATTCTGTTTTATGTTTTTGTAAATGAATTGAATTTTTTGTCAGAGCAAAATAACAATAACAAATATAATATGGGGTCTCGTAGCCCCGTGCCTGGTGTCTGGTCGCAAATTTGGGGAGCCGGGTTCGATCCCGATCGACGCCAAATATTTCGAATTTAAATAGCATAAAAGTGACCCCTGCGGTGCACTCTTCACGTCACCAATGAGTACCCGTGAAGTGACGCCTAGTAAACACCGTACGGTACATATGTGTTATCATCATTACTGAAATCTGTGTACGAAGCAGATTGACAAACCCAGCAATGGGTAAAATGCCGTCATGATGTATTTACTAATTTATATGATTAATTAATAATATTAATTTTCACCGTTTTGTTATCATTCGTTACAGCCGGCAATTGAAGAACTATTTTGTAATTTTTAGAATCTTATATATCAAACTATTGTTTTCAAATAAATAGTACATAATGTAATTAAGTTTAAACAAAAAATTTAATGTGGCCATTTACAATCTTATATGTTGTTTCAAATTATATACGAGTTCCAATTACTAAATTTGAAAGATTTTGGATCATATTTTAATATATTTTTCAAGGAAATCTGTTTGTAGTTCTCATTAAAATACCACTTCCGGTTCATCAATTTTAGAAAAAATGTAGTAGTCGTAAATACCAAATTTGAAAAGTTTTGGATTATATCATAATATATTTTTCACGAAAATGTATTCAGAGCTTCAAATAAAGTATGACTTCCGGTTTATCAGTGGAGGTTCTATACCATTTTTTTTGTGTGTTGTAAGAACAGGATGAAAAAAAATTTAAAGTTTAAGAATTTGGTGCATGACGTAGCAGGCACTGACCAGTGATCGACAAATAATGGACAAACTGTTAGTTATAGAGGGAACAATTTTTTTCATGTTTGGATAGCTGAAATATTTTTATACAACAATACGTTCTATTCACGAAGAAATTATTATTAAGTATAAATAAAATCAATAATAAGCAATTTTTTCCTAATAAATTATAGAACATTGAAACAGTTAAATTTTTTGTTAGGTTACACATTAACGTGACATTTCATAATGTTTTAAAGGTGACCGCAGCAGACGCACGAATCTCCTTTTTAAAATCACCCGACCAATCAAATTCTTACTACCTAACGCGTCATACCCAATTAGTAATCAGCTTCAATCGCTTGTAGTTTGTAACCTAATCAGTACTTAAACAATTTTTTTTCACTAATTTATTTTTATTAATTTATGTATATTTTCATCTTCTTATTTAAGATAGTTAAAATTTGACTATGGTATAGGATCCCATTTCAGCCAAAATAGTTGTTGTCTCAAGTACTAAAACAGAAAAGTTCTGGGTTGTATTTTAATATAGTTTTTCATTAAAAACTGTTATGTGCTTCAAATATAGTACCACTTGCGGTTATACAATTTTAATACGGAAAACAGAAATTTTTGGAACACAAACATACATACACACACACACACCACACACACACACACACACACAAACATACACACACGAACACACACGTACATACACATACACACACACATATATATATACACACACACACACAGAGAGAGAGAGAGAGAGAGAGAAAGAGAGAGAGAGAGAGAGAGAGAGAGACATCATTGTATAAATAGCAGAAACATGTTGACGGGACTCTAATTTGTGCTTATTCACTGAAAACGCACTATCTAACTTTTTGACCGAAAACTACCTCCCTTACCTAGGGTTCGGCGGAGGTACAAATTCCTGTCAACTAAAATTGCGTGTACACTAAGGTTTTAAAATTTGAATAATGTGTAATAAAAACCACAAGTAAACGTATTTTGAAAACATAAATAAATTAATATACATAATAAATTAAAATCTAGAAAGTGGAACTATAATCATATTATTGTATTCAGAATTCTAAATTTGCCATCTAGAGTACATTCATGCATTGACAACCACGTAATAATAACAACAATAAAATATCCGTCGCATCGACAATCCGTCTCAATGAAAACCACCAAATTGACAATACCCTCGTACCACATTGTCCATCATAGCGGCTTGAACACAACGCGGTCCACGGACTCCATACAAGTGACACTGGTCAACATGTGAAACAAAAAAAAATATTTAACAACTAGTGAGCTCCCCAATATTTGATCTGGGATATAAGTTCAGGTGTTTTACAACTTATGCATCAAATGTGATTTGATATACTGATGTTATTAAAAAAGAGTATTTTCGAAAGGCACAAACACACTAGTAGTTTACGGGTATTTGAGGTGAATATTTGTTATACCTACCACTGGATTCCTATACGTCTCTGACAGAAGCGTAAAAAAAAAACAATCAACCTACATTATTTGAAAAGAAATCAAAATATTGAAATAGCTCGCTTATTATAGAATATAAAGAAAAAAAAATTGGGTAATATTTATACGATTTTTGAGAATAAAGTGCTGTAATTCTATTTTTTATAACTTAATAATTCTCGCGGGGAACATATATGTTTAAAATAGTCTCATCTTTTTCTTATTTATAATCTTTTTTTTGTTGAAAACTTCTCAAGAGTATTAAATCCCAATTACTGAGTAGATTTACATATACAAACATCCATGCCTTAGTGGGATTCGAACCCAGAACCCCGAACACATTCATGAGTAGGAGGCGTTTCTCTAAATATCGAGCCACCGGAGCCGGCGATATACAGGGTGTTAAAAAATATGTGTCCCAAATTATGGGGGCATATAGTACTGACCAAAATTAGTAAAAAAAGTTTAATCAACATCGGTCCGATCTTCAACTATTTTTGAAAAAGAGACCATTTTGTATTGGAATCGAAGAAAAACTGACTAAGATAGTGGTCGAACAAATTTTGTCTATGCTAGTAAATAGACTATAAAAAAACAATAACATTTTATATGAAACATTTTTTCACTTTCTAAGAGTTACGAAGTTATTTGAAAACTAAATATTGGCCAAGGTCGCCACAACTTTTGTCTTAATTATTATTCGTTTCTTTTGAAAAACAAAAACACATCTAAGATGACCTCTGAAAGGTTAACAAAATGTCTCATTTAATCAAAGTCGTAACTCTTATAGTTTTCGAGATAGCTGAGATAAACACCGAAAAAACTCATTTTTCATTGCTTTATATCTCGGAAACTATTGAGGATCGGACCCATGTTGATTAAGCTTTTTTTACTCATTTTGGTCAGTAATATATGACCTCAAAATTTGTGACACTTATTTTTTAACACCCTGTATAACAAGTCTACATTTTTTTGTGCTAAACATTAATAAAACATGTATTATTTATTTTTTGCGGAAAGAGGGATCTCCAGTGGTCGGTAAAACAAAGTTCCGTATTATACTAATTACATGTTTCCTATGTACTTAATTTAAAATATTTTTATAGAAGATATAAGATAAACCTTCGCTTTATAAATTAAATAATGATGTCATAAATATGATATATTTCATTTAATGCAGTTATTTTGTATAAGCCTAATTTTAATTTTTAAAACAAGTGAAACTATATTTTGAATCATCCTTTCCCTAAAATACATTCTCATTGGCAAGTATACCAGAAACTGAACTTTACTGTACATCTTCCGTGCGCTCGCCTGGCTAATATTATTACTATTATTATTATTTATTATTATTATTAATTATTGTTATTATTATTATTATTATTATTATTATTATTATTATTACATATAACTTTATTTAAGAAAAAAATTAATACTCAGCTTTCTCAAAAATGTATGTAAAAGCATAACGAATTAAAAAAAAATTCTAAAAAAATGATCACACAAGAACAACGCCAGCAGTTTGTAAAAAATACGATATTGCAAGGTTGAGGTAGCTACTGGTTACAGGAAAGAAGAAAACTTCTTACTTCATCTAATTTTTTTAAAGTATCACTCGACGGCAAATTACTAGCTGTGTAAATTTAGTAAAGAATTTGTTATGGGGGTCATAAATTTTGTACGTTCCCGCTATTCACCACGGAAAAACCGTTGAACCAGTAGCTGAGGAAAAGCTAGAACAGTTAGAGATAAAAATACTGCTCTGCGGAATGTTCATCAACACTTTTCCATGTTACACTGGAGCTTGTTGATTCAAGGAGCAACAGAAACATGAAAAAAAATTAGAGGACATAACGGATGCAATAAAGAAGTAAAACAAAAAATAATTTAGATCTTTTTATTTACAAACCACTATTTTTATATGTATATGGCAGTAAATGGTATATAAAAATACAATAAAATTTAATATGAAACATTTTCTCATTTCTAACAGTTAAGAAGTTATTTGAAAATTAAATATTGGCCAAACATTTTACTTAGACAATTATTATTTAATTTTTTTTTTTTTTACAAATAATGCACATCTAAGATGACCTCTCAAATGTAAACAAAAAGTCTCATTTAATCGAAGTCGTAACCTTATATCTCGGAAATGAATGCAGGGAGTACCTACCTATTTGATGTGAAATTACGTGAAAAGAAATGAATATGGACAAAAATTTAGTAGCAATTTAAGAATAAATGTACATACATATAATTGCCACATGTATTAATTCATATCATATTTTATTTTGTAGGTTCTTTCATTGCTCGAGTTGTGAAGCTTCTTACAACTCTCGCAATGTATGTAAATAATGTAAATATATATAACACAAATGCTAACACAGCACCATCAACACCGTAATGTGGCGGATTATGGCGGTGACATCTACGTTGGCATCGCCAATAGGCTATGATCATTCTACTACCAGTAAGCATGGATGTTTGTATTTGTGAACTCAGTCTGTAATTGGGATTTAATCCTGTTGAGGGTATTCGAAAGTCAGATTTATATAAGTAAAGAAACTAGATAAAATATAACAAAAACAAAAATGTATATTGGAACTTTGAAAATACGTTTCATAATTTTCCTCTTGTATAGACAGAAATTATACTAATTCCAATAGAGAACTGTTTTTAAATATAGTGAAAATTGCTTTTTTGCTTTCGAACATTTATTCTATAATATGAGCTGTATTTGATTTTGCCTAATTTGCCTGTTTTAATAAAATTTGTAAAATATGCATATTCTCTTCAAACTAGGCGCAACTTCTATCAAATTAACCTGTTAGGACCTTAAATACACATACGAGTATATTTTATTTATCTAAAATAAATTTTAATTTTAATTTTTATGAGTGCCCGTGAGGTGACGCTTGGTAAACGCCCGAACGGTATAACATATCATTACCGATGTCTATTTAATTTTAGTAATCTCTTTTCTATGAAATAAATTTTGGTAATCTCTTTTATGTTGGCTACTTGAACTTTAGATAACAGCTTGACTTCATATCTGTGAAATTAGGAGTGACGTTTTTAAGTAAGACTAACTTGTAGTGGATCATATTTATAATGTATTTTACATAAGAAAATATCGTTAGTAGGGAAATAAATTATGTCTACTGAATCTGAATCGTTAGTTAAAAATTATTAATACTGTACTAGCTGTCAATTGTCAAATAAAATCGGCGAACATAAATGATATGTAACATTGTTTTTCATTTCGATTTTGTTGTTTTTCATATTCAGGTATTGTAAATTTTACAGGTTAAATAGTATTAACAAAGTTTGGTATCACGAGTTAAAATTATTTATTGAATGCATGTAAAAAGGTCGGCCCTCGAGCGCTTCCTGCTTTTTTCTTACTAAAAACGCACTATAGAAATTTTGATAGAATTTATATAATGATTTCCACATTTTTTAACCATTGAAGACAATATTCTGAAGAAAGCATAAGGTTGTGCAATTTAAAAGTAAAAAAAAAAATATTTATAATTTATAAGAAGAAAGTAAAATAATAAAAGTCTAATTGTGTACTTTTTACAAAAGTGAAGCCTATTTTCATAATATTTTCGCATACTCGATCTGCTTATTTTTGATTTCTTATTCATAAAATTTAGAAGCGTTGATGTAAAAGTATAATAGAAAATAATAAACGAAATAGTTTCAAATAAAGAGAGAAATTTACAAATGAGTACAACAGCCAGAATCCTGATATAACTATAAATATCAAAAATTGAAATGATTGAAAGATGTGCTATATCTTTTCCACTTCAATTCCAGAAAAAGTAACTCCAATAAATTACAAAAAATCTAGTGTGGCCAGCACAATACCTCTCGCCCTTTTAATTCTATGTTATATAGGTAAGTATTATATAGCACTTCATCATCGAACCGTCGTTTTATATATGTATGTATATATAAACAAATACAGAACTTTATCCAAATATTGTTTTTTATTGTGTTTAACATGTCTTCTTCACACATATAATTCTCATTACATCTATTTTTCATTGTATGAGGAAGTTGCAAATGTCAGTAATTCTTCCAATTCATTAACAAGATTGGCGGTATTTCTGATGGATATATGCAGTTTATCTATAATTTTAAATATTTAGGTAATTAATAAAACAATAAGAAAGATTAAATGTACTTCCGAGAAAAAGCTATCTGAATGTCACTAAAACTGTTGATTTTTGACACTGACATCTGTCAATTTCAAATTATGTTAGAAACATTCGAGCATATTGACTAGAGGTTGCCATAAAATTTTTAAGAGTATATTTCCAAAAAATTATAATTAGAAAATTTATTACCAAAACCGTTTCAGCTCTTCTCAGGAATGTCAGATTGAGGAATTCATAGTTAAACAGGTCTTATATCTTAGTTTTTGAGAAATCGTCTTTCCAACATCCACGCACCCACACACACACACACACACACACACACACACACACACACACATACAGAGACATCATCGTAAAAATGTTATAGTCGGATTCTAGGGACCTTAAATAGTGCTTATACACTAAAATCTCAAGATACAATTTTTAGCGTGAATCCAATACCTCCCTTGGTGAGAGGTAAAAAAATCAATTCCAGACAATGTAAATTTAATTTCAGAAAAATAATATCCATTTATCAATATACCTTTTCTGAAATTGAATTTACTTTTTCTAAAATTTAATTAATTTTTTCCTAAATTGAATTTACTTTTTCTGAAATTGAAGTTACTTTTTCTGAAATTGAAGATGAAAAGCTATAAGTAAGCTTGATTTTTAATGGTGAATAGGATTTGTTTAGAACTGAACATTATTTTGTGTATCAACTCTTGATTAAGGAATGATGAATTGGGCCATAAGAAATATTTGTTTTTGACTTGAAAAATCAGACAGAAACTTGCACGTGAATAATTTGTTAAAAGATATTAAGCGACGGATAAATTATTATAGATTATACTAGGTAATTTTTTTATTTAATCCTATTGGTTCACGGACTAAATTTATTTACAATTGTAAACATTTGTCCAACGTCAAATTTATTTTAATTTTATAGGTGCAATTTGTTTTGGCTAGTTACTCATAAAAGCAATTATTTATATATGAAGGGAAATAAATTTCAATTGGATGTTTAAATCACTAAAATGCCATTACGTATCTACATCACAAAGCAAAAATTATTGTTACCATTAAACCAATTTTTTTAAATGCCTGACAATTAATTATAAAAGCAATTATTTAACATGCTATTACACAAAATAACTAAATTAGTTCAGTGTATGCAAATATTGCAATTATACAAGCAAAAATATATTAAAATATCTTTCAATATATTTGATAATTAAATTTGAAAGCAATTATTTAAGCATAAATATTAACAAAATTATCAATATAAAAATAATACAATTAACGTATCAATGATTTATTTTATTTTCAGTTAATAAATAATTTTGAAAATGATTATGACTGTCGACATGAATGTCTAACTAAATTTTATTAATTGTAATTCAAAAAAATCACTTATTAATACTTTATATTTATATTCATTCTATGACATATTCAAGTGAAGAAAACGTCAGTTTCTGATTACTCACAGCATTATGGACAAAATATTTGCACACTTCCATGAATTTCAACTCAATATTTGTGATAGGCTATATGAAAATTCAATATTTGCTTTACATGCGCATCAATAAATAACAGAGCATCTAAATCGAAAATCGATGTGAGTATAATTCAATAACATCTCCATTTCATCCAATTTATTCAGAAG
Source organism: Ophonus ardosiacus (assembly GCA_943142095.1). Classification (NCBI taxonomy): domain Eukaryota; kingdom Metazoa; phylum Arthropoda; class Insecta; order Coleoptera; family Carabidae; genus Ophonus; species Ophonus ardosiacus. The sequence goes on from OW964823.1 coordinate 66,290,069, forward strand.
TCCTTCCCAAGCAACGATAAACGATAACGATAAGCGCGATCGTATTAGTGATTTCAAATTAATTTTCACATATTCCCGACCGACACCAAATATTTCGAATTTTAAATGGCACAAAAGTGACCCCTGTAGTGCATTCTCCACGCCAGCAATGAGTTCCCGTGAGGTGACCCCTGGTAAGCGCCCGCACGGAACAAATATGTCATCATCATTACCGTAATATGCCGTGATGATAAATATATATTTTTTTTATAATCAATCAGAAATAAGTTTACAATAATTTCACTGTTTAGCAATTTATTATATAATAAATTCATATTATATTAATTGACATCTATATCATGACTAATTACCCTTTTATGTGTGTTCCAATTCAAATTTATTTGCTAATTTTGACAATGGTAATATACTGTTCTTGTGCCGTAGAGGGTGCTTAACAGGCGTCACCTAGCGGTCACTCAAAATTGTCAGTAAAAGTGGTTGAGGTCGTCTGGCTCAAGGCATTAGTATACAATTTTGGTTCTGTCATGCCGAGTTTGAATAAAATTGCATAAAAGTACACCTGTTATGGTACTTATTCTATATTGTCCTACTACAACAATAATATATTCATTGATTACACTAATATAGTTTCAGATTCAATTTTATATCATTTCCTTATGTTTCTCTTTAATATACAGGGTGTTATCGAACTTCGGGTAAACATTTTAAGGGCATAAAGTACTGATCAAAATGAGTAAAAGAAAATCTTAATCAACATTGGTCTGAACTTAACCTTTTTTCCGAGAAAGACGCCGTTTTGTATTAGAATCGAAGAAAAATTGACGAGGATAGTGATCGAACAAAATTTTATTTTTCTTAGTAAAGACTATAAAAATACAATAAAATTTTATATGAAACATTTTCCTCAATATCTAATTGTAGCGAAGTTAGGAGTATTTGGGAATTAAATATTGGCGAAGGTCACTACACCATTTAACTAAGTACAATTATTTGATTTTTTTAAACAAAAGTACATCTATAATAACCTCTCAAAGTTAAAAATGTCTCATTTAATCAAAGATGTAACTCTTATAGTTTTCGAGATAGCAGAGATACACTCCGTAAAAACTCATTTTTCAATGCTTTACATTTTTTACTCATTTTGGCTAATACTATATTCCCTTAAAGTTTTTACTAGAAATTCGATAACACTCTGTACAATAGCCCCATCAAAAACTTTCAATATCCGTCGAAATGATATACATATTTATAAACTTTAGTAATTTAATGCAAACTATAAAGTAACATTAACATTACATTATTAAAATGCATTATAATAATATACTTGATAAAAGCATGTACTTACATTATTTAGCATGTATATAATAAACATTCCTTGCTAAAATCGTTTTTCGTGTATGAATTTAATAATTTAGCCCTGCAAAGTGCAATACTAAACTACTTGGATAAGTATAGGTACAGGGTCTCCAATGAAATTTTCGTATCCAGGCAAACCTATGGTTCCAGGATGCAGTATATTTTCTAACTTAATATCTACAAATCCGAAAAATATGCAAATTTGTATTATGTATTACATACTCCATATAAATAGATTAGATTTTAATATCTACAGGTTACACGTTATACATTTTTTTTGTAGTATGTTACATAGTGTATTTTGAATAGTTAGTTACATATAGTATATTTGACAATGTATATTTGTATAGATATATCAGTATATATAGGTTAATGCCTTTGAGGAAGTTTATGATGTTCTTCGCTTGCTTTGGGTTATACCGTAAGGCATCTTTGAGGTTGTCTGGGATGTTGTTGGCTGATCTCTGCTGGTTGAATTTGGCGCAGTCTAGTAGTATGTGTTTCACGCTTAGTGTAGTATCGCATGTGTCACATTTGGGTAGTGTTTTTTTTTTCTTCAAATAGGTGTTCATGGGTCATTCGAGTATGTCCGACTCTTAGTCTTGTTAGAGTATTTTTTTCATTTCTTATTTCACCTGTGTTCCAGCATTTTAAGCTTTGATTCCCTTTAATTTATTTTTTGTTGTGTTTATCCATTTTTATTTTTGCTCTTCTTCTATTTTCTTTTTAATAATTTCTTTTAGGTCCTCTTTCGGAGTTGGTATCATTGTGATTTCTTCCGCGTCGGTTATTCTTTGGCTTGTGTGTCTGCCTGCTCGTTTTATTTTATTCCCGCATGTGAGGGAATCCAAATTAGTGTGACGTCTATTTTCATTTCTGCATATAATATGTGGAGTAGTTCACAGATTTGTACTATTGTGTTTTGGGTGTAAAGTTCTTGTAGAGTGTTATAGTTGTTATTTTGTTCGTTGTATATTACGTCCAGAGTATCTAGTATAGCATAGCTCTCTGCAGTGTATATGCTTGTGCTAAGTGGAAGTCGTAGTTTCATTATTTTTTCTTCTGATTTTATAGCTACACTTTCGATATCTCCTGTTTTTGCAGCGACTGTGTATATTTTTTTGTAATTTCTGAAGACATTCATAATTTTTTGTAGTTCTTTTTTGTACATATTAGCCAACTTTCTAGGCTAAGTTCTCCTACTTCTGCCAGAATACTTGTAGTTGGGCTGGTACGGTAGGCTCCTATTATGATTCTTATAGCACTATGGTATATAGGGTCGATAAGTTTAAGTATATGTTTCTTTGCGTTTCCATGGGCAATTCATCCGTAATCCAGTTTGGATCTTATTACTGCTTTATAAATTGGGAGTAGCGATTTTCTATAGGCTCTGCAGTTGTGCTGTGACAAGGTTTTAATTAAATTTAACCATCTATAGCATTCGGCTTTTAGATCTAAGATATGTGGTTTTCACGTGAGTCGTTGGACGAAGATAACCCCCAGAAGTTTTACTTGCTTCATGCTTTCTATTTCGCTGTTATCGTTGGTAAGATTTGAGTGATTTTCAGCGTGGTGTAGTCTACAAATATGTATAGATTTTGTTTTGGTAGCTGATATTTTAAAACCCGATTGTTTGGTTCAGTTTTGGAGTTTGTTTATTGTTGACTGCAAGTTAGCTTCTACTGTGCCTTTGTTCTTCCCTCTGCTGTATATGATGAGATCATCTACAAACAGGGCTGCTTTGACTGGTGTTTTGCATTGGTCATTTACTTTATTGATGGCTACTAGGAAAAGTGTCACACATAATGGCATTAATTTTATGCTATTTATGCTGTTACAAAAATTAAATAATATTTAATTTTGTATTAGAACTTTATCTTATAAATGAATTTAGAAAACTTTTCATAAATCTAACAGTGTAAAATATAGGTATCTGGTAACCGGACCAATGGTGTTTAACATAGGAAAACAATTTTTCCCTGCGAAAAAGTGGCATATGTAATAGGAATGACGAATTCCGATAATTTTGGTACCCGAGTACCTGAAACAACTACCCGAATAGTACCCTTTACCCGTTAATTACCCGGTACCCTTTAATTACCCGTTATTCTTTAAGTACATACATACAATTCGTTAATTTGTTAATTTCCAGTTACCCTTATATTAGCTGTTTACTTTTTAATAAAATTCATAATTATTGTTTACATATATTTAGTAAATAAAAAGTAATACAAATAAATAATATACTGTATCTCTATAAAAAACTTAACATAAATTATATTAAATATCTATAGTATGGTAATAAAAAGCTCTTCTTTTAGGTATAATCTTTCCGGCAACTGAAAACTGTTCGGGTAATTAAAGGGTATTGGGTAATTAACGGGCAGCGGATATATTTCGGGTAATAGGGTAAGAAATTTTATACCCGGGAACATTATTATCGGGTAGGTTCCGAGTACCCGGGTACCCATCGTCATTCCTAATATGTAGAGAATTTAATTCTACACCTAACTGTATAATCACATTTTATTTGGCACCTTCCTAAATTGAGCAAATTTTAAATTTTATGAAAGGGACTTCTTTATAGTGTTAGCCAAGATATTGATATAAAATCACAAACAAATATAATGGCACCTGTTACTAACGTCACATTGTGACATTTTGGCTGGCAGAGATACTCTGTTTGAGTCATCATTATGTAAAATGGTGAATTATTCACACGAATATAAGTAACAAATTATTAAGTAGTATTATTTTGATGCAAATCATATTTTAAAATTTCTGACAGATGAAATGTCATTAATTACCATTAAAACCGCATAGCTCACGGTATTCTTTTAACCAAGCTTGATGACATGGGTTTTCATAAAAATTTACTCAAATTCTTCATTTGTCAGATAGAAGACAAATTGTCTCATACAACGGCTGTACATCTGACCAGTATTTAGCAAAGTCGGGTGTTCCCAAGGGTCAAATCTTGGCCCTCTGTTATTTTTTATTTTCATTAACGATCTTCCAATATTTTTTTTCCTGTGAAGTGTTACTTTTTGCTGATAACGTTAAAATCTTGAATTCAATCACATCCACAGAAAATTGTAATCAATTACATGAAATTATTAATATTTTACTAACTTGGTGTGACAGAAATGGATTATAATTAAATAAACTTATTATTAAATAATTACACCATAAATTCTGTACCGCTCCAGCGTGAACACAAAATAAGAGATCTAGGAGTTATTTTTGACTCAAAATTTTCATTTATAGATCAAACTGTCAATGTTATCCAATCGGCAAATAAAGTATTTGGATTTATAATGTGAAACTGTAAACAGTTTACGAATGTACATGCATTGTTATCACTTTTTCATGCTCTTATTCGTTCTATCTTAGAATATTAGAACATTTATACATCATAATAATATTGATAAAATATACATAGAATATTTGAAATGTATGAAGTAATATACATACGATATCGTCACATAGCATTATGGCTATAATAAAAATATATATTGAACTTTGAAATGTTACAAATTTTCAGTTCCAATTGTTGGTCCGTAGAACATCCATTCAAATATCGGTAGTACATTCAAAACACATCCGTGGATAACTAGGGTTTACTTTATTGATGTACATAGTATTTTTTTTTCACACAAAATTTCATTAAAAAAGTATGTACATACTTACTACCCTTAAAGTGCATATTTTAAACTATATATCTGTTACTAATAGAGTGATAAAGTGAAGACGTCAAAATCGAATATAAGTAAGTCATACTTTACCAGTCTGTTACACTTCACCAAGTGTTTTACCAATCCTAAACAAAAATAACGTTGGAAGAAAAATATATTTACCTAGTAGGTTCAGTTTTACTCCCTTTATTAAAAAAAGTATATTAGCTCACATATAGGTAAATATTTACATTCACTTATTAATTAAAGATAAAAATAGTTTGTAGTTCTCACGTATTCTGGAATAATATTAATTTTCTATATAAATAAGAAATAATTAATTAATTACAGAAAAATATCATGCGCAACATGAAAATTCCTTATTTTCGTTGAGAATGTCTTGATTAATTCTGGAAAAAAAAAGATGTGATCAAAAGCACATATTGCGTTACATTAAGTCCGCAGGACTTTTTGTCTGTTTTACGGCCCGTCGGGTTGTAAAAAACTAAAGCGCCCGGGAATGATAACATTTATTTAATTATGTGAGGTATTTAGTTAAATATGTATTTAATACAACCACAAACTAAGGTGAACATGTGCTCAAGACAACTGTAACTGTATGAGTGTATGGCGATGACGCATGTCATGATTTATCTAAATTTCTAAAATATTGACTGCCTGGTGGTTAAAACACAATAATTTCTTGAATTCTTCTAGTTAATATTGTCTTCGCTGGGCGTAAAATATTGTACGTACCTCAAGTCGAAAGAAAATTACCCCCTTAGACGATTTACTCATACTTCATCCACAGGCGTAAACTCTCTATAACTCTGTACATAAATAATAAATGTTTTATGATCATTAATTTGTGTGAGTAGATATAGATAAAATCTTCAAGTTCTTGTTACTCACTTTTTAATACAAACAAATTAGTTAGTAATGCAAATTTCTCTAACTCAAACTACAAAATATATCTAATCCAGTAACAGTTAAACCAAATACAGATTCGTTGCTGTCTGCGACAACCAGATTCAGATCAAGTGCGCAAAGTCACACGTCTCGCCGGAAGTAGGAAGTCGGAAGTGGTTGCATCTCCGGATATTAGATTCTAGAAAGCGATAGGATACCAGCTTGGCTACGTGCAGAAGCCCAGGCCCGCTTGTAATGCTACGTGATTAGAATATGGACAGTGTTCGTCGAGAACGTGACAATATTGCATGTCTACAACTGCATTGATATCTATGAGTAATAAGCTTTGATCTCTCGGATGCATAATCTTTAAACTAGGTTAGGTGAGAGGGGTATGGTAAATGCTTCTACTATTGTTTATATGATTTGTGATCTTGAGTGCATCTGAATATAATTCAAGCAATGGGTAATGTAGATTTGTTTTTCAATTTAGCTTCTTTTTTATAATCTTTTTTATATCTTGTTTATAATTTAATACAGAGCATATACAGAAAGAATATTATTCTAACATGTCTGATAGTGTATAATGTGAATAATAACAACAAATTGACATTCACTAATATGGTTATCATTAAAATTATATACAATTTATAAGAAATCTATTAGAACAGTTTATAAACTAAAAGGTTGTTTATAGTTAAAATTATATTTGGAGTCCTGATATCTTTTCAGTATAGTTACATACATGAACTTGCTATAATCACGATTGATTAAAAAATACATTTTATTACTTATTGTTTTTTTTTATTTATTTTCCTTTATACCGTAGGCAATGGAGATCATGTTTTCTGTCCAAAAATTCGATATTGAGTTTTGAGTGAATATGCAAAAATTAGGGTCCCCACAACGCAATTATCTTTACAATGACTGAGTATCTGCGTGTGTGTCTGTGACTGTGTAATGATTTTTTTTCTTATCAAACTTCCAAAAATTTCTCTCTTCTGTATTAAAGCTTTCTGCATTAATATTAAGATTTTAGATTTTGGAATATATACAATCGATACAAGAGATACTAGGCTTGGACCACACTATTCGTGTTTATGGGACCGGTAAGACTGCATCCGGTTAACGGGTTGGTTCATACAGAGACCTTATTAATCCCGGCAAACAGGAAGGCAGCAATGACATCCCGATTCGATCACAGTTTAGCTAACACCCGATCAGTACCAAGCCCAAATAGGAAACATTTTCTATTAGAAAACAAAACCTTAAAATTGTGAACGTTCGCATTATCTTAAAGGTATTATAGTTGTCGCAACATGCTGTGGTACTATCCGGTAGCCGGAACGCAACCGCATCGATGTAGACACATTCATTTAAAACAATATGTTGTAGTCTTCCCGGTAAACCAGTCTTGTTAAAACGCATAATGTGGTCAAAGCCTTACTTGAAATCCATAACAGTTTTCCATGGAAAACGATATTCAAATATAATCCAAAACTTTTCAATTTTATTATTTAAGACTTGAATAAAGTTCAACATATTAGATTTTAGTTAAAACTGATAAACCGGAAGTGATACTTTAATTGATTGTCTGAACAGATTTTCTTGAAAAAAATATATTAATATGATCCAAAACCTCTCAAATTAGGTACTTAAAACTCATATATTATTTGGAACACCATATTGGATGATAAACTAGAAGTAGTGATAAATTTGGAGTTCTTCACAGATTTTCGAGGAAAAACATAATAATACAGACTAACAGACTTTTCTATTTATTGGAACAAAAAATTAGATTTTGTTTTGAAACGCACAACTAGAAGTGGTACTTTACTGAAAGCTCATTGTTATTTTAAACATGAAATTGGCGGGAGGTCATATGCTGGCCACGTCCAATTTTTTCCATATATAGAAAATGACGGCACTAATGCCCATATTCATAAACACTCGTAAAGTTTCAAAACGGTTCGTTATAATTTTTAATAAATAAAATTTCGATTTTTCTTTCAACGTCGACTGTTTTTATTGGATAAAAATTATATCGAACCGATTAAAAATTTTACGAGTTTTTATGAATACGGGCATATCGCACCCCGGCGAGAATAGTGACACAAGTCAAAATTTAGAAATTCGAAGTTCATCAGATAAAATTAGTCAAAAATATACTTCTAATAACCAGGAATAGTGGCATAAATCAAGATTATATTTATCGAGAGATGGAGCTAATGTCGTTTAGTTTCGAGCTAATGTAAGATGTAAGTAACTTTACATTGGAGAACTGTCTTCTCTAATTTAAGTTTTACGCAAAACTATTTTTTGGACTTGTGTCACTCTTCTCGCCGGGGTGCGATATGTCAATATGACGACAGGAAAAGAATCATCTCAACAGATGTTTATCTGTCATTTATTCGTAGAAGTTGAGTTAATTAAAACTTAGTTTATCAATTTTTTACACACAATAATTAGATATGTCGTTGAAAAAACTAATTATAAACATTTATAATAGCACGTTCAACGTATTACGGCTCAATGAAAAATTCTATACAGACGGTGACATGAAAGAATATCGGTCTGAAGAGTACACATCTTAGCAAGATTTTTTGGAGCCGATCGGGATCGAACCCGTTTCCTCAGATTCGCGACCAGACAGGCAGCCACGTTTTAAGATAACAATCTGTTAGTATCTCACCAACTGTATGAAAATGAAAATTTATTTCTGACATATTTCCCACCTCACTTTAGTTTTTTATTTACTCTAAATTTGAAAATTATACACTTCCGTTCTTGTCACAACACCTCTATCTCGGAATTATTCCAAAACAAACCTTATAATCCTATATCTCGTGAAGTACCTTGGCCTATTGACGTGGTCCACACAATTACCCTTAGCTATCAGTTACAACAGGTGCGCAGCGCAGCCTTCCATATATTAGACAAATTACAAAATATAATATATGCATAATGAAAAAAATAAATATGATAATAAAATGTATCACTTGATGGAAATGTTTTACTAATTTTGAAATCGCAAATTCCTAATAAATGATGCTTCTTAAACAGGCTTAGCTACTAAGGTTATATGCCGCCGCGACTCACATGGTGCCTCTTAAAACAATGCTTTTTAATAAATAATATCATTTTTTAAATTAATGCATTGACTATTTTTTTAATCGTCACTACTTTTCTCTAACGTTACAGAGTATGTTACGTTATTTAAATTTATTATCAAAATAAAATTCTAATGTTATGGGTTTCATGTTCATATAAAAGTGTTTTAGGATTTAATACTCATGTAATGTCAAATGAAACTAATGGCTTTGACCTTTAAATGCTCATGCAAGTTACGCTACCTAAGTGCCTTTAACGATACACATACATATATCGTCTTTACAAAAATCTGCGTATGAAGCAGGTTAGCGCACGTAGAAATGAGTAAGTCTTGATGATATTTATATAGGTATTTATTCACATTAGTTTATTTTATTAATTTTAAATTTGGCTTATTATAGTATAAATATTGCCACTAAATTGAAAAAGCAGAATTTTCAAAACATAGAAATTTGAAAAACGGATACGAGAAAATAAATTAATTCTTTCATTATATTATTGTACGTCTTTTGTACTATTCTACTCATAGAAGGTAATAAAATATAATACATCTGCCATTTGAGTTATAATAAAGTAAATATACACTTTTTATCAATATTTAATTTCATGTAATAAAATATTTCGTTTGTAGATATATCATTATTCGTTTTCATTATTTCAATGGAATGTATTAAACAATATATTTTGCATTGGGATTACTGGGCCATACACGTATGTTTGGAACGTACTAAAAGTCAATAAAACCGTAACAGAAAAGTTCGACATTCGTGTAAAATGTAACATGTAGGACAATTAACCTAGTATATGTTTCATTTGTATTTAAGTACACTACATATGAAACACATTTTCAAAAAAACCTGCGAGTACATATCGATAATCAATAAAAACCATTAGCTAGTTGATGTACATAGTCACATGGATATTATTTCATTTGAGTACAGGAAACTAAAATTTGTACCACTAATATTACCATCGTAAATATACTTATCCATATTATTAGTATTCTATCATTGTCAAAATGGAGAACAACATGTATTCTTGTAATGACGGAATAGAAAATGACAACACCTAATTATCAATATTTATTAATAAAGAAGAGCTTACGTGCAGGAATATAATTAGGTGTAATACATTAGACATACATGCCATTTAATAAATCTATACCGAAAATGTGGTCAGTGAACTCATGAATGTATCAATACAAAATTAACAAAAAAAAAGTAATAATAATCAAATAAAATTACCAATATTTTATTTTCATTTTAGATTTTTATTACGAGTATTGTTCATTGATATGATACTTATGACAATGTTTTGTCTTTTCTTACGCGAAACAATTAACTTATATTAAATATTGTCGGCTCCGGTGGCTCAATGGTTAGAGCAACGCCGCTTAGTCATGAGTGCGCTCGGGGTTCTGGGTTCGAATCCCACTAAGGCATGGATGTTTGTGTATGTGAACCTACTCAGTAATTGGGATTTAATCCTATTGAGAGGTTTTAAAATAATAATAATAATAATAATAATAATAATAAATAGGTATTCTGCCATTGACTAAATAATACCTATACATATATAGATTTTCCACCTTATGAGAATTTGCGTAGCAATTTGTCTAGTAGTGCTATGCAATTTTATTGTAGTGATATTATGCGGCATTATATAGCATTCTTCCAACGTACATATACGAATATTATTTAATTAGTGATATTACTTCCACATTATCAATCATCTTGTATTTTTAGTAGTAAAATAATAAGTGTTATGTACGAAATCTACGTCATGTAATATATACATCTACATAATTGTCTACGCGTAGACAGTTTCGTAGTTTACAGTATAAAAATAGTCACATTTTATAGACTATGTTGACAACGCAGACAATAATATTCATATTTAACAGTAACGTATTATAATATAGTTATGAAATAACAAAGGAAATTTTAAGTACCTACATAAATAAAGTTATATTTATCAGTCTGGTTTTATTTATTGAAGTTATATTTTTACGTCTGTCAAAAAAGGACACTTTTTTATTACAATGTGTTTATAAAGTACGTCTTTTTTAACATAATATAAGTGTAAAAAAAGTGCACTTTTTTTAACGCAAAAGAGTCAAATAATGAAACGCTAAGGCACTTTTTTCATACTTTTGGTGCAGACGTAAAAGAAATTATATGTAATTCGAGTAAAAATTGTCTTATCTCCCATAGGATTCGCCTGCAGCTCGTTAGGTCAATTCCTATTCGTGAAATAAACCTATGCATTTTACTCTTGCTGAGTAAATAACTATTATATAATCATAGTACAAAAATATATATGTATGTATAAAACTATTAATAGCAGGTTTCTTCGAAATCTTTTTCATTTTAAGAATATGTAATTATAACAGAAAATGTTTACGTTGTCCACATTTTCTACATAGTATGCAGGTTCCACATATTGTCCTGGCGTAGATGTAGAAAACAGTTTTTTTTCAAGCAGACATCCAGCACTGCTAATAATTCCTTATTTTATTTTAACATTGGATCTGTCTCATTAAATCGATGTTCAAGTAAGAAAGATTTAGGAATATTATTTGACCCTAATTTGGCTTTTAATTTACACATTAACAATTTAGTGTCATCTACTACGAAAATACTGGGCTTTATTATTCGAAATTGCAAACATTTCTTTAATGAGCAGGCTTTGTTAACCCTTTACTTTGCCTATGTTAGGTTAAAACTGGAATATGCCATTATTATTTGGTATTCACCCTATCACACTTACAAACATGCTTTGGAAAATATTCAAAGGAGATTTTTAAAACATATGTGGTTTAAGCGCTATTCCTGTTATCCTAATAGAGGCATTGAACATGATATATTATTAAATTTATTTGCTCTTGAATCCATCGAAAGCAGGCATTCGTATATTGCTGTAACCATGTTGGTCAACGTTTTGCAAAATAAAATAGACTGTCCATATTTATTGTATTACCTTCCATTTCACGTCCCTAGAATAACATCACGACTACAATTCACATTTTATTTACCTAAATGTAAAACTAATATTTTAAGTAAATCACCTATCTATGTTATGTGTAAATTATATAATAATTCTTTTTATTAGTCCGTAATATGTCTTTTTATGATAGTTCTGTGTAATATTATATTATATATTTCTCTACTCTTCTTTATGTACATTTACTTGTAATGGGTTCATCCTTATGAGTAATAAATTATTATTATTATTATTATTATTATTATTATTATTAAAAGTTTTCAAAACTAACCAATCGATAATTGTAATAATACTACCTTTTTTAGTTTAAGTTCTGTATTTATTATTATTAAAACCCAACGTTTCGGCACCATAAACTGGTGCCTTCTTCAGGGGAAATTGACATAAAAATGTGAAAAAACAAAAACAACAAGTAACCAGGGTAACATGAAAAGTACGTGAATGTTGCCTTTTTTATGTATACCTATACAATTTTCTAGACAATATATCATATACCTATTAACTAATATATTGCTAATGCTCGTATCTTTCCCATAAGAGTAGCTGAAGGAAACACTGTGAAATGGAAATATCATTTCTGCATAAGTCTATCTCACACAAACGCCCAACTTCGAATTATGCGCAAGCTTGGAAACCTTGATTACTATTGGCTAACGCTGACAGCGTCGCTGACTGGGCTGCGCTCCAAAATCCTACTCTTAGAGAACGAAATTATCCAAAGTCGTTTCAAAACTAATAACCTTACTCTGAGGTCTCAGAGTTTACTCAACCTGTTCCAAAACAGCCAGAGTTTACTCCAAAGTGATGTTCTACTTACTCTACTAACGAGGAGGGTATAGAAATTACTCCACAATATTTTCAAAAGTAGATGCTCACGATTCTCTACATATGGAAGTAATTTGCCTTCTTGAGGAAGAAAACATGCTTTTGGTTGAAAATAAACATAAGTAAATACGTTGGCGTGTATTACGAGAATACTTTGAGTTCTCGGTCATAAAACTTAAATGTCTAACAACATCTTTATTTGTTCTGGTGTTTTACAGATCACCAAGTGGAAATTTCCAGAACTTTTTGAAACTTCTTGAACATATTTTAGATGCTATTTACCAACCAAACATAAACTTGTTCGTTTGTGGTGATTTTAATATAGATTTCCTGAGTTCTTCAACTGAAAAACAAAAAATTTTATCATTGTTATCGTCGTTCGATCTGTACATAAATATAAACGCACCTACACGTATCACATCTACTTCATCTACATGCATAGACAATATAGGTACAACTACAAACATCCATGGCATATATAATGTGGTGAGTAATCCTCTCTCAGACCATGAGGGTATTTTCTGCAATATTAATGTTGAAAAAGTAATAAAATCTAATGAAACTCTAATACGTAGGCGAATATACTCACAGAAAAATTTGTCAGAGTTTTATAGTAAACTTGAAGGTACATCATGGAATGACGTAAAACAAGAATCAGACGCAAATCTTTCCACTGAATTGTTTCTGAGTAAATTCACATCCGCATATGAAAAATCGTTTCCTCTAACAAACATCAAATCTAGTCAGCGCAATGTCCAGTGGATAACGAAAGGTATCCGCATCTCCTGTAGAACAAAAAATAAGTTAAGGAAAGGATTAAAACAAAATAATACTCTTGCTAATAAATTACATTTTAAGAAATATAGCAAAATTTTAAGCGAAACAATAAAACTTGCTAAACGGAAAAGTGTGTCTAATTATATCTCAAATTCAAGTAACAAATCAAAAGCAACTTGGAAAATTATAGACGACATCAAAGGAAAATGTAGAGCACATCACTTACCATCAACAGATCCCGCTTCACTTGCAAATGATTTCAATGATCAATTCTTAAAACATAATAACTCTTCAGTATCTAATTACACTCCAAAGAATACATCGGCACTAAACTCTTTTTTTCTACGGCCAATCACTGAAGATGAAGTCATCAAGGTCATCAATAATCTAAAAAATTCGTATTCATATGGAAGTGATGGGATACCAAGTTCTATAATTAAAAAATGTGCAACTCTCATTGTTGAACCACTCGTTGTCATTTTTAATTCATCCCTAGAAAATGGAATTTTTCCAAGGGCTTTTAAATACTCAATTGTAGTACCATTATATAAAAAAGGTGATCCGGAAAACACTGAGAACTACAGACCCATCTCCTTGTTGACAACATTTTCAAAAATACTTGAACGATTGATGTATGATAGACTTATAGTGTATTTAAATCATAATAAAATTTTAACTCCATATCAACACGGGTTTACGGAAAATAAATCTACAGTGAGTGCGGTATCTTGTATCTATAATAAAATTGTTAGTGACCTAGATAAAAAAAATGTGTGTTTTCTGCGTCTCCACTGACTTATCGAAAGCATTTGACTGTGTCTGTCACAACATTCTCATCCAAAAACTGGAACATTATGGCGTGGCTTCATGGTTCGAATCATACCTGTTGGAGAGATACCAGTCCGTTAAAATCAACAACCAATCAACCAACTCAGTATACTTGTCTGAAAAAGGGCTAATTCAGCGAGGTGTACCCCAAGGGTCTGTCCTAGGACCCCTACTGTTCCTTGTATATGTTAATGACCTGCCCATAAATATTGATAATGCAGTCTGCACTCTCTATGCAGATGATGCTTACTTTCTGATGTCCTGCCCAAAATCTAATTTTAGTGTTACAGCTCTCAATGATATAATAACTAATATTTCAAATTGGTGTAATGATAATAACCTTTGTCTTAATTTAAACAAGTCAAACTACATACAGTTTTATTTAAATCCTAGTACAATTATTGAGTGTAATACATCAGAGGTAAGCATCTCTCGTACAGATACTTTAAGCTGTCTTGGTATCCTGCTGGATGAGAACACCAAATGGTCTTCCCAATCTAAAGCTATAACAAGTAAGTTAAACAAGTGCTGTTATGTTTTGCGAATGTTAACACCTTACCTTGAAGCACATGTGACTCGTACTTTGTATTTTGCATTTTTTCACTCTGTTGCCACATACGGGATTACCATTTGGGGGTCGTCATCCTTATTGCAGGAAGTATTTTATATACAAAAACGAGCCATACGTATAATGTTGAATATGTCCCCTCGCCAATCATGTAGAGGCACTTTCAATCAACTTAAAATACTAACTTTGCCAAGTGTATACATACTACAAATCCTTAAATATACTTTCGATAACCTAAGCAACTTGGATATGTGTACTTCATCTTATGATACAAGACAAAAACATATTAACATAAACGTACCTGCTCATAAAACTTCTACATTTGAAAAAACAAGCGAATACATGGGCATAAAACTTTATAACTTACTACCCAATGAATTAAAGCAATGTTCAAAAACAAATGCATTAAAACTTTTAAAAAATATATTCATCTATAAAGAATATTACTCTGTAGAAGAATTTGTCAATGATTGTAGAGCCAAACACCTACAAATTCAAATTTAATGAGGTCAAGGTTATTTTTTCAATTAATTTATTTACGTACCTCTGTGCCCTTCTTGTTTTAACTATATATTTATTTATTATTTTATTATGTAACTATGATTTCATTAATTTTAATTCATTGTCTTACCTATTATCATCTTTGTGATTTACTGTGTAGAATTTATGTATAAACAAATGTGAAGTTAGTGTGTGAAGCTGTGTAGTTTGACTGCTGCTTAATTACTCACTTTTATTTTATTCGAGTTCATTTTATTACAAGTAGCTTTTATTACGTATGTTTTTTAATTTTATTATATTTATTTCTTAAATTTTATTATATGTATGTTTTTTAAATTTTAATCATCTTCACACACATTTCATTTCATTCCATATTTCACTTTTGATTGTTTATTGAGGTCAAGGTCAATTTCATCTATTTTAATTTGCTTTATGTAAACTTGTGTTCTTGTTATTATTTATTTTTTTTATTATATGACTAAATTATTAATACCTGTACCTGACCTGTGATCTCAATATTAGTTTTTGTAATGTATGTTCCTTCAATTCAATTTTATTCGCAAATACCACATTTCGTTTCTTTATTAATTAACCACTGCTATTAATTATTAATTTTTATGTATATATATTTATATTTTCTTTGGGGGAGTTGAAAACCAGCTTTAGCTGAATCTTACCCCATTTGTACTTTTCTTTTATGGTGCAATAAAGTCTATTATTATTATTATTATTATTATTATTATTATTATTATTATTATTATTATTATTATTATTATTATAATGAAAGCGATTTTATGGAGCGTACTTTACTTTCACATTATATTGAGGAGAGTGCTCCATAAAAGCGCTTTTATTACGGGCTTGACATTAATGTTGTAATTATAAGTAGTTTTGTTAGTTTTATGAAATTATTTTTAATTTAGCTTCAATTTTTTACTTCAACAAAACTCTAATTCGTTCCAAAACACAACACATCATACTCTACGCCAAAACTCGGTATTCTAGGTTTTGGAACGCTGCCCTGGTGATGCAGCGAGCACATGGTTTGATTTTGACGTTTGATTTCATTTCTGTTTGTAGTTGCACTTCGAAAGCATTTGCTTTGTGTTTCATACAGTAATTTATTGTCACCTAAATAAATTAATCCTGACCAGATTGTATTCCTATTATTTTTACAGTACAACAAAGTAAATTATTTAATTCAAATTTAGTACTAGAATATGACAATGTTTTTTATTATTACTAATATTTATATTCAAGAATTTACATACAAAATAAATAATAGGTAGGTACATTGTTTAATTTCTCAAATTTAAATTTAAAATTTCTCGCGCTAGCCGTTAACAAACAGAACTCTGTGATTCGCAAAAAGTGATCATGATTTTCTCGTTAGCCAATAGTAGTCAAGTTTCCAAGCTTGCGCATAATTCGCGGTTGGGCGTTTGTGTGAGATAGACTTATGCAGAAATGATATTTCCATTTCACAGTGTTTCCTTCAAGAAAAGCAAAGGATCCGCAATATATTAGTTAATAGGTATATGCAATATATGCATGCCCGGCAATAACTTGGACGGCGAACATGCATCTTCTCAGGGAAACTCTCCTTTTGCCAGAGGAAAAACCGTCCCAAAAACTGGCAGAGATGTGATCTGTATAACTCAGAGACGCTTTATCGGTAGCAAAATACCGTAGCCGTACTCTTTATTAACAGATGTTAAAAAAAGTCTAGAAAAAATTGTACTTATACATATTACAAATTACAACATATTTAATATTGGAAGCCAAGCGCGACTAAGTTCTAATTCGTCACAATGATTGAGATTGATATTTCTGGTTTTATAAATCTCAGTGGCTTGTCTAATTAATCTGTTGTTAAGTCGAGTAGGTCTAGCAATAATTTTAGTTTCTTGAAATTTAATTTGGTGGAATTCTTCTAAGGCATGCTCTGCAACAGACGATTTCCCAGACTGGTTCAATCTTGTAGAGACAGTTCTACCAGTCTAGCCGATGTAAACTCTCCCGCAGACACATGGAATTCTGTAAATCCCTGATGATTGAAAAGGGATGACGTCTTTCACTTGTTTCAACATATGACGAAGTTTAACATATGGAGAAAACGAAATCTTCATGTTCTTCTTACGAAGAATTCTACCAATCTTGTCCGTTACGTTTTTTTACATAAGGAAGCGATGCAAATAACACATTCCTTTCTTTATTAATGTTTGAGGGTCTTTTCGCTTTAAGGCATTTTTCAATTGAAGACACAGAAAATCCATTCTTCATAAAAATATTTTTAATTTGATTCATCTCTTCTTTTAATTTATCAGGATGACATATATCTGCAGCTCTTCTTATTAGTATTATTAAGGTAGTATTATTCCAATTATTAATATGAGTTCTGAAAGATTTTTAATATTTAATATTAATGGGATGAGGGGAGGAGTCCATCTTAGTATATATTTTATAACTTCATCGTTCATATCTCTAGTATTGATGAAATTGGGATGATAAAAGGTCACAAACAACCATACCCTACCCGGTATTTGAACCCGAAATCCTTGATTTTTGACCCGCCTAAGTTGCCCCTGGGGTCGATTACTTTTATTAATTATAATATATAAAATTGGTAAATACGCTGTATATTAATGTATATTTCTTTTGTTTTAGGTATGTTTGCAATCTTCATAGTTGTCTCTCCAGTAATGTATGTACCTCCGGTAAGTTTTTACACAATATACACGCATATACAGTGTATTCATTTTTAAGTGGCCACTATTACAATCTCGAGAACTATAAGAGATACGAAGTTGGTTAAATAAGCAAAGAATTCTATTTTACATGGGTATTTCAATGATAAACTGAAAAAAATTAACCAGTAGTTCTCAAAATATGTATACCAACTTATGTCAAAATCGTTATTAATATTAAGTTTTTGTTTGACGCATAGGCAAGATGACATATGAAAATAAATTATATTACATATTCATATTTAAAGTTATTTGGAGTTATTTATTAAATATTATTATCGTAGAATTGAAGATTGTACCATTATATCCAATTTTAATTAGTAAAAGTTGCTAAAAAATTATATTTAATGATTTTTTACAAGGAAAACTGTTAAAAAGTTGTTTAAATGATACTTCCGGTTATCCGATAGGCACTAAAAACTAACGAGCTCTTCCCATATAATGGTTATACAAAATTTCAAAATTTTCTACATACATACATAAAATCACGCGTTTCCCACTTAGTAGGTTAGCAAAAACCCGAAAATAATAAGAAAAGGGATGAAAGCAAGAGCTCCACAGAATCACTTAACTCTTTAAAAACATTCTTCTTCCGCCTTGCCCAAAATCATCATAACATTCATTCAAGAACATATTATTGTGACAGATTTTCGGTAGCGAATAACCGCATCCGGACCACAATAATAGTTACGCAACAATCATCTTTCGCTACACATTCCTATCCATGCATACTTCTTTCACCACAGCCACATTCATAAACTTATTCATACATAATAACATATTAAAGTGACCGATTTTCGGTAGCGAATAACCGCATCTGATTGATAGTATTTGAGTAATCGTGTCCACATGATCAACACACACTTGACTCTGGTGCAAGTGAGCATATGTGTAGTGATAAGTCATTGTTCAGTGAGTTAGGTGAAAATAAGTGCAAGCAACGCAAAGTAAAAATAGGCGACGGCTAAACCCTGAATGTTTTGGACAGAAGTGGATAGAAACCTCTATTAACAATGTACTATATGTTTCCGCACTTAAAACTAATTTATTCTCTGTTGGTTGTTGTTTAGATAAGGGTTATGTCATGCGAAGTAATAAAAATTATTATCAAGTAACTAATAAACAGGGCCAGGTATGTGCTATTGCCAAAAGGTATGGTAATTTATATAAATTGACTTTCAGAACAAAAGCAAATGTTAATGAGTGGCATGAAAGGTTTGCTGATCAAAAATTTTCTCATGTTAAAAAGTATCTGGACAATCACACCATAAAACATAATCTTAAAAATCCTTTTTGAAAAATTATTTAGTTGGTAAACAGCATAGAACTACTTATCATAATAGTAACTCTAGGTCAGAGAATTTAGGAGAACTAATTCATGCAGATTTGTGTGGACCCATTGACGTTCCTTCCATAGGAGGCTCAGAATATTTTTTACTATTAAAGGATGATTGTTCAGGTAATAAATTTGTATATTTTTTAAAAAATAAGTTTAAAGTAAAGAACTTTTTAGAAAAATTCTTTAATCTCATAAAAAATCAAACTGGTAAAAATATAAAAATTTTGAGAAGCGATAATGGCCTTGAATTTTCTAATTCTGATGTTAAATTTTTACTATAAAAACATGGAATGCGCCATCAAAAAACGTTATTATTATTATGGGTATGTTAAAAAGATTTTGGGCAGAAACAGTCAATACTGCCGTATTTATACTCAATAGATGTGGAGTAAGTCCAGTAAAATATAAAAGTCCTTTTGAAGTTTAGTTCGGTCAGTCGTTTGATATTAATTTCTTAAGAAAATTTGGAATACAGTGTGCCGTCCATGTATCCAAACAGAAGCGCAGAAAGCTGGATGCTAAAAATAAATGTGGAATATTTATAGGGTATGACCCTGAGGTAAAGGGCTACAGAATATATTTTCCTGAAACTGACAAAGTACGCCGAAGTCACAAGTCATTTATGTAGAAAGTGAAGATGATGAACGAGACACTGTATGCAATTTAAAGAAGCCTATGAGCAAGTAAATGATGAAGATAAAGACTTAAATAAAGACCCCCGAGACAGACATCAGTCAAAGAAATCCGAAGATATAAATAACGAACAAGTATTCAAAAACACCGAAGAGTCAAATGCAGAAATCAAAAAGGAACCACTACCGGGACCGAGTTACAATTTAAGAAACAGGGATAAACTACAAATTCCCAAGATTGAAGATTCTTGTGGTTTTGAATACATAACTGAATTTGATGATGAGCCAAAAACATATGAAGAAGCAATGAATAGTGAAGATTCACAGAAATGGAAAGAAGCTGTTCAAATCGAAATCAAAGCAATAGAACACAATGACAATGGCACATGGGAAATAGTTGCGGAGGCTCCTGAAGAAAAGGTTCTAGAAACCAAGTGGGCTTTCAGAAAGAAGAAAGACAGCAAAGGTAGAGTGCAAATCTATAAAGCCAGACTGATAGTAAGTGGTTGTCAGCAACAAAATGGATCTTTGAAGATATAATACAGGGTGTAACACGTACACCGACCACCGCCATTATTACCTTTATTATTATAGTTATAAAAAAAATACTATAAAACAAAGTTGTAGGGGACCAAAGGGGACATCCTTTCAGAGAAGAAAAATTTTTTTTAAATCAGTGGTTCTCAAGTTACAACACAAAGTTATATTTTTTTAAATGGGATTCTACATATTTTTTATGCCTATTCGATAGCATATTTTTTTCTGAATTTAACCATGTATTAGTTTTATATCCTTACATAATAAAAATATTGAAAAAAATGCGATTGAAATTTAAATAAATTTTTATTTTTAATATTATTGTACAGTAGGCCATGGATGAGAAACAAGAGTGATAAATTTAAATTGAAAATTAATAATTGTTAATTACTCCTTATAAATAATGTTCTATTTGATTTCCATTATTTTCTAAGCATAATTCTATTCTATTTAAAACAGAAGAAGTAGCTTTTATTACAGTTTCTGGTGTCAAAGCAGCGCAAGCTTCTGTAACTCTGTCCATCAAATTTTGTTTCGTTGTCACTGGTTTTGAATATACTCTATCTTTAAGATATCCCCATAAAAAAAATCAAGGGGTGTCAAGTCCGGGGAACGAGCGGGCCATTTGTATGGCCCATTTGTTGCTATCCACCGACCTTGAAACATTTCGTCGAGCCGTTCGTACACTCGACGAGTATTGTGAGCCGGCGCTCCATCTTGTTGAAACCACATATTTTGTCTTTCATTCAAGTTTAAATCTTCTAAATAATTTAATAATTCATTTTCCAAGAAACATAAATAATGTGCAGCGTTTAAATTGTCTTCATAAAAATGTGATCCAATAATTTTATTCCCAAACATTCCAAGCCATACATTAAAGCTCCATCTGTGTTGATTATTTTTTTCTCTAAATTCACGAGGATGTTCTTCAGCCCAAATGTGCTCATTATTTCTATTAAATAATCCATTATTTGAAAATTTAGATTCATCTGTCCACAGAATTTTTCTAAGAATATTATTATCATCCTGATACTGCACCAAAAACCATTCGCAAAACACTATTCTGCATTCATTGTCATTATTATGTATAGCATGTAATAGTTTGTATGAATATGATTTTAAATTATGCTTTTTCAAAATGCGCCATACGGACATATTAGAAATAAAATATTGCACGCTTGTATGGCATTTTCATTACACTTACCATAAATTAATAACAAACGATACAAATATTTATTTGTATAAACATCAGCCATATTGTCACAAAATAATCTCAAAACACAAAGAATAACAATTTACAACAATTAGTACGCCAATTATTATTTGACAGCAGCTATATTTTGTTCTTTTGTTATTGTTTTTCATCCATAGCCTACTGTACAATAATATTAAAAATAAAAATATATTAAAATTTCAATCGCATTTTTTTCAATATTTTTATTATGTAAGGATATAAAACTAATACATGGTTGAATTCAGAAAAAAATATGCTATCGAATAGGCATAAAAAATATGTAGAATCCCATTTGAAAAAATATACCTTTGTGTTGTAACTTGAGAACCACTGGTTTAAAAACATATTTTCTTCTCTGAAAGAATGTCCCCCTTGGTCCCCTACAACTTTGTTTTATAGTATTTTTTTGTAACTATAATAAAAATGGTAATAATGGCAGTGGTCGGTGTACGTGTTACATCCTATATATATATACAGTATGTCCCATTTAAAGGTGCCACCATTGGGATCTCGAGAACTATAAGAGATACGATGTCGGTTAAATGGAACTTTTTGTGCGCCTTTGGGAGGCCATCTCAGATGTGCTTTTATTTTTCCAAAAATTCTCATAGGGCACTAGATAATGAAAAAAAACTGAATATTGTTGATTTTTTCTTTTTCAAATAACTTCTAAACTATTAGTAATTGAGAAAAACGTTTCAAATATAAAAGATAGATATTTTTATTATCTAACCAGTGCCGTACGAAATAAATTTTTATATCCGTAAATTTTTGAGATATAACACAAACTTATATTTTTTTAAATGGAACCCATATCTGATTTTAATTAATTATATTGTATTTGATCGAAATAATTTGTTTTATGCCTTTATTACTTAATATTTTTATTCTAGACTCATAATTACAAATTACACTATAATGTGAAAATCGATTCTAATTAGATCTTGAATTACTACCTGTCACACTCCTTACTTCACAAATTCGCAAAATCAGAATTTAGTTCATTGCAACCCGAATTAAATTGAAACCTCCTCCGCATCAGATAATTACACGGTTCCCCAATTTCTGCTTTTCTAATTTAAATGATATATTTATCTTGCCCTCCAAATTTAGAAATTTCCTCAAATATAAACATCTTTTAATGGTATAATTAACTGACGCGCTTGAGATCTGAAACTGATATAGTGTGCGCAGAACCTACTTGTGCGGGTCGAACTGTAATGTTACGGGAATTATGTATATCCCATTTATGCCCGAATTATTATTTTTTTGAAATTTTGATAATGCTATGCTAATATTTGTCAAGAATCAAAAGCATAACATAAAACATTTCAGTTATTTTGTTTATATAATGCTTTTTTTGATGTTCCAAAAATGGAACACTGGGTCTACTATTATCAATAAGTATATTAAAAAATTCGAAAAGTAAACTTATCTAATAACAAAATATGTAGCTTATTAGTATTACAAAACATAAAATAACTTAAAACATCCTTGCATTTTTTTTGCATTTTTTAGTGTAGTTGTTTTTAAAAATGACACGCCTGCTTTGTCAAATTTGAGACCTCAAGGAACAAGCGTTTTTATAGCTTTGGAGAAATTGGGCCATACTGTATATATGTCGTGAGCACATTTTAACATCTGTCTTTTTATAAATTGCCAAGTCATTTTCAAAATGACTAGGTAAATTGTAAAACGAATAACATGTCAAGAAGAATTACAAGCAATAATGTCCAAATATTCACTTTACAATTCGAGTAGTCATTATGAATAAGACTAGGCGTTATATAAAAAGACAGATTTTAAAATCTATTGACGCTATTTACATTGTAAACGCAGCTTGTGCTTGGACTTATGTTTCCAACTGAACGTGCATTATGTCCCGGTGTTCCATTTTCGGAACATAAAGTTTTATGTAATGTGGAAAACAATCCGAAAACTATTTCTGTAATATCTTTAACAATAATGAATTTACGTGCATTTAAGAACATGACAAAATAATGCCCCACACAAAATATGATATACGTAAAAAATAAGTTACATCTATTTGCGACGACATTTTTGTCAGCTTTTATAGTAAAATTTAAAACATAACCAGACATATACATCATAAATAAATTCAGCGATCTATACACCAAAATGTACTCACGTGTGTGTAGAATAAGTATGGAAAGTTAAAAATCTTTATTGATTGCACCTTTTTTCATAAATTGGGGAAAACCCTTTTGTTCCAATTTTGGAACACCGGGAAAAAATGGGATATTAACATTTAGCCAAATGTTTAAAATAATTGTAACCTATTTATTAGTAATTATCACATGCTACTGTAACAAGAACAACATTACTTCAACATTTAATATTGGTATAACGGGGAAGGGAATATATATATATATGAATATGGTCCCCTATTTGAAGATTTGTTTATTTATTGAACTACTTCTATTCTTTTTTTTTTTCTTTTACGGAAGTTTAATTTTTTTATTACTCTCTACATTGTAGAATACTGATTTAGTAATTGTGTGCACTTAGTCTCTAATTAGATAAGTACTTCAACTGTCGTTTTAAAATATTTAATGCATCTACGACATATTGGAAAAACAAATCTGTGCCAAGACGAGGTAAGTTAAAATGTGTGTGTTTTTTTAATTTAATGTTTTTAATGGTTTCTGTCTCAAGTTTTTGCCGTTTTTGTTTTCAAATATCTTGTGACATTTTTATAAATTAGACAAAAATCTCTTCCCCTGAATGATTAATGGTTATTTTATTTACTTCTTCTTCACTTAAACAAAAAGTTAAGTTTGTGTGTTTGACAAATACACAAAATATATCAATATCATTGTTATCAGATATAGTTCATATTTTCGAATCTTCGACATAAAATTGTTCAATGTTCTTGTCGTGTTATATTTTTTATTGTTATCGTATCGTTTAGTTATTTACTTTTATTCAGTAAAGTAAAGCTTGAAACCTATCGAAAAAGTATAAGTATTTAGATAAATTCTAATATAAAATAAAATATTGGCAGTATTTTAAATTATTGTCTAGCTGTAGAAATTTATTTACATATTTATATTAATTTGAACTATAGGGATAGACTCACATCGTCACTCGTGATTCTATCTAGTTAATTATTATAATATGTTGGAATAACGATGACCGACTGGATGAAGGAACTAGAAAATAGTCGGGACCCGGTGAAGTGTTTATTTGATTATAGACCAACGTTTCGATCATCCAATGCTAATTTTCTGGATTACTACATTATCCTTCTGACTACTGAGTAGTGTGATATGGAAAAACAACTATGTGGGGTTAAATTGTACTACATGGAATTTTACAATTTTTTGCGCATTAATTATTACTTTTATGTGTGTTTTAAGATTTATTGGTAATAAAATTGTAATACAAGTATTTTTTTTTTACTGTTAACCAAATTTTCAGATAAACGCAATAGTTCTTTTTCTTCTTCTACGTACAAATACTTCCGCATTTCTTCCATCAGATTCTTCGAATATCTTACTTTTAACATTATGATGTTTAGAATAGATTTTTCTAATTAATTTTAATAATTTTCAATTGTCACATCAAAAGAAAAACTTAGGGTAAAGGAAACATTACGAATGCGTATACCAAATAACAACTTACAACCAAGTCAGAAAAATTATTTTAACAAAACATTAACAAATATGGATAAAACTTATATGCAATACACAACGTTAAACTATAAGAATTTTTTAAATGGAGCAGAAATATAAATCAATTTGTAAAACCACCGAAATTTTCGGAGTTGTACTTGATATAGGCTATGGGAAAAAGACGTCATACCTAATCACAGAGCGCCACATTTTTTTTACACTAGTGACTTGAATAATAGGCATTCAGTTATACACTGTATTTGTTTCTGTTTATATTTGATTGAATAGTAATATTGTTTTATTAAATCATGCTAATTTAATTTAAAATATTTAAAATGTTAAAAAATATTATTTAATGCATTAATTGTTTCAACAACATAGTTTTATTTGATTTGTAATTAATAATGTTGTGGTAGATTGTGCTAAAATTATCAATGTCTGTTTGCGCATTTTTATCTAATTTAATGTGTAGCATTTCTAGTGTGTTTTTTCTGTAGTAACGATTCTTGTAAAATTTTTGTATTTTCAATGGTGAATTGATGTTTATTTGTTTTCACATGATCCTCTAAGGCACATTTTTATTTTGGTTGATAGAATTTCTTTTTTCATTTATCGACAAGGGTTAAGGTTTCTAGGTCATAAGAGTTGTATGTTGATTTCGATTCATTAGTTCACCTACTGATTTTAAAACCATTCCCTTCTGCATTAAGGCCGCTGCGGTTCTTACGGAACATGCACCCGTGTGGAGTTCAATTGGAAGTACACGACTGAAAATGTTTAGTTCAGGCACAGATTGGATGACATGTTGTCTTACGTTTTCTTGTTCTGGAGCCCATGTAAACTCTACATTCCGCTGTAAGAGTTTATTTACAGCTGCAGTAGTTATTGTGAATTTTTCAATATATCGTCTAAAATACTCGACTAGGCCTATAAATTATCGTGCACCGTGCATTATTTTGGGAGTTCTAGAAAGACTTAGAATTCCGTGGACTAAGGTTTGATGAGCCCTTTCCCCACAATGGATCCTAGGTATTCGGTTTCTAATGCGAAAAATGTACATTTTTTCAAATTTAGTGAAAATACTGCCAAGGGCAAAGCCTTCAGATTTCTTTCTAAATAGCTGAAACCTTCTTTTATAGTTCTGGACGGTATCAAGATAGCATCTAGGTAGACTTAAATAATATCTTTCAGCGTACTCAAAGGCTTATTTATCTCTCTTTGATAACGTTATGGCGCTTTAGCAGAACCAAATAACATACGTTATATTCAAAATATCCATCAGGTGTCACAAACGCAGTATATATTTTGAACTTTTCCCGATCTCAATCTGGTGAGAGTCCGATTTCATGTCTAAAGTTATGAAATAATTTGCATTCCCTGGAGCATCTAGTTGATTCCGTAAATTGGGTATCTCTGATAGCATTTTTGTTAATTTGTCGATAATCAGCACACAATCGCAAGAAACTATCTTTCTTCTTCCCTAACACTATTGGGCTTGCATACTGTAAAGCAGTTTCCCTAATAATTCGTGTCTTGAATAATAGTCTTAAGTTGTATTGTTTTAGCGAGTCTAGTACGATATGAAACAGTGTCTTCAACGTTAACCGTATTTTTAACTTACCAGTGGTAACAACCTTCGTAGTTTGGGTCCGTTTTTTCTCCGACAAATTCTTCTTCAGCCATATTTCAGCAATCCTACGCAAAATCATATGTCATATGTTGCGAGAAGAGTATTGACATCCTTTAAACCGCACAGAATATTAGGCCCTGCTTGTTCTCCACATTTTTCACCAATTGAAAATCTGTGGGATAACATAGGAAGAACAATAAGGCGCACTCAGCCACCGGTACAAAAGCTGAAAGAATTATGGATTGCATTTGAAAGAGGATAAAAAGAAATATAATACGCAACATTTTAAGCTGAATTCACATGTACCGTTATCATCGCAAATTATTCACCGTTTACACCGTTCTGTGCTGTGATTAGTTACAATCATACGGTGCGAACGGTCTCGACGCTATGAACGTTGACGGCGGCTATTGAAATATTTCTATTTTTGACGGCATTGACGGGCCGGTACCACCGTAAATTTTAACAGCGCATGATCATATCACACATTCCAATAGTACCACCTCAACCCAGTTGGACTTAAAATTTATTTTTTGTTGCAATCTTTATAATCCTTGTCACCTGGATCATATAGACAGGGTTATTTTACTACTTCGCCAAATAAGTGGTCCCGAAAAGTTATCCATGGTGAAACTGGTGAAACAAAACTATAGGATATGTCAGTCAGTATTATCACTGAGGTCAAAACATATGTTTTAATAATATTTAGTTTTTCAAGTTCAGAACTATGCGCATCGTTATTTATAACGGAGCATATAGACAGAGTAAAGTAAGGTTCACAATCAAAAACATACAATAATATTTCTTGTATGAACACAGTGGCGCTAAACATTAATTTTATAATTTTGTTACCATTGTCATTTTCACTAATTTTACAGTTACCACTAATGTTTTCATTGTGAATGTAGCTTTATGACGGCCACAATATTAACGGTTATAACGGTCCATATGAATCCATCTTTATAGAAAAAAAAAAAAAAAAAACACGACCAC
The DNA here is from genome assembly GCA_943142095.1 of Ophonus ardosiacus. Lineage (NCBI taxonomy): Eukaryota > Metazoa > Arthropoda > Insecta > Coleoptera > Carabidae > Ophonus > Ophonus ardosiacus. The sequence goes on from OW964823.1 coordinate 66,318,368, forward strand.
TAGAGGTCTCGTCGAAATGTTAACAATATGGCTGACCAATGGTGATACATACAGTAACATTGTACCTATGCGTTAATGGTGAAAAACAAAATAAAGTTAATGAAATCATATTTTAATATAATGATTGTAAAATAATATAATAGTACAAGGGTTGAACCGATGAGGAAAGGCGAAACAGTGTTTTTGGCGGTACGTATAATGAAATATGGTTTTACAAATAATAATAATAATAATATCATAACCTATGTTTTTCACAGCTTTTAGGTTGATGCTGCAAGCAAAGGGAAGGAGGTCATTGTAAACATAATATAAATAGCAACACTTTTGCATGCTAACAAGTAATATTATCATGGATCTACTAATACAATAAATTTATAAACAAACCATTTTATAGTAAGAATGAAATGAAACTACGTATTAGCAACAACTGACATAGAACAAAAATAGTATATAAATATATTACAAAAGCAATCCCAGACCGATGAAGTAGAAAGTACTGTCATGTAAATAATAATATTGTTTAACTTATAACAAATTCCGACACAACACTTGCTTGTGTCACATGTGACTGTTTAGAATTAAAGAAATTACTCATCAATAGAGTGACATATTTGCTTATATGTCACTCCTATTGATGAGTAATTTCTTTAATTCTAAACAGTCACATGTGAAGTAAAACTATTTAGCGTCCATCTTGAGAAATAAAAGATCCGGATACCTACGTGACAACCAGATTTTTACATGGCTACCGTTTTAAAAGTCTGATATTTTCAATTACATATTTTAATTTGAAGATAATAAAAAAATGACTTTTATATTTATTGTTAGACTATAAACATATATTTTTTCAGCGTACATGATCAAAACATTTAAATTTCACAGTGATACTCCCTTATTTAATTTTTGTTAATTTTGCAACCAATTAAACAAAAGGTTAAAAATTTCGTTCTATACAAAGTGTTCGTAGTACATGAAACTTTATAATTATTCATATACTTGCTGTTCATTCATTTATATTATTCATAATGAAAATTACATGAAGTTTAATTGATTGAAGTTTGTAAGAAGTAATTACGGCAAACAACAACATGATGTTGGGGAAATATAAATTTTCTTTCACCGTCCTGTTAGGATTAAACGAAGTAGATACTTTACATCGTTAAAGGGACAGTAAGTTTTGGAACCCGCCTAAATCTCAGAGTAAAGAATGCTAATCAGCTTCGGCACAATTAGCATTGTTTGTTGTTGGTTATGGTAATTGATTACCGCGTTTCTAACTAGCTTCAGCTACGTACTTTAAACTTTAAACCACACCGGTGTAATTCGAATACCCATCCGGTGTAGCATACTCGGTCATTAATTAGTAGGGCGTTTCGCACATCTGACTCCACGTTGCTCTTCCACTGGTACGTGAATTCAGAGTCCAATAAAAGAAATACGAGTAGGGCTGTTATTGTTCCAGATTGAATCTAGAGCAAAAAGTTCCAGTGCCTGGGATTGGATCAATTTGCAACCAGGTTATTCGTCAAATGTCAGTGTTTCACAAAAGAAAGGAGAAATGAAATACAAACACAAATATGTAGGTATCTGTCGTTTTAAGTAAATCTCGTTACAAATAAAAATTTTGAACCCTAAGAATTACTTTAGTGTATCGTAGTTGTTATAAAAAAAATTGCTTCGCCATGAAATGCAAATATTGGCAACAGAAGTTTCCGATGGCGATACTACGATTTGTTAACAACATACCAGCTCTACTTCATATTATATCTAAGAATGCAGTGCGTCGATATTGGTTGTACACTAGCGGTCGTCGAAAGTGCAGCACCAAAAAATATTAGGAATAAATAAACAATAGAAAATTAATAAGAATTATCATTCGAGAGCATTAATTACTCAATAGGGATTTTGCGGCGAAAGAGTTGGCTCCAAGCGGCGTAAACATAACTACCAATGGTAATCGCACGAGAAATACATATCGAATTAGCATCATTTGACACTTTTAGCAAGCATTAATTCAAAATCCATATAGTTTAATGTTGCTGTAGCATTTAAAAACGAAGATGGTAACTAAGAATTACTGTTCTGTGCCCCAATGTAGAAATTATGCAACAAAAATATGTTTTATTACTTTCAAAGAGATTGTAAATTAAAGACGCAGTGGAAATTTAATTAAAAAATTGGGAAAAATTGGCAAATATATGCTGTTTGTACTTTGAAGAGATTGTTCTATTTTCTGGTTACTATACATTTATAAAGAATTGCTAATTATATATAATTTATAACTATCATACAATACAACTGATTAAAATTTGATACAATAAGCATAAGAAGTGAAAATGGTAGATTTGCACACTGATAAAACAAAAATGCCGAATTAAGAAAGTACGATCAGTACTCTGTAAGTTATAATAAAATGTAGATTTTTTAAACTAAAATAATATTAATATGTAAATTAATAACTTAAATTTAGATGTTACTTAAGACCACTTATAAGCGGATTTACTTAATTATATATTTATTAACAATAAAAATAATGTCATTTGACTGAAGCACTTTTTGCGTAAATAAATCTGGCGTGGATCTGGCAACAGCGCATCACAAATGGCGGATACCAGCACTTGTTAGCGCAGTTTGCGCGAATTTTGACATTTGTCATTTTGAATTGGTACGATTCAGACCATTGAGACAATTATTGACTTTATGTTTTCCGCGTTTATCGTCTTTTGTAGTTCTTGTATGTGTTAAAAACCCCTCAGATAGTTATTGTGTTTATGTTTTTTGTATTTTTCGTCTTTTTTTGTTATTGTACGTGTTAAAAACGTTGCCAAATGTTCACTAGTCGGATATATCATTTATTTGTCAGTATGGCTGAGAGATATTTTAATGAATTTTCAGTTATTTATATTCAAATATCTTCAGAACTGCACGGCAGAATACTTTATTGTAATTTTTACATAATCTATGATATTTGATTAACACAAATTACAGTTTTTTGTATCTATCTATAGCAGTTGTAGTTAAATCATATAAAAAATGTGCGTGTGACACGTGATTCCCTACTGACTACATGTTAAATATCTAATTTTCAAAATTTAATTACTCAAAAACTACATGTCAGATCTCTCTCAAAAAATTACTTTTTATGTAAATACTATTGGTTAATAACATATTAAAATTTTAGCTTCTTATCTATACATTACTCTAATGATCGTACTACCTTAAATAATAGAGGAAAGTACATTTAATGATGCACAGTAAAATAAAATGTTGAATACATTAAACTGACACTGAATGACAGATGTCTATACGATATTTATATTAATCGCTTTAATATTTTGTCTCTTACTACGCCATAGAAACACGGTATACCTATGTCTATTTTCGCTAATACTTGTGCTTCATTCGCACACATATTCTATGGCTGCATACCAACTTCCTGTAGCATATTTATTTAATAATTAATTTTTTCGCAGTACATTATGCAGATATCCAAGAATTGACGTTATGAGAAATGTGTGGAACTGAAAATATTTAAAACTTAATGTAACCTTTTCGAAATAAGCCCTGCTTGGTTGGAAACTTATTTTTAATTTACTTTTGTTCTTTTTTTTATTCAAGTAGGCCTTGCGACGCTTAAACAAAAACTATTTAGGCAGATTTTTTGAATGATCGATCTATTCGATAAAATTCATTATTTGTCAATTTCTTTAAAGTGTCTTTTTCGTTCACAATACGCCAAAGCTAAGAAAAGTTGTTTAGAATAACAAATTATGGGGCTATACAAAATTTCATGAATATCAATTTACTTTGATTAAACCGTTATTTTTTAGATAAAACTATTTTTTTATTAAACAAAATTAATCAAAGTATATCTTCCTCTTCCTTGTATCGAGCTCTAATTTATTATTCTTAACAACTTTTCTTAGTAAAACTTTTAGTCCAGTCAATAGAGGTTTTTACCCTACAAAAAGTGGGGAAAAAACGATTTTAACATATGTTGTTTGGGTCGAGACGGGGATGAAAAATTCAAATTTGTGACCTTAGAGAGGCTCAACGTGAGCCGCCATCTTGGATCAAAGGTGCAGAAAATGAGTTTTTCGTTATTATCTCGAAAACAGTGGCCCGTATAAAATTTTTACAAGAATATAAATTTAAAGCTCGTTACTTTTGGTACAAAAAGGGTTGTTGCATTTTTTACCTAGGATGAAATCTCAAAGAGTTATGTTTAAAAATAGGTAACCAGAACAACAATTTATGAAAGAAGATTTATTCCCTCAAAATATACACAATATTAATTTTTTAATACTTAGTCTAATAGATTTTTTTATTTGTAACAGTTTGCATTTGTCGTGGCATCAAAAGTAGTAAATTATCGATGATTTTTAAATAATTTTTGTCAGCGCTTTTTCACAAATTCATCAACCACTCTGACGCGGTTAAAGTTACGGTACTGCGGTTTAAAAATTTTAATTCAGTTTGGAATACTCCTTCATTTAATGTTAAACAATTTTTGCTTCGATGAGCGGTTAACGAATTATTAACAATTTAAACTTATATGAAATTTCACTAAAATTTTAAACATCTGCAAATCAGCTTAGTGCTCATTTTTTCTTCTGAAATTTGGACCCGATTAAAGATAAGCTTTATTGTGCATTTAATACGAGTCGAAATTTCAGAAGAAAAAATGAAAACTAAGGCAAAAATCATTTAATATGGCATGAAGGAGAATTTCAAACTTAATTAAAATTTTTAAACCGCGGTACCGTATCTTTAACCGGGTCAGAGTGGTTGAAAATTTGTGAAAAAGCGCGGACAAAAATTATTTAAAAATCATCGATAACTTACTTGTTTTGATGCCACGACAAATGTAAACTGTCACAAAAAACAAAATCTATTAGACTAAGTATTAAAAAAATAATATTGTGTATATTTTGAGCGATTAAATCTTTTTTCATAAATTATTGTTCTGGTTACCTATTTTTGAACATAACTTTTTTTGAGAGTTCATCCTAGGTTAAAAATGCAACAACCTGTTTGTACAAAAAGTAACCAGCTTTAAATTTGTATTCTTGTTTTGATACGGGCCACTGTTTTCGAGATAATAGCAAAAAACTCATTTTTTGCATCTTTGATCCAAGATGGCGGCTCACGCCGAGCCTCACTAAGGTCACAAATTTGAATTTTTTATCCCCGTCTCGACCCAAACAACATATGTTGAAATCATTTTTTCCCCACCTTCTGTAAGGCAAAGGCCTTTTTTGGTCTCCATTGACTGGACTATTTGGCGTATTGTGAACGGAAAAGGTACTTTACCAGAAAAGAATAGTTATTTGTATCACTAGACCAGAAACTGAACATTTGCGAGAGCGAGTAAGCGAGACCTGCAAATTACGAGATCTCGCAAAACAGGTTCTGGGTGTGTGATACACAAGATTTTTTGTACCGACTCCATAAATTCTTCTTATATTTCTCTGCACTATCCTATTTTTCATAACCTAAAAAAATGAACATATTTTTATCCGTTTTGCATTGCAAGTTTATTTGTAATTACTCATATTTGAGCTTAAAATGCGTAATTATTTTATATTTATTGAAAATAAATCATATAAGCATTAGTTACATATATTTTATATACTTTCGCAAATTTTCAATGACGGATGGCGGAAGCAAAACAAACTAGTCCTAAATTTGGAACATAATTAATTTATACGAGATGATAGGATATGTAACGGCGAAAAGTGAAGAAGGACGCTGTTGTCCCTATTCGGTCGCCATTTTGTAATGACGTCCCTGCTCGTTCTCCATGCTGTCAAAGGGTTTGCTCGGGCGCCAATAATTCGGAAACACAGCATAAGGAGAGATGGTCGATCCTGTAAAGGATGGCTGGAACGCCAAAAAGTGCTCGGGTAGCTTAGTGGAGACAGAGTTCGGCTTTTGACAATGAAATCAATTGTAATCATTTTTAATATTTTATTAAAATAAATTAAAATGAGAAAGTAATAAATATAACAAAGCAAAGTAACAATAAATCAGCGATACTTGCAGGATATTCTCTCTACTACGCACGATCAACAATGAACGGGCAACAATGGCACACACCAAGGTTGCGGGAACACGCTATGAACGAGTAACAATGGCACACACCAAAGTTACGGGAACACGGTACGGTTACAGTGTTGTCACTTTGACAACACTCATCAACAATCGCGATTTCAATCTAATAATGTTGGCACACACCAACACTCATTGACAATCGCGATTACGGCGTGCAGCGGCCAACACCACTGCACAAAACAACCGGCTACGCCGGTACGGTCCACCTGCTGCACTCTCTCACGAGCTGCCGGCACACACCAACAGCACTGAGTCAGAGGCAGCCAAGGTCATCCACAACCCGCTCACCTGGCCCTCACCAGGTTCGCAGAAGACGGCACACACCATCTTAGGCTCGTTGGAGAGCTAACGCTCCCTTGAGAGAGCACACACTCTCTCTTGAGAAAGCACACACTTTCTGCTCGAAACTAATGCTCGAGCTTCTATTTATACCCCGAAAAACCGTTAAAAATATCAAAAAAGGTTCAAACACGTTTTAGTCATCCTGCAAATTCTCGCTAAGTTTGAATAAAAATATAAAAAATATAGTTTCATGTAGGATCGAACCGACGATCTCTAGCGTGCTGGTCAAGCGCACTAGCCACTCGACCACACAATAGCTGACAGATAAACAACAATTTTATAAACATTAGCAGCTATAACCAAAATACAACAATACATTTTACAACAAACGACATACAATATAACCACACAATTATATTGTATGCGTAAATCAAAACAATACAAACCAATAAAAAATGAAAAACAATATTTTTACTTGTGGGATTTGAACTTTGATTTAAATAATCAAACTTTAGCCAAAAAACTGACATGCTAACCACAAGGCTATTACGTTAAACATGAAGAATAAATTCAAATCTAGTGACCATCGTCACACCCCCCTCCCACTTCGGAGACAAAAACAAAAAAGGCAGTTCAATTCCCACTAGCTTCAAAAACAACTTTACTTAAACAGGAACGGGAATATCAAAACTTTATTAATTGTTTAGAAAATCATAAACCTAATTTACACCCAAAACTTTACTGGTCAATCAAACACATTTACTCAACTCACACGTGTCTTTACACTACTGGTCTCCCCTGGCTGGACTGCACTGTCCTTCGGGCTGACTGGCTGCCTTAAGTTTTGGACACGTTCTGGAACTGGACCTCGCCGGGGCGCGCTTCCCGGTGGAGTGGTTCGCAGTTTCCAATACTGCTCTCAAAGGGCGTGCGGACAGTGGACAGCTCCGGGGGATCGGTCGGGGCTACCATAGGATGCCGGTCGTCGGCCATATCGGAGGAAACGCTACGGTCGCAGGCGGACTCATGGACTCGACGAACACGGCGGCGTCGTACGCCCTCCAGGTCACAGAACTGTGAAGAATTCACATCTCCGCACAGACCATGACCCCGAACAACTGGGGGCGACGGTCATACTTCTCACATCAAATGATTACAACGGGCTGTCTCGGAATCGACACCGTACGATTTAGGTGTCTCCCTGCAGTCTTCTCCCATAATTTCATTTCTGTCAAAAGGTCCCTGCTCGGGCGCCATTTGTAACGGCGAAAAGTGAAGAAGGACGCTGTTGTCCCTATTCGGTCGCCATTTTGTAATGACGTCCCTGCTCGTTCTCCATGCTGTCAAAGGGTTTGCTCGGGCGCCAATAATTCGGAAACACAGCATAAGGAGAGATGGTCGATCCTGTAAAGGATGGCTGGAACGCCAAAAAGTGCTCGGGTAGCTTAGTGGAGACAGAGTTCGGCTTTTGACAATGAAATCAATTGTAATCATTTTTAATATTTTATTAAAATAAATTAAAATGAGAAAGTAATAAATATAACAAAGCAAAGTAACAATAAATCAGCGATACTTGCAGGATATTCTCTCTACTACGCACGATCAACAATGAACGGGCAACAATGGCACACACCAAGGTTGCGGGAACACGCTATGAACGAGTAACAATGGCACACACCAAAGTTACGGGAACACGGTACGGTTACAGTGTTGTCACTTTGACAACACTCATCAACAATCGCGATTTCAATCTAATAATGTTGGCACACACCAACACTCATTGACAATCGCGATTACGGCGTGCAGCGGCCAACACCACTGCACAAAACAACCGGCTACGCCGGTACGGTCCACCTGCTGCACTCTCTCACGAGCTGCCGGCACACACCAACAGCACTGAGTCAGAGGCAGCCAAGGTCATCCACAACCCGCTCACCTGGCCCTCACCAGGTTCGCAGAAGACGGCACACACCATCTTAGGCTCGTTGGAGAGCTAACGCTCCCTTGAGAGAGCACACACTCTCTCTTGAGAAAGCACACACTTTCTGCTCGAAACTAATGCTCGAGCTTCTATTTATACCCCGAAAAACCGTTAAAAATATCAAAAAAGGTTCAAACACGTTTTAGTCATCCTGCAAATTCTCGCTAAGTTTGAATAAAAATATAAAAAATATAGTTTCATGTAGGATCGAACCGACGATCTCTAGCGTGCTGGTCAAGCGCACTAGCCACTCGACCACACAATAGCTGACAGATAAACAACAATTTTATAAACATTAGCAGCTATAACCAAAATACAACAATACATTTTACAACAAACGACATACAATATAACCACACAATTATATTGTATGCGTAAATCAAAACAATACAAACCAATAAAAAATGAAAAACAATATTTTTACTTGTGGGATTTGAACTTTGATTTAAATAATCAAACTTTAGCCAAAAAACTGACATGCTAACCACAAGGCTATTACGTTAAACATGAAGAATAAATTCAAATCTAGTGACCATCGTCACAGATATTATAATTTTTATGAAAAAATTTAGTTATTTCAGTTACAATAATTAAAGATTTAGCCCTAAAATTTGTAAACATTTTGCTAATAATTGTGTTGAGAACAATCTTAAATTGACATATCACCAAAACAGTAATGCCTACTCATGTCGCTGGCCTAGGTCAGCAACAGCGCGTTTCTGGACAATTTTGAGTTCTGTAATACTAGTCAAATTGGACGGAGGTACGAAAAACAGTTTATGCTCAACTGTCAAGGCCTACTTGATTTTAAAAAATCAACAGTAAACTAAAAATAAGTTTCAAATCAAGCTGGGCTAACTTCCGAAAGGTCACATTAAGACTGAAAGATTTTTAGTTCCGCAACACTTCTTGTAACGTCAATATTAGGACACTCTGTAATAAAAAAAATAATTAAACGTACCAGTATCTTATTGTTTCATGTAGATTAATACATCAAATTTTCAACAGTTATAATGATACTCTCCTATTGAGTAAAGAAATAAGAATTTTTTTGTAATAATTGTTCTAAAAAACATAATAAATAAAAAGTAATGTAATCCTCTGTATGTGTGTCAATTCCTTAGGATGTGGACCTCCCTTCCCCTTAAGTATTGCTTTAACTTTTATAAGTATGATACAGAGTTTACTCATTCTTAATTTACTGAAAGAATATTATGGTTTTTAACAAATTAATATATTTTCCTTGTTTCGCAATTAGCATAACATATTCTACCACGCTTATTTATGTTTGAAGATCTTAATTTTCAAACGAGTTTTAGTGGTATTTTATTAATTGGGATTGATGTAACTTCGTCCAGGACAAAAGATATCTTGGTAACGGACTAAATAAAAAATGCAATTGGCACAAAAATTGCCCTTAATAAAAATATTCAACAGTTTGCAGATGGAAATAATATAAATGAGAACCGAAACAGAGAAAATCCATTCACATTTTGCATACAGGGCCTGGTATATACATGTGCATTTTTATAGGACTACATCACATAATCAGTCACTAGAGATATCTCAGATCCGATCAATATTTACTACCATAGCGCTTTACGCGTCAGTCTAATTAAGCATTACAGTTTTTAAAAATTAATATTTTATTTCAAATATATATATATATATATATATATATATATATATATATATATATATATATAATAAGAATATACCGATAGATTTTTATAGTCCTAAGAATGATAATTCAAAATTATTTTCTTCCAGCTGGTGCAGAGTAATAACTTTCTTGTTGCCTTATTGGAAAATTACTTTGAAACTTGACACATATTTCACACCCACAACATTTTGTTTTTAAATTATTAAAAAATCTTTCAGAACTCCTAATAACAATTAGAATAATATAACCTTTCGGTTTAAGTTATGTATGTATTTTAATTAAAACCCAACGTTTCGGTAACATGTTTCTCGCACTGCCTTCTTCAGGAAAACCAACATAAATAAATAATAGCAACAAGTAACCAAGGTAATACAAAATATACAGTCTTACTAACAGTACAACAAATTTTTTCGCTCTTTACAAATAAAAATTACAGATTTTCGGTAGCGAAGTACGAGTAAGATCAATAGCACAATAACTATTATACCGTTGGAAAGAGAAAAAATAGTTATTTTTTAAAAGTAAAAATCCAATATGACGCCCATTTAAAATAAGATATGGAAAACCAATATTCGACTGTGTTAGGATGGAGGTAGATACGGGAAAGTTAAAATTCTTCGGACTTGCAGTCAATTAATAAAATTTATTTACGCCGAAGTTTCGACTATACAATAGTCTTCCTCAGGGCTCTACAATATGATACAAAAGCGAAATAGTAACATACGAACACAAAATAATTATAAATTACAAAAACTATAAAATACAAACTTTTAGAATGGTCTAGTCGAAAAAAGAAATCACATGTGGATAACGGAACATATTATATATTTAATTGTCCGTGTTGTATGTTCCGTTATCCACATGTGATTTCTTTTTTCGACTAGACCATTCTGTAAGTTTGTATTTTATAGTTTTTGTAATTTATAATTATTTTGTGTTCATATGTTACTATTTCGCTTTGTAGAGCCCTGAGGAAGAATATTGTATAGTCGAAACGTCGGTGTGAATAAATTTTATTAATAGACTGCAAGTCCGAAAATTTTTTACTTTTCCGTAAAATAAGATAGTTGCTAACAATGTCTTGGAAACTGTCATCTTGCATTTTACTCTGATATCACTTTTAAGTTTGTTTCAACAAATCATATAATTTTTATATGGAACTTTGTTTTAAATATTTTATAATAACGGATTTATTGAAATCGCGATTTTAATTTTTTTTTTATTTGAAATGATTGGCATTTTAATTTTTTCTTTGCGGAATATAAATCAGAACTCAAAACTACTCAACATTGTCCATTATTGAACAATCGTAGCTCTTATAGTTTCCGAGATTCCTATGGGAGCCCACTTAATTTGGGACACCGGTACAACAGTCAGTAATTCGATCAAGTTGTTTATGTTTATTCATTAAAAATTCGATATGTCCTCAATGAAGGAAGCAAATATATACATAAGCTTTTACGAACACATTTAGCGATAATAACAAGTTATTTTTGGGTACAATCTGTACACCGTTATCCGAGTTTTAGCTGCAATTCCTATTCTTAACAGTTGAAAAATACAATATATTATTAAAATTTTATCATTACTTATCATGACTAGATGAATAAAAGTCGGTAATTTAATGGTGAGACACTAACTTTCAAGGGGCTGACAGAGAAAGAGTGTACCATGTAAACACATAGTAGTGTTAATCACAAAGATTACAATTGCATTATTTATAGGCTACGCGCAATTGCAAACAAAAAAGAAAATGATGTGGGAGTGAAACATGTGTCAAGTTTCAAAGCAATTTTCCAATAACGCAACAACAAAGTTATTACTCTGCACCAGCTGGAGGAATATAATTCTGAATTATTATTCTTAGGACTATAAAAATCCATCGGTTTATTTCTTCTTGTTATACGTATTAAATTAAATATTATTTTTTTAAACGAAAATGCAGACATATAATAATAAAAGTATAATAAAGTATAATATGATGGCAACACTATGGTTCTGGTTGAGTGAATCAGAGATTGAAATCTTGTGAAACATGTCAAGTGTTAATTTTTTAAAAAAATATCTTATAATGCAGAATTAGACTGACGCGAAAGCGCTGTGACAATATGTATTGATCGGATATAAAGTACTTCGGTCCGAATCTAATGACGCATTACGTAATGTAGTCCTATAAAAATACACATATATGTTTACCAGGCAATAATGTCACTCGAATCTGATGATGTGATTCATTACCAAATTACCAAATATTTCACATTTAAAGTATTGAAGGAAGTTAAAAATGATAAAGTAAAAATAGCTTTGAAAAATCCAGTTACTACTAACTCCCTCTTCTCTACAGTTAAAGTTCCTATTGAAAAAGATTTACAATCTAACGTTGTTTACAAAATTCCGGGCGGAGAATGTGAGCAGGTTTGCATTGAGCAGACTTCCAGATCACTCAAATCTAGAATCACTTCCCATAAAAGTGATTGTAGACTAAGACCTAAAGCTTGTGCTTTATCACAGCATTTCAATGAGTATTCTCATCGTATTGTAGTAACTCATCTGTATTAGATGTGGAAACTGATTCAAACCAACGACACTTCCTTAAAATGGTTCATATTAAAAAAACAAACCATACTATGAATAATAATAAAAAAAAAAACAGATGTTAGCGGTCTGAGCTTAATTTACAATTACCTTCTCAAATTTAAAGAATTACATACATCTAATAATAGTGGAAATTCTGAACCAACATAATTACTGTACTAATTTTATATCTCTTTTTTCAGTATTTAGTAGGGTTTTTACTAAAATTTAAAAATATTTTTTTTTTATATTTTGAGAACTTTGTCGTGTTCCGGTTAGTTTTTCCCCTCTCACTTTGCGCACTTGTTTTTTCTCTGAAGTTTCGGTTATTTGTTCAAAATTCGATCTTGCTTTTACTTTGATTCACACGTGTTTTTACAACTTTGACTTCTTCTGAACCTAATCGCTCTGATTATGGGTTCTGTTACATATATTTAATAACTTGTTTAGACAATTTAGTTTCTAAATTTATACTCAATGTTTGTACTATTTATTCAAATATCTATCACTGTTCTGATGACTGACTTGTTTAAAATTTAACCTCACAAAGTAGTAAGTACAGTGTTTCAATTTTACATTTTTTCAAAATTATAATATGAATTGTTGTTATACCTTCTAGCTGTCCTAAAGAAGGAATAAAGTAATTCCGAAAGCTTGACATGTAATTTAATTTGCTAGTCTGGTACTTTTTTAATCACCCTTATATTTATAATATTAATAATCAGCCCAATTTTGTAAAAAAGTTATTGTCTTATAAATAAAAATAAATAAATATATCATCACGGCATATTACCCATTTCTGGGTGTGCCAGTATCTACAACACATGTAGACATCGGTAATGATGACGATATATTTTACCGTGTGGGCGCTTACCAGGCGTCACCTCACGGGCACTCATAGCTGGCGTGGAGAGTGCCCCACAGGGGTCACTTTTTTGCCATTATCAAAATTGTTAATAATTGCGACCAGGGATTTGTTAACTAATCCCTGATTGTAACCAATATAAAATATGAATATGAAGATTGTCATTCACATGTTTTATTCAGTGTTTGAAATTATCGTTGGTTATTTGCTGTAGCAGTGTTGGTAGGAGATAAATTTGTTACAGAATTGGTGTGAATAAGTGAAAGATATTATACCTACTTACCAAACATATTTTGCATAATAAATAATATATCACTATCTTCATCATCCTAGCGTTGTCCCGCTGGAGCAGGGTCCGCTGTACGGATCTGAATCTGGATGTAGACCTAAATTTTTGATGCCCATGTTCATAACATCCTGCTACCGTTGCTTGGGTCTACCACATGGACGTAGGCCGTGAATTTCTAGACAGTAGGCATTACCAAAAACGTTTTCTGGAATGACCATGCCATCGATGTCGCCTCTCTCGCATCTTATCTTGGATTGATGCAATACTTATTTGTTACCTAATATTTTCATTTTTGATATGGTCTAGGAGAGATATCCTCAGAGTCCAACGAATAATACCCATCTCCATGACGTGAATTCTGCGCTCAGCTACTTTCGTCACAGGCCAACATTTAGTATACCGTACAAGGCAACTGGACGTACTACTGTACGATAAATTTTTGATTCGAGTTTTTCGGCATATTTTTGTCACATAAAATACCGGTAACTTCTCTCCAACGCATCCATGCTGCTTTAATTCTTGCCCGTACATCTTTGTCAATATTACCATCACATTGTAAGGTGGACCCTAGATAACGAAATGTATCCCCTTTTATCAAGCCCTCTCCGTTAACCTTTATTGTACCAAGATTCGGTGTGGTCTCTAGGAATTCGGTTTTATTAACATTTAGGCGTAAACCGAAACGACGTGGACAATCAGACCAGGATTGCACTTAACTTTCTAATTCTGCTCTAAAAGAGAAGGCCAGCATGGTGACAATGCGGAACCTTGATGTACTCCAACGTTTATGGGAAAACTTTCAAATATACCAGATGCGCAACTTACCCGACTATAAGGATTTGTATAAAGCATCTTTATCCAAGAAATAAACTGCTCAGGTACTCCATGGTCACGGACTGAAAATCAAATGAGTTTAAGAGGTACACATAATATATCACTATATTGGAATAAATTTACAGATCTACAACTAAGAATTTTAAATGTTAGTGAAAATAATAAAAGTGGAAAAGTTTTCGACTCTGTTATAGATTACGTGTAAACAATTACTAAAGATCGCAGTCACTCAGTATTTATTTTCTTATGCAAACGCAACTGACATTTCGATACACTACTGTACTTACTTTTACTGTTATTGCACAATTGAAGTTATCACCCCGAACCGTCCATATTTTTAAATTTAATTTATAAAAAAGTTAAAGTACTTTTCTACCCTTACTGTTAAAGTATTATATAACCTACTTTTGCGGTTACAATGCTACTCGATTTAATATTTAGCACCCTTTAAAATCTGCTGTAGCATTTTTTTTATTGTATTACTTTCTTTTGTATTATAGTAACTTTACATTATATTCACTAAATAAATATTTGTTCCTTGAGAAGTAATTGGTATGACGGTACTAACTATTTTTACTACCTATATTAGACTTTATTTTTAATTATTTGCGTCTTTCAATATCACTTTCCATGTTTCCTTATCATTATCCAAATGAACAGCATTAATTGTATGTTAATAGAAGATAATATTTTGGGACAAGGTAATGACAGATGATATCAAGAGGCCATGAATGCCGGTGACCGGTTACTGTACTTGCATTTGAGATACAGACTGATGTTCGCTATCTCGGTTCGGATACGGCTGCTGGTGACTGCATGATTTGTGGTGACTGATATGCTGAGACTGTTTCAGATAGTGGGTCAATAAGGATCTAGTGATACGAGAGATGATCTTATTCTGACAATTGTATATCGATTTGATGATTTATATGGCTATTTCATAGTTTCGATTGCAAAGTGCTGGTGCTAATTCCACGTTCGCAAAAGATGTGAGCCTTTAATGTTTTTTATTCTTAGAGAATGTTAATTCTCAGATACACATTGATAGATAAATAGTTGCGTATGTTTCCAAATTAAACTACAGAGATGTTTGTTATATTCTGCTGTATAAATTATTAGTGGAATGTGATGTAACAATGATATAAGATTATAATTGATGTGCTAATGACTTATAGGATTTGATCAATATTGTTTCATTAGTAAATACGACGGTATACAGCTCAGTAGTAAGTCATTGTGCATTGTATAATGCTGAGGAAAAAATTATGTAAAGTACCTTTTATTATTTGGCCCTAACACCTTGCTTACAATACAATATATTACAATTAAACCAGGACTACATTTATTACGTTTTAATACATATGCAATGATAGCGTGTCGAAGACCGCTGTTGGCAATAGGTACCTAGCAATTATGGTGTAGAAATTTATATCACAATGTAAGAGAAAAAAAGACAAAAATTTAACCTTGTCGCACTTCCGGTAGCACTGCTATCCTAGATAAATATCTACTTATCAATGAGGGATGACAAAAATAGCTATAATGAATTATGTATAATTCTAATTCATTGATGAGACTGACAGTGTATCTGAAGGGTATGTTTAATATAATAATAAAATAAGAAATAATAAGTGTGCTTCTCAGAAAAAGCCTTCAGTAATGTTTTTGGTTTTTTGACACTCACATTTATCTGTTAATTACAAATATTTAAATTTTTCCACTTGTTTTCCATGGGCTGAGAGATTCTTTTACAACATATTATTTTATATGTTTATGTCTCTATCTCTAACTCTATGGAAGATATAATAAAATTTTTAAATGTATCGGATAAAGATATTTATATTCTTTAATATTTGTTATAACATAAATTTTCAAAAAAATAACATTTAGAATTTTTTTAAGAAACTAGTACTTCTGGTTGTCCAATTGTTACCAAAATCAAATCAACTCTTCCTAGTAATGTCAGATTGAGGAAACCGCAGTTAAACATATCTTAAGTTTTATAGTATTTGAGAAACCGTGACTTCAACATCCACACACACACACACACACACACACACACACACACATATATATATATATATATATACATACATACATATATAAATACATACAAACGGACATCATCGTAAAAATATTATAATCGGATTCCAGGGACCTTACAAGGTACTTATCTACTGAAATCTGGATATGTGATTTTTAGCTCGATTCCAATACCTCTCTTAGCGAGAGGTAAAAATTGGAAGCAGTGAGTTATAGCTCGCTATCTATTGTTTATAAAATACAACGTTTAAGACAAAAGTTGCAGGGAATTTTGTCCTCTACAATATTCATAATAATGTCTAACCTCTCGCAATTAAAATGTTTGTAATTGACAGACAAATGTGTGTCAAAAAGCCAAAGACTTTACTGAAGACTTTTTCTGGGAAATACATTTAATATTTCATATTTTATTATTAATTAAATATTTATAATTATAGATGCAGATATTACGTATACCCTACAAAAATACCGCCAATCTCATCAATGAATTGGCAGAATCTCGAACATTAGAATTAAAAAATATAAAAATATATAAAGAAGATATGTGTTTTTGTGTGTATCAGAAATGTCAAATATGTACAACACTTAAATATAGAAATGGCGAGAGATCTTGTGCTAGCCACAACAGATATTTTTTAATTATACCAACTGGCAAGATGTTTCAAAAAAAAAAACTATGACAACGGCGCTAGTTGAAGTGCGCCAAGATTATTTTTTTCTTTTGATTTCAAAATGCCCAACAAATCTGAAAATGAAAATTACTCGACTTTTTGTAAAATACCCTAATTTTTTAAGCTACTACTGGAGTAGTACTTTATGACAAGTAAATTGTGCGAAAATAATATTTTATACACGTGGGTTAACAAAATTTTGAGTTAAAACTTGTACGTTTATAATAAAATATTAAATAACTATACAATTTTATTATATGGTCGAATAATCCGTTACCCGGTCTCAAATATTCGTTGCCTGGGTATTTGAAAATCCACTATCCGTTACATTATAAGAAATGTCAGGCGCAACCCTTAACCCTCACGCTAATTTTCTGAAAAAAAAACAAATATACCTAATAAAATTAAATAATATTTGGGTATAGTTCTGTATAAATTTATTAAAAACAACAACGTTTCGCAGCAAGGTGCTGTCTTCTTCAGGCTTTTATAATAATAACATAAATAAATATGTAGTCAAGACTACAAGTATATAAAATCATAAATACATTGATAAATGGGAAAACATTAAACATACAAATGAATAAGAAAAATTACGAACGAATAACAGGATACCATGATTTATTTAGTTCATAGCCTGTGTTAAGATTGATATTATTAGGTGACTTCTGGATTTCAATAACTTCTCTTATCAATCTTCTAATCCAGTGGTTTTCCTTAGCTAAAATTTTTGTATTTTCAAAATCAACTCCGTGTAGTTCCTTTATGGCATGTTCAGCAAATACCTATACAAGTAAAAACACCAATTTCATTGCAACGGTTTCTAAGTAAATTGTTGATTTCGAAAACGTAATTGTTTCAAATATTATTCAAAGTTACTCGGAGAATTGTTTATTGACTTATTTTCAATCCGTATAGTCAAAAAGTAAGAAACCATTGTGGTCAGTTTATTGATAAAAGCTTGTTTAGTAATTTAAAATACACAATGAGAAACAGAATATCATAAACCTAAAAAATGAAGTGTGTTCGATAATGATAAAATAGCTATATTTATTAAGGAAGGTCCAGATATTTCGTTCATATTAGGCAATAAAGGTATATTCTATTTATTATTACAGAGTGTCCGAATTTTGAAGGCCTCCATTTAGGATAAATAATTAGAGATATGTACAACTTTAGTTAAATATGGTGCACTTTTGAAGGACCATTTTATTTGTGTTTTTTCTGTGCAAAATTTTCATAGGTTACTCGAAAATGAGGGAAAACTGAATTTGATCGATTTTTCTTTTTTAAATTACTTCTATCAGTAATTTAGAAAAATATTTAAAATAAAAAAGTTTTATTATTTAATAAGCACGATTTAAGATTCCTAGAAACCGATTATAATATTTTTAAAATGAAGTCTCTCTCTCTCTCTCTGTATGTGTGTCTGTGTGTGTGAGTGTATGTGTATATGTGTGTATGTATGTCTGGATGTTGGAGGGACGATTCCTCAAAAACTGTAAGACTGAAGACTTGTTTAACTAAGAATTCCTCAATCTGACATGTCTGGGAAAAGCTGAAAAGGTTTTGGTAACAATTGGACAACCGAAAGTAGTAGTTTCTTAGAAAAATTCTTCTAAATATAATTTTTTGGAAATTTTTGTTATTACAAATATTGAAGAACAAAATTCTCAATCTAATACACTTCAAATTTTTATTATATCTTGTATAGATTTAGAGATAAAGATACTAAAATATATAGAATATTCTAGTCGCAGAGGCTAAGGCACTAAGGAAACCACTTAACAAATTCAAATGTTTATAACATAGTTTGTAAATGACATATTATGTCAGTGTCAAAAATCAACAGTTTTAGTTACATTCTGATAGTTTTTTTCTGGGAAGTATATTTAAGCTTTCTTATTGTTTTTTTAATTAAATATTTGAAAATATAGCTAAAATGAATATATCCATCAGAAATACCGCCAATCTGGTTAATGAATTGGAAGAATCTCTGATATTTAGGAACTTCCTCATATAATGAAGAATAAATATAATTAGAAATATATGTGTGCAGAAGACATGTTAAGTATAATAAAAAAACAATATTTGGGTAAAGTTCTGTAATGTTTTGTTATAAAACGACGGTTCGATAGTGAAGTGCAATACAATACTTATATAGCCTAATATGAAAATGGCGAGAGGTCTTGTGCTGATCACAATAGATTTTTTTAGTTTGTTATAGCAAAGTTTCTGCCTACAATAACTTTTACTTCACACACTATTTACACTTGATCCAAACTGACAATCATTACAAGTACCTACAACGACTTTTACAAAACTTTGTCGTAGGTAACTTTTTGCCAATATTGATTTTCTGTAAGAAATTTTGACCTAAAAATATAAATTTATTTATCTAGCTAATGAATTTTTCAATTTTTTGTTTTTCTTCAAGATTTAAAACTTTTATTATAAATGACATATTCAAAGTTTCTCCTTGATTTGTTTGCTAGAGCAACATATTACAAAAGATTACTTACTTATAAGTTTTCAAATGCATAATAAATTGCAGCTCATTTAATACTGTTCAAGTGCGTAGAAAAATGGAGGCAATTTATAAACAACCTTAAAACTTTTTATAATGTTTCTTGAAAATATTTCCATAACACTATTTAACCTTGAAACTTTTCTTTGGAATGTAATTTATTAGTTTGAAAGTACAAGGAAATGACCACTTTTTCAGAAAAAAATGTCATGTTGTAGAAAAATGAAACAATCACGAAATCCTTTGATAAATATGCAAGTTATACAAGAAATAAATAGGCATTTTTCCGTGTGTCAAGAAGTGATTCAACATTGCATGTTACTAGTTATTTATGTTTTAATTAAAAGTTACTTTAATTACTGTGTAATATTTTAAAATTACAATAGATTTTATGTTGAAATTATGAACTTGCAACATTGACGATTTACTGTCATTTTTTTTAATGTTTTAAAGCATGTTGATAAAATAAAATTCACTTAAAAGTCATCTCATGTATAAGCATAAATGATAAAAGTAGATATTAATATCTATTAATTTGGGGGAAAGGATATTTTCCTGGCTGGATGGATATGTAAGGGCGGCCACAGGAATTTTCATAAAATGGGACTGAAAAATAATGTACCGTCGGATGGGGTGCTATCAACGTATTTCTTTCGATGTTATTATGATATATAAGAAAAAATTCAACAAAAATAAAGATTTCAACACATCAGTCATTGATAATTTCGGGAATGCGAGCATCCATGGACATAAAGTCTCTAGAATATCGCTGGAGCAAGTTCCTATATTTAAATTAAATTATAACGAGAAGAATAAAACCTTCTTTTGTCGCATATTTGCGAATTTTTCATTCCTCCCTAGTATGTGGAGAAAAGAATTTTTCAGTCTCTATCATCGTCATCGCTTTCCAAAGTAGAATTGAAGATGGTCCAACACATGAATAAGGAAACTACTTTCATACCTGTATACTTTACATTACAATAATTTATATATAGACCGTTTACAAGGGAGACACAAGAATACAAATAACACAATATTTTAAATTATGACTTGGTGGCCGAGCACATCTATTGATACTCATTTCAGAAATATAGTCAGTTGAGTTTGAAACTCAATTACATGTTTTAAAAAAAAATATATGAAACACACTTTCAGTTATTGAGTATACATGTTGCAACCGTTGGATTTGTGAATAATCTGAACGTTACTTTTTTGATTTAATCTGATTTTGTTTACAATTAAAACAGTAAAAGTGCTAGATCTTACATTCTATTTTCTAATAATTCAGAATTGAAATAAGGCATGTTAATTCAAAATGTAGTTTTCATATAAAATATTAATAAATTTATATTTGAAATTTTATATATATATATATATATATATATTTAAATTAACTATATATATAGTTTTTTTTTTTATTTTACTAAACTATGCGCGTGTGCATGTTCAAAATTACATGTTTGTAAATGCTGTATATTCTACAAAAAATCTCAACTAATGTGAGTACTAAATACCAAAATTTATTCTTAAACAAATTGTACGTATTTCATTATTGTATTACAGTGTCCTGAGGATGGTTAAAAATATAACCGAAAGCTTGACAAATTAAAAAGAGTGTACTACACTTAAGCCTACAAATTGACTGTCAAACCCACTATCCAGTTTCCTCATATATATTTATTATTAATAATAATAATAATGTATTTATTTGTTATGAAGTCTATGACTTATACAAATTTCCTTACATCTTAGTTATACATTTATCTATATATACAATTTGTTTGCAGAGACATTTCTATTGCCCTCTGCTGGCAACCTCGTTACATTTGCAGAGTAGCTTATAGTGACCTCTGCTGTCACTCGGACTCATCTGGGTGTGCAGGTTATTAAAATCTGACTCGTGCGGGACTCGAACGCTGTCCCACACGAGAAGCCTTGTGTTGCCAGGCGAGCACTCTAACCGCACGACCACAGATGACCGTTATATATTTATTAAATGTATCTCATAATTTTGATTTTTTTAAGCAAGTTATTGAGTTTCAAACATAATATAATTCTGAAATGGATAGGAGTTCGCAGTTATGTCACCCGAACCATATTTCGTGCTTAGATTAATGCAGCAATGGCTGAAATTTAACTAACAGTGCTAGGTACTAGTAAAACACTGCGGTTTGGTGAGTTCGGATTAAAAACAGGTAAGCACCTAAAAGCTACATAAGTCCTAAATAGAAAGTTGTTTTCAATATTGTATACGAAATAATTATCACAAAAATCAAGTTGTTAATGAGGTAATACAATTCAATATAGATATCCCAAATTGCTTGGGTAGTTGACTGTCGTTGCTAGTGCCAAATAGTCTGCTACAGGTCGTCCTAACTTTTCGTATTATTATTCTTCCCTATTTTTCTGACTATCGCAGAAATGATGGGTAAGTTCTTTCGACCTTTTTTTCTATATTCCAAGATATGACCTTGTGTGAAGGAAGGCGCGGATGAGTTTCATTAATACTACTTTGTTAAAGAATGATCACAACCGTGTGTCATATGATACCATAATTAAATTACACCTACCTCATAGTTTTATCATGCTTACACCTACTACTATTATATCAATTTACATATCACTGTGACAGTATTCAAATATGCGTGCATGAAGCTGTGACAGCGTGGTGTGCGAAAACATATTATCGTAGCGTGGTAGTAAGTAACGGATAGGTACAGTGTTTTGGTTGGTTAATTGATACATGCACCATGACGTAAAATTAATGTGCACAAACGTTATTGAATGCAAAAATAGTTTTCAAGTCAAACATAAATCAATAATTTTTTTTTCTCATTATAACCATTGTCTAGTAATGGCGGTTTTTGAAACTTTTATAAGAATTCAATACTTAAATTGATATTTAAAATATAAATTTAAAAATAACAGCTATCTCCAATTTTGAAAAGATAAGAAAAAATACCATCTTAATATTTTAAACGGCAACAATCACCTACGGCCAAATTCATCATTCTTAAGATTTGATTCACATATTAGTTCTGATCACTGAATCAATCCAATTCTCTATTAAAAATCAAAATAATATAAAAATTGAAATCAAGAATCAACTGATTCATCATTTTCCATTAATCAAGAGCACTGGTCGCAATTACAACATAATTACATTAACAGTTAAAAACTAAAACAAAACTATGAATCTGTTGATACTGATTTATAGATTCTAACATCAAATGTCTGAATTAGAACAAATATTAATCTATGGTTTAGCGTGATTCCTTAACCGGTGGACTAATGGTGAATTCGGCTGTATATCATTTAACTTTTATGATTCTGTAGATTACTAACAATGAATCAAGTTAATACTATGCTATGTTCCATCTATTTAAAGGTTAACAAAAAGAAATAAATGTTTATCAAAAAATTGCTTAAGCTTATTAGGATCATTAATATACCAATATTTTTATACTTTAAAAATTCTTACAAGACGGTGTAAATAATGTCATTTATCATCAATTATCTATTGTTTTCCCGCTTTTACAACATTTGTTTTTCCATGAGTAATATGAAAAACACAAAGCAAAATTACACAAGGCTATACTTGTATAATTCTGCATAATTACTGGCAAAATATTAGATCATGAATAAAACATTATCTGCGTCTTTGTGTAGGCATTAGTAGGCACTAATGTCCCGCCTCTCTTGCCCTGTCATTTCGTTTTTGCCGGGAACTAGTACATTTGTCATCGCGCTGACATCTGGGCTGTCCCGTCGTGAAATTCGCCGCTCTTCGCCGACGATTAACGTTAAATGAGTCAGATTTATTTGTGATGCAAATAATGGAAATCTTTCCCAACTTTCTTACAAACTTTCCGCTTATACTTATACAATGAATCAAAACATTGACAACCAAAAATTATTGTTCTGAAATGCCAAAACATTTTTAGCTCTATTAGCTGGATAACAAATGGCTGAATATCTTATTGTACGAAATTATCACTACTTAGAACTTTGTGTTGTATACTTAACTTCCTAACTTTTTCGTTTACTTGAGTATATGTAATAGTATATTATTCAATGAGCATGTAAAGTATGCTATTACTCATGAGAATGAGGTTTGCATCTAGAGCCGCAAGGTGAGTGATGTAAATCATTCGAATGAGTAATAGCAATTACATGCGAATATAATACTATACTTTATCCATAACTGTCAAATAATATCATATTAGTGACATATTTGTATTGAAAAATAAGTAGACATAGATAAATCTAGTAATCATTGTTGCAACAACCTTTTGTTGCAAGAAAATTAAGTGATTTAGCAGAAAATTTAAAAATTGACTACTCAACTACAGTTTAAGCTTAAGAAAATAAAAGTATACAAATGACAAAACTAGTGTAACTTTGGCATTTTCTGTGAAAAATAGTAATTTTGTTTATACTCTGGGGAAGATAGGTATAAGGTTTGAATTTGACAAAGATTGAATAATATATCATCGAGCTGTCAATATTATGCAATTAGAAACGATGGTCATTTATTGATAAAAATGAGTTGAATTATGGGTATATTATTTAACAGTTATGGATAAATTATATTTAGTTGAATTTATAGTAATAGTAGTAAGTACTGTAATAGAATTTCATTTATATAAAACTCACGAAAATGTGCGGTAAAATAAATACATATTCTTTCTATTTTATTTGTATACAAAGTTTCCAGAAAGAAATCTAAAAAGTTATTTGTGGAAGAAGTAGGAAAAGTTTATATCTATTGCAGCAGTTGGGTATTGCATGCACAAAAACTGTCTTTATGAATAAGGTTTTGTGCATAATAGCTATTTACGTTATAAGTCCGGAAAGTGTTCTCCCACAGGGTGAGTAGTCAAATAAAGTACGAGTTACGAGTTGTAGGCGACTGATACTAAAAGCCAATGAGTCTTGTACCGACTCTTTCTAAAAGTATTAATTATATCATTTTTTCTGAAACCATTTAAATTAACTAAAATAATGAAGTCAAAACTTTATAATTTCAAGTGACAGTTATTTTTATTGTCTGTTAAAAACACACGTTCCGTAAATATGTTTTTCGTCGATTGGTATTAAAATTGTTTTTTTTTTTTTCTGTAGTAGAATAAAAATTAAATATATCATCACAGCATATTACCCATTTCTGAGTGTGCCAATCTGTTTTATGACAGATATTGGTAATGATGATGACATATTTGTACCGTGCGGGTGCTTACCATGCGTCACTTCACGGGCACTTATCACTTTTGTGCCATTTAAAATTCGAGATATTTGGCGTCGGTCGGGATCGAACCCCGTTCCCCAGATTCGCGACCAGAAACTTAGGCACGCGGCCACAGAATTCCTATAGCAGGCAACAAAATAATCGGCGGCGCAGAAGGTTTGATTTTGTTGTCCAATAATTGTCAATAAAATAATTCATATTTGTCTTTAGATAGCAACCTTGATGACAATGACAATGAAAATAACATTTAAAATTTAAGTAATTACAAAATACCTGGCATACCGGGCATAACACGAAAACCGAGCCATAGGCGTTTAACACAGGAAAACAGTTATTCCTTGCCCAAAAGTGGCCTATTAATTTTAGATAAAAATGCTTCAAATAAATATTGCAGAGAATTAAATTCTAAGTTAATAATTACATTTACTTTTTCAAGTTTCGCAACCGACGAAATATAAATTAAAATGTTAAAAAAGTTACTTCTTTATAGTGTTAGCCATGGTATTGAAATAAATTCTCAAACAATTTTTATGACTTTTTTCCTGTCAGAAATTATAAAATATAGCTTTCATCAAAATAATACTACAAAATGATTTATATCTTCTCTTCCCGTGCATAATTCTACATTTTCAATAATGATAACTCAAACACAGAGCTTTTCTAACAGGTAAAATATGTCACAATCTGACAGGTACGTTTCTGACAGGTAAAATGTGTCACAATCTGACATACGTTTCTGACTAGGTAAAATGTCATTATATTTGTAATTTTCCCTATCAGAAACGCTTTGCTTTGTTATCTTTACTAAAAGTGGAGAATTTTGCACAAAACGACAAGATAGTAGTATTATTTTGATGAAAACTATATTTTATAAATTTTGACATGTAAATTTTATAAAATAAGTTTGAGATTTTATATCAATACCAAGGCTAACAATATAAAGAAGTAAGTTTTATAAGATTCCAAATTCAATTTTCTCGGTTAGCAAAGACGCAAAAGAAAATGTGACTATTGATTTAAATGCAGAATTTAATTCTCTATAACATTTATTTGAAGCATTTTTGTATAAAATTGATAGGCCACTTTTGAGAAAGTAAAAACTGTTTTACCATGTTTCACTTTGCCTTGCATCTGTTCATATTCGTTTTACAAATGTTTCGTGGCGCTAAACGTTGGCTAACGCGTAGTTTTACCTAAACCACACATATTTTTTTTTTTTTAGCTAGGCGTACTATTTATGTTTGCCTATTGTTTTATTATTTAAATAATGCCGCGAATTGAGCTACACTTTTACAACCTTTTATATACTATGTATGATATTAAATGTTTGTTATTGTAAATTTTATCGCAATCTTTTCCTACTGCTCGTCCATTCCCGTATTGTGCGTTGTCATTGTCATGGCAATTTAGGAGGGTTTTTATTATTCAACTGGAGTAACATTCCTTATCAACTCGCCCTATTTCTTCACTGGGCTATGCCACTCTAACACTTTACTTTTTTCTATGATTCCATTATACATCGTTATATAAACGAACATGATATGTATTATCGATAATGGATTGTTAAAGAGCGATTTACTTGACGAGCGTACAAATAAATCTGACGTACAGTTTGAACGGAAGTTACATGAAAAGCCATTAAAGCAAGACAAGTTGTAGTCTCGTCCAGTGACAAATTTGTCAATTTATAAAGATAAATAACAAAATTTGATATAATGTTCATGAAGTAAATTTATATTTAGATTAATGATACTAGCTGGTAGAAGAAAGTTATCAAATAAAGAATAAAAAGTGACTCAGTTCCATACCTACATAATTGAATATGACATTACAATTATAGCAACATTTTTCATACTGCATGTATAGAAGTTATTAAATTTGAATGTTATTTGATGACACAAACAAGCAACAGGTATTATGTAAATGAATATGGATTTATATTTCTCTATGTGGGCTACGGTCAGACCTGGTTTTATATTCACAGAATGTCAATAGTTCCCACTAGGTTAAAGATTGCTGTAGTATACTCATCAAAAGCATAAAAAATCTGATGTGGCCAGCACAAAACCTCCCGCTATTTAATTTTTATTAATCTGAATACATACCTACGTTTTTACTAATTCTGCAAAGTATATTATGTTCCATTGCATATAACTGTTGCTTTATTTACTATTTTCTTTTTAAAATGTCACTATTATTAATTTGAAGTTACACTCATTTGAAATATGAATTGTTTAACAAAGGAATCGAGTTTATCTTAGGCTTCGGGATTAATAAAAAAATGATTTTTAAATTTATCTGTAAAATATATAGAAGTATTAATATATTCCTGTAGAAAATTCAATTATCTTTAATTTTCATAATGACATAAAATGCGAAAAAATGTCATTTAAGGGTATTTTTTGAAGAAAAACCTACAGGTAAAGTGCCATTTCCGGTTATCTGATTTACACCAAAATCTAATGATATCTTTCCATATTAGAACAGGGTAGAAATACAAGGTTTTAGAATTTTCTGAATGATAGTATTTGTGTTAGAGCACCAGCAAAATCCATACACACACATACACACATACAGACATCATCGTGAAAATGTTAAAATTGGATTCTAGGGACCTTAAAACGTGGTCATTTACTAAAATCTCGAAATGTGATTTTTAGCACGATCCCTATAGCTCCCTCACCAAGGCTAGCTTGAGGTAAAAAGCATATTATAAAAAAAATATGTTGGTACATGGAAGCACAGTTTTAAAGTTTTTGGATCAGTACTGATATTATATTGCACTTGCAAATAAAATTTATACATAAAGCATTGCTTCATAACTTTATCAATTGTAAATTAAAGGCATAATAAAAATTAGTGCGTTTATATATCTATATCGAATGCATCGTTAGAGATATTAAAAAATATCTTACATTCTCGTTAAACAGTGATTGAGGGGGTACATTTTTTTAACTATTCAGGATTTAAATTGAAATTTGCTTTTCTTAAGGTATAGTTAAAAGTGTTTTAGCATGAAACAATAACAAAGGGCCTTATTAAAAACATACTATTATAATTATAGCGCTATTACGTACTGAGATTTTTCATTATGCTTATATATTTTAATTTTATTTTGCGTATGGCACACAATTATTACAAAATATAAATATAATTATTATATGTATAAATAAAATAGTTTGTTCACCGAGGTCGCAGTCTTAATTGGCGTTTGTTGAAATTATATCACCGTGGTCGGTGTTAAGTTTGAAGAGGCTAAGTACGTCTAGATGGTGAAAGAAACATTTCAAGGTGTGGTATTATCCTGATTGTCCCATTCTAAATCGCCGAAAGATTCTAGTGGTGAACTGCTGCATCGGTACCACTGTTTGAGCCATTGCGAGGAATGTAAAGACTAGGAGATCTTTAAGAACGTTTTGCGGATTGTCTGGTCGCGGATTTGTGCTTGCTCATTTAGCGTTACCGAAGCTGCTGATGAAGTGAAACGTCACTTTTAACAAATGCGTCCTACAAAGAAAGTAGATTCGTAATACGCGCCCTTATCTTTATCTTTATCAACGCCATTTCCGATACCTATTAATAATGCAGATTGGCACCCCTAGCCTTAGTTATTTGTGACGTATTTTTCTCTAAATTAGGTTTAATGGTCACTTTACTTCCCTGGATGTTCTGCTGAGAGGCCTCCAGCTTTTAAACAGTGGAGACGCGCAGGGTATAAGACCGGAATGGTTATAAAAGGGCTGTAAGCGCCACGTAATTTTTAACCACAAAATTACGATAAGGCTAATACAAATGATATTCAAAATTTAAGCGGTATTTATAATGAAGTAATGCAACAAGTGATGCAAGATGCAATGCAGTCGGTAACTCAGGAGCAAAACGAAACAAAAAACTTTGTAAGATTTATAATAAAGTATCCGTGATTACTTGCAGTCAATCACAGCGCGTATTGAACATGTGTCAAGTGTCACTCACGTATCACTTCCATTGCCGTCAGTTTAAATTTGACGTTTGTAGGTATTACAGAAAAATAGACACTATTAAGTCATTTTGTGACTTGCGACTTTGTGAGTGTACTGTTGTAACAGAAAATTTATTTGAATTCAAAGAAGAAATATCACTAAGCAAATTACTAAAATTAAAGGTATAATAAAGTTTCTAAAATCACAAGCCGGTAAAAACACACATATACTGATATTTGAAATGAAATAATGCTTCCTGATTAGTCAGGCACATTATATAATTACAATGAAGTGGTGTAAATACAAATAAATATACACAGACCTTGTATGTGATCTTATAGGGCATTCCTGGAGGATGTGGAGAATAGTTTGTGTTACTGTTCCGCAATCACATTGAGTGGATGTTGCCTTTCCCCATTCAAAAAATGCACCTGCGCTTCTTTCGTGTTTTATTCTTAATTGATTTACCGTAACCCTTACTTTACGAAGAAGCCCAAAACCTGAAGGACTTTGGACAATGTATTACAGTATTTAATATACAACAGGTGATTTTTCAATCCAATGTTTCTACCAGTTGTTTTTAATATCAAAGCCACTATCAAATAATGACATGGCTAAGTTGAAAACAATATGTCTGGAGCGAAATCTCTTAGAATGCAGTTTATGGATGAATGAGTAGGTAGCTGGCTAATTTTCTTATATTCCCTGATCAGAGCATTTTCTCTCCAAAACAATTGTGCACAGATATGGCTTAAAATTGGAAGCCCGTAAGTTGGAGTAGATTTCAATCAATGTGTCAGAGATCATTCTCATAGACCTGTTTAGCTGCACAGAGTATATTAGTCCAAATATAGAACTCTGTAGCACCCTTAATGAGGAACCTCACGTTGAGCCTCAATGTTTTTGGATGATGTTCCGTATATTTATTTCTGCTGCTTTCGTCGTTAAGTGTTGATTAAAGATGAGAGTTATGTCCAGGGTGACTGCAAGATATATAGGAAGTTTGTTTATTTTGGTAAAGTTAGTTCTCTGTATATTATTTTGTTATTAATATGAAGACAGACAGTTTCTGTTTTAGTAGAGCTAAGTTTTTATTTCCATTTGCGGAAGAATCTAGCCAAAATATTCAATTTCAATGTTAGAGTGATCTCAGAAGTTTCTATAAAATTGCTTCGCATAGCTATTGACCAGTCATCTGCATATCTAAACTGTCTTGACTCCGATGTATGCATATCAGCTATGTAAAGAGTGAACAATAACGGAGCCAATTCTGCACCTTGTGGTAAACCGTTGTTAAGTTTCATTCGACGGCTGATCTTGTCCAAAAGACCTGTTGCGGAGCATGTCGTTGACTAGGTTAGATATTATTATACAAGATATGACTCTGAGTAGCTTGAGAATTAGTCCAATAGACAATATTCAGTGATGATATAATCATTTATCTTCTATTTTCATTATTATTTTTGTTTAAATACGTTCTTAACACTCATATTATGCGTAAGTATAAATCATAATATTGCAGTTTTTATTATTTTTACCTACATAACCTGTTATATGTAAATAATTCTAGTTCCATATTAGACTTACATTTTGATCCACATGTAAAATTTTATAATATATACTTTTCTAATACTGTCACTTTTAATATTGGTGATATTTGTAATCTTAAAAACAAACATAAAAACCCTATTTATAATAGCTTTATAGACAAAAATAGTTAAAAATGGCATTTCTTAATAAATTAACTTATTTACTATAAAATTAAATGCATGCTTTAAGTACTGTGTGTACTTATATATTTTTTATTCTAATTGTAATTTTTACAACGAATTTCATTTATTTAAGTAGAGGATGAATTTTTTAAATTGCATTTAATATTTCACTGTGCGTTTTTTTTACGTTACGTTTACATTTCAATTTTAATTTAAAACGCAACATTTTATTTGCTGGGTTACAAAAACATTTCAGATATAAACTGCTCTCCATATATTTTCATTATTTAGAAATCTGCAAAAGTTACCGGAATTAAAACCTGCGGCGCAAGAAGAGTACTTAGAGTTGTAATTAAAACTGCTGCATGCTGATATACCAGTACAACTCACAAAAGCTCAAAGCCAGTAAACATATCTTCATATATTGTCATTACGGTAATGTGGGAGATTATTAGTCCCACCATGGCCTACTTCACGAAATGAAAGCTTGAGAGGATCGAAACATTTAGATCGAGATTCTCTACCTGTGGATATCTTTGCACGCTGCGGGCTCTTACAAAGTAATGCTCGGGAGGTAGCTCAAAATGTCTGCGTGTTAAATTCGCTTAGGTAACAAATGAGTCAATTAATTACAAAACTTGTGCTTCTTTTTAAGTAAAATATATTTTGATCGCTTACTTAAAATGAATAATGAAGATATTACCGTTGAAGGGTCATTAAATTTCTTAAATAATATTAGAAAAACCTTTCGAACATTTTATAATGGAAGGTAGCAAAATTAATTAGGATAATTTAAAACATTGATATCATCATAAATATATTTACAACTACGAAGTTAAACATTTAGATAAATCGTGAAAATATTCTTAAAATATCTATATCTTATACTCAGGTATGTTTGTATTTCACCTTTTCTGAGCGGGTAGTGCCATTTCAGTCAAAAAGTGTTAAAATGCATCGTATTGTTGCACTTGAATTATTATTATTATTAGTATTATTATTATTATTATTATTATTATATACTCTTTTCTTTTTAAAATAAAATATTTTGTTGGCCCTATATTAGATTTGTTATATTTTCGATGCCAATTTCATTGTATGAGAATAATGTCTAGATTTTTTGTTATTTTTTTTGGAAAACTGAGCAATAATAGTGGAATATATTTCGCTTGTAGAAGAAAAGAAGACATTCCACTTATTTTATTGTTTAATTTATTAGTTTTGTTGGAATTCTCAAATATCATCTATTCAGAGAATGTAATAATTTCGAAACGTAATTAATTTAATGGAATGGAACACTGAATCAAATACGCACTTATTCTATACTATAAAATACGAATAGAAAATTATGTAACCTGGTTTATTCAATGCAAAATGTTTAGCACGTAGGAACTTTAGAATATTAATATGAATGCTAAAAGACGTTGCATTGAGGTAGGCGAATTATTATTTTCTATCACTCTAATGGAATTAAAAGGTAAAAATAGACTACTATTAGATGCTTGGAGATTTTGAATAAATAGGTGATAGTTATTAATTCTCATTTTTAGATCGTCAAACGACTTCTACTGCATTTTACATTACATATGTAAAATTTGTATTACATTCTAAAATTAGAAAATGAAAGCATTCAATCGACAAACTTGACTGTGTGTTTGGTTTCCGGAATTGAAAATAAAAAAAATTCATGAATAGTAACTGAAAATCAATATCTGCCAAATTAAATTAAAACTTTTCTGTTTTGTTTTTACATATACTAAGAAAAGGAGTAGGTATAATCATGTGTTCCATAGAATTTCTCATGAAATAATATATTATCGCTTTTAATTGTTTAGGAGTAGCAAATAAATTCGAATATAAATTACCGTTTAGCAAGACGTGATATTAGCTTACTATGTATTATTTTAAATAAGTAAGACAAATATAATATTTATTCAATCGCATGAAATTGATAAGTGGGTGTCATATATATATATATATCTGTTTTGAATTAAATATTAGATAATAAGCAATACGTAATCATAGTAAGCGTCGTGTCCAGAAATATAATCTCAAATTAAAAAAATAAGAGAAGATCACTAACGTTTCGATATATTTTATATCATCATCAGAGCTGTGTAAGAATACATAAATATTATATTATTATTATTATTATTATTATTATTATTATTATTATATATTTACATATACGAGTACAGTAATTTACAACTGATATTAATTCTTTGAACAAAACAATCTACGATTTTTGGATATTTTGTTAATAAAGCAAACTAATGGTGAAATCTACCTATATACCCAGCACTTTTTACTGTAAACCAACATCTTCAAATATGATATTGAATTATCAATCAGCACATCTCTTCAAGCAAAAATTAAGTTAAATTAAAGGTAAGAAACATAGAGTATGTCATGACAATTATGTAGAAGGACAACAACATTTTTAAGAAAAATTAAATACGAAATAACTATCCTTTCTTTAATAAAATAATTGACAGTAATAATTTAAATAATAATAACATAACATAAGTTACCTACATATATTCCACATCTTTCAGAAAACCTAAGTACAATTTTAATATAATACTAAAAATATCATTTTATAACATAAAAATGTAGATAAATTGTTCAGCAAATTAAAGGATAGAATACCAGATCAATATCAATCCAATTTAAATACAGTTTATGAAATAAAGTGTATAGATTGCAATGGTACATATACTGGCCCAGAGGACAGTATATTTCAAAGTGAATAACGCAACACAGTTATGATTGTGAAAACATAAATAAAAAAAAATCTGTTGTGGCCAGCACAAGACCTCTCGCCATATCCATATTAGGCTATATAAGTATTGTATTGCACTTCGTTTCGAACCGTCGTTTTATAACAAAATATTATAAAACTTTACCCAAATATTGTGTTTTATTGTATTTAACATGTCTTCTGCATACATATAATTCTAATTATATCTATTTTTCATTGTATGAGGAAGTTTCTAAATGTCAGAGATTCTTCCAATTCATTAACCAGATTGGCGGTATTTCTTATGGATATATGCATTTTACCTATAATTTCAAAAATTTAATTAATAAAACAATAAGAAAGATTAAATATACTTCCAAGAAAAAGCTATCAGAATGTCACTAAAACTGTTGATTTTTGACACTGACATGTGTCATTTACAAACTATGTTATAAACATTGGAATTTGTCAACAGGTTTCCTTAGTGCCTTAGCCTCTGCGATTAGAATACTCTATAAATTATAGTGTCTTTATCTCTAAATCTATACAAGATATAATAAAAATTTTTAAGCGTATTAGATGGAGAATTTTATGTTCTTCAATATTTAATAAAAAAAAACTCCCAAAAATTATATTTAGAAGAATTTTTCTCAGAAACTACTACTTCCGGTTGTTCAATTGTGACCAAAACCTTTTCAGCTCTTCCCAGGAATGTCAGATTGTGGAAACTGCAGTTAAATATTTTTTAAGTCTTATAGTTTTTGAGGAATCGTCCCTCCAACATCCATACATACACACACACACACACACACACACATACACACAGCCACACACACACAGAGACATCATTTTAAAAATGATATAATCGGATTCTAGGGACCTTATTTATTTATTTATTTATTTATTTATTTATTTATTTATTTAAGTACACTACCCAACAGGCGTAGCCTAATAAGAGGGTAGGAAAAAAATACATAGAAATATACAACAATTGAAGGAACAAACAATATAATTAATTAATCGAACAGTTAAAGAGTTAAATTACAGTTATGAAGTTTATAACAAAATTCACTAAATACAGAAAAGAATATATCAACTTTATCCGAGTAAAGATTACTAAATTTACACATACGTGTTATCGGTGAACACATACGAACATTAGTTCTAGCAGCAGGAATATAGAATGTATAGGACGATCGGGTATTAGTCACTGGAGCAAAGAAATTCAAGAAATTTAAGCAAATAGGGTCATCAACGATATTATGAACTAACTTAAAGACATATACCATAGTCTTAAAACGTCTCCTGAAGAATAATGATTTAAAATTAAAAATATTAAGTAAAACTTCATAAGAAAGTTGATTATCGGGATATGACCTCATTATCTTAAAATAAATGTATCTCAAAAACTTTTTTTGTACGCACTCAATTAGTTTACCGTGAATTTCATAATGGGGATCCCAAATTAGTGAGCAGTACTCAAGTTTGGACCTTACTAGAGAGAAATAAAGTGAGAAAATTGCCTGAATATTAAGAAACGTACGCGTATTGCGAATAACAAATCCAAGCATTCTGTTAGCAGAGGATGTGATCGATTGTATGTGTGGTATGAAAGTCAATTTAGAGTCAAATATTACACCAAGATCACAGATTGTATCGCACCTATCTAGAACCTGATTATTTAACTTATAATTAAAAGATATATCGTGCTTATTCAATAAAATCTAGATATGCGAATTTTAGCATGAATCCAATACCTCTCTTAGCGAGAGGTAAAAAATAAAAAATCTGCACTAATAACACATCGCAGGAATTTAACTAAATTCGAAAATTTGGAAAATCACAGTATTAAATTTCTGAACAGATGTAAAAATTTTATATAGTTTACTCAATACAATTATAAATTATATAAAAATATCAATTTTTGAACTTTATATAGTTTACTCAATACAATTATAAATTATATAAAAATATCAATTTTTGCCGGTTAAACTTCGCCAACATGTTTCATATTGCAATTTGTAGTAGTTTGTTCTTTCTACCCTGGAGGTTGTATGATTGACAAATTATCGTCAGTCGCACAACACTCCCAGACATGAGAAGATGTAAGAGAAATACCTATCAAAAGTATATAATTATATTTCAACTTTGGAGATCAATAATGGTATGAAATAATTAATTATAATTACAATTTTTCAAAATTGTTAAATTTAAGTGTATTGTAATATAACATTATTGTGTTCCTACACAGCTCTGTTGATACAAAATATACGAAACTTTAGCGATTTTCATTAGTTTTTATCGTACACCCGCCTAAATTCCGACTATTTCATAATTTTAAATAATAGTTGCTTTTTTTCTAAAACAATATGAGTAAATGTTCCTGGTTTAAACATTTATAACAGCCTAATATATATATATATATATATATATATATATATATATATATATATATATTTGATATTTTAAGAGTATAATTTTAAGAATATAATTAATATTTATGAATTCCACCTTGGGTGAAGACAAAACGTAAAATTTCACTAAGGGAGGGCGGCGAACTGACCATAGGGTTTACCGGACGGAACAATTTATAAGAGATAATGATAAGTATAAACCAGGTATGGCCAACAGGAAGAATTTGACAGGTAGCTTATGGTTATTAATTGTATTACGTAAAACATCGCTCTCAACAACAAGATGGCCATCCCTGTTATAAACACTAAATATATAGGGTGTCTCTTAAATAGGCGGACATGGCTTAACCACAGATTCCTGAGGCTAAAATAAGACGATTTAACCAAACTTGCTTCTACCGGAAAGTATACCATTTAGCCAGAATTCTGCTTCAAAGATCTTCGAAAAAAAAAATAATTTTGCTTATAATAATCGGACGTTTTATTCGATTTGAATGAAATTTGGTATGACAGTTTATATGGTTATAAGTCATCTCGTAAGGTGATACTTGTTATTATTAGTGAACCACTAGTGTATGAAACTTAGGTGTCCCAAAATTAATTAGACCGTAACTTTTTAATGGCAATGCCGAAAACGTGAAATTATTTTTCTTCAGAAAGATAAATTCAGTAGTAAACTTTTGTCTCTCTGTGTAATTTGTGATATCTATTACGGTTCATACAGAAAAAAATAAAATCTGAGTGACTGCACTGCTAAATTTTTAAAATAAAGTTAATCTAGCAGTCTATCCAAATGTCAAACAAGTAATTTTTAATGACAGTAACTAGTTGTCAATTTTCACAACTTGTTTAGGAGTAAGCTGAGATATGTAATCGTCTTATTGATAATAATGGTAATAAAATACTATTAGGCCGAACAAACGGATGTTACTAATTTTAGAATATTGCGAAGAAAATTTTTGACAACCCGTAAAACAATTGTTACTGTCTCTAAAAATTACTTGTTTGACATTTGGATAGACTCCTAGATTAAATTTATTTTTAAAATTTTGCAATGCAGACACTCATATTTTATTTTTTCCGTGTGAACCGTAACAGATATCACAAATTACACAGAGAGAGAAAAGTTTACTATTAAATGTATCTTTCTGAAGAAAAATAATTTCACGGTTTCAGCATTGCCATTAAAAAGTTACGGTCTAATTAATGTTGGGACACCTAAGTTTCATACAATAGTGGTTCACTAATAATAACAAGTATCACCTTAATAGATGACTTATAACCATATAAACTGTCATACCAAATTTCATCCAAATCGAATAAAGCGACCGATTATTATAAGCAAAATTAATTTTTTTTCGAAGAACTTTGAAGCAGATTTCTGGCTAAATGGTATACTTTCCGGTAGAAGCAAGTTTGGTTAAATCGTCTTATTTTAGCCTCAGGAATCTGTGGTTAAGCCATGTCCGCTTATTTAAGAGACACCCTGTATAAGCAACGAATACAAATATTTAATAATATTGAAATAATTGGAAATTAAAATACCTGTATACTACAGCCCGCGCCGGTCTCCTGTACTGTTTTTACTCATCGGTTTCATCAACTGTGAAACATGTTAGCCAATTTTAATATTTGCATTTTCACAGCATGCATATAAAATAACAATAGCAAAAAATATCAAACAAGTAAGCAATTTTGAGGCAAAAGATCTTTTTAAAATTCAGAGATATAATCAGAGGGTCAGGGTCCATATATTCACTAGATTACTCACTTAATTACAGCCTCGATATAAATATAAACATATTCCCGGATTAAAGAACGTAATAAGGTTATTGTTATACTCACTATTTTGTATTAATCATTTCAATTGAGCTATTGTAATTAAATATTCTTCATGGGAACATTATAGTCACTAGATTTTCAAGTAAAATATTTAAATAGGTTAGCGTCAATTATTAAGATATTAGGTCTTCTGAAAACTGTCTGCTTTACTCTGAATATTAAGTGGGACCAATCAATAGAATGTCTGGTATAAATGTCTTAGTATACCCTTGAATTTCCCTCATTTTGTAAATACTCTACTTAATAGGTAAGTGAGAAGGTTAAATTGTAAACCATTTTATTTATTTTTCACTAGTATTTGTATCCAACCTGTGATAATGAAATTGAATTTTATTCTAATTGTATTTCTTTTTACTTTTACTTGTTTATTCTGTAGTTCTAAAATGTCATCTATTCTACGAACGTAATGGTGTTTTCGAATAACAATTAATTAATGAAACTGAATCCAAAAAGAATAAACAAACAGTTCTGCGAAACCTAGACGAAAGTAAAAACAATAAATTAAAGTAATGAGATAAAGAAAAGAAAACATTAAAAAAGAACTCTCGATCCGTAATTTCGACTTAATCAGTGTATCGAAGAACAAATTCACAAGAAATCTTTAGATCTGAGTTATTGATCGAGTTTTCATCTAAATCATAAGCAGTTATAAATAAGTTTCGGGTGGCGATGGTCTGGAAAAAGCAACAATTTTTGCCACCAGCCCAGAATTACTTTCCACATTCTGACTAAAATGTGATCCTATTCGATCATTAAAATATGTTTATAGCTAAATTCTGCAGAGAAAATCAATCGCGCTCTTCACTCTATGAGATTTCATGAAATATTCACCTGTGTACATCAGCACGAGTGTAACAAAAATTAATTTTTACAAAAAAATACATGTCCGTCACATGTGCTGCCATAATTTCTACCTTACCTACTACGGTTTAAAACGTTACATTTATTTTATTATTCAAAGTGTGATTTAAAGTAGGATTTTTGTTGAACTGCTTAAAATAAAATATTTATCATTACGCCACTGTACTGGTTTGACTATGAAACTACTTCTACAATGTTTCTTATTTAAGAGTTACATTTTAAATGGTCAACATTATATATAATTGTGTGTTTTAATATAAGCGAACCCTTAAACATCACAATCGTAGGTTAATGTAATACGAGTGTAAACATTTTACTTTAATATTTCTATTCTTTATAATTTGAATAAATATCGCAAAGAAGAAATCATCAAAGCATCTCTTCAAGAAGTACTAACTGATAGAAATGCAGCCTTTATTATAAATATAAAAAAGTGATCCTGGTAAAAGAACATTCTTCCTAGCCAGTGAATTGCGGTACAAGGCCTTAATAATATTCTCATTCGTTTATTTTTGTGCATGCTCGACTCGTGAAATGAAATTTTCTTATTTGATGTGAGAAATAGCAAATTTATTCGTTTTGTAATACATTGCATTGCAAAATGAACCTTTTTTCATACAAAGGAATCTGTGTGCTTAAAGAGCAAATATTGAAAATATGTCTTTCTTCCGAGTTCTGCGTTTTTTGTGTCGTCTGAATTGATAAAGAAAATGCTTTTAAGGAGGAAATGTTTGAAATATTAACCGCCGATTCTGCTGCGAATAACATTGTAAGCAAACACATGCTATCTGAATCCATTTTAGTAAACTCCTTTAGTATTGTCGAGGTAACATATTTTATTGTGAATACGAGAGTGCATTAGAGAGTTCATACAAAGTTCGTAAACTATGTAAATTTAAGAATGACAAATGAAATAAAGAAGACATCATAGAGTTAAACGATATAAAGTTTGATAAAATTATTAAAATCCCTCTATATCAACGAAATACCTACTTCAAAATTAGATACATACGTGTATACACTCTATCGCACATCATTATTTACTACAAGATTTACTAAACCCTTATCTAGCATGTTTGCCGTTCACATGTGTCATATATGTGACTTTTATTCACTATCTCATTATCGTGCGTGTTACAGAGGGGTGTACGATGTCAAACCAACGGTCGGTGAAAAATGAAATAGAAACAGTTATGTAAATATGGTAGCGAATGTCATTTTCAAATATAATTATTTTAATGTTCATGTCATTCATGTTATGGAAGACGATTTTGGCGTTGATGTAAGTAGTGCTCTGATAGGAGTGCAAAATAATGCCCATATGCTTGTACACTGCTGAAACGTAATTCACTGGAATAAAGTTACAAATTTGCTTTGCCCGTTTACCTTTCTGTACACGCGCGCATAAATTAATTTGTAGAAAGATATGCACATGTACTGATATACATGCTTGAAGCTCACATTATTCTCCAACGCAAGTTGCACGGTATTTGATGTATGTTAATAACCGCATTGAGGAATTCTCTACGTATAAATTATAACTGAACTATTAAAAAAAAAAAAATAAGTTGTTAATCTACGAGCAGCAAGTTTTTAGTCCTCTTTTTGCCATTATTTTATTGTTATTTATTATTTTTTTGAAGTACAGAATAAAATATTATTTTCCAATATGTTTTTGCGATTACAAAGTTGTAAGTGCGCGAATCATGTAATTTTCAAGCGACTTAGGCGTAGTACTGATATGCAATTTTTAGTTGAGAAACAGTTTGATTGATGAGTGAATAAAAGGGTTCATATGAAGCGCGCTCACTTGCAACTGTAAATCTGGACTATATAAGGCCTGGCGCTGATAAGAAATTTTCAGTTTCGCAATTATTTCGTAACAGTTTGATCATCCAAGGGGTAAACTGCTCTAACATAAGCAATTAAACTGTGAGGTGAGCACACATGCAACTAAATTGTTTGCTTTCAACATGGATATAATTTAATTTGTGTTCGCTGCACCAATGTTGTTTAAATTATAATCTTCGTTTAGATAAAAATTTAGAGTCGATTTTAAGTTATCAATGGGGTCCTCCACCATAACAAAAAATTATAAAATGTACACATTGTACTTAAAGTACTACTCAGTAAATAGCGATTAAGATAAAATAAAAACATTTTTTTAATAATTACTTTACGAGATATTTGAAATTTGTTGTCAGTATGACTGTGACATCACACTATTGCTATCTTTCTCTCACAGCCTACTATAGAGTCTGGTGCGAAGCGAGAGAAAGATAGCAGTGCCGCCGTGACGTCATTGTGACATTGAAAATCAAATACAAATACAAATGACAATCAAGAAATTTTAATACTATGAATTGTTTCAAAATTAAATAAATTTTCATTTAAAATAATAAAAAAAATTAGAATAGAGGATCCCATTGTGATATATGTATTGCTGCATTTTTTCATATTATTGAGTTTATATTATCGAATTGATAAGTTGATATATAATTTCGAAAGTATTTAATTAATTCAGAAAAATAAATATTTTAGAAATACAGAGCACCAAAACTAATTATAACATTATTCTGTATTCTGGTGTCAATGTCTTTAAAATCTTTTCACTGGACAACTTGGATTGCAAGTGAGTCCAGACGTATTTAAATATACATATATAGGACACAAATAAGATGCACATTGTTGCGCATCTGATCAGTTTGTGACAAAACATAAATTTTTAAATTGGCCAGATTTATAGTTGCATGTGGCAGTCACTCATGCAATCAAATTGTTTTGCAACTAAAAATTGCATGCCAGTTCTAGGCCTAAGGTATGGCGCTGATATGCAATTTTCAATTTTTCAATTATTTCGCAACAGTTTGAACATCCAAGGTCTATACTGAAGCAATGAAACCATGAGGTGAGCACACATGCAACTAAATTATTTCATATCAACATGGATTTTATTTATTTTGAGCTCACTGGTCATTGTGCCAATGTCGTTTAAGTTATAATCTGCGTTTAATTAAGAAATTTAGAGTAGATTTTAAGTTATCAAATGATAAATCAATATGTAATTTCGCAAGTGATTAATTAATTAAATGCGTTACTAGTGGCCGGTTGCAGCAACGTAACTTAAATATTTTACTTGGCTTAATGTGACAATATTACATCGAAATAAAATAACAAATGGAATATAATATTTGGTCTCAAAATTGCAATAATTATTTTATGTCTAAGCCTAGCTTAAAATTTAACCCTTGGGCATAGATAATTCAAGATTTTGGACATTTCTAGATTTAAATTTTATTCATATGTATTTTAGTATTCTAATTAATCTATTTATTTAGCGCATTATAATTGGTAGCAAAATAATACCCGAAAAGTTATTTTAATATATTCGGAATCTATAAAATAAATAAATTGCCTACCTCATCCCACAAAATGAAACAAGACTTTATTTCATACCTTTGTTATATTTATACATTTAGAAACACATTTTAAATAAAATAGAAGGAACAGTAATGTATTTTTTAAATAGTACTATTATATTCGAAAGAATTAGCGGCATACTGGTGTAATATAAATTTATAAAAAAAAATTGTCGAGTTATAGTTATTTGTGGTTCTTTTTATCTTATGTTAGTCTATTTCAAAATCCATATTTATGACAATGAGTATGTTGCTAAATTTCTATTACATATTCGTAGGCTCATACACGTGCATATATAATACTTCAATAGCTGGATGTAGCTTTTAATATTTTATGATGAACATGTTTTCGTTTTTTATATCTTTCCTAATATTTACGCAATTTCAACATTATCACCTAGCCACACAAACACAAATAACAACATGGGAGAGGTCAGGTACTTTCAACCAGTAACCAGTGTATTTTCGTTAGCATTACATTCACGTATTGAATGAGTTAATAAGTAATATGTGCAATTGTGCTTGTATTGTTCAAAATGTAAATACAGTGGTGCAAAACTAACAGCAACAACGCGATTACATAACTCCCAAGGATTGTGTGTTTCGAATAAACCTGTCGACTTGCTAGCTACGTGATTTGAAACTGTGCCGATGTTTGCGAACCTTCAGAGGAGTATCTCGGAATATGAAGTTATTTACCGATTCTGCCTGCTTGTTTTTTCTTCGTTGTAGATCAATGCCAAAATCTCGTTTAAGCGCTTTAATTAAAATTAATGTAGAAGACAACCGGATAATCTTGGATAATCCTACTTTAAAGGATTATTCGAAAAATATATTGATTCGGTAGTTTCTGCATGTTTCCATTAGGCATTTAATTCTACTTTCTATGGTATCATTATATTTCATTTAATTGTTATTTCAATTCAAATAAATTGGTGGAATATATTCAATGGAGCTCGCGGGGCCTCTCGTGGTCCCTTAGTTTTATTTATTTTTTTCTAATTTGCGAGCCTATTGTTTTGTTCTTGTCTACGTATTTATTATTTCCAAAAAGAACTAATAATTTGAAAAGCAAAAAGAATAATTAGTTTCTCAGGCATTGTATTTATGTTATGAATTGTATGAACCCTTTAAGATAAACACGAGACATGAAGAAGAATGGATATAATGGCAAATTTTGGCACAGGTATTTTCGTTGTTTTTTTAATATTTTCTTATATTATCGGTATATATATATATATATATATATATATATATATATATATATATATATATATAAAGTTGCACAATGCTGCTTACAAAAAAAAACATGTCATTTTTGTCAAAATT
This sequence comes from Ophonus ardosiacus, assembly GCA_943142095.1. Classification (NCBI taxonomy): domain Eukaryota; kingdom Metazoa; phylum Arthropoda; class Insecta; order Coleoptera; family Carabidae; genus Ophonus; species Ophonus ardosiacus. The sequence goes on from OW964823.1 coordinate 66,361,738, forward strand.
AAATGTTTATTATTGTAAATTGTAACCAAATTTATGTCAAAATTCAATCACTTTCAAATAAATTGATTAAAACTGTCCTGATGAAGTGTAAAATCAAATACACGAAACCTTGACAATTTAGTTGCAGAAATACGTATCCAGCTTCAGCAATTTTAGTTAAGGTTTAGGGATTTTTTAACTAGAATCTGCCAAAACCAAAGCCCAGAAAACCTTCCAATGATACACCCATTACACTTTTGTCCTTATATTTAAGGTATATATTATGTATTCAATCTGTATTAATACGGGAGTAATGCTAGAATTAAGAATTATTGAGAATAAGAAAGCTTTCTATATGCACTTTTTCATCAAGTAGGTATTATTTCGAATTCATTGATAGCTTGTTTTTTTCATGGCCGAAACTTTAGATACTATCAAGTAATATTGTGGTATTTGTAATGATGTGTCCTACGAATAAAAAATATTTTTATATGATTATTTCTTACTTGTATTAAAATGTATTGCATTTGATAATGTTTTATTCTGAATATTAAGTACAATAATCTTTTCAGGTGAGTAAAATACAAACTCCAGATGCGAAACGAAAATTCATTAGAGATCCAGAATATTTTGCTGCTTAAGGTACGTCCTAATTTTCGCATTCAATAAAACCGTATTACGACAAATCTTTTTAAGGTAATTACTTTGATTCACTAAGGAAGGATGAAAATGATTAATATCTCATCTAAATTTTTAATTAAGATTTCCATTTTCACAGCTAATGTTATGATAATTAAAGTCAGCATCAATGTTCTTAATTAATCTTTCTTTCTGAATCAAAATAAACTGCCAAATTTTCTGGATTTTTGTGCTTTACCCTCTATTGCAATAAAATAATTGCATTTCTTATTATTATTTATCCTTAGATTTGACATAATAAAAAATTATTCATAAAACTGATAATTATTTATCATAATATTTATAAAAATGATATAAAATATCTTATTTGCAGTGATGTAACATATTGTAACATAACTGTGATGTCCGAGGGTATTTGAATTAAAACACACAAGTATTTTAACCCGATTTATTAAATGGCTCCCGAACGCCTTGTACTTGTATCTGCTTCTGCTTACTGTGACCACTCGTGAACTGAACAGACTACAAAAACGGAAACTACCAGTTCAAACCAATATTTAATAAATATACCAATGTCCCCAACTATCAATATAAAATAACAAAATACACTATAATAACAAAATATGTATATCTGAACAAATATTTCTTTACTCGCCTCTACTCGTATTAGTTATTAATCTACCAAGAATAAAAAACAATACGTATTACAGCCGAGTCTGAGTTTGTTTGCCGGGGTTTAGCCGTAAATAATGAAACTACATTAATGTGGAGAAACAACAAACTATCCTTCTTTCCTTTTCTTGTATGTCATTAAAACACAACCGCTAATCTTTTTCTACATTATTCATGTCTATATAAATTATGTATTATTTAAATGTTTAAGGGAGATGTACGAAAAATACTCGCTGCAGATTAAATGCTTCGTATTTTATTAAAAACCAAAGTATATTCTCATAAAATAATATTCATTTACTCAGTAAAAATATAAAAGCCTTGTAAAAAGAAATGTCTATTAAAAAGGTGTGGTTAGGTTATGCTGAAACATTTAATATTTTTAATGAACTTTTGTATTTATTACTATGCGTAATATCTTAAAATGCAAAGCACTTTATTACTATGCCTTGAAAATGTAATGTAGTTAATGAGATCAATGTTCCAAATGAAATATCAAATTCATGCTTCCATTTTATTTTCAAATACAGTTTTATATTTTTAAGAATGCATTGTAAACGCAATAACTCTAGACTATGACACAAACAAAAAAAAAAAAAATTGTCGAAATTCCTGAGATGACACGTGGTTCGTGAAGCAAATGATTTGGTTTAGCAGCCGGAATGTTGGCATTTGAGGTGGGCTAAGGATGTTTCTCTTTGTACCATTGTCCTCCAGTCGAACACTGATCGACATTGGTGTGTTTGGAGAGATGGTACTACCGCGAGAATTTCACTATTGCTGAAAAACAAAATATCATCAATAATGTCAAAAACACTTGATTACTAAAAGATTGACATAAGTTATATCTGCTTAAAAAATAAAAGAAATTATGATAATCATATAACATTAACCTATGAGGGAAAACTAGCAAACTACACATTGCCTTTTAAATGATTTGTATTACAGGAAAATTCTTTATATTATTTGAAAATTTTCAAAATTCCTAAGGTATTAAGAGGTAACATTAGAAAAGATACGAGTACTGCAAAGAACGTTTACCTGAATTTAATTATTAGACAATATATTTTATGTTTGTATAGAGTCCAGGAACGAATGCTTATGACTTGATTAGATAACACAATTAAATATCTAATTAACCAATATTACTGGATATAATATCAATTTTGATTAATAGTCCAGAGAACGGTGGTAGAAAAAGTGGGGGGTGGCGGTACCCTTCAAAAGGTCGGGTAGTTTTGAATTTTTGATATATAAACAACCGAAAAACGTCACTTTTTTCAGTTTATTGCCTATAACTTCGTTCTGATCTGGTAAACTTTAGTGCAAAAAAGTTTTTTATCGACTTGTAAAACACAAAATTTTCTACAAATTGTGAAGTAATTTTGTACGATTAATAACAATGGAGATATGAAGCTCAAAAAAGGCTAAAATTGCGTACTTAGCAAAATTTTGGCTTTGTTTCCACTTTACATCGCAAAAGCTCCGTAACACACCTTTTTAGTGGAAAAGTTCTGATAAATAATCTTGTAGAAAATTTAATTACATACAAAATCCAATTTTTGTGGGGTTTAATTTACGAGAGAAAAAAAATATTAAAATAAGTTCAAATAACTAATCAAACAAGTCGGCAAATATTTTTTGCGCTAAAATGCAACTGGAAGAAGTGATAGGTAATAAACTGAAAAAAGTACTGATTTTCAGTGGTTTTGGATTTTTCACTGACCCACGTATACAACATATCAAATATTTTGAGCTATCCGACCTTTTGTAGGGTAAAGTCCCTTCGTTCACTGTAGGTATAATCTAAAACTTCTCAAATTTGGTATTTAAAACTCGTATATAATTTGAAACAACATATTAGATTTGGACTGTATATTATAACCCGGATATGGCTTTTAATTTGGAGCTCTTAATAGATATTCAAGGAATAACATAATAAAATATAATCCAAAATTTCGTATTACATACTTTTCTATTTAATAAAACAACAAATTGGATTTTGTTTACAAACTAACAACCGGAAGTAATGCTTTATTTAATGCTCATTGCTATTTTAAACATGGTATTGGCGGGGGATCATGTGCTGGCCACATCAGATTTTTTAATTAAAATTTTAACATTAGATCTTAATTTTCTATATTTATTTAAATAATAATTTGACTGTCGTTTCTTATAGAGTTTTCGGTAATGTTCTTTAATGTTGAAATAATTTCCTTTGTGAATCAGACAGGATATTTAGAAATACGTCTAATAGTTTTTTGAATACATCTGTGAAGGACCCTATATAATACTGTATAAAATTCATTGGTTGTTTCATTAATTTCATTGAAAGAATCTAAAAATTGCCTTTCACAAGTTGGTCCAACAAACAATAATTTCCTTTATTAAAATTAATAATGGAATATTCAATATATAAAGATGGATAATGATTATCTTTTGGTACTGAACTAAGGTGATTCCTATCCTATTCCTATTTTTTTTTTTTTTTTAATTAATGTATTGGCATTAAATATAAATGGAAGAGAACTAATAAAATCAAGAAATTGTTCATATTCTGTCGCACTAATATTAGGTGGTGTATATACTGCAAAAATAAATGTAACAAAATTAGAAATTTTCGTTTGAATCTCTACACACAAAACATCAATATTTTTTTTAATTACAGCTGTTTTGCTTTTGCTGATGAATATATAAAGTGTCATTGATCGCGATTAAAACTCGTCCTCCCCGAGATTTGCCAGTGACAGCACGATTTCGGTCAGTGCGGTAAATGTTGTAGCGCAGATCGAGCAATTCACTATCATTGACGTTTCTGATAGCCAGGTTCCGGTGAATACAAGCACGTCATAATTTACAGGTAGCACATTCAGATAAAGTTCTGTTAACTTGGTATTTTATTTAAGCCACTCACGTTTTGGTATTATAGTCGTAATTGCCGTGACGATAAGTTTATTAGTTTTTTTGAACAATTCGCGGCACATACTCGTACATACGAGTATATCATCCCGTATTGAAGTTAAAATTAATATTTTATATTTTAGTTATTAAAAAATTATGTATAGTTTAACAGACGTAAAGGGACGTCATGATGTTTTATTTATATGGAAATTATATTGAATTAAAACCAACAGGGAAGCAATAACAACAAGCAATGACTACAAAGAAATAATGCAAGTGGATTTCATTGTAAATAACGTAAGTATGCTTAGCTTGATAGAAAAGGCGGTAAGCACTTACCAACGCAAATTTCGGTATTGACAAATGTCTTAAATATTTTGCATGTAGATATAATATTTCTAAGAAATTAGAGCTATTGAAAGTGAATATAAGTGAATCTAAGGCATTAGCAGACATTCGGGCTTATTCTTGTGACTCTTGTAATTATAGCAAGATGGCTAAAATAACAATTTTTCTAACAAGGTTGTTAGCAATATTGTTTTGATTTTGTATTCAGGTGGCACCCTTATTATGAACGTTCAACAATTTCAGTATCATAACAATTGTTATAATTTAGCAATGAATTTAGGGAAATTTTTGATGAAATCTAGGGACATTAACCAGTTGACTGAATATATTAATCATTTGACGGTTAATCTAGTAGTTATGGCCTGTATTCTATCATCTTGAAATAGCGCTACTTCCGAAAAATCTCTACTTCAACTGTCAAATGTAAACTTTAATATTAAAAATAAAAGAAATAAAAATAAATTAAATTATAAATGCCACTTATTTCAAATATTATAGGTTTCATTGGGAAAGCTTTTAACATCCGAATATTTAATATCAAAATATTTAACACCAGAATATGCACGCACAGAATCATTTAAATCCCGAATATTCAAGAACCGAATCGTGCATCGCCAGAAAACTCTTTGCCCGAAGGATTCATAAACCGAGTATGTGGGCGGGGCAGGAGGAGTAAACGTTAGATTATGTTTACGTTGGTTAGCGATGGTTCTGCGATTCTATTTGAATATTCGGGATTTGAATGATTTTTTTTGTACATATTCTGCTTTTGAATATTCTGATTTTTAATATACTAGTTTTGAATATTCGGTACTTCTGTTCTTCGTTCTCAATTGCTTCCAAAAGTAAAACAAAATCTATATTTGCCATATTTATTCAAAATATACTTAACTTTAAAATATAACAATGTTGCACTCAGGTGACAAGTTTTAGTTCTCGCCTGTCTAGCAATCAAAAATAACAATTCTTGTTGTAATAACAAGGTAATAGAGGTCACAAGAATTAGGAGATTGCCAAAATAACAATATTAATATCAAGCGTAACAATATTGCTCAGCAGACAATTGCTAACAAACATCAATGATTACGTGAATACAAATTCATCATTGTATTGTAATATTAACAATATTGTTCCATATAACAATTGTTATTCGCTTAACAAGGCTCACAAGAATAAGGCTGATTATCAGAGTAATGCTACTTTTACTGAAATATTTTAAAATGAACCCTAAGTTTTCGGAGCACGACCTTTGTGCTTTACGTTAGATCAGTATTTTCAAAAGTTACCCTTGCGACCCCTTTCAAGCTTCAAAAAACATCTCCCCTCCAATAGTTTTTGAACATAAAATGAATAATTCGTTTCCTTTCACGCATCACAGGGTGGAAAACTTCGTAGATTAAGTCCGAAAATATATTAATTGTACAATTGTTCGTACTTTTAACACACCATATAGCATTCGTAAATCCTAGATTTTGCACGTCAGTCCTAGGATTTTCGGCCTTGCGAGATATTAAGGTCGGAATTTTAAATTAGTTCACAGGCCACGAAAATTTGTTGAGCTAAGTAAATTAAATAATGTATATTTAAATTGCAATATTGTAAGTCATTATTAAAGACATAAAATAAATTATTAGTAATATAAGTACTTAATTTATTTCAGTTTTTTTTCGCATTACAAAGAAATTAGAACGTCACCTGAACAACAAACGAACAGATCTGACACACCCGAAGAAGTATATTAGTTAAGGCGGAGAGAGGGTGGGGGTTCTCAATAATTTGTAATTTTCTGTATTCTTTAACTATTATCAATCATATTTTGTATAAATTTTTACTATTTTTAATTATGTTGGAATAGCGTATTGTATAATAATAAAAAAAATCCGTGCATTTTTTATAAATTAGAATTAGAAAGCAATAAACTAGTCTATTTTCGAACATTTTCTCTCTTCAGTTATAACACATGCGATTAATCTTTCTGAATTTCGAAAAGTCAGAGGGATTCGTCTGAGAATTGTTAACAAAATTCATATCTGATTCAGCAAAATATATTCACCGACTGCATAACAAATTATTTCATAATTATTTGCATTTTAGTGGGTCACATGCTGTAATATAGCAGACAATAGCGAAACAATATTAGTGCATGGGTATATTCACGGGAAGCGAATGGGCTTGAGTGCGACCGAAGGGTGAGCGGAGACAACCGAACGAAAACAAAGGAAGTGTTAGCGAGGGGTAATTATGTATGAATAAGAATTTGTAAACGCGAAATAGGGACAAATAATTAAACCACTTTAAATAAACAAAAACGGTGCAATATTTTCCAATTTGTGGAATATATACCACTTTCGGTCTGCCAGCGTCAAAAACAAAAAAAAAAATAAATAAATAAATATATCATCACGGCATATTAACCATTTCTGAGTGTGCCACAATCTGCAGATATCGGTAATGATAATGACATATTTGTACGCTTTGGCGCTTACCAGGCGTCACCTCACGGGCACTCGTTGCTGGCGTGGAGAGTGCTCCACAGGGGTCACTTTTGTGCCATTTAAAATTCGAAATATTTGGCGTCGGTCGGGATCGAACCCGGTTCCCCAGGTTCGCAACCAGACACTCTGGCACGCGGCCACAGGACCCCATATATTTTCTCCTAACTTCTGTTATTTGGAAAACTAAATCATTCTTGATGTTGACGCTTTTTGTTCTTTCATGTTTTTAAATAGGAACAAGACAGAATAGACAAAAAATTTGATGTGGCCAGCACATTACCTTCCGTCAATTCTAAGTATTTTGCACAAATCCTATACCGAAAGTTCCTTGGAAAAGAAGATATATATATATATATATATATATATATATATATATATATATATATATATATATTATTCTGTTATTTATGTATTACTACGGATACAATTTATACATATTGCACCGTTCCAAATAAAGTGCAGCATAGGTTGTTAAAGTTGTCAATGTCAAATGTCGAATGAACTTGACAACACACTTTAAAAATATTTACTAAAGAAGAAAAAAAATCGAATGGTTACTTATTATAATGCTGATTACGATTTGAGAAATGTTTGTGATACGTGTGCAAATTTATTTCCTGAATATCCTAGATCAAATCCTTTAGTTTCGAGAAAAGGCAAGAACAGAACCGCGCGAACTGAAGAAAATAAAAATAATTTACAGCGTGCAATAAAAGAAAAAACAGCTGTCTACAAAATATTAGTAAAATTTTTGTATTTAAATTATTAAAAGACGGCAAATTTCATTCTTGTCATTTTCAAAATCACCAGAAGTTAAGATACTACTCATTACATTTTACGTAATTCTTCGTCATTTATTTATTTAATCTATTATTTCATTGACACCTGTCAATATTTTTATGATTTTTTATATATAAATATTACAATTTTTATAAAATTTAAAATCATTTACTATTGTTATACAATATATTTGGACCCTATATGTCAGTATGGTTATAAAATTTTAATTTGTTTACCCTTTTAAACATATACAATATTAAGTGGTGCGAAGAATAGATCACGTCCACGTCGTGCACCAGGATAACGCTAAGAGTCTATTCATACAAGGCAATCGAACACTGTTAGCAGTCTCCCGATTACAATATGAGCAATCGAAGAAAGAAAATGAAAAAATGTGTTAATAATGATGATCAGCAGAAGGAAGTAACAATTTTAGATGATACTATAAGGATAGTCCAGTTGAATGTAGAGGGATTATCTAAAGCAAAATGTGATTATCTGCAAAAACTGCTGGAGGTTGAACAAATAGATATACTTGCCTTACAAGAAACGCATATCTCCAGCGTTGATAAGGACAAGTATTGTATTAACGGATATACACGCATAACATCGCATTATCATGTCAAATACAGTCTGGCCACATATGCAAGGTCAAATCTACAGAATGTCTCTGCTTTACAGCCCTTAAACTTGGGATACAACACAATAGCATTGCCAATCCAAGTTGATGATCTAATTATAGTGAACATTTACAAACCACCAAACACAGAATGGACTACATCTGCCATGCCCGCTTTTAATCAACCAGCTATATACCTAGGTGACTTTAATAGTCACCATACATTATGGGGCTATGAATCTAATGACTTGGCTGGAGAGCAACTCACTATGTGGGCCTCTACACAAGACTTATATTTACTTCAAAATTCCAAAGACAAACCAACATTCTGGTCAGCAAGATGGAAAAAAGGGTACAATCCCGATTTAACTTTTATAACTGTGGATGATGATGGCTTACCAATACCAGCTAAAAGACGTATCTGTTCTGATTTTCCAAATAGTCAGCACAGACCAATACTCACTGAGGTCGGGATTTCCATTACTACAAACTGTTCTTCAGGTCACGCTCGTTGGAATCTTACAAAAGCAAACTGGGAAAGTTTTAACAAGACCATAGAAAATACAATTACCCGCATACCATCAGATACTAAAAATATAAAAAGAGTGACGAAACTAATTTTGAAAGCGGCAAAGGAAAGCATCCCTAGAGGAATTGTCAAGAAATTCATACCAGGCTGGTCAACAACATCGAAAAAGCTACTAGACAAATACCAAGAAACAAAAGATCCAAATATAGGGAAACAACTTTTGAAATCCTTAAATGAAAACCGTAAAGCCAGGTGGATTGAATGTGTTGAGAATATGGATTTTACCAATTCCAGTAAGAAAGCATGGAACCTTTTAAAGAATCTTAGTGGAGGAAAATCGAGTAAATCACTAAAGAACAAAAATGTTTAAGCCAATGAAATTGCATCAAAGCTTACAGAAAATTCTAAATGTTGTGTTGATAAAAATCACAAGAGAAAAATTAAACAACAACTTCACTGCTTTATGGAATCCAAAATAGTTTCTGAGAACATAAGTAAGATTGTTAGTAGCGATGAAATAAATATTGCTATTAAAACTTTGAAGTCAGGTAAAGCGGCAGGTGTTGACGGAATTCTTCCAGAATTTCTTCATAATCTTGGACCCAAAGCAAGGGATTGGTTAGCTATCACATTTAGCAAAATTATAGATACTGGGATTATACCTTCTTTATGGAAACATTCCAACGTAGTTGCAATTCTCAAGCCTGGGAAATCTGGTGACGAAGCTTCGCATTACCGACCAATCTCTTTATTGTGTGTAACCTACAAGCTGCTAGAGCGCATATTACTTAATCGAGTAGTCCCCATCATAGATGATATTATTCCGATTGAACAGGCAGGTTTTCGCCCTGGTAGAAGTTGCTGCGATCAGGTACTGGCCGTAACGTCGTATATTGAAAGTGGTTTTGAAAAAAAGCTCAAGACAGGAGCAGTATTTATTGATCTGTCAGCTGCATACGATACCGTGTGGAAACACGGTCTCTTGTACAAATTATCACATGCAGTCCCTTGCACCAAATTTGTTAGACTAATATGGAATCTTCTGAGCAATCGTACTCTGTCGGTTATGTACGGGAACGAAACTAGCAGAAAATGGAATCTAAACAATGGTTTGCCACAAGGATCTGTTTTAGCACCGTTCCTTTTCAACATTTACACAAGTGACCTCCCAGACACAAGTGCCTGCAAATTTGCCTACGCTGATGATATTGCCCTTTTAAACCAGTCAGATACATTTAGTGAGCTAGAAATAAAACTCAATGCCGATCTAGAAAGCATGGAAAATTATTTTAAACTATGGGGACTGAAACCTAACCCGCAGAAAACAGTGTCGGCGTGTTTTCATTTAATCAACAAACTGGCCCATACCAATCTTAATCTCAGCTTTTGCAACACACCGGTTAACTCGGAAGCACATCCAACCTACCTTGGTGTCAAGCTAGACCGCTCATTGACATATAAGCCGCATTTAAAAAAACTGGCAGCAAAAGTTGGTTCAAGAGTAAATTTAATTAACAGTCTCGCTGGTACCACGTGGGGCGCTTCAGCAAAAGTGCTTAGAATATCAACCCTAAGCCTAGTTTATTCAACGGCTGAATATTGTGCCCCCGTATGGGCAGCTAGCCGTCACACAAAATTAGTAGACCGGCAACTCAACCATGCCATGAGGATAGTTACGGGGACGCTGAAACCAACAAATACTGATTGGCTACCAGTCCTTTCAAATATACAACCCCCCGATTTAAGAAGAGATGCAGCTACACTACGGATGTTCAGAAAAATTAACATGAATCCCAACCTTCCAATACATTCCACCGTTTTGACTACTCACAGAATAAAATCAAGGAAATCTTTTTGGGTAAGAGGATCCGATCTGGACAAACAATTTAATATAAACAAAGAATGGCAAAAACGCTGGTCTTCCAGCGAACTTCCAAATAAATATTTAGTAGATGACCCTACAATAAAGTTAGAAGGCTTCGAGCTTCCAAGAAAATCGTGGGCAGCCTTAAATCGATTCAGAACCCAGCAAGGTAGGTGTCAATTTTTAAAACATCGCTGGAAAATTGCAAGTAGCCCTGACTGTGAATGTGGTAATATACAAACAATGCATCATATATCGGACGAATGCCCTATATACCAAATAAGTGGAGGAATGCGAAATTTACATGCTTGTTCCGATGAAGCTCAAATTTGGCTAAGGAACCTAAAGTTGGATATTTAAGTGTGTTCTTAAGTAATTTATATAGTCTTATTTTATTTTTTATATAATCTCTCTACTTCTTTTCATTGTTTTAATGTTTTATTAATATTTTATTATTGATTGTATTGCTCATGCCATTTGAAATATATATATTTTACGTTATTTATAAATCAATATTATGATGACAAGTACATTTAACATTGAGAACGGATGTATGCATTTTATCTGAAACGGTACAGTATGTCTAACTGGTATTTATTTTAATACATAAGAGTGGTAAATATTGCACCTTAGCTGAAACTCACGGTATAATTCCAGATTGTAACAAGAACATATACTACTTTTTACAAATTCGATACCGAAAGTTCTTTGGAAAATATTCTATATATCCAATAAAATTATAACTCGAACATAAACTATGTAAATTGCACTTGGTACTGAAATCTTTAGAATTATTTGAACAGTTTCCATGTTCATTGCAAAAGCTGACTGATTTATGATCAGTTAATCTCTTTTTAATTCCTTACCTCCATATTTATTGCATATGAAGGAAAATGTGTAATCAAACAGTATAAACAACAAGAAAATCTTTCATTTATACAATAACATGTGAAAAAATGATATCTAACTGCTTTTTTTTCAAGAAAAACTGTTAAAAACTTTAAATACAGGTAAGTACTTCCGGTTGACCAAGTATAACCAAAATCTTATCAGCTCTTCCTATGGATGTAAGAGGAATACGAAAAAATTATAATTTTTAGAATTGTAGTGTTGGAGTTATCGTCGGAGTAATTTTTATTTCCCTCTCACACACACACACATAGACGCACACACACACATACACACACACATGCACTAGGGGTTCTAAAACGTGCTTATTCATTAAAAACTCACTACCGAATTTCTTGACCAATGACAATTCTTCCCTACCTAAAGGCGACGGAAGGTAAAAAAAACAAATATCCAAGAATAGAAGATACTAACATGAAATTCATGTAAAAAAGAACTATAAAATTTACTAAGATTTGTGATAATGACATTCGAATTATAAATTTTGCACAACTTCGTAACGTACGTAGTTGTGAACTTATGACCATGTACTTAATAAGAACTGCATGGGTCAAATACAAAGTTGTTGAAATACGAGTAAATTTATGATAATGTTGAATGCTTTATACTTCTTATACTAACACTTAGATATACTCGGATTATAAAGTACTCTATCCGAAAGTTGTTAATAGTTTTCGCTTTTTCTAAACCATATTATTCTAGTGGTTTAAGGCATTATGTATTCTTAGTGAATTTCAATTTATAAAGGAATATAAAGTCAGAAATTATAGTTAAGTATTGCGTAGTTTCATTAACGACATTTGTATGTTTTTTAACTAGAAAATATTTTAGCCATTAGTAGCAGTTGAAATGTATTCATTGATGACAAAAGTGATCGTGATTGTAATTATACAACGAAATATTTTTATAATTAGTGGAATTGCACATTGCGTAAATGCAATTTGAAATGAATATGGATAACTGATTACCTCGTTAATATAAAACAGAAAATGTAAAAATAGAGTTGTGAATGTATTATTTTATTTTATGTAATAGGTACTAACAGGAATAACTCCACTATATTTTATAATCGCGAAAACAATTAAAAGGCTCCAAAATAATAATAAAAAAAGATTTAACCAAAACTCTTGTTGAATTATTCAAATCTCCAACACTCCAATTCCGCTTTAAAAATATGTGGACATACGACGGCAATATATTTGTTAACTCTGGCAATAATAAACCGAAAAAATTGGGATGATATCGAACTATAATAAACCATGATGTATTAATGTATTTTAGTTTTTTTATAAACATATGTTAATATCATGGCAACGCAAAATTTTTTTAAGCATATTTTGATTACTGTACTTCTCGTTATTCTTTTGTTTCCCAGAGTGCTCAATCTCTGAATTTGCTGTATATCAATTGTTTCTGAATTGTACATTGTAAATCTTGCAAATATTTGCTACTTAAGTTAATTGATTTGACTTAATTAATTTTTTGATTAATTGTCTTTGAATTTATTAGAATAAACATTTCTTGAAAAAAAATTATAAATAATCTCTTTGCAACTGAACAATTTTTTTAAAATTAGATTTGTAAAATTATTATTTTTTGTTCACATTTATGTATTATTCCATAAGCTATGAATATATATTTACAAAATGTTAATGGATTAAATACAAAGGTCGAAAATTTCTACAATAATTCTTGCATTGCTAAATATGACGTTATTGGGGTGGTAGAATCGTTGTTAAATGATTCTGTTTATAGCACTGAATTATTTAATAACAATTATATAATCTACAGGAAAGACAAAGATTATGTTAATGCTGGAAAATGAAGAGAAGATGGACTGATTAATGCAGTTAATAATAAATTGACGTCTTCAGAAATTGATTTAAAATTAAATTAAAATTCTAAATCTGATATGGTCTGTGTGAAAATTAGAATTTCTATAAGCTCATTTTTGTATATTTTCGTATTATACTTTTCCCTAACAATTTGAATGGAGGAACTGAATTATATCACCCAATGTATTGAACCATAGCTATTCGTATTTGACAATAATTTCTTAATAATATGTGCTTTTAATATATGACAATTAATTAACTACTCTAAATACAACTTTACTAATAATCTTATTTATAATTTTGTACAATTCAGTAATTATATTAATGCTACACAACTCAATGAAGTCGTTAATAGTAACGGAAAGAATCTGGATTTGGTACTGACGAAGAATAAATGTATTATCACTCGGGAGTCGTGTCCGCTTGTAAAAGAGGATTCACATCATCATGCATAGATTATACAGTCTCTACTCAAAATATGTCATTTGTTACCTTTAATAACAACAATTATCATAATTAAATCCGCAGACTATTTTTTGATGGATAAATTATTAGAGATGATGGATTGGAGGGTATTATCCGGAATTAATGATGTAAATGAAGCCTATGAATACCTTTATAATATCATTTATGATATTTGTAAGTTCTGTGTACCTCAGAAACATAGTACTATATCCAAATACCCTCCCTGGTGTACAAGTGAGATAATTTCTGACATTAAAGTAAACTAAAAGAAAACAGCTAGAATGCCTAATAATATATTTCACGCCAACAAACATTGCATTAATCCGCCAGAAATAGTACAAAGATTCGCTGATTACTTTTCTGAAGTGTACACTAAAACCTCAAAACACACGTGACGTTGCACATGAATCTGGTAATACAATCTGTCAGCATGATATAGTCAAAATTGATAATATAACTGAAAATGATATAATTAGATGCTATAAATGAACTAAAACCTAAATGTCACACAAATTTGGATAATATTCTTGCATACATTTTCGAGAGTTGCAAAAATATTCATATTAAACCGTTACATGTTCTCTTTAATTTGTCTCGCAGGAAGAGTATTTACTCTAAGTTATTAACGGTGGCATAAATAAGTCCTATATTTAAATTTGGTGAGACAATTAATTGCATATCTGATTTCATATCTATTCATCAACACGGACTCATGCAAGGTAGATCAACTGGAACAAAAGCCTATGAATTTTATTAATTTTATATCAGAAATTATGTTACTCGCTCATGAAATAATTGCAGTATATACAGACATTTCCAAAGCTTTGACAAAGTTGATCATCAAATATTATGAAATAATGTTAATTTTTTCTGCAAACTTATGTTAGCTCTTGCAATTTTATCTTACTGATAGGCAACATTATGTCTATTTATATGGTCACAAATCTGCTCGATTTACTTCTACTTCTGGTGTCCCACAAGGATTGAATCTTGGATCATTTTAGTTATATTATTTATTTACAAATGATATCACTACGTCTGTACTACATTCTAATATTTTCCTTTATGCGGACGATATTAAAATATAAAAAACTATAAATACTGTAGATGATTGTCAGAAATTGCAAACTGATATAGATAATTTAGTAAAATGGTCAAAGTCTTCCAAATAATATGTCAATTTCAATAAATCTATTGTATCATTTACAATAAAAAAAAAAAAACTTTAATTCATTCAACTTACACAATGAATCAATATATTTTGTCACATTTAGATAAATTTAAAGATTTTGGAATTATATTTGATCCAAAATTGAAATGTGATCAGCATGTAACATACATGTGTAAAGCTTCATATAGAAATTTGGAATTTGTTATACGGAGTTCTCAATCATTTACTAACGTAAATAAAATTATGAGTTTGTATTACTGCTATGTAAGATCTAAACTAGAATACTGCATACAAATCTGGAATCCATTTTATAATAAATAAGTCATTGAAATTGAAAATATTCAAACGAAGTTCTTAAGATTTTGTTGCTTTTAATTTAAAACCAACTTTTGTGAAATAAGTTATATAAATTAATTCATAACAAATAGAAAATACTATTCCTAGGGTATGTTCCACAGAAAATATAACTTTTGCTGTACAATTTTGTTTAAGAAATTATCAACTAAACCAACCAATAATACAAATGTGTAAATTTTACAACAGTATATGCACTCAATTTGATATTTTCCGTGATTTAATGACTTCTATTAAAAATATATGCTACTACTAGTATATACTCACCTAATTAATAATCAACATGCTTATTTTTTTCTAAATATGTTAGTTTAAGTAAATATTTATGTAATGATTTCTTTTTAACTCTTCTTGAATCAGATTTTCATTTCTATATATATATATATATATATATATATATATATATATATATATATATATATATATATATATGCAATATGAAAACAATCATGTATATTTATGATCATAATATACTCTTCCAATTCAGGTACTTACCACATTATTTCAGAATTGGTATTTCATAACTAAAATTCTTTCATAAATAAAAAAACTAGAGCAAGATATTCATAATTCTTTAAAAAGAATTTTATAAATCTTTACAAAGTAAAGTACGTGATACGAAATACAAATAAGAAGAAAATTTAAAAGCCCATTTCTTTAGAAATAAATTATTACCATCATTGTCCGACGATAAAAGTAAAACAGTGTATATTTTATTCACTCTTTTATTTTGAAAATTATTATTTATTCAATATTACGTAAAATGCTTTCAAGTGATTTTTTTTACTGCTAGAATAACTATTTTTTTATTATTTATAAATAATTCAAAACCAGCAAAAACTGGTAATTAAATAGGAATGTTTTAAATCTATCACTATTTTTTATTGAGATGGAAATTATTTAAATATAAATATATGATTTATGTATGTGAAATTTTTGTCATCCATTGTTTAGGAAACTGTTTTTATTTTATTTTTCATGTATAGAAACACGTGCATGTTAAATTTAATATCCGGAATCCGTTTAAAAACCTGCCTCATTGATTTAACTTCAAAGCTATAAAATTCGTAATATGTTTTCTTAATTTCCTGTTTTCCAACCAAATGAAGTCAAATGATACTCATTTTAACAAGTTTTTTCTAATATGATTCATATCACAATTGAGAAATGTCACGTTCAACATTTACTACCTCTAAAATTTCTAATCTAAATTTGCAGTGAAGTACTCTAGAAAATGAGAAAACATCATGAACACAATTTTTGGCTTAATAAAATTTCTAAAACAAAGACGGTACAAGTCACAGATGAGGATTACGGGTCAAAAGTGAACACATTTCATCGTTGGTTACAACATGCGGTGTGTACATTGGCTGACCACAGCCACCGCTGATCTTAATTGGAGCAGGAGTTGTCAACTAAGTCGTAAAGGAGACAGTTCGCCCCGGAGCAGGTGTTACGCGCATAAAAACTACCGAGAAAATACCCTTAAATTTTCTATTTCTCCCAGTTCCATTCCATCTAGTTTACTAGTTTAACCTCCAGTGTCATATAAAAGCAAAATAGGATTTGAGGTTAATTTTGCAAACGTAATGCGAATAAATAATTCATTTTAATTTTAACAACAAATGGATTTAGTATACATATAGTTGAGGAGTGTAAAATTAACTTGCTAAATAGAGATTAGCACAAAATTGCTAATGCTGCAATAAAAATATAAATTTAAGTGAATAGGTATATTTTACCCTTGTGTACAAGGATTTAATATTTCATGCTAATACACGAATAGGTACACGTGTACCTGTATACAGGGTGTCTCTTAAATAGAGGGACATGGCTTAACCACAGCTTCCTGAGGCTAAAATAAGACGATTTAACCAAACTTGCTTCTACCGGAAAGTGTACCATTTAGTCAGAAATCTGCTTCAAAGTTCGTCGAAAAAAAATTAATTTTGCTTATAATAATCGGACGCTTTATTAGATTTGGATGAAATTTGGTATGACAGTTTATATGGTTATAAGTCATCTTTTAAGGTGATACTTGTTATTATTAGTTAACCACTATTGTATGAAACTTAGGTCTCCCAACATTAAATACACCGTACCTTTTTAATGGCAATGCCGAAAACGTGAAATTATTTTTCTTCAGAAAGATACATTCAATAGTAAACTTTTCTCTCTCTGTGTAATTTGTGCTATCTGTTACGGTTCACACAGAAAAAAATAAAATCTGAGTGTCTGCACTGCTAAATTTTTAAAATAAATTTAATCTAGCAGTCTATCCAAATGTCAAACAAGTAATTTTTAATGACAGTAACAATTGTTTTATGGGTTGTCAAAAATTATCTTCGCAATATTCTAAAATTAGTAACATCCGTTTGTTCGGCCTAATAGTATTTTACTACCAATATTATAAATAAGACGATTACATATCTCAGCTTACTCCTAAACAAGTTGTGAAGATTGACAACTCGTTACTGTCATTAAAAATTACTTGTTTTACATTTGGATAGACTGCTAGATTAAATTTATTTTAAAAAAATTCACGATGCAGTCACTCAAGTTTTATTTTTTTCTGTCTGAACCGTAACAGATATCATAAATTACATAGAAAGAAAAAAGTTTATTATTGAATGTATCTTTCTGAAGAAAAATAATTTCACGTTTTCGGCATTGCCATTAAAAAGTTTCGGTGTATTTAATGTTGGGAGACCCAAGTTTCATACGCTAGTGGTTCACTAATAATAACAAGTATCACCTTAAAAGATGACTTATAACTATATAAACTGCCATACCAAATTTCATCCAAATCGAATAAAGCGTCCGATTATTATAAGCAAAATTAATTTTTTTTCGAAGAACTTTGAAGCAGATTTCTGACTAAATGGTACACTTTCCGGTAGAAGCAAGTTTAGTTAAATCGTCTTATTTTAGCCTCAGGAAACTGTGGTTAAGCCATGTCCCCGTATTTAAGAGACACCCTGTATATTTATTGGGGTTTCTATAAGAAACCATAGCTAAATGCGAATTATAATTTTTTATCTCTCGCTAAGAGAGGTATTGGATTCATGTTACAAATCACATCCAGATTTCATTGAATAAGCTCGATTTAGGGTCCCTATAAACCGATTTTAACATTTTTACGATGATGCCTGTCTGTCTCTCTCTTTCTCTCTCTCTCTCTCTCTCTCTCTCTCTCTGTGTGTGTGTGTGTGTGTGTGTTTGTGTGGTTGTGTGTTTGTGTGTGTGTGTGAAACCAGTTTAATGGGAAGAGCTAAAGAGGTTTTGGTAACAATTAGACAACAGGAAGTAGTAGTTACTTAAAACAAAATCTTCTAATATATTATTTTTTGGAAATTTATGTTACAACAAATATTAAAGAATATAAAATTCTCTTTCTAGTATATTAAACATTTTTATTATATCTTCTATAGATTTAGAGATAGAGAGTTATAAATAATTAGAATAATTCATTGTATCCATCAAATAGCCCATGGAAACCAGTTGAAAAATTAAAATGTTTGTAAATGACATAAATATCATTGTCAAAAATCCAGAGGTATTGTGTGTGTACCATGTTAAATACAATATTTATAGCCTAATATGAAATTGGCGAGAGGCATTGTGCTGGCCACAACAGATTTTCTTTTTAGTAAATATATTTCAGCTTTATAAATTTTGCTTTTGATAATGTACCCTTGCACATATTGAATAATACAAATATGTGAATGAAAATAGGTCACACATGTACCTATCCGTGAAGTACCGCATTATTAAGGTTAAAGGCCTGAAAAGGGCCTTTTTCTAATTAATAAATATATTTAATTCTGGTAATTATTTTTATTGATATTAAACGTAAGATGTCAATGAGGCTCGGATATTTAAGTTAATAAAATAGTAAAAAAATACATTGCTAAAAACGCAAAAGGTACATGTGTACCTATCCGTGTACACAAGGGACCTGGCGATGGTCAACTGGACGATAGCCAAGTGGGCGCCGGACATCTAGGCGATAAAATAATAGATGTGTAGAATTACAAATTGTGCACATATTTTATTTGTAGCTTGCTATTTTAGAAAAATTAGTTATTGATATTTATGAACTCCCAAGAAATGTTTTGTTTGAAATTAATTTTTAAGGTGATATTTATTAGTATCCAATGTAAAGAAGATTCTATAGACTAGTTTCTTCTTCAGTAACCTTTGTGAAGTACGGTAGATGGTAGGAGAAAATGTAGATGTAGCTCTGAATATGTACCACCGTATGAATAAGATGTAGGCAGTTGGGAATCTGGCGCTTGTAGACTGACAACATGTAGATGTATCATCAAAATTCAAGCAAATATGTCTCTGGAACAGTTGGAATTTCTAGTTTTTGCTTTTTGTCCTGGTTTCATCCCATCTAATTTACTAGTTTAACCTCGAGTGGCACATAAAATGAAATAGGATTTGTAGTGAAAACAGTAGAGGATGATATAATTGAATACCTTAGTTTGTATAAAAGTTGTTAACAGAAATACTGAATATATTATAGGAGGAATTTGGTTATAAATCCTTCAATGAAATGTACCTACTTAAAATACACTTCTTTTAAAAATTGCATGTAAAAATATAATTTACCAGAAACCTTGACATTAAAAATCAATATTCCGGTTTTATAAAGAAATTTAATCTGCACTTAAAATTTACTGCCATAGTAAACGAAAAGAAAAAATACAACACGTTTTTTTAAAGGAAATGATTTAAATGTCATACGAACAAAGAAACTGATTCTAATTTGTTCATTGCATTAAATTTACTTGATAATTAAATATCTAGTGAAAATTCAATTTCTTTATATAACCGGCCCCAAAATAAATATAATTATAGTATCTATTATATGTACATTGTGGTATAAAATATATGTCCTAGTTGAGTAATGAGTTATCAATAAATTTAAAATAAATTGTATGATTTTCATTTAATTAAAAATGTATTCTCACATTTTCAAACAGTGTTTGATTTATTTTTATGAATAATGAGATTAAATAAACTGAATATATTTCACAATTGTTTTTAAATATAAAATTTAATTTAAGACACTATACGTAGTCAAGTCATAAGTTCTGCCCCAAACTTTTATTGTGTTTTTATGCGATCTAAGTAACCGTTGAAAACAAAAATGAAGATATGTCATTTAATAATGTCAGTGTTGAATACAAAAGTGTCAACAGTTCTTTGATAAGTTGTTAAATAATAATGGAGTGGAGTAAAAAAGAAGATCGTGTTGCCGTAATTGCTTTGCACAGGTGTGGGCATTCAGCAACAACGATTTTTAAATTATTGAAAAATTTAGAAATCATACAGAAATTTGTTTATCGTACTATTAAGCGATACACTGAATTCTCTTCTGTTGCTAACAAACCACGCTCTGGTCGACCTCGCACTATTCGAAGACCAGCAGTAATAAAGCTGTTGAAGCTCGTATTCGCCGAAATCCTAGACGAAAACAGAAATTGATGGCTTTGCAGATGCATTTGTCAAGGAAATCCTTGAAGCGAGTTATTAATGAGGACCTCAAACTTCATGCTTACCGTAGAAAAAAGGTCCATCTTCTTACGTCACGTTTAAAAAAAAATAGGCAAGAGAGAGCAAACCTGCTTCTTCATCGGTACGCAGATAACAAGCATCGAGAAATTCTTTTCACAGATGAGAAAATTTTTACAATCGAAGAACATTTAAATAAGCAAAATGATAGAGTGTATGCTCATAGCAGTTCTGAAGTTGCTGAAAAGGTTCCTGTTGTTCAACGAGGTCATCACCCGGCATCTGTGATGGTTTGGTTGGGTGTTTCATATCTGGGGGCCATACAAGTTCATTTTTGTCAAAAAGGCGTCAAAACTGGAGATAAAGTTTATCAAGAAGAAATTTTAGAGGGAATTGTAAAGTCAGTGAGTACCACTATGTTTAAAAATGAGCACTGGGTTTTTAACAGGACTCAGCGCCAGCTCACAAAGCAAAGTTTTCGAAAGAAAGGTTTTATCGCCAAAATATCGACTTTATTAGACATGACGATTGGCCCTCATCAAGTCCAGACCTAAATCCCTTGGACTATACAATCTGGTCTTATTTAGAGGAAAAAGTCTGTTCTTCAAGCCACAGAAATTTGGAACACTTAAAAGCGCCTTTGGTAAAAGCAGTAGCCAATATTGATATGAATATGGTACGTACTGCCATAGATGACTGGCCTCGAAGATTAAAATCCTGTGTACAAGCACGTGGATGTCATTACGAGTAAAATGTAGTTTGACATGTTCAAAGGATATTAGAGTTTCATATTCTAATAAATTTTTGTGTCTTGATCTCATTTGTTTTATCTAGTCTTACTTTAATCTTGGGACAGAACTTATGACCTGACTACGTATAACCAACACGTTCTCCTAAACATTATATTGGAAAACTTGTGATATTGCAAAAATGTAAGATATAAGAAGGAACCATACTTTCATAAAATATTGAAATTTTGCGATACACGTTCCGAGTTTATTTATTTTAAATATTTTTATATTTTTTGTTTTTCCAATTTTATTTTAAAACCCTTCAAACAATGCGTTCATGCCGATGTTTATTTCTATGACAAATATTTTATATACTATTGATTAAATATTATATGTGTATGTGGAAAGATTGATAATGCTACCTGTGTAGCAAATTTGTGTAATCGAGTTTTATTCCGCAAAATGTAGCAGCAATTACGTAAAACGATTTTTTTCTATTTTGTGTCTATAACAAGGCTACTATTACATCATTCAAAAGAGTTCCTTAATAGCTCATTCGAGGGCTGTAATAGTCTAGTTCTTTTTATTTTTAGGTTAATAATAAATGAATATCAAAAAATCAATTATCAAATCTCGCTCAATAAACGAACTCAAGCGATTGTTAAGAATAATATTTTTACATACTTATTAATTCAAAAGTAGTAATAAGAGAAATGTATTGCTGAAGAATAATAGAAAACATAATATGCATAAGAATTTTGGAAAATATATCAAACAAATGAACGAACTATGTCATACTTGCGAACTAGCTTTAAAAGGTGTTCTACAAGTTCTGTGACAGCTCTCGTAGAAAAAAATTCGTGTGCGTTAAGTTTGCTTTGGATTGATTTTTTAAAGGTTGGTAACATAGAATGTCATAAATATTAAATGTCAAATATTGCTAAATAAACTAACACAAGCGATTGTTAAGAATAATACTATTATATAGTTATGAATTTAAGAGTAGTAATACGAAAAATGTATTACCTAAAAAGAATAGAAAAAAAGTCTGTATGAATGGGAATATTTAGTCCTGCTCAGAAAACAAAATGATAATAATGACATTAGGGAGTTTTGCATAAGGTACGAGAAGATTCCGTCAATGCTAACGTTACGTCTTTCATAATGGACGTACAAAATAACGGGTTTTCAAAAATTCAGATTTTGCACATCGTTTTTACACAAGTACGTTGAATTTGACGTTCAAATGATAGTCGTTTAAATAGCTGTTATGTCATTGTATTTTGGCAAAGGAATCATATACTAATGAAAGAACCGTGTCTTATTTGCTAAATAACTTTAAAAGGTGTTCTACTTAATCTCTCGGAGCTCTCATAGGAAAAAATTGTGTTGTTTAAGGCACAACAATGTCACTAATATTCCGCCTCTCGGTACTACAATCGGAAAACAATCAAAACAGGGATTGGGTAATGTTCAATCACGCGCGTCGAAGCCGGAGCTAAGACTACCAGTTCGCTGCCGAGCGATCCTTGCCCCAGGTGCATCCTCGGCTGAGGCCCACAATAGTGCTATTTTTCCTACTCCAATAGGTACAAAATTAGGCAGCCCTTAGAAGAAGACGAAGCTAATCTGTCCGGTAGCACTCGTCTTCCACATCCTTGGCTTAATGAGTGTGTAAATATCCACCACTACAACATGGTGGCATCTTAACCCCCCCCCCCTCCATTCATACACACATATTTTACCTTGACGCGCAACTTAGTGTACCGCTAGAATTTTTCGCTTCCTCCGGCGTTCTCTCCTCACTACCTCCTCAACTTCCTGCTGAATGATTCGAGTGCGAACCCCTCCACCGCCCTTCACCGGTTCTCGGTGTCCAGCACCCCCAAGACATCAAACGTTCCCCCCCCCCCCCACGCACGACTATCCCCATCACCACAAGATCCGTAACGTCCTCTAGTAATGGACAGCTACAGAGAACATGTAGTCAGTCCTCATTTGCCATATTACAGTCACACACACAATTTCCTTCCCTAAGCTCCTAGCACGCAAAAACCGTCTCATGCTCCCATGGTTTGTCAGCAAAAAGTTCAGCTTCAGGCTGGGATCGAACCACCTGCACCGACCAGAAAAAGAGACGTCATGGATATAGGAATAAGTTACTCTACTATTCTCCGAAATGTCCCGCTCCCGCTGCCAAACCTCAATGGCCTTTCCCCCAGCAAGGTCTTCACCTAGAGCAGGCTTAGACCCCTAACCTCTCTATTGGTTGCCAAGTCTATAGGTGATAAGAGAACCTCATGCATTACCTTGTACATGCACACCCTCTTTTTAGCGTCTAACCAACATGGTAACTTCCCCATGAACACCTGCATTGCTTCCGTACTAACACACTGCTGGTATACAAAGCATAATTGATAAACAACCCTTTAAATAAAATCCTGTATGCATTCCTGCCCAATTCCCAGTTCCTGGAGGTCGGTTTGCCGACAATCTACCTTACAAAATCATGATCACAGACTTGTCACCAGAAACGGGTACGCCAGCCTGCTCCCCCCATGCTATTACAAGTTTTCAAGAAAACGGGACAGAAATCCGTCCATAACCCAATCTCCGCGCAACCCATCTTCTGAAACCACTCCAAAATCATGTTCCACGAGTAGTGGTCGAACGTACCCTTAAAATCTATTAAAACTCTCAACACCTATTTAGGCAGGCACTATCTCTTTGAATAGGCCCCACGCCCCTCCACTACTTCTGTATGCTTATAGCACGTACGGTAGCCTTTCGTCCCAATCGGTTTTACGACATGAGACAAAATGTCCTTGAAGACGCGATGATTTCGCTCTATCATCTCATTCTCTTGTGATTGGTATGAAGTTCTTTGTAATTTTTCGAAGCCAAATATTTTGCAGATTTGTTTGGAAATTCCCGAAGTGAAATTTGGACCATGGTTAGTCATCGTTCCCCTGGAGAACCGTGTCTTGCGATGATTTCTTGTGATAATATTTTCCAAATCGTTGGTGCCTTTTTGCTAGATTAGCGTATGCTTCTTGATATGATGTGAAGTGGTTCTGGAACGTTAGGATTTATTATACTTGTTGATAATGGACCTATAATATTCATTGAGATCCTTTCATTGGCCTACTAACTTTTACTACTTAAATTTTTGGAGTGGCAGGCTTGTTATGTGAAGTTGTTTTCTTCTGATTACATGAGTGACATTTCTTGCAATAGTCTTCAATGTCCTTGACTATTGATTAAAAAAACCCTTGATTCGACTACATGCCTTCTCAAACCCGTGATGTCCCGCTTATGGTAAGTTGCGGTAATCGTGCATTATCTTGAATTTTATGGCTGCTGGTACTTGACGATGACGCTCATTATTTGACTTTTCTCTAAATATTAAAACATCACCGTGAAATACCCATCTTTACTGGAGAGTTGTTGCACTGCTGCATCTTGACATTGTTTATTTGTCTATCCCATATTGTTTCATACGAGGGGTCATTTTCATATTCCCGGACTAGGCATGAGAAGAAGAGATTAGAACACAAAAAAAATTCATTTGCTTTTGAATACAAGTATTACGTCGTTTCAATAATATCTTTAATCCATTATAAAAATATTCCTTTGCTTCGCCTTAGTGTTTCTTTGAGATTTGGAAACAAAAAAATAGTAACAGGGGGATAGATCTAAATTATAAGGTTTGTAACGTACCTGACTAGCGGTTTCTAATTCCTACGAAACAACAGAGGCTCTAGTTACGTAAAATAAAGGAAGATATGGTTCCTTAATGGATTTTGTTTATTTTACATTGGTCAAAATTCAAACTTGCAAAATAATACAATGTGAATTTATCTCTAGTGTGTGTTTCGGGCTGCGCAGGAGTCGAAGATGGCGAGACCTTGTATGAATTGCACCACGTTATCGACGTGGCCTCGTTGCTGGTGACTGGCAGGTCTTCTTCTAGTTGTACCACGCTGTCGGCTTGACCTCGTTGTACTCTCTCTGGATAAATATGCTCTGCTCCCGTCAAGCCTAAGGCGAAGAGGCATTCTCTCGTATCAGAGGGTTTCTGTACTAACAATTGCACCGCCTCTCTCCTTCCGCTGAATTCGACTAACAAAAATGAAGCGCAATGCGTGTACAAAATCAACTGCCTACCACGCTGTCTGCGTGCAGACTGCCACACCCTGCTCTTTTCTCTAGACGCCCGGCAACCTGCGTATCCGTCTACCGCGCACATCCCACAATTCACTTCACTTCACCTAGCACAGAGCCGTATTCAGTCACATAATGCCTTAACTATAATTTACACAAATAATCCCTAGAAAAATACTACACGTTACAGGTTGATGGTTAATTTCTACGAAGCCTCATTCAGCAACGGCAGCTTTTCAAAGTATTGACTTTTGGGCTGGTGCATTGTCGTGGGGCAACAGAACACCTTGCGTAACAACACAAACTGACAGATATTAGAACTAATATTGCTCCAATTGTTTTCTAAAATGTCACACGTTACCAAAGCATATGGGATTAAAAAACAATACAATACAATATAGAAACGTCACCTTGTATGTTTCTTCAACTTCTACGGTATCCATTTGTTTATTCTCCGCTATATGTTCGACTTTGTACTCTTATTCTTGAAGAGTAAATTTACCATCATGCTAAGTGGAGTTATCAGCGATAATATCCATCTAAAAGCTAGTGTTCAGTTTTTATTCTCCAATATTTGTAATAACAAAAATTTCCAAAAAATTATATTTACAAGAATTTTTCTAAGAAACTACTACTTTCGGTTGCCCAGTTGTTACCAAAACCTTTTTAGCTCTTCCCAGGAATGTCAGATTGAGGAATTCATAGTTAAGCAGGTCTTAAGTCTTACAGTTTTTGAGGAATCGTCCCTCCAACATCCAGACGTACACACATCCACACGCACATACAGACATTTTAAAAATGTTATAATCAGATTCTAGGGATCTTAAATCGTGCTTATTTACTAAAATCTGGCTATGTTAATTATAGCATGAATACAATACCTCTCTTAGCGAGAGGTAAAAATGAGATTTTTTTTAATTCATTGCAAACACAAAAACATTATCTTTGTTCGGTAATACGTAAACTGTTAAAAATTAAACATTATTGATTCCCGTACAATATTATTGATTATGGAAAAGAAAAATAATTGATCATGCACCGTAATTTTATCGCCAACTATATAATTCCAAATTTCCTATTGCCTAATCTTCTCGAATGATATTTGCCCGGACTTCTAGTCCTGCAATTTAGGTTATTGGCCTATCCCTATTCTGTAATTAAATATCTTCCTCAATTGTGTAGCCAATTAAGCTGTAATATATCACGTCACTGGTTTCCTTAAAGAGTATACAAATAAACAACGAAGTAAATGAATGAGCCTCATATCACTTTTGAACTTTCCTTGTTACTGATTACAATCCTTTGGAGTGCAAACGTCGTTCAGTTGACCGCTATTAAAGCACTGTTCACGGAGATTTTTCACAATGACGTGTGCGTAGAATGAGCCAGTTTTACATTTTGTAAAACATTTCAAACGGAAGTTTACGCAATATTTTTCATATTAATAAATAAATAAATAATAATTTATTGTAATTTTCGTAAATAATTAACTAAAAAGTTTGGCGTGAAAATTTGTAATGAAAAACAACCCTCCACTCCTGTGACGTCATAGGGCATATAGCACGTAATTTATATCCACGAGGAAAACAGTTTATCTATTACCTACGTTATTTATATAACTAAAAGTAGGCGATGGTTTGTCACATGAACTATGACGTTACATACTCTGTTTCAGAACAAGTTACTTTTTCAAAATATTACAAAAATTTGAATAGTTAATTGTAAAGTATTTAATAGTATATTTCTAAGGTTTGCCTAAGTAAAATACGTTATTCTCTATGCGTAGACAGTGACGTTTACGTGAATAAAATTTGTACTATGTATACGCGCATGTAGAATATATATATATATATATATATATATATATATATATATATATATATATGTATGTATATATTTAAAAGAGACAAAAATATAACTATTACTGTATAATTTACAAGGTTTATATGAATGAGCCGTTTGAAACAGCATACGGTTATTTAATTTAATCTTGAAGCAATATGTAGTTTACCTTGTAACCAATAAATGACGCTAGTTGGACTGGGAATTACCAGTTCTGTTGCGTTGCTACTATTTTGGTAGAAAATTTACATCATATGCTAATAGCACATATTTTACAAAACCGTGATTTAGGTAGATCAGTCATAATTGGGTACGTAAAATTCTAAAAACAAAATCTTATTAATGAATAAAATCATTATTTTATTTCAATTTTTTCTATAGTATTGCAAAAATAATACAAAATAAAAGCATTTATGTATAGAAAAGATTATAAGTATATAACTCCTTTCTTTCAATTTTTTTTTATAAAATAAAACTAATGATATGAAGATAAAAATGATCAAAAAACAGAAAGCAAATATATTACTTAGATATATAGTAAACAATATGCTATTTAATTTTCATCAATTTCTTCCTCGCCAAAATCGTCAATAGGCTTTAAAGTAAAATTTAACTTTTTAACATTTTCGTTCGTTTTTACTTCCTTGTACGAAGTAAAGGAAGTATTGTAATCGCGAAAAAATTCGGTTTCCAGATTTCAACGGAAATATCCATTTTGAGCATCCCTGAATCCATTTTGACTAATTTCGTCGTGACGTCTGTACGTACGTACGTACGTATGTACGTATCTCGCATAACTGAAAAACGGGAAGCCGTAGAAAGTTAAAATTTTGTATTTAGAACTGTTATAACATCTAGTTGTGCACCTCCCTTTTTGGTCATTACATAACTTGCGGAAGTGGTACTTTACTTGAAGCCTGTAATAGATTTTAATGAAAAACTATATTAAAATATCAACCAAAACTTTTCAAATTTGGTATATAAGACTTTTATATGAATGGGAATAACGTAATAAATTTTAGTTAAAATGGTCTATCCGGAAGTGGTACTTTACTTGAAGCCTATAATAGATTTTAATGAAAAACTATATTAAAATATAATCCAAATCTTTTCAAATTTGGTATATAAGACTTTCATATCAATGGGAATAACATAATACATTTTAGTTGAAATGGTTTACCCGGAAGTGGTACTTTACTTGAAGCTTATAATAGATTTTAATGAAAAACTATATTAAAATATAATCCAAAACTTTTCAAATTTGATATATAAGACTTTTATGTCAGTGGGAATAACATAATAGATTTTAGTTAAAATGGTCTACCCGGAAGTAGTACTTTACTTGAAGCCTATAATAGATTTTAATGAAAACTATATTAAAATATAATTCAAAACTTTTCAAATTTAGTATTTAATACTTTTATATCAATGGGAATAACATAATAGATTTTGGATAAAATGGTTTACCCGGAAGTGGTACTTTACTTGAAGCCTATAATAGATTTTAATGAAAAACTATATTAAAATATCCAAAACTTTTCAAATTTGATATATAGGACTTCTATATCAATGGGAATAACATAATAGATTTTGGTTAAAATAGTTTAACCGAAAGTGATACTATACCTGAAGATGTTATCAGTTTTTCTTGAAAAAAATGGTGTTATTTTGCTTTTAGTAATAAATGCTTCAAATAAAAGTTTTAGAGAATTGAATTATGCGTCGAAAACATTAATTATGATTAAATTAGCTTTTTGTATTCTCTGATTAAATTTGCTATGGATTAGGACAAAAAATAACAAAAAAAATAAAATGTTGATGACAAATTATGTCAAATACGTGCAATTTTATGATTGGGTCTGTTATAATACATATTTTAATTATTAACAAAATATGTATAGTGTAACAGGCGTACAAGGAAGTAATGTGCTGTCCACATCAGATATTTAAATAAGATATCAGGTGTAAATCTCTACTGCGCAAGTCAACATTTGATATCATTCTTTACATAACGCATTGTTTGAGCATCTAAGTAATCAATCATAAATTACGCGTGGGCGTACAACTCTGGTTATTTCGTAATATTTTCAAATATGAGGCTCTTTAAAGGACAATAATGTAACTTTTATATAATTTTGCTAGTGTAAAAGCTAATATAAATTAATAATTAAAATAAAAGTTTATTAAACGAGAAATAAATAATAAAAATAAAAACTATTAATAAGCGAACATTAAGCACTAATTAAAAACTGAGAATATTATTAAACATTTAACACTAAGATTATTTGTTTAAACAAAAATACAAAACACTATTTATTTACTCGATATTTATTTAAATTTTAGAACTACTTACTTCGCTACCCATTCCAATCTCATACTGCCGGTCAATTGCACATTCGAATAAAAACAACCTGTTGCCTGATAAATGATCTGACAATTATTCGGTTATTAATATTATTCGGATACGAATAACTGGTTATCAGAAATATTCGTTTATGCCCATCACTAGAAATAAACCTACAATTTATGATATTGAATTTTAGTTATGAATAGGCATATTTGCTGTTTATATAAATATAAACTAAAGTTTTATCTAGTCTTTTTTTACCTTATTCAGAACTATAAATCCATTATATTTCGTAAATTTATTGAAAACTTTATAAAATTGAAGATATTAAATTTTATATATTTAAATGAAAGTACTAGTGAAAAATATTATTCCAGTGAGTGATTATTTCTCTGTGCGCTCATCGCGCAAGCACTCCCCGTTATATATTAAAGAATTGTTACCCTCCGAAACGTGACCAATGTCCGCAAATGACTACCCTCCAACAATCGATCCCGTCTGTTATTGAACTTTTACAATGGTCCCAGGACGTGCATGTTTTTTAAATGGTCATTTTATACGTCTACCGGTAATGATCCTCGATATGACTATGGCATTATTGAATCTGTGGTGGTATAAAACTTCGTACCTCGTAAATGATGTGGGATAATAGTTGTCAGTTTCAGGCGCCAAACTCATTTTCCTTCTCGTTTCATTTGCGTATGTTTATTAAAACTTCGTAAAGAAGAGATATTTTATTTTCTCGAATTTTACATACTATGTAATTAGATTTCAAATTTCAATAAACTTACTGTAAATAAAATGATCAAAGAGTAAAATTACTAATAATAAAATTAAACATTTTTAATGCATATTTTAAAAATACATCATTAAATGAGTGGTTCTATGCGTTAATTAACCGGATGGCCCTACTATCGACCATATACACGGTGTCCCACGAATAAATATGCATCTGATCATAAAATGGCCCGAATCAAAAGTTTAATGATTCGGAGGCGGACATAGGATTTCGCCAACATCCCCCCCAAACTTATAGGGGGCGGAAAATAGGAGCAACTTTGTAATCTTAAATGGGAACCCACCATATTTTATTGCAAATTCGGATAGATCGTCAAAAATTAAGTGAGATTTACCCGAGAAACTTTTTTATTCCTAACAATTGCTGTACAACGGGACGAGAATACTCTCGCATCTCGTCTCGTCTGTCGCCTCGTTGCAGTATGCGATACAAGGACGAGAACCAGATTAGAAAAGTTAGGGATGTTATATTAAGCGTCGATGGGAGCCAGCACGAAGCGAAGCTGATTGATTGGTTGCCGGCGGATTTACGGATTCCCATTGTAGCGTTCAACACGTGCATATGTACAATTTAATGGCTTCGCTCCGCTGTTTGTTGGCTTCTGCCATAGACAAACCCAACTTGAACTTCAATAATTTTTTGCTAAAGCCGGATCCACATCAATAAAAATTTGTGTTGTGCGTTGTATTTGACACAAATATGCTCGTGTTTGTCGAAATTTTTGTTAATGTGGAGTGTGCGCCGCACACAAATGCATACAAATAATTTCGTGACGAACAACGCGTGCTATTCGTTGAACTGTCGGTTTTCCAACCAACTTCAAAGAGATTTGCGACGCACAGTAGTGTTAATGTGGACTTGATTCTGAGTACATCTGTAGTTTTATTTTACTACGTAAATACTTATGCTTTTGGGTGATTGATGGGAAAGCCTTCAACGTCCGAATATTCAAAACCAGAATATGTATTCACAGAATAGTGTTAGGTTTGTCTGTGCTTCTGGCTTGAGTTGCTAGCCCGGCTCGGCGTGCACAGTTGCCTACCCCGTGTTGTGCTGTGCTCTAGCGAACGCGGAAAAAATCAATCACTCCAATACATGGTTTTTGTATTAATATAGTATTTTACATTACAATCCAGGTAAAACTATTTTTACTGATGAAAGGAGGAAATGACTAGGCGAGCCTGCCACCTCCTTGAGGCAGTAAAACATTTATTTGGCGTGTATCGTATAATATTTTATTTGTTACTCACTTGTAAATCATATTTAATATTATAACCAGAATCTGTCGGTTGCAATTGTTGTATGAAAAACTGGCTTAAATGATTTCGCAGAAGCCTTTGGCGGGTACTGCTATTGCATTTATTGTTAAATTGAAACACTTTTACTCATATTTACTTACTTTATTTTCAATAATAAACTATAAGAAAAATGTATTCATCATCACCATTTTATTTCTTTCTTACATAATATTACTACATTACCAACTGAATTATAGGTGTCGCTAGTAATCACTATCAAAATATTTTTAAATTAATATATGTATTTTTAAAATAAAAAAATAAAACTCCAGAAACAAATAAAAAATTATAACTAGAAATCATAACTATCAATAAGGCACTTGTTTTAAAATATAACAAAACACAATTTTCATATGTCAACGACGTTGCTAACGTGTAAAAATTTTACAAGTTAGCTTTTAGTAACTAGTGAAGATTAATAATAAAGTAGTAGGCGGTATCACTTAATGAAGTATCCAAGTGAGTAACAAATAAAATAATTTATAATACATTTTTTGTAGGGCTAGGACTTCGCCGCACCGAGAACACATATTATATCTGATTATTGCATTTAAATATACATATGTTTTAAATTATTCATATTGGTGTCAGTCTTATAAATTGTGATTATTTTAGTTGTCCTATAATTACACAAATTACTAACTTATCTTTTAGCCGCCTCGGTAGCCGTGCGGTTAGCGACCTTTGCCGCTCGTCTCCGGACTCATGAATTCGATTCCCACCAGGGGCTAGGATGTTTGTGTATGTCCTAAATTAAAAACACTCAAAACTACATTGTCTCGGGGCAATCGGCACCGCACCGAAGGCCATAATTAAATTTAAAAAATCTTATCTTCTAAAATCAAAAGTATTATGTGAAATGTTGAATTAAATAAATCAACTAAATGAAATAAAATTGTTATTCACTGGTCTGTGGTTCTTACGGGTAATACGATTCTGCGGTTCTCTCGGTTCTTATGGGTTTAATGGGTGAAGAATAATGCCTCATTTGTTATATATATATATATATATATATATATATATATATATATATATATATATATATATATATACCATATCCTTGCAATAAACAGTTCATGATACTCTAGTGAGACTTTTATTTGTTACTCACTTGTAAACTTCATTTATTGATACAGCTTACTACCTTTGAAAATTAATCTTTACTAAATATGAATATATATATAATGTAAAATACTATATACAAATGAGTACCAAACAAAATATTGTAAAATACACGCCAGGAAACTATGTTACTGCCTCAAGGAATTGACAGGCTCGCCAGTCATTCCTCCATTCAGCAGTAAAAGCAGATTTTCCTGGCTTGCAATATAAAATACTAGTTTCTCACCATTCTTAACTTTAATTTTATAATAATAAGAATAATAATAATAATAAAAATAATAAACATAAGCAAACTCCTATAAATTTAAAATGTAGGGCCCTTTCTTGTAGTTATTTTGTTTGTTTTGTTCTGTCGTTGCTAATTTGGTAACTTTGAATATGTGTTAAAAAAGATATGTTCGTAGTCGAAAGCATAATAAAATGACTTTTACTCAATTCTATATTTTAGGTAATATTAATCTAATTAATTTGTAGTAAGATGGCGGGTGATGGAAGTGCTACAATTAGTGCAAAAAAATATAATTGTAAAATATGCAATCGTAATGTAGTGACAAATACGGTTACATGTTCCATTTGCGACGGAGTACTACTCATGAACTGTTGTACAAAGAAAAAACTAGTAATATGTGACAATACAACAAAATGTTATGCTGAAGATAATCTTTTAGGAGCATGTGATACTTTTGACTCTTCTTTGACAAGTGAATAGTGCACGTATAGAAATTGCGTATCTAAAAAAATTACTCATTGAAAAAGTTTAATCATTAAAGACAAGAATAAAATAATTGACGATAATGAAACAATAAGAACCTTATTAAAAAATCAAATAATTTCTAATGCAAGTGATAAATCAGTGTCACCTGTCATCAAAAATGCTGATAAAAACAACCAAGTAAATTCAAAACTGAAGCCTCAAACGACATCTGACAAAATTTTAGCAAGTGGAAGGCGCCAGAAACGATGCCTCCAAGGTCAGAAACTTCAATTATAAACAACAGTGAACATAACCAAACTAAAGTTAAACTAGACAATGATAAAATTATAAATATGAATGACCAGGAAATAAAATGGGCTGAGGTAGTACATAAAAAGAAATCAAAACAAAATAAGATAGGAGTTGTAGGTAATGCCACAAATATTACCTCAATAGAAACTGCACCAAACAAAGCATTTATTTATGCATTAAAGCGGGAACAAGTGTTACAGAGCTTATTTCATTCCTCAAACCCGATTTTCCGGAAGTCGTAGTGGAGGAATTACAATCTAGATATCCACAACACTGCGTCCTTCAAAATAATTATTAATTTAAACAATTTTGAAGAAATGATGAAACCTGAACGATGGCCTACTGCATATATCTCAAGGTTTTTCAACGACGGAGCCAGAGCCAGAAGCCAGTATGACGTCCGAATCTACCTACTCGACACAATGTGACATCAATAACTCAAATTTAAATTTACAATTATCAATAGACATTGTGCATCAAAACATTCAGTGTCTACGAAGTAAGGTGGAGGAACTAGAAATTTTTCTAGATTCATAAGCTTGCGATATTCTATGTCTTTCAGAGCACTGGCTTTCAGAACATGAACTTTCTTCTTATAATATAAAAAATTTTCATTTAGCATGCTCCTTTAAACACGGAGGTGTTATGATTTATTGCAATAATAAAATGCATTGTCAAAATATTGATTTCATTAATGAATACAATATTGAGATGACTTTTAAATGTTGTGGTATAAAATATAAACATATGAATATTATGTATTATATATTAGTTATGTATAAGCCACCTGATGCAAATTTAAATATTTTTTTAAAACAAGTAGATATATGTCTGTGAAAAATTTTAATTGACTCTAATGCTAATATATTTATTTTGGGAGATTTCAATATAAATTTGCTTACAGATACAAACGAGAAAAAAACTTTTTTAGATTCGTTACATATTCATAACATACACCATACTATTAACGAACCAACCAATAGTAAATTTGTATTGACATTTTGACAAATATCTCTCAAAATAAATATACTGTGAGAGGCATCCATAATAATATCTCTGATCATTCTGCCCAACATATAGCTGTAAATTGTAAAAATCAAAGCAATAGTAATAATAAGTCTATAATAGTATAAAAAAGAATTTATTCTAAATCTAATATGGCACATTTTGAATATTTACTGTCTCAAGAAAATTGGCTTAATGTATTAAATGAATTAGACGTTAACACATGTCTTAATAATTTTATGGAATCTTTTATGTATTGTTTTGAAATGTCTCACCCACAAGTAAAAATAAATAACAATCGTATTAAAAATAAATCATGGATAACAAATGATATTAAACTGCTTTCAAAAAAAGTTAAACATTTGTATAAATTATACAATTTAGGACTTATTAACAAAGAATCGTATAATAATTACAAACAC
Source organism: Ophonus ardosiacus (assembly GCA_943142095.1). NCBI lineage: Eukaryota > Metazoa > Arthropoda > Insecta > Coleoptera > Carabidae > Ophonus > Ophonus ardosiacus. The sequence continues at coordinate 66,397,557 of OW964823.1, forward strand.
GAGTATCGTAAACTTATTAATAAAACGAAAAAGGATTACAACATGAACAATATTAAAAATTATGACAATAATACAAAAAAGATATGGAACATTATCACAAATAATAGAAACGACAGTAATAGTGAGAAGAAAAAAATATGTATCCTCACGGACGGTAAAAATAGTGTTGCTAATCCGGTGGATATTGCCAACAAGTTTAATATTTTTTTAAAAAATATTCCACACAATGTTGAAGAAAATCTACCACCAAGCTTTCATAATAATCTAATACCTAAAGTAAACGGTTCTTGATCTATTTTTCTAGATCCTGTTACTGAACCTGAACTTATTTCTATAATTAAATCTTTAAAAAAATCTTTTTCAGCCGGAACTGATGGGATTTCAAACAACATTCTACAAAGTTGTTATGAAAGGATCCTAACACCACCATTACATTGTATTAATTTATCCATTACAAATGGTATTTTTCCGGATAGATTAAAAATAGTTAAAGTTATTGCACTTCACAAAAAGGGCGATAGAAATAATGTTCCAACTATAGACCGATTGCGTTAGTTTCTACCTTTCATAAACTTTTTGAAAAAGTGATGTTGAGAATTCTCGCATTTCTAAAAAAGAATCAGATTTTAATTCAAGAACAGCATGGTTTCAGGAAAGGATGTAGCACAATATCCGCATTAATAGATTTTTTGATCACATTTTCAATGAAAAAGATAAAGAAAATAACATATATGGCATTTTTTTTAGATTTGTCAAAGGTGTTTGACTGTGTTAATCATAATATGTTATTAAATATTTTAGAAAGTTACGGTTTTAGAGGCATTTGTGCTCATTGGTTTCGTTCATATCTCAGCAACAGGGAACAAATTGTGTGCCATGAAAATCAAACGTCTGATCCTCTAGTACTAAATTGTGGCGTCCCACAAGGCTCAATTCTTGGTCCAATACTATTTATCCTCTACATCAATGGAATAAAAAATATTTTTCATATCAATAAATTTATTATTTACGCGGACGATGTAGCTTTTGTATCATCTTTACAGGATATACCAAATATTGTTGGCAATTTATCTTCCTGGTTTGCATCACTAGGTCTAGCACTAAATGTTAATAAATTCACACTGATGAGTTTTTCAAACAGTAATATAAATAACGAGATCACAATAAATGTTTATGGCCAAGCATTGTTCAGTGTCAAAACTACAAAAGTTTTAGGTATAAATATTCAAAATAATCTAACTTGGAATAACCATGTAGATTCTATTTGTAAAACTTTATCTTCTTTGTGTTATATAATTAAAAAAACTTAAATTAATGACTAATTTGTATATAACAAAAGTTTTTTATTATTCAAAATTTTATTCCACATTATGTTATGGAATAATATTTTGGGAAAACTCATCTTGTGCCATACTTGTTTTCAGAATTCAAAAATATGCAATTAGAAATATGAATTAATAACACTATTCTGGACTTCCATTGCCTTTATTTCAATGAAGTTATAACATAAAGTTTCGATTGTTGAAGTATCTACGTGGGGGAAACGAGAAGACCTTTAGAAATCAGACTTAAAGAACATAGAATTCATACGCAGAGAGGAGAAACAACAAAATCCGGCATCGCACAACATTCCTGGGAAAAACAACACAGGATGAAGTGGTCTGAAGCAAAAATCATCTCCAGAGAAGAACACTGGTACAAGAGAAAACTCAAGGAAGCAGCAGTCATCAACAACAACGAAGTCTTCAGCCAATCAAGTGTAGAAATAAGCAACGTGTGGAAGCCGTTGATTGGACGTCTGAATCACCTTAAACTACACTAGTGTTTCCATTTGTAAACTTTGTACGCTTCATTAGATCACTTATTATATCTTTAGTATATAAGCTTTAGTAATCTCTAAGTTTGTTAGTATTCACCTGAAGACGATTGTAGATACTTCAACAATCGAAACGTTGTGTTATAACTTCATTGAAATAAAGGCAATGGAAGTCCAGAATAGTGTTATTAATTCAAACGAAACATTGTATCCATTCAAACGAAATTAGAATTATGTTCTCCTTAAATAAAAGATCCTCATGTAAAGACATTTCTAAAAAAGAGGGTCTATTGACTACCTTGCATTTATATTTATAATGTTATCTAACATATAAAAAACAATTTAAATAAGTTACCTACAAAAAGTGACGTTCACAGTTATGATACTCGTGGTAAACTAAATTTACAAGTACCCAAAACAAGATTTAAAAAAACTGAAAGCAATCCAAGTTATTACGGTCTGATATTATATATATATATATATATATATATATATATATATATATATATATATATATATATATATATTATTAAAAGTGAACTTAAACAATATCTTTTATTAAAAGCATACTGTAGTGTAGACGAATTTTTGTCGGATAAATTTTAACCGTGATTTATTATTATTGTACATTTTATGTATTTTATTCTGACTTTTCCTATACCATTGTATTTTGGTCGTTGGAAATAAATTTATTATTATTATTATTATTATTATTATTATTATTATTATTATTATCATTCTCATTATTATTACCAGCGATATCTTCTTCGAATAGTTTCGACTCACTTTATATTAGCTCATGCGAAATTTTCATATCTCCCTACTCTTTTGTATTCAATAATACCATTTGAAAGTTTGTATACGTCAAAAGTATAAAATCAAATAATTGTTCGAAGTTAAATGTTGTAGCAACCTTGGCTAAAATTTCATTTTCAAATAACTTTGTAACTATTAGGAATTGAGAAAAAAGTTTTATATAAAATTTTGTTTTATATATATATATATATATATATATATATATATATATATATATATATATATACTGGATAGTTTATTAGACTTTTATAGTTTTTCAGAATTTTATACATTGTGTAATTCATGTACATATGTATACTGCGCGCTTTCAATATCTATAAATTAGTACCCCATCAATTAGCAAAAAAATGTATGAAATACTTTTTCTAACCAATTTTAACTACTTTGTTTTCGATAACTTGATATTTTGCTCTAAAGTTGATACAAACCGAGTTATTTACGAAAAGGATAAAAATGTATTTTTTTCACGTGGTTTTTCAGTATGGCGGCAAAATATGTGGTCGCTGGACCGTGCAAAATTAGTATTTTCGAAGGTCCAAAATAAGGGAACAAAATTTATTCCAGCTTGCACCTTTTATTTCTACGCCTTACCGATTTTTAATTCAGAACATTTTTTGTATTTACAATTTGGTTCTAAAATTAACAGGGCAAAATTTACAGCCATATACTAATTTTACCATTATATTTCCTGTGGGCCACAGAAAAATTAGACATCCGATATATATATACTTCTTTATATTTCTTTTAGAGAGGTTTATAGGAACTAAAATAAATAAAATATAATGTGCTCTAGTATTTACTATTACAATATTCTTTTTAAAATGTTAACATTAAAACTTTGAAATGATAGGTTTTTTTTACAGAGACATTTATGTAAGTTACATACATACATTTGAAATTTGAACTATGTAACAAACGAATTGTGTTTTTCTTAAAACATAGGCTCCGAGATTCATAAAATAATTTAATAATCTTTAATTACTATAATAACATAAGTCGCGAAAAATTACATTTATAGTTCAATTCTGAACAAATCTGTAAGTTATACAGATCTGTAAATTTGTAAAAAAAAAATTGACAAAAACACATCCTGTTTTGTTGATTAATAAAAAATTATACATAAGAGTTGCTGGATTTATTACGATTTTGTTCATTATTTACACATTTACAGATCTGTAAAACTTACAGTTTTGTATGAAAGATAGTTTTCGAAGAAAAACTATTTTGAACTTCAAGTAAAGTGCCATTTCCGGTTATCTAATTTACGCCAAAATCTAATGGCTTCTTATATTAAAATAAGGTAGAACTACAAGGTTTCAGAATGATTTTATGGACAGTATTTGAGTTAGAGCGTTAATAAAATTCATGTACATATACACATTCAGACATAACGCCAAGGAAGTAGCTGTCGGATGTCTGATTACAATAATTATTGAACACTGATATTTTGTTTTAAGATAGACTTCTATGAATGAAATTAGTCTGCACGTAACAGAATATTCGTATCAAATTCACAAACACTTGTTCAGAACGATTAAATATAACATAATCCCATTTTTGTAAATATGTTACTCATCAGCATCAGTGCTAGCAGAGAGTCTAAAATAAAGATCCTCATTCTAAAATAAGAACTTCAGTGTCAGTAAGAATAAATTTCAAAGTAATATATAATGATAGTAAAATGATACAGCTTAACTATTTTATTTGTTTTAAATGAAATTAAATTGAATGTATTACTTTTAATAACTAACATTTTTTTTGTTCATTATAACTGGTTGTTAACCGCGGTAATTTTACGTCATAATAAAATCTGCCCCCGCCACATAAAATGTAATATAGACACTTGTTATTGATAACGTAAGTATTATTACATTTAAAACAGACTGTATCTTGTTTTATTCTACCATACATTTATTAGACCTATGCCCGTATTCATAAACACTCGTAAAAATTTTAAACGGTTTATTATAATATATATCCAATAAAAACAGTCGACATTGAAAGAAAAATCAAAATTTTATTTGTGAAGTTTGATTCTATTTGTCAAATATTATAACGAGCCGTTTTGAAACTTTACGAGTGTTTATGAATTTGGGCACTAGTCCATAGTTCATAAGCTTGCCCTTTAGAGTGGTAGCCACATTTTAGAACGGTACCTACAGCTAGAGAATAATATATATATATATATATATATATATATATATATATATATATATATATATATATATGCTCTTTAAGGTTGGAGGCAGCAGTTAAACTGCCTAAGGAAAGTATGTTGAAAATGTCAAAACTCAAAATTTAAAAACATGTTTTTAAGTTCGCAGAGTAGAGCAAACGTTATAGGATTTATGGATAAACCAAGTAACAAGATTACGATTTCCATAAAAATCATAGCAAGTAATCATCTTTTATTATGTACGCACGCTTAGTTAAACTTGTTGCACCATTTCTAAAATTATATGGTCCTCTTTCTCTTGTCAGCCTGCTTTCATATGTTATCTTTTGCCCAACTGCAGCGCACAGTGTTCTTGTCTAGTGGTGGTACGTATGTATTTTTAATACTCGTAAAAATTGTGAAAAACTTATAGGATCTCCTTGTCGATGACATTTATCTGCCGCCAGGCCGCATTCCGCATGTGCTTTTAATAAAACCCCTATATTTTTCCTAAACTACATATACTATAAATGCAAATTGTTTACTGCAAAGTACATGTTTTACCTACATTCGAGACGACCTGAATAAACAATTTATTTTGATAAGGATTAAGTAATTAGTGCTGTAAAAAATGGTTCGTAAATTTAACATTGTTTTCTTTTTTACTGCAAACTGCAACATAAAAACGTTTACTGTGGGATCTGTTTAAAATATAGCTATATTCTATTTTGGACTTTTTTACAGAATATTTTATGGTCAATAATTTTTTCATACTGTAAATTATGAGATTCTATTTTTATAGTTGACATTGTATTTGGCCGACAAGCCACATATGTTCTTTTAATGACACGACGATATTTCTTAACTACAAATGCAAATTTCTTGCTTTATCTGCATTACATACTTAGGTTATATACACAAATTTACATGTTTTGATAAATATCTAGATAAATATTAAATGTTTACTTCAAATAATTCGTAAGTTTAATTTTATTTTTTTACTGCAAACAGCGTGGGCTCTCTTTTAAATATGTACAGGCTGAATAAATGTAAAGAAAAAACGTTTGAAATGTGTGTGTGTATATATATATATATAGTTTACTAATTTTTTCTAAATTAATGTAAAGATATTCATTAGCTTGTATTCATATTACTGAATTATAAATTGTAACAATTTAGTCGCTAGCCTTGTACAATGTACTTGATATAAAAGGCTCATGCTAAAACAATATTTCAAGCCTCTGTAGATGAAAAAACAGTAATCGAAAAACGAATTAAATTCAAATATATTTGCTACGTTGTGTTGAACAAATGCCGAACAAAAGTTCTGGAAAGATTGAAAGGTGGAATTCGTAGATGTCGGAAAAGTAAATGGCCTGGAATCATTGAAAATATGTTAAAAGAAGGAAAGGTTATGACTGTGAGAAATGGAAGGTTGGAAAGCAAACTTGCAGACATATGAATAAAACTAAACTTGGATGTCTAATGATATGAGCAGCATCATCATCATTAATGACATGAGAACTCTTACAGGGCCAAGGCCTCAACGCAACGCTTCGAGTACCAGAGATACTAATTTTGCAACCGAATAGTAATATAATCCGTTTATAAACTGGGAGGAATACAATTAGAAGTCTAATACTTAGTTGTACCGCTGACACTTAAATCTTAAGTAAGACTTAAACAAAAAAAATGCAAATCGATATTTGGACACGAATATTCAGTTACTCATTTAACGTTTCGTTTTGATACGATATTGTCAATTTAAAGAACACTTAATATTTAAGCATCGGCCGTGCAACCAATCATAAATCACTCTTAGAAAAAGTACGAAAATTAATTAAAATAAATTTAAACTACTGTATGGAACTTTCGATGTCAACATTATCATATCGCACAGCCCATTGCATTCTACGGCTTTACTATATTTTATTTTTTCTGTAATTACATTTCACTTGAAACACTAATATTAACTTTTAAGATGTTTTGCATTTCATGTAAGTGAGATACACTTCTTTTTTTTTAAATTATACTCTATTCCACTTAAACAAAGGACATAGGCCCAATCGTACAATCTTCTGTTAAAATGTTGTTAAATAATCAATATTAATAAAGCCCGATATTTTCATCCCTGGTTACATTGCCGGTTAAGTTAACTGTTGGTTATGGGAAAAATATGGCATCGAAAAATGGACACCTGTGTAATTTTTACATTGTAGGCTATAATATCAATGCTGTGTTTTTCTTTTAACTGCAATAATTAAATAATAATAAAAATTAATAGACTGTTTAACCGGAGATGGAAATATCGGGCCTTAATCGGATTATTGACAGCAATTATAAACTTGACAGTTTATTTAGTTTCAGCTTTGTTTATTTAACTGACATAAAATTTTGATCAGAGATTGTAAGATTGATCATAGGAGTAAGATTCCAGCTTTTTAATAGGCCTAACGCGAACCAAGTTTGCAATAGCGAAAAATATGTAACAAATCGTTTCAGTCAGCTGTTAAGAGTGATTCTATATTACTATAATACTATAAGATTACACTCCTTTATGTAACTGTATATTGCGATTGGATCCTTGAGTATTTGGTCACATATTTAGTGACCTGGGTTCGATCCCGACTGACGCCGAAATTATACTGGATTTTAAATGGTACGAAAGTGACCCTGTGGTGTACTCACCACGCCAGGTGTGAGTGCCTGTGAAATAACGTCTGGTAAACACCCTAACACCCACACGGTTGATTTCTGTGCTAAAGCAGATGTCACACCCAGCAATGTGTAATATGCCGTGGTGATATATTTATTTATTAATTTATATTTATTTACTAAAGAATGAGATAACGGGGGACCAAAATACTAAAATTGTTATCATATGTACTTGTCCACTTTTCTCAGTGCAAATGCGTTCTGCGAACCGTCTAACTACCGTAAGCGTTACTTTCATTGCTTCCTGCAGTGTGAATTTAATGTATTTTTGTACTTTTTCTGCTGTATTGATAACGTACATTACCTGTATTAATAAAAATCTGTTGTGGCCAACACAAGACCTCTCGCCATTTCCATATTAGGCTATATAAGTATTGTACATATTTGACATTATTGATACACACAAAAACACATATCCTCTTTATATATTTTTTAATTCATTCTATTTACTCTTATTCTTCTAATGTATGAGACTCTTCCAATTCAATGGTGGTATTTCTGAAGCATGTAATATGTAATATATGTATCTATAATTATAAATATTTAATTAACAATAAAATGAAAAATATTAAATGTACTACCCAGAAAAAGTCTTAAGTATTGTCGCAGGCTTTTTGACACTCACATTTATCTGTCGATTACAAATATTTAAATTTTTCCACTTGTTTTCCATGGACTGCGAGATACATTTACAACTTATTATTTTATATGTTTGTAACTGCTTAGAAGATATAATAAAAATTTTAAATGTATTGGTTAGAAATTTACATATTCTTTAATATTAGTGATAACAGAAGCTTTCAAAAAATAATGTGTAGAAGATTTTTTTAAAGAAACTATTACTTCCAGTTGTTCATTTGTTACCAAAATCTAATCAGCTCTTCCCAGGAATGTCAGATTAAGGAAACTGCATTTAAATATTTTTCAAGTTTTATAGTATTATTTGAGAAACCGTGGTTCCAATACACACACACACACCACACACACCACACACACACATACCACACACACCACACACACACACACACACACAAATAAATAAAAATAAGTGAATAAAAACAAACTTTGATAGGAATATAAACAACATGTTCCTATGCACTTTTAAAACGTAAAAAAAATCCTGCTCAAAACTAACTTTTAAAAATACAGTATCTTATTCGCTCGAAGGATGAGAAATTTTTGTATGATGGTGTTATGTTCAAATAAGTCTGGGTAACAAGGTAGAATCCGCAATTTCGATTGGTTTATAAATTTGAGTGAAATAGTCATTAAAAACATAACATACGAGTAAGTATTAAATTTTCAAAAATTATTTTTTTTGTGTGTTATCAGTTTGCCGCGATATTTGTGCCTTCTTTGTTTGAGGATATAATTTTTCGTTTATCTGATGCATTACCTATTTGTTTTCGATAATTTCTAACAATTCGAACAATTATAGTTAATATCTTCTTAATTTTTTGACAGATAATAAAATAATCAAAAGCAAACGAGACGTTGGTATATGTCGAATTATTTTTTCAAACAAAAAGAAGGCACAATATGGCAAATTGGTAATGATTCATGTATCATAACTTTAAATAATTAATAACATAATAACTTGGTTATTTTTTAATGAAAATTGTAAAGCTTTATTTAAATAGTTTCCAAAAATATATGCACCATTCCACTTAAAAATACACGTCATTTTTACTTTCTGTGAAACCGAAATAGAATTCCGGATCTTTTCACACCAAAAAGTAGTATTTAACTTCGCGCGCAACTTTGTAATTTGAACTACAAGTCTAAAATTAATAAAAAAGAAAATAGCTATTTGTCTTTATTTTTTTAATCGTACTGTATTAAGTTTGCTCCTTGGTGCCAAATACTCTATCCACGGCCTCGACTGCAAAGAAAGTCACAAATATTTGAAATTTGGTTAATTGCATAATTTATTTCACCTGCGTATGCACATTAAGTTGCATTGTTGTAGATTGCGATAAACACTTAACATGTGATTTTCACTTGCGTATGCGTCAAAACTTGCTGCCACCATTTGTGTCATAAAATTCACTTCCGAAACAGTTGTAGAGTTTTTGGCGCCACATTCTTACTACCTACTAACCAACTATCCCGGGATGTGCGTTTACGCGTATTCTATAATTTACATGCATACATAAACAATGCGTAAATATTGTTAAAAAAATTTATGTGGCCAGCACATTAATTTCCGTTAATTTTTTTTTTGTACAAATCTCATTCGTAAAATTCCTTGGAAAAGATTCTGTATACCTATCCAGTAAAGTTGTAATACAAACATGTACTATTTTCTGCAGTTTCCATACCAAAAGTTCCTTAGAAAAGATCCTATATATCGAATAAAATTATAACCCGAACATATACTATGTAAATTGCAATTGGCACTGACATCTGTCATTTAGAATTATTTGAATATATCAACAGTTTCCATTTTACCAAGATGACGGCGCAAGCATCAGTGTAACAATGTTAAAAATCTGTATATATTGTTAGGACCTCTAAATATAAAAATTCGAAATTGAGGAATACTCGATATTTTGCAAAATAAACATACCGTACTAATTTTTCTATATTTTGTTACCATGTAAGAGATGCCAATTATTTTAAATTTCCGTGTGCCAACTAGTACTAGACTACAATGCCATAACTATACTTTTTACAGTTTTTATAATTAATTAATTTTCTCTGATAATTCGTATTCTAGATATAATTGTAAATATATATATATATATATATATATATATATATATATATATATATATATAATACTTTTAAACTAATACAGTAACATTAATTAAAACAACACATTTTGAAATATCATATTTGAAAATTAACGTAAGCTCTTAATGTGCCAATTACTATATAGCTTACCCTAGTCTTCATGCTCGTAGACACTACAAATTTTAGCAATGTGAATAACATCATTGTTTACTCGTATTTTACGTAGCATAGATTGCAGGCACAACCCTGACTCCAATCAGTTTTTCCATTTTTTGTAAATTTTATTCTGACCAAATTATTTAAAATTAATAGCTTTATGACAAAATAAGTATTCTATTGATTTCATTAATCTGCATACATTATTTTATTTTACAACCAATGAGTTGGAATGATTCACTTTTAATAATTTTACACATTTAGAGAATTGAAAACGTGATATGATGTTATTGTGATGGATTTGTTATTTTTAATACATGAAAAACGTAATTTATTCAATTACACAAAATTAATTTAAACCAAAATCATATTAACGTAATCAGATTTCTGAAAAGAAACAAGCAGTTGTGGTTCTACTTCCATATATATATTCCTTTCGGTGTACGTATGTTTATTTTCTTTTTCATTCTGACTATAATTTCTTACCTTTATCTAGTGTCTTTGTATCGTTATTTGTTTTGCATTTGTGTTTTATAATTTTATATATTGTGTCATTCCAATTCTTTCTTGGTCTTCTTCGTATCACTTTTTATTTTTATTCTTGCTTTCCATACTCGTATGTTCTCGTTCATTCTTTTTATGTGTCTCCATCATTCCAATTGTCTTTGTTTTATATATTCTAATAATGATTTTGCGGCCAGCTCTTCTCTAACATATTCGTTCTTTATTCCATCTATTCTAATTATTCGTTTTATTTTAAGTATTTGTTTTATTTCTAGTGCTTGTAGTCGTCTTTTTATACATCTATTAATTAACCATATACTTCCTTTTTGCCGATGATTTTATTTTTCAGTAGATGATGTACTTTGGTGGTTTTTCCAGTTCTTTCTGTGATGTCTTTGAATTGTCTTCCGTCGTTCACCATTGTTACTCCTAAGTATTTAAAATGTTTTACTTTCTCTATTCGCTCTCCGTTTATATGCATATCTATTTCATCGTGTTTTTGTTGTAACAACCATTAATTTTTTTTTTCTGTATTTTATTTTCATTGCATATGATGCTAATACTTCGTTACATATATTCATATTTCTTTGCATGTTTTCTCCGCTGTCTGCCGTAATAACATCATTTGCAAATGATCACTCTATGATTTACATTCTTTGTGGATTTCTGTATCCCACAGTCGTTTTTCCTACTTTTCGTCTGCATTCTTTAATAATTTCGTCCATAAAAATTATAAATAATGACCGACTCATTACTCCTCCTTGTCTCAGTTCTTCTTTTATTTGGAATGTATCTATTGTCATGTTATTGTTGACCACATAATTATTTTTTTATTATTATTTAATTAAAGACGCTTTATTATATATATTTTTCCGATTTGCAGTTTCCTTCAACAGGCGTTCCTCAAGGGAGTATTCTTGGTCCTTTGCTATTTATTGTGTACATAAACGACCTCCCTGATACGTTTACTTATGCAGATGTGTGCTTGTTTGCTGACGACACATCTGTTATTATCTCAACTTCAAGCACAGATGAACTTAATTGCAAAGTACAACAGTATATTGATGCAATGGATAACTGGTGTAAAGAAAATGCTGTGGTTCTTAACGCCGATAAAACACAATTAGTACAGTTCATGTTAAGGGGCGACAATTTCAATGTTTCAGCCACTCTTCACAATACAACAATAAATTCCACTACAACAACTAAAAGTTTAGGATTACACTTAGATTACAACTTTGCTTGGGCCAATCATTCTCATCATCTTATAAAGAGACTAAATACATCTTGTTACGTTCTAAGACATTTACGTAAATGTGTAAATATGGATACGCTCAAAATGTATTACTTTGCTCACATTTACAGCATTTTGTCATATTGCATAATCTGTTGGGGTAACTCGAGCCAAGCCATTAATGTATTTATAGCTCAGAAAAGTGTTATAAGGGCAATTATTGGATGTTCTCCTCATACATCGTGCAGAGGTCTCTTCGTTGCTTACTCTCCCTTGTATTTATATCTTTCATTGTGCGCTTTTTGTCAAGAAAAATCCTTCTTTGTTTTTAATAATCAAAGAAGCTACTGGGTTTCATAACACTCGTAACATCAACAATTTATATATTCCTAAATTCAGAACAAAAAATTTTCACGACAATGTTTCATACATTCCAATCAAAATTTTTAATCATTTGCCACAAGATTTAAAAGCTATTAATACAATAAATTCTTTTAAAATCAAACTAAAAAAATACCTCATACATAAATGTTTTTATTCCATTGACGAATTTTTTGATAACTAATTGTTTGTACTTATGTTTCTGCTTTTTTATTTATTGCATGTATTTATTTTTTTATTGTACATTTGTGTATGCAATATTCATATTTTTTACTATATATTTATATATTTTTTGTACTTATTGTGTTGACATGCCAATTGAATTTATTTTTTATTATTATGGCAAATAAATTATTATTATTATTATTATTATTATTATTATTTAACAACGTGGTTATGGCGTCGGTACAATATTGGTTGCATTTTTAGTTCATAATTTGTACAGTTTATTTGCTTATATATTGTATTTATTCCGTTTTATGTGTTCATATAGATTTATTTCTTTTAAATACTGGATAATTATTTGCGCTTGGGCTTGGTCTTCCTTGATGTCATTTGGGATGTTGTTTGTGGTTCTTTCTTGTGTATATTTGGTGCATTCTGTGATGACATGTTGTGTTGTTATCCTGGTGTTGCAGGTATCGCAGATAGGTGGTGCTATTTTTTCAAATATGTATTTGTTCGTAGTTTTGGTGTGTCCTATTCTAAGTCGAGTAGATTATTTTGTTCCGTCTAGAGTCTTCTATTTCCTAGGGTTCTAGGTTTTCCTTTACTTCTCTTACTTTGTTATTTCTAGTTTCGTTCCATTTTTGTTGTCTGTTGTATTTAATTTGGTCATTTATTATTTTTTTTAGGTCGTTTTTTGGGGTATTCATATTGACTACATGGTCTTCATTCATGGCTTCTTTGGCGTGTTGGTCTACCTTTTCGTTGCTTTCAATCCCGGCGTGTGATGGTACCCATATTAAGACTATTTGTTTGTTCAGCAGTTGTAGTTTATGGATATGTTCTTGGATTTGGATGACTACAGGACAATTATGGTTCGGGTCAATGATGTCTTTTATGGATTTAGCTGAATCTGTGAGTATTGCAAATTTTTCTTCGTTGCTGTTAGATATTACTTCGAGTGCTTTTAATATGGCGTAGTTTTCAGTGGTTTGGATATTTATTGAATACGGGAGTCGGTCTCTCCGAATTTTTTGCTGCGTCGGTGTAGTTCTCCAGTATTCCTTCTAGTTTATTCTTCACATAATTATTTGTTTCTTTGTAGATGATCATTTATACCTCTTTAAATTAATATATCCCAAATTTTTTGTCTTTATATTTTGTCAAAAGCTTCCTACAAATCTATAAAGGTGAAATAAGCTTTAGATTTGCTTAAAAGGGACTTATTTATTATATCTTTGATCGTAAATATGGGATCTTGTTTACTTCTGCCTTTAATAAATCTGCTCTGAAAATCTTTTAGAGTTGGTTCAATTATTGCTTTTAATCTCTACTCTAAAGTTTATTCATAGATCTTCAGTGGGGTACATAGTCAGCCTTCTATAAATATTGCAATTTCGTGCATCACGTTTTTTTATATATATATATTGGTACTCTTATTTCCAGTCGTTAGGGATTTCGCCTTTTTAATGCTTTATTATATATTTCTAGTAGTAATGATTTTTCTTCTCGCCCCCATTATTTCATTTACCCGGTCATGTCCCGCTGTTTTCCCAATTTTTGTTGATTTTATTGTCTCGTTTCTTTCTTCTATCTTGTGCATAGTTACAATTTCTGTAGTTTCATCGTATACACGAAACAGTTAGCTGAAATAGTGCTTCCATCTTTCCATTATCTGTTTTATGTCTGTTAATATTTCTACTTTTCTGTGTTTATTGGTTACGATATTTGATATCTCAGTTTCTCTTATATTTTCCAATGTTATATAAAAAAGTTTCTGATCACTTTCACTGTATGTTTCTATATGTTCTCCAAATCTTTGCCATGACTTTCCCTTTTCACTCATTCTTTAACTTTTCGTCTCTGTCGTCATGTTCTGTGTGAGTTTCATCATTTCTTCTACAAATATATTCTCGCCATTTGTTTTTCCTTTGTTTTATCTTTACTTTCTAGTCCACCATGATGTTTATTTTGTGATTTTTTATTAATTTTTCTCCGAAAATTTCATTAGTAGCGTTTTTAATATTTTCTTCAATTTTTGCCATAAATGTTCTATGTTTATGCTCAATATGCCGTTATTATTCTCCTCTGTGATGGTATTTGTAATTTTTTCAGCATATTTCAATGCTGTCTCTTTGTCTCTCAGCTGGTATGTTTTTATTGTTTTGAGTTCAATTTTTATTTCTTGATTCTGTTTGTATTCTTCTATCTTGTTTGTCTATTTAATTTTGGCTTCCACAGAGTAGTGGTCGCAATGTATTTCTCAGCAAGCTGTTCAAATTTATTTTTTTTATAACCTCTAAATGTCACAATTTCAGTTTCACATATTATGCACACATTTCTGCCTGTCAACTGTTCTCTATATCACAATCCAAAGCACTCTATATTCACTCCTACTTTTTCAACTTATGTTCCGCAATCATAAGAATGCCCGACTTTACGAGTCATATTGTTACTACTCACAGAACATATCCGCACACCACAGCCACTGATACAACCATCATCAATTTAAAGTAATAATTTTTTAAACCTAAACCTTTGGTATTTCAAAATAATCGAAACAAATGATATATCAGGTAAACGTCAAAATTTTTTCCTCAAATAAGGCACAAACGCCATATGAATCTAAATAATACATTAGAATATTAAATTTGGAAAAATAACTTTGTCATTTTTTTAATGAAAATGATATTTTCCAAAGATATAAAAATATACGTAAGCATATACCGTTCTCCTTAATAAATATTTTTTGCTCACGGTGAAACCGGAAGTAGAAATCTAAAATTAATTATAAAGAAAACTGTCCCTATTTTTTCAATCACTCTACAAATAATTACAGCAGAAACCTCATATTAGAACTTAAAATTTTACACAAAATAATTTACAGAACAGGAAAAGAATTGCTTATGTGAATCGCAACAAACTTACTCGTATATGATAAAATGCAAAAAAAAAATAGACAAAGTTTAACTAATATAAATTTAACAATAACAAGAAGCGCAAGTGTAAAAGTAAACTTTCATATGCGTTGTACGGTATCAATATCACCAACTTCGTTGCTTTTAACGAGTTCCAAATTAAACCACTATATGGTTACAAATTAAGTCACACTGCCAGTAAACTTGCTGATGGTAAATGAATATTATAATTTTTACAAGGAATAGTTTACGTATGTTACATTTTAGTCTATATTCACATACGTATTTATTAAAATATTAAGTTAATGTGTTTACACAGTTTAGAGTTCAAATGCATACATTTTCAAGTTGCAGGCAAATAAGTAGGCTAGACCATATTTCCTAGACAAATTATTCTTTATGAGGGAATGCACCTACTAAATATTGTTAAACATTAAACAAACTTTATGATATAAACAAAGTAGTATGTATATCAAAATTTTACTTATTTTCATTAAATAATTAAAATAAATATAAATGTATGGTTATGGCATGGCTTACTTTATTCTTTTAATTATGCAGTCAATAAATAAAATTTGTTTTATTTTCAATCAAATTTTACACAGTATTGTTATTTTTTAAGGATATGAAAATTTTATATGGTTTAATTCAGGAAAAAATATAGTTTGGAATTGTATTATTTTGAATATGGCGTTTCATTTAAAAAATGTACCTTTATTCTCTAATTTCAGAACAACTGGATTATTTATGTTATATATTATTTATAAACAAATGTTCCCCTTGGTCTCTTACAACTTTGCTATTTATCATTTTTTATATCTATAGTAAAAGACAATAACAGCGGTCACCCGTTTCGGTCTACTTGAAATCTGTTATAAAGGATATACACTGTTAATTTTTTATTTTATGTAAAGCGTATATACTGTAATTTAGCTGTCAATTTTCAGTTTCTTTTTAAAGAACTCTCATATATTATTGAAAAATCGTCCAAAAATTACATTATATGTTTCTAGCACGATTACAATACGTTCCTTACCCATAAGCAGAATTTAAAAATGGCAACGAAAGTAATTTTATAGATCGTAAAGATAAATTTTATTAACCACACATTTAAAATAAAATCGTATTATTTGATGAGCACGTACAGCTAGTATGCAATGAACGAAAACGGTAACGTTTGATTTCAAATAAAAATAAGAACATATGCTTTTAAATTTCATGTCCTCCATGTAACCGTTTTATTTGACATTAATTTTTTATTTCCCTTCTCGTTAAACTCCTTTCAGTTTTGCGTAGTCAAATTTTCTCTTATAAGCCATCATTTGCAGATCGCCCAAGTTTAAATGGGTACTTCGTACTTTAAGATCGATTCTCGTATCAATAATTCACAAAGAAAATTTCCCTAAGTTAGCCTGTGGAAGTAGACGAGGTAATTCTAAGATAATGGCTTGGATTTTGAGACAGTTAGTTTTATTCTTCCTAAAAAAGTAATTTAATTCTGAAAATCTTATTATTAAGTAGCTTAATGACCATTTTATTCAACATTAGTAGGTACATTTTTGGCATAAATGAAGTTATTTAAGTTTATGTTCCATTATATACAATATTAATCATAATAAAAAATTAAAACGAACTTTTATTTCCTTATGGAAATTGAAAAAATAATGAAGATAAAATGTTACGGTTCAGACAATAATTTGTGACAATTTTATATGTACAGGGTAGAAAAATTCTAGTTCCGGACGTAGAATATTGTATTGTAATTAGATTTTTTCAAAACTTAATAATTCTCGAGATGTAACAAAAACATAATATTTTCTAAATGGGAGCATTTTGAAAATAGTTTCATCTTTTTCCTTATTTTATAATCTTTTCAATGATGTATAACAAGTCTACATTTTTTTGTGGTAAACAAAAATAAAACAAGAATTATTATAAATCATAAATAATAATACACCTTTCTTCACAAAATATTTATAAATATTGTTTCTCTTGTAGTACAACTTATGAAGATTGCTTTGCAGTCGAAATGTACATTTTGTGATTAAAAATATTTTGTGAAGAAAGGCGTATTATTATTTATGATTTAATTTATATCTTCACGTTACTCAAATACTTAATTAAGGATATTATTTTAGGGGTAAAAATATAAAATTTACTAAAAAACAAATGAAATAATCAATTACAGATTATCATTTGTTTATTTTTAATTTTGCTTTATTTTTATTAATATTCTAATTTGTATACTTTAGAAAGCATTTTAGACCACATTTTTCGATTTGTGTCAAAGCCAACTACAACGCCGATAAAAAAATCATTAATTCGAAAATAATTGCTAATGAAAACGGCACTCGTGAAAACGTCACTCGCTTGGCGAAATAAGGGAATAAAGAAAATGCATCTGTATCGTATGACTGTTTATTCCAAACTAAACTCTTTTTTGGCCACCGTAATATAATTCTGGCTTTCCCGAAAATTCAATAATCTTTAATTTTCATAATGACAAAGTGCGAAAAATGGGCATTTAATGATATTTTTTGAACAAAAACCATTATGAGCTTCAGGTAAAGTGTCATCTTCGGTTATCCGCTTTACACCAAAATCTAATGGTATCTTTCCATATTAGAATAGGGTAGAAATACAAGGTTTCAGAATTTTCTGAATGATAGTATTTGAGTTAGAGTGCCAACAAAATTCATACACATACACACACACACACACACACACATACACACATACAGACATCATCGTGAAAATGTTAAAATTGGATTCTAGGGACCTTAAAACGTAGTCATTTACTAAAATCTCGATAGGCGATTTTTAGCACGATCCCTATACCTCTCTTATTTTGAGACTATTGCTCTTTACCCATGATACAAAATCACTTAGCTCTTTGTTGACAATAGGCAATGTTCATTTATATGCGACTGTTCCATAGTTGCAATAACCTGGGTGTCATCCGCATAAGAGTGAACTGAACAAAAATTAAATATATTTGGCACGTCAGCGACAAATATTAAAAAGAACAAAGGTCCCAAAATTGATCCCTGTGGTACACCACATTGAAGAGGAAAATTTGATGAGAGTTGTGTACTCATATTAATGTAAAATGATCTATTTTGAAAGTAGTTCCTATACCACGATACTGCGCTTTCTGAGAAGTAATAATAACTTAATTTTGAAAGAAGTAAATTGTGATCGATCATGTCGAATGCTTTTGAGAAATCTATTTGTATGACTAATGATGGTTTCGATTTGTCTAGATTATTTAAAATAGTATCCACTATATTTAACATACATGTATTTGTGATATAATCCTGACTGATTAGCAGGTATTATTTTATTCTCAAAAACATATTCCATGATCTGATGGCAGCATATTCTTTCCAGCACTTTGGACTAAGTGGGTAAAATACTTATTGATAGCAAATCACCAAAAGTCGCACAATCTTGTTGTTTTACTATTGGCCTAATTGCTGCTGTCTTCCAAACCTCAGGCACAACACTCTCTAATATACAAGTATTTACGATATGCTAATATAATCATTTACAATTGGTAATATCATTAAAATCATTTTTAGTGAAATTCCATCTACCCCAGTTGCATTAGTTTTAATGTTGAGAATGATTTCTTTAACTTTATCGCTCCTTACACATTTAAAATGAAAAGGTTCATCATGTACGCCAGCATATTTATTCTGCGAAAAGAAATTTATAGTGCAAGGATTTGCAATTGTAGTGCTTACTTTGTCGAGCAAATACTGAGCATAATGATTCGGATCGCAAATTGATTCTGGAATGCTCTTCACTGACTGTTTTTTTTTTTTATACCAATACGTTTTAAGTTAGCCCATAATTCACTTGTATTATTTAAATTCTTGTTAATTGCAGACTCAAAGAAAGCTTGTTTTTCTCTCCGTATTGCACTTGTTGTGTAATTACGTAATTGTTTATAATATTCATATTTTGCGGGAGTTTTATGTTTTTTATACTGAGCAAGCGCCTTATCTCTTTTGGCCTGCATTATTTTAATAACATTTATAAACCATGGACTATATGCCTTACTATATCTCGTTGACTTAATAGGTGCATGAATATCAAATAATTTTATAATGTTCTCGTTAAAAAATCGTACTTTTTCATTTATATTGTTTATTTAAGTAATATTACTCCAAGGCACTTGTCAGAATAAAATTTGCTAAAATCCCTGTATGTTACCATATTGTTGCTTGAAGGTTGTTTAATAAGTTTTAATTTACAAAACACACAACTATGGTCCGAAAAATTGTCACATTCAATAATACCAAAGAAATCACAGAGGGATCTATCTGATATTACTATTATATCTAATAGAGACCTTGATGCAGGGCGAGTGTAATTAGTAATCAATTGATGCATGCCGTAAGCAGCAAATATGTTTTTTACATAATTAGATTTGGAATCATCCAATAATAAATTGACATTTATGTCACCTGCATACATCATGAAATCACACTCTGTAAGAAACTCGGCTGTTATGGTATCCAAAACACTAAGTTCTTTAAAAAAATCAGATTTTGGGTTGTAAATTACTCCAAAATAATTTTAGTGTGATGACTAGTGATTTGAATCTATAAATGTTCAACATTTTCATATGATAACCCTAGATTTGATATATCCAAAACTTTATACTTAATGTTACTCTTAACATAGAGAGCAACACCTCCGCCACGTTTATTGGATCTATGTGTACTGACTAAGTTGTAACCATCAATAAGAAATAAGTGTGATGGGGAAATGTCACTTATACATGTCTCGGTAACGGCCAGTATATCAAAATTTGTTAGTAACTTTTGACACAGGTTTTGAAAATTGTCCAGCAATATAACGCGGTATCTGTGGTTACCCACTAAAATCGTTTATTAATAAAAAACCATGCATTAATAGAGGTCATTATTATTATTATTATTATTATTTATTATTTATTATTTATTATTTATTATTTATTATTTATTATTTATTATTTATTATTTATTATTTATTATTTATTATTTATTATTTATTATTTATTATTTATTATTTATTATTTATTATTTATTATTTATTATTTATTATTTATTATTTATTATTTATTATTTATTATTTATTATTTATTATTTATTATTTATTATTTATTATTTATTATTTATTATTTATTATTTATTATTTATTATTTATTATTTATTATTTATTATTTATTATTTATTATTTATTATTTATTATTTATTATTTATTATTTATTATTTATTATTTATTATTTATTATTTATTATTTATTATTTATTATTTATTATTTATTATTTATTATTTATTATTTATTATTTATTATTTATTATTTATTATTTATTATTTATTATTTATTATTTATTATTTATTATTTATTATTTATTATTTATTATTTATTATTTATTATTTATTATTTATTATTTATTATTTATTATTTATTATTTATTATTTATTATTTATTGTAAACCAGTAGCAATACATGTAGTGTGTAATGTAGTTTAAAAAATAAATAAATAAATTAATAAATAACATGGTTTTAAGTTAGCTCATAATTCACTTGTATTATTTAAATTCTTGTTAATTGCAGACTCATAGAAAGCTTGTTCTTCTCTCCGTATTGCACTTGTTGTGTAATTACGTAATTGTTTATAATATTCATATTTTGCGGGAGTTTTATGTTTTTTATACTGAGCAAGCGCCTTATCTCTTTTGGCCTGCATTATTTTAATAACATTTATAAACCATGGACTATATGCCTTACTATATCTCGTTGACTTAATAGGTGCATGAATATCAAATAATTTTATAATGTTCTCGTTAAAAAATCGTACTTTTTCATTTATATTGTTTATTTGAGTAATATTACTCCAAGGCACAGTATGATAGTCGGCAATAAACTTTTCAGAATAAAATTTGCTAAAATCCCTATATGTTATCATATTGTTGCTTGAAGGTTGTTTAATAAGTTTTAATTTACAAAACACACAACTATGGTCCGAAAAATTGTCACATTCAATAATACCAAAGAAATCACAGAGGGATCTATCTGATATTACTATTATATCTAATAGAGACCTTGATACAGGGCGAGTGTAATTAGTAATCAATTGATGCATGCCGTAAGCAGCAAATATGTTTTTTACATAATTAGATTTGGAATCATCCAATAATAAATTGACATTTATGTCACCTGCATACATCATGAAATCACACTCTGTAAGAAACTCGGCTGTTATGGTATCCAAAACACTAAATTCTTTAAAAAAATCAGATTTTGGGTTGTAAATTACTCCAAAATAATTTTAGTGTGATGACTAGTGATTTGAATCTATAAATGTTCAACATTTTCATATGATAACCCTAGATTTGATATATCCAAAACTTTATACTTAATGTTACTCTTAACATAGAGAGCAACACCTCCGCCACGTTTATTGGATCTATGTGCACTGACTAGGTTGTAACCATCAATAAGAAATAAATGTGATGGGGAAATGTCACTTATTCATGTCTCGGTAACGGCCAGTATATCAAAATTTGTTAGTAACTTTTGACACATAGGTTTTGAAAATTGTCCAGCAATATAACGCGGTATCTGTGGTTACCCACTAAAATCGTTTATTAATAAAAAACCATGCATTAATAGAGGTCATTATTATTATTATTATTATTATTATTATTATTATTATTATTGTTATTATTTTTTATTATTTATTATTTGTTATTTATTTTTTATTATTCATTATTTATTATTTATAATATGTAATTTATTATTTATTATTTTATTTATTATTTATTATTTATTATTTATTATTTATTATTTATTATTTATTATTTATTATTTATTATTTATTATTTATTATTTATTATTTATTATTTATTATTTATTATTTATTATTTATTATTTATTATTTATTATTTATTATTTATTATTTATTATTTATTATTTATTATTTATTATTTATTATTTATTATTTATTATTTATTATTTATTATTTATTATTTATTATTTATTATTTATTATTTATTATTTATTATTTATTATTTATTATTTATTATTTATTATTTATTATTTATTATTTATTATTTATTATTTATTATTTATTATTTATTATTTATTATTTATTATTTATTATTTATTATTTATTATTTATTATTTATTATTTATTATTTATTATTTATTATTTATTATTTATTATTTATTATTTATTATTTATTATTCATTATTTATTATTTATTTATTATTTATATATATATATATATATATATATATATATATATATATATATATATATACCGTATGTCCACGGATAACGTTGCCAGGCGTCCGGATAAAGCCGGACATAGTTAGGCTTTCTGATTGCGTGTCCGGCCTAAATAAACGGTGACCGGCTTTTGTTAGGCTTTTTACATTTCGCAAATGAGCTAGCGCCGAGCGTGGTCGAGCGCAGGAGTCACGCTTTGGGAAGCAATGACAGGTAAATAAGTCTTATTTGTGCAATTGCCTTTCATTAGAATTTAAGAAGAATTTAAAAATGTTGATAAATGTTTATCTAGAATTTAATTTTGACTGATGATTTTATTTGACTGATTAATAATAAAGTACTTAGACTGATTTGGCATTCGATTTTATTTATATATCATTAGAATTTAACAAGATTTATGGTAATAATCAAAAAAGCTTGATTTTACATACAATTTTTTTGTCGTACCTATTAATACTGAGACACAAAATCCTCAATAATATAGGGTGTCCGGCCTTTTTACCCAAATGTCCGGCCAAACTGGCTGGTCTGTCCGGCTATTAGGTTTGGCGCCCTGGCAACCCTATCCACGGATCGAGTTCCAAAGAGGAAAAACTTTTTAATTTATCTATTAATTAAATGTGTTTCAATTCATATATCTGATTTAGGTCGTGTAACCTATTTCACGGCTAAAATCTTGTTCCATATAAAGTAGACGGTGATTTAATTTTCTACAATATGATTTAGTTTATCAGATAAAGTCACAAAATTTAATACTTGATGTAGGCCAATAATTAAATCATGGGCTGGTTTATAAAGTAAATTACAAATCAATAAATGGGATAGATTTTATTTCTGAAATATGTTAGTAAAAATAAAAATGACTGTCAAATAAATTTTGTCACTTGATTTATGTAAATACCGATAAATTAAAAATACCTTTCCTGTTCTTTTCAATCTTCTTTTATGTTAGGACAAATTTAATAATAGAAATATTTTTTTACTATAGGATAAGAATAGCGCACAGAAATATGTTACCGTAAATATTATTTGTTAAAGCTAATAAAGGTTTGTCACGCCTTTATCCTAACTGCAGTGAAGAATGTTTGAAAAAAAATTAGTTTCGGATGTGAATGAAATTTTTACAAGGCAAGAAAAATTACCTAAGATCATCAATGAAATTATGATTTTGAAGATTATCTCCGGTGAATCCTTCTCCTCAAAAATTATCAAAAAAATTGAAAATCTTATACTGAAGTGTAAGCAGCATGCAGAAATGGTTGGTGTATCGCTTACAACCATTTTGAATATCCTTCATCAACATCTAGGAAGGTCAAAACTAAGTGCAAGACAGGCCTTTTTAAAGATTTTAGAAGGTTAGAAGGGGAATGAAAATTAAAAAATTAGTTAAATTTTTTCTCCTTTCCTTTCATTCTGTGAATGTTTTGACCTCTCTTCGCAAGCGTAATTCAACGATTTAATAAATTAAATACTTTTTAGGAGGCTATGACATATGTACTAGTTTTACGTATCCTTCGGCAACTGTATAGTATCACTTTTATTTTGACATCTGGCAAAGACTATTTTATGGCCACCTTTCCTTCACGCCCTTTTTACTTTACGGCCACATTTACTTTACGAACGCAATTGTCACATCGATTGTTTAAATAGCAAATAAATTTAGTGTTGTATTCACATGGAGCTTCATAAAATGTAAGCGTAGTATTGAAAAAATCAATGTCGCATTAGCTCATTTTCTTATAGTCCACTTATTAGGTAGAAAAATAAGGGTTTATTTCATAAAAGGTCGGGTATTTTTGATTTTTTGATATATTATATGCACCTATTTGCATTAGGACAAAAAGAGTTATTTTTGAATTTGTTGAGAATAAAATTCCCTACAACTTTTATTTAAACCATTTTGTTCTGTAACTAAAGCGAATAGTAAATATTGCATCTTAGCTGAAACTCACGGTATATATATATATATATATATATATATATATATATATATATATATATATATATATATATATATATATATATATATAAATATAAAATGGACAATTTGCAGTATATATCTGTTTCATATAAAGCGGAAACGGTATTAATTCCATTTGTGCAAAGACAAACTTTCCGAATTGTCAGCTACAGTTTAAAGTAGCATTCGTCAACTTGTTGGCAATGAGAGATAGTCATATTCAAACCTTTGTGCTACAAATTTGAATTACAATACCAAGTAATTAATTCTGTTAATGCTGTTCAAAAGGAAAATAATTACCACCGACTATACAAGTTTAATACTGCAACAAGTTATTATTAAGGTTCGTACTTTTATAGCGCATAATTTGTAAACGCCCGAATTCCTTGCAAATTCTTAAAGTTGCTGACCCCTGACATTCAAAAAAGTTTTCTCCATGATTTACTGGAGAAACGTAGTGCGGGAATAAATTTTCGCGCAATATGTCTTCTAACTCTACATCATAAGAATAAGATTTGGTGTTCTTTTTAATCATATCTTCTTTTGAGCGCAATTTATAAATCTCAAAACTTTACTATTCTAAGAATTACAATTTTCAATTTTATATTAGTATATTTATCAGAAAAGTTTTATTTCTACTTTAATATATGAAAAGTTTGCTGTCTTTTACAGGTGTTCAGAAATATGTTTGTCACAAATTATGAGGGCATATAGTACTGACCAAAATGAGTAAAAAAAGTTTAATCAACATGGGTTCGATCTTCAACTGTTGTTGAGAGAGGCCATTTTGTATTAGAATCGAAGAAAAACTGACTAAGATAGTGGTTGAACAAAATTTTGCCTATGCCAGTAAATAGTCTATAAAAAGCAATAACAATTTATATGAAACATTTTTATCACTTTCTAATGGTTACGAAGTTATCTGAAAACTAAGTTTTGGCCAAGGGCGCCACAACTTTGCTCTCAGTACAATTAGTTGACTTTGTTTTTAAGATGACCTCTGAAAGGTAAACAAAATGTCTCATTTAATTAATGTCGTAAAAAAAAGTTTTCGAAATAGCAGAGGTAAAAACCAAAAAAAAACTCATTTTTAATTGCCTTATATCTCGGAAACTATTGAAGATCGGACCCATGTTGATTAAGCTTCTTTAACTCATTTTGGTCAGTACTATATGCCTTCGTAATTTGTGACACTTTTTTTTAACAACCTGTATACCTATACAGGCTGTTCATTTTTAAGTGGCCACCATTGCTATCTCGAGAACAATAAAAGAACTATAAGACGACTAAATGGGCAAACAATTTCTATTTCACAAGATAAATTAAAAAAAAAAGAAGAAATATTTTTCGACCAGTGATTCTCAAAATATGGGACCCAGCTTTTTTAATCTAAATGAGAACATATATATATATATATATATATATATATATAATATATATATATATATATATATATATATATGTAGGGTGTCTCTTAAATAGGGGGACATGCCTTAACCACAGATTCCTGAGTCTAAAATAAGACGATTTAACTAAACTTGCTTCTACCGGAATGTGTACCATTTAGCCAGAATTCTGCTTCAAATTTCTACGAAAAAAATATTAATTTTGCTTATAATAACAGAACGCTTTGTACGAGTTGAATTAAATTTGTTATGACAGTTCATATGGTTATGTCATCTTTTAAGGTGATACTTGTTATTATTAGTGAACCACTAGTGTATGAAACTTAGGTGTCCCAACATTGATATATATATATTTGCTGTAATTTCGGAAATCGTTAATAAAGTTCTCATATGTAGATAATTATTTTAAAGAACAATAAATCAGATTCTTTTACTGCATGATTAATACTACGGGCATTTCGCGGATATTTCATATCATAACTGTAGTTTTATATATGAAAATACTACTAAAAATGGCTGCCGCGTATGGTGGTTACAGTTTATGAAAAACAAGAATCCTTTCATTTGGTAAACAAATACTAATGTGTCGATTCTGTTTACATCTTTAAGTCTTATAGGTCTGTAAATCTGTACTAGTGAATGAAACTATAAATCGCAACGAAAACTGCTACTCTTATGTATAATTTTAAATTAATCAGGAAGAATAAATGTGTTTTTGTCACTTTTTTTTACAGATGTATGACACAGTATTGAACAGAATCGACCCATAAGTTAAGTTTACATGGAGTTTTGAAAATGGTTTCAGTTTTCAGTAGTAAAGAGAGAAAGTATTCGACCAGAAAGAGGCAGGGAATACGTTCACTTCAAAACGGCTCGTTATAATTTTTGACAAATAGAATCAAACTTGACAAACAAAATTTTGATTTTTATTTCAATGTCCACTGTTTTTATTGGATAAATATTATAACGAACCGTTTAAATTTTTTAAGATTGTTTATGAATACGGCCATTAAACTACATTGAATTGCATGTTAAAGTCAGTGTCATTTCGAATTTCTAAGAGAATATCGTTATTATTTAGTTTGAAAAATGGTGAACAGTGTAAGTGCTGTGTGCTGTGTATCGAACTGTATATCAGGTTACTAATCTTGTAAGTTTCGCATTACTGAAAAACGTCTTGTTGAGTGGACCCGAGTTATTCCAAGAAAGGACAAACTTTTCACAACAAATGACGTGGTGTGTGAAAAACATTTTACTCCATAATGTTTGGTGAAGAAGTGGATTGCTCCTGGTTGACATATTTACGTCTATCCAATTAAATATTTTTATTTATAATTTTGTTTGCGAAACCAACTAATATTATTAATTTGTAGTATATGGAGAGTATTGGAAAACAAAAATTTAAATAAAAAAATTTACGTTGAGAGCGTTAACAAAATGTAAGTATACTTCAGCTATCTAACAAATTTTATAATTATTAGGGATATTTGTTACAGTTTTTCGTGATGTAAGACGGAAATTTCATGTTTGAAATTATGGAAGCGACTACGCACAAACATGAATATGAAAATTGTTCTTCAACAGTAACAATTAACAATAGTAAATGCAAATTTTATCTCGAGAAGTAAAACAATGGCACAAGGCAAATCTGAGGTTCATTTTATGGGCCACCATTACTATCTCGAGAACTGTAAGAGCTACAAAGACAGTTACATTTGTGGCAATAGTTCTCGAGATAGCAATGGTGACCCATTTGAAATGAACACCCTATTTACAATTTTTTCACTATTTTAATATTTATAATCAATAATTTCATGAATTCCATAAAAATTTCTTTAAATAATTAGATAATATTATAGAAACTATGGAGTTTTTATTATTTTTTCGCGATAAACAAAAATAACTAGCAGGTCACAGCAACAATTTGTTTCTAAAAAATGTATTGTAACAAAATACATAGATACATGTATATTTGTGCATAAGTATTTTGTCCATTTTTTAAAAATTATTAATATTATAACAATATATTTTCATGTCTATTCCTTAGCATTACTCAAAAAAATGCGATAATAATCTCAGCTTAAATATCTATTTGAATTAATAGAAGGCTTGATACTAGCGCCACACGGCAGTTGTTTCAAAAAGCAGTACATTAAACCACAGCGTATTCTGTTCAAGTCTCGGAGCGTATTAGAAACTAAGCTATCTCCACTACGAAGTTTTGTTTGCTATTGCGCATCCAATCATAAGTAGAAATTTGGTGAACTATCACAGACCTATAATAAATGGTAAACTGCCGGGTTATGCGGAACCTGCGGAACCTTACGGTTTTATTTGTAAAAATAAAAAAATATATATATCATCACGGCATATTACCCATTTCTGGGTGTGCCATTATCTACACATATGTAGACATCGGTAATGATGACAATATATTTTACCGTGTGGGCGCTTACCAGGCGTCACCTCACGGGCACTCATAGCTGGTGTGGAGAGTGCACCACAGGGGTCACTTTTATGCCATTTAAAATTGGAAATATTTGGCGCCGGTGATCACATCTATGTCGCCATCTTGAGTCAGGGAAATATTTTGAACCAATGAGAGCCAGTTACGGTGATGTCATAGCCACATGATTTAGTGAGTATGCAGATCACGCAACGGCGCGGAAACCAGTTTGTCGTTTTGTATAGTTGTGTGTTAGTGTCAGGAAAAGTATCAGGTAGACGTGATTAGTGTTTTATGTATTTGAGCAGTAAATTTATGTTATATTTATATTATATTGTATGGTAAATTTATATTATATATTATTTATTTTTATATTTTTTTACCTCCCACTACCCTTGTTATTTAAAGAAATTAATACAAACACTTGTGTTTGGTATTCTAATATTAGAATGCATTGAATTTCAAAATTGTATCTTGAAAAAATTACTGGGGAGAAAATAAGAAAAAAATTATCGAAAAGAAGTTTATTTTATCACCAGCAATTTATTTATATTTTATTATATTTTCGTATTTTTTTTAATAAACAATTAAGTTTTTAAAACTTCTTTATTTTACATACATTTCAAAACACAAATTTCATATCTAATTAATATAATATTTAAATTTTCCCGCCTCTTCATTCCCTGACTCAACATGGCGTGCTCCTCCATATGATCACAAACTAGTAACACATGCCAAGCTATCTACCATATATACAGGTCTGTGTGAACTATACATGCAATAACTGTAAACATCTGATTTACATGCAATTTTCAAAACAATTTATTTGAAAATAGTTTCAGCGCATGTGCGTCCAAATATTTCATTTTGAAATTATTCCAAATTTTTCAATATGTCCCACTACTTAGTGCCACTACGTATAAAAACTACACAAATGTCAGTTTCAATTTATTTATTTAATTACAATACAACAGCATAACTGCTCAAAGACTTATAATGAACTGAACAAGTTTATCTAATTCTACGGCCTATTTAAACTGTTTCTTATCATACGTGTGGGTAGATGGAAACTTTCCAAGGGAAGCTTGGTTTAGGTCTCTCTTACACAAACAGGATATGATTATTGTGAAATATCTACAGGGCCTTACATAATTCCTCCCTTCCAAAATTTTACAATAATTATGGAATGTTATTTTATTGTTTCTAATTCTATATCTATTTGATTCTTACTTTTCAATTTATTTTGCTTACATAGGTTTACAAACTTATTCTTATATTTATAACATATCATGAATATTATAACAATAGTAATTATACAATACAATATATAAGAATGATGGTTATAATTTATTTCTAATTCTTTTATTTGTGGAACATTTTTCATATTTATATTTACTGCCGTTATATCTTTCCATTCGGTGTGATTTGTTATTTTTAGAGTATTAAAGGATTTAAAATTTTCAAATTGTAGTTCTTAATGTGATTGTTTGACAATTGATTTGAATTTGTTGTTCTTTAGGGCTTATAATTATTAAATCATTTGTATTCTCAATTTGTTCCCATGTGTTTTCTAATTTTATATTATGATATAAACAACCATCGTTCTTTTGGTCTTTTACAATATTCGTGATACATTTGTTTATACTAATATATCGACTATTACAATAATATATTTTATTTATTTGTATACAGTTACAAGTGCTATATTTATTTCTATCATCTACATAATAAATATTTTGTTTCTCATTGAGCATAATGAGGGTATTATCTTTATACATAGGGATGGGAGTGATTTGAAATAAGGAATAAGTATTTTGTGTAAATGTAGGGATATTTATTATGAAGTGTATTTGTTCATTATCATGTCTACGATATGTTTCAATAATTTCATTGTTTTAGTCTATTTATTCGAATATTTTTTGTACCTAGTTGATCTTTTACTTTGCCTAATAATGGGTCGTATTCTTCTACTTTTATTTTTCTGAATAATGGTTTTTTAAATTTCGTTATTCGTCTAGGGTTTTCTTTAGCGAATACTTTGTCATTTATCTGTAAGGGATTATTATTTTCTTTATAACGTTTTTGTTTTTCTGTTTCAATTTTTGTTTTAATGATGTCAAATACTTTGGTTTGTTCTTCTTTATATTGTTGAATTAGTTCTTCTTTTATGAGTGGAACTGTTTTAAAAGGTATTTCGTTATTTTTTCCAAATAATATTTCGTTAGGGGTTAATTTTGTAATGGAGTGCTTTGTATTATTATAAGCTAATATTACTAAGTTCTAATTTTTCTAACAATGTTTTATTATTAAATTTATTGTTATTTTCTATTAAACGTAGATGTTCTATTAGGGTGGAATGCAATCTTTCAATTGCGTTACTTTTTGGGTTATTTACGCAAGTAATATTTTTTTTTTTCCATATTTATTTACAATCTGTCAAGAATTGACAATAAGTAAATTTTTTAACAATTTAAAATATCATGCAGAGAACATATCCAGCGACATGTTCTCTTTAAGCCAACTTTAGAATAAACTAAACAAAGTAACTACTAACTACATAACATTAAAATAAACTAAGTAATACATTATTAAATAAATCTAAAAGGTAATTCTAATGTGTTGTGTCGTTTTAGTCTGTACGTGTCCATACTATTGTCTAATAAATTTACTGCATTTTGGTTTGGATGTACGTCTAGTCTTTTTAGGTATTTTTCACTGTATTTTGTTATTTCTTCTTTTATTGTGTTCATCTGTAAGTCGTTGTGTATAACATTATTGTTAACAAACCATGGGGCGTCTACTATCATTCTTAAAATTTTGGATTGATGACGTTGAATTTTGTTAATATTAGACTCACTAGCTGACCCCCAGAGTTGTATCCCATAAGTCCATATCGGTTTTAATATTATTTTGTATAAAAGTAGCTTGTTTTCAACTGACAATTTAGAGTTTTTATTCAGCAACCAGTACATTTTTTTAACCATTATTCCTAATTGTTTTCGTTTTGTTGTTATGTGTACGCAAGTAATATGACTTTCTATATTATGTAATCTGAGTAGGTCTTGTATGAGACTGCCTTTAAATTCGGGACCGGAATCCATTATAATTTTGTTTGGTATAGTAAATGTTTGGAAGTATTTTATTAACTGATTTAGGACACATCTTGAGGATTTATTTTCAAGGTAGTATATTTGTCCTTGTTTAAAAAACTGGTCGTAGATCGTTAAGAAGTACTTTTTGTCTAGACATAGTAAATCCATATTTATTATATCAAAAGGTTTAGAGGGTGTTGGGGTGAGATTATCAATTGCTGGTATTGGTTTCCTGTTGTACTTATTCAATTTGCAGTGATCGCAATTATTAACATATTCGGTAATGCTTTTTATCATATTCGGCCATAAATATTTATCTTTTAATGCGTTTAATGTTGCTACTATCCCACGATGATTGGTCAACCCGTTGTGGAAATTGTGAATTGTTTCTATTTGTTCATCCGCGTCTTCTATATCTGTTACTATTTTATTACAAGCGATTATTTTTATGGTATCATATTCAAAATTATTTTTTATGATTTTAGAAAGTATTAGGTCCAAATCTTTTTCTATTATTGCGTAATAACGTAATTTTGGAATAATGTACTCTTTTAAGAATTTTGTGATCTCTTCTTCCAACATAAATTTATTGAATTTACAATGTATTCTTATTTTATTATGATCAAATAATCGTTTTGTTTCAATTTCGGTGTTGCCGTCGTGTGTTTCTAGTATTAGTTGATTATTTGCTATGTTAAGTCTATCATTTATAAATCTTAATCCATTTACAAGGTTTTCTGGGTCTGAGTGTATCGTATTATTGTCGCTATCATTATTGTTTATTAGGTCGTTATTATTTGTTTCAGGGGGCGTATATAAATTAATTTGAATATTTGTGTCTTCAAATATTTTTAAAATTTTATTAGAGACGTCTTCCCATTTTAATTTGTTTAATCCACATCCTAATTTTGGAATATTAATTTCGTGTAATTCATTTAATATCATATAGTCCCGTAATTCTTTAAGAGGTTTATCTAGGTTTTTAATGGTAGGTATATCATTAAATTTTTCTTTTATAATTAAATGAAATATTGTTTTGTTATTAATATGTTGTATGATAATGTTCTTATTATTGTCTCTTTGGTTATTACAATATTCTTTACTTTGGAATGAATCATTTATATCTTTGGCTAATCCTTGTGTCATGTTAAAGTCTTTTCATATACAGTGTGCAAATATTTTTGTATTCGTTACGTCTCCTGAATGTTTTGTGATATGTGTTTCGTTTCTTTGTCGTGATAGGTTGTCGGCGATGATATTCATTTTTCCTTCTAAATATTCTATTTCGAAATTATATTCATTTAATTCTATTTTCCAACGCATAAGTTTTTGATTCGGGTTTTTCATATTGAATAGCCATACAAGTGGTCTGTGGTCGGTTTTGATTATGAATTTTCTACCGTATATGTAAGTTCGAAAGTTTTTTATGGATTGTATTATTGCGAGTAATTCTTTTTCTATGGTACTATAATTTTGTTCAGCGTTACTTAATGTTTTTGAAAAATATGCTATTGGCATTTCTTTGTTATTTTCATTTTTTTGAAGTAGTACAGAGCCTATACAAAAATCTGAAGCATCAGTTGTGAGAATAAACATTTTATTGAAGTTGGGGTATTGTAATATTGGTGAACTGGTTAGGGTTTCTTTACATTTATTAAAACAATTTCTATATTGTTCATTGTATATATCAATAGTTTGGCCATTTCGTAAACAACGTGTGAAGGGTTTTGTGAGTTTTGCAAAATCAGGAATGAATTTACGATACCATCCGATAGTGCCAAGGAATTGTTTAATTTCCTTTTTTGTTTTTGGAATGTTTAGATTTTTTATATTCTCGACTTTTGATGGGTCTGTTTTTATACCGTCTTGTGTAATAATATAACCGAGATATTTAGTCTGATTTTTTAAAAATTCGGATTTATCAATTTGTACTTTAAGATTTGCTTTTCTAAGTTTTTCGAATACTAAAGTTATGTTTTTTAAATGCTCGTCTAATGTTTTTCCAAAAATAATTATATCATCGAGATATACTAAGCAAATTTTGTTTACTAAGTCACCTAATGCAATATTCATCATTCTTTGAAATGTGGCTGGTGCGTTTTTGAGTCCAAAAGGCATACGAATAAATTCATAATGACCAGATGTTGTCGAAAATGCAGTTTTTTCAATGTCGTCTTTATTCATTAATATTTGGTGAAAGCCAGAGTGTAAATCGAGGGTTGTAAAATATTTTGAGGGTCCTATATGGTCTAAAAGGGTATCTATATTAGGGATTGGAAATCTATCGTCTTTTGTTTTAGTATTTAATTTTCGGTAATCAATAACTAGTCTAGTTTTGCGTTTGCCGGATGCATCTAATTTTTTTGGTACAATCCAAATAGGTGAATTCCAAGGAGAATGTGAAGGTTGAATTACATTTTCTTTTAATAAAGTTTGAATGTGTTCCTCGATGTCTTTTTCGTATATTTGTGGGAGTCTATAATTTTTTGTGTGTATAGGAGTTTCTTTGTTAACTATTATTTTGTGTGTACAGATATTAGTGCTAGATCATTTTTCGTCTTTCTTTGGGAATAAGTCTTCGTATTCAGTGATGACTGTATTCAATTTTTGTTTTTCAAAATTATTTAGGTGTTCGTTTCGAACTTGAATGTTATTATTTTGTTTTATTGTGTCTGAATATACTTGTAGTGATTTTTCTTTTCCCTGTATTTTAACAATATTTTTTGTGAAATCGATTTGTATATTTAAATCTTTGAATGCTTCTATGCCGAAAAGTAAATTGTATTCTTTGTGAAAATTATAAACATAACATTTGACTGGAATTTTGTTTAATTTTAATATAACATATTCATTTATTGTAGTTTTTCCATTTACAGTTTTAAAAGTGCATTTTTCTTTATGAGTTTTCATATTTTTGATCTTGACTAATTCCGGAGTAATTAAATTTATACTAGAGCCTGTATCAAAAAGAATAGTGTAATCTTGTATTTGTAAAGCTGGGAGATTATACGTGATGCTTGACATTACGTGTTTTGTTCGTACTCTTCGTTTTCTAATTCAAAAAAAGAATCTTCGTCTGTTTCGGGTTCGCGTTCAGTGTCAATTAATTGTTCTGTTGTAATTGGATCATCTGTCTCGTCAATATTATAATTTTGTTTTATAGTCTGTGTCGACATAGGGTCTGTTAAACGAGTCTGTTGTGTCATGGGTTTTGGTTGAAAAAAACGTTTTGTTTCATAAATTTTTTTTAAATTTTGCCTCGGTGCGAAAGGTGTAGGCTGTTTGTTACTATTGTTTAATTGTATGGGTTTTGAAGGGAATTGTTGACCTGGAAATTTCTTAGGAGGTATGCTGAATGAGAAATTTGATTTTTCTTTTAACATCGGTGATTGATGTGAAAAATTAAATTCGTTTCGCAAGAGAGTTTCGCATTGTTCTAAAGATTGTGGATTCTTTACAATAAAGGATCCGCGTATCGTAATTGGTAATAGTGAAATGAAATGTGAAATAACAAGTTTCTGATTTTCCATGATTATGGCATTTTTTTGAATTTGACTGTATTCAGTTAAGAGGATTTTTGATTTATATTGCGAAAATCTCTGTGAAATTGATTCTAGAGTCTTTTCTGAATTAATTTTATTTCTAGTTTGTAATATTTCTAATAAAATAGTTTCTGCTGTACTTTTATCACAAAAATTTGATGTTAAGTACGTTTTTAATTCTTCCCAGTCTGCGAATTTATTTTCAGCTAATAATTCAGCAGCTTTGTGGGTGAGTTTATTTTTTATTAATCCAAATAAATTTGTTTTTTGAATAGAATTCATTTGGATACTAGTTAGTGTAGTATATACATCATCTACAGCAGATATAAAATTATTTAGAATTTTGATATTTCCATCATAATGAGGAATGATCTCTGAGAGATTTTTGATTTCTGCTAATGTAGTAGTCATTTTTAAATTTAAATTGTCTAAGCGACTGGGTCTCAATAAAACTTTTATTGGACTGTTAGTATTTTCTAATTCTAATGAATTGTTAATACTCATAAATATTTTGTGTGTGTATTGAGACTGTGCCGGTCTCTCGATACTTTTATTACTAGTCTTTGCTAGAAGTATCCCTTTGTGTAATAATTAATAATAATTATAATAACTTACAAAGGTAATAACAATATAATAATTGTTAAGTGTTTTACGGACATCCCCGGGTTCGTGTGTTCGTCTGATGGCTCGGAAAACGTGAACGGCTTACAGGACAGCAAGATCTCTCTGGTTGGCGGGAGACGTGAACTGCAGGTCGGACAGCAAGTTTTTCTTTCTTCTGTTGTATATTTTCTTCGAAGATACTTGGGTTTCTCTCGTGAAGTCTGCGTTTCTGAAGTTTCCACGGACTATTGAAGACGAGTGTGGTAGAAAGCGGAGTTCTTCGTAGATTCGATGTATTTCGGATTTTTCAGAATAAAGAATTAATATTCACCATACGATGTCGATTTGATTGATCGTATTTTTCTGATAATCCTACCGACTGCGCCAATTAAATTCTCGATTTAATAAGTGTTTAAAAAAATTTATTTATTTAATTACAATACAACAGCATAACTGCTCAAAGACTTATAATAAACTGAACAAGTTTATCTAATTCTACGGCCTATTTAAACTGTTTCTTATCATACGTGTGGGTAGATGGAAACTTTCCAAGGGAAGCTTGGTTTAGGTCTCTCTTACACAAACAGGATATGATTATTGTGAAATATCTACAGGGCCTTACATAATTCGCATATATTTTATATAATCCAGGAAACTATGATTTTACCTCAAAAAAATGCAACAAAAGTTTTTTATGGAATCTTGTTCAGAAAAATGCGCTGAATAACGTACCAAAGTTTTTGGAAATCGGAGCATGGGAATCTCCCGCCAATTGGGAAAAATGGCGAAAACAATTGCCCGTATCAAAATTTTACAAGAATACAAAATTAAAGCTCAACATCTTTTTCATCAAAAAAAGATTCTTACATTTTTCACCTGCGATGAACTGTCAAAGAATTGCATTAAAAATATTTAACCAAAATAACAATTTGTGACAGAAATTTTAATTATAAAAAAAATAAATAATATTACGTATTCAACACTTATGTCCAATTGCACCAACATGAAATTAATTTTAATTACGTTTAATCTAATCTTTAAACAAAAAAAAAAAAAAAAATGCAAATCGAAATTTTGACAGCAATGTATTATATTCATTTGACATTTCATTTCGATGCAATATTGTCAATTATTTAAACCGTGTTTAATGTTTAAGATATGTTGGTGCAATCGGGCATTAGTCTAATAGATTTTACTATTTATAACAGTTTACATTCGTCGTGCATTCGAATCTAGTATAATGTGCATCACATAAAGTTTTTTGTGGCGTGCAGACGTGTTGTTAGTTCTCTCTACTATATTTTGATTTTTAGCTAGTTTTTTCAAATATTATTTAAATTTAAGTGGTACCTTGTGATGCAGTGTTTTTAGGGGATGTTGAGTGTGCCATTCTTTTTTGCCCATATTCTACGGATCGTGAGTTTTTAAACTTTTAATTTTTAAGTATTTATTTTTGTGTTTTTACTTAAGGCATGGTTTTTTAACTTTACTTTGCCGTTTTATTCTTGTCGTATTCGTCTCCGCCCGTCTACGTCACTATCTATTTTACAGTGATTCCAAAACTTTTAGCGCA
Source organism: Ophonus ardosiacus (assembly GCA_943142095.1). Classification (NCBI taxonomy): domain Eukaryota; kingdom Metazoa; phylum Arthropoda; class Insecta; order Coleoptera; family Carabidae; genus Ophonus; species Ophonus ardosiacus. The sequence continues at coordinate 66,435,063 of OW964823.1, forward strand.
ATTTTATTTTATTTATACTTTGTAGGTTTTATTTTAGGTTTTAGGTATTGTTTAGGCTCTTTTCTTTCTTTTTTCATTTTTTTTTCCGCATCGTCAATAACATCTTAGTACTCTACTGTTATCCTTACCGTGGTCCTACTCCTGTTTGTTTATACCTTTAGCCGTGACGGACCCCACAGGCGTTTCCTTTCTCCTTCTCTGTTTACTTTGTGTAGTTTTTCATATTCATATTAGAATTGTTTATATTGATTCAGTTTTATTTATTTATTTATTTATTTTTTTAAATTTGTTAGTTTTATAGCAAAATGTCTAGTGATTGTGGAAAATGTAAATTTAAAAAATCTGATGGTTTGGTCGGGTGTGAAGGAGATTGTGCACAATGGTTCCATTCATCATGCATTAATCTCACATATAATCAATTTAAATTTCTCCAGAGTAACCATAATATATTATATTTATGTGATACATGTAAAAGAAAAAATGATGTTTATATTAAATCTAAATTGGCAAATTTAGATACAAAAATAAATGAGTTAAATAATAATATAACCTCAATGTTCAAAAATATTAATGATGACTATTTTAATTCTCTGTTTGATAAGCTTCAAGAAAATATTGCATCAAAATTTGAAGCTTTTTGCGCTACAGTCAAGTGTGACATTAATAAATCCATAACGGAAAAACTAAGTTCGCATAATATTTCTCCTAGTTTAAATTCAAACGAAAAGCTTTATTCTAATGTTGCAGCGTCCAAAACTATTGAGCCACCAGTCATTGTAAAACCTAAAAATACAGCCCAGAAGTCCATAGCCACGAAATCCGATTTATTAAAATCCGTGAATCCGGTAGACGCAAAATTACAAATGACTGGTATCAGACCTGCTCGTAATGGCGCCCTACTTATAAATTGTGTTAACAATACAGAATCGTCCAAATTTAAAAAAATGGTCAATGATAAGCTTGGTGATAAATACGAAGTCCGACAACCTGCTGTACTTCATCCAAGAATAAGAGTAGTTGGTATTTCGGAGCAATTAGAATCTGAGCTGATTGTGAAACATCTAAAGACCCTTAATAAATCATGTTTCAGTGATAACTCGACATGTGATATTAAAACAATAAAACCACTGCGTAACAATAAAAAATTATTCCAAGCCACCATTCAAGTTGATCACAAAACTTATCACGAAATTATGAACTTAGGAAAACTGTGGATTGGTTATGATTATTGTTCCGTATATGACGCAATTGATTTACGTCGTTGTTATAAATGTTGCGGATTTCACCATCTTGCTTCTCAATGTACAAAGTCTATCCCTACATGTCCTAAATGTGCGGAATCTCATGAACTCAGTAATTGTACTTCTTCTGAACTTAAATGTGTACATTGTAGTCATTTGAAATCAGCACAGAATTTAGATATCCCCACCAATCATGCAGCATGGGATACAAGCTGCCATGTGTATAAAGAAACACTGAGCAAATTTAGAAATACAGTATTAGGTAATATATAGCAATTACAGAACACTGCCCAGCAATCTTCTATTAATACCTCAAAATATGCGTATCATCATAATCGCTACAATTTATCATGCTATTATCAGAATGTCAGGGGATTAAAGACAAAATGCAAAGTTTTATTCTCAAATTCACTAAATGCGCCACAATACCAAGTTTACGCTCTTACTGAAACCTGGTGTAATCAAGGAATTTTAGATGGTGAACTTTTTGATACAGATAATTTTCTGGTTTTTCGTACTGACCGTGATTTCGAAAAAACAAATTTAAAATGCGGCGGTGGTGTTTTATTAGCCATAAAGAAAAATATCAAAGCAACGCTTGTAGATTTTTACTCTCTGTGCCCTGCATTACTCGATCTACCTATTATTGACTGTTTATTAGTCAAACTTTCTGTAAAAAATGTTAATTTCTATGTTTTAAATATTTATATACCACCATCATGCTCCTTAAATGATTATAACATTCTATTTGATTCACTTTCTGCAGTTCACCAATTATTTGACTCCAATATCATTATTTTTGGAGATTTTAATATTACAGAATATTTAAATTGTGAACTTAATATTTCGTACAGCTCACTTCATAACTCTTTTATTAACTTTCTGCACTTAACAAACTTAAAGCAATTTAACTTTATCGAAAATAAAAATAATCGAATACTTGACTTTGTTTTAAGTAATAACAACTGTTTAGTCTCTCGATCAACTGAATGTATAATATATGAAGATGACCATCACCCTTCACTAGATATTGAATTTGAATTCAAGCCGGAAACGAATAAATTTCAATCCATCAGTAATGAGAATTTTAACTTTAAAAAGGCTAATTTTGCTGAGCTATATAATGATCTCCTTAACATTAAATGGGATTTCCTCCATAGCTTCAAGGATGTCAATGCTGCAGTTGACGCTTTCTATTCAATTTTAAATGAGCTTGTTGTAAAACATGTACCTAAGAAAAGAAAATGTAGAAGTTCTTACCCCACATGGTATAACGCCTCTATAATTAACAAAATCAAAAATAAGTTCAAAGCATGGAGAGCATATAAGAAGACTGGTAACGTGAATGATAAAATGAAATTTGAAAAATTACGGGTAGAAATAAAAACTGAAACTAAACTTGCTTATGAAAATTATTGTAATGAAATTCAAAATGATATTCGTCTCGATGCCAAGAAATTTTGGACATTTATTAATAATAAGCGTAATACTTCTTCAATTCCATCTGTTATAAAATCTATGGACGATATAGAATTGGATCAACCGCAAGAAATAGTTTCCAGTTTCGCTCAATACTTTTCTAGTTCTTTTACGAGCCCTACTGCAAATACATCAAATACATCTAATCAGTTATTACTAACTCACTCTTTTCCTACTTTGGCTTGTTTCGAAATCAGTGAAGAAGATATTATATACGCTATAAAAAAACTAAAAGACAATTTCACTGCTGGACCAGATTTATTTCCGGCCTTTATTATAAAAGACTGTGCTTCAGTTTTTACTATGCCTTTAGGTATTATTTTTAGTTTAATTTTAAAAACATCTATATTTCCCTCTTCTTGGAAAGTTTCACGTGTAACACCAGTTTTTAAAAAAGGAGACAAAAATGATGTAAAAAATTACAGACCAGTTGCCATTATCTCTAATTTCAGTAAACTCTTTGAAATTATTATTCACAATAAAATATACAACCATGTGCACGGGTTACTGTCAGCTAATCAACATGGTTTTATAAAAGGTAGATCCACTGAAACCAACTTAATGTGCCTCACTCAATCTATCTGCGAAGCTTTAGACAAACAAAGTCAAGTGGATGTGGTTTACACGGACTTTTCTAAAGCCTTTGACAAGCTAGACCACCAACTTTTATTACGTAAATTAGAGTTCTTCGGCTTTTCTAACTCGCTTATTGCTATTCTGTCCTCATATCTGCACGAAAGGTATCAATATGTATGTTACAATGGCTTTAAGTCTGAAAAATTTCCACAAAAATCAGGGGTGCCGCAGGGTTCGGTCTTGGGACCATTGCTATTCAATATATTTATAAATGACATCACTACAAATATTGATGTTGAACATTTGTTGTACGCAGATGATTTAAAATTGTTCCTTCGAATTTCTACAGTTACTGACTGCGTAAAATTACAGAATAATTTAAATATGATCCACAAATGGTGTGTCGACAATAATCTTTTGTTAAATATTGAAAAATGTAATATCATGTCATTCACAAAAAAATCGGAGCCTATTATCTTTAATTATTCAATTGGATCTACTATTTTGAACAGGCCGCCCATTTTCAAAGACTTGGGTATTATATTCGATCCTAAACTGACATTTACATCGCACACGGACGCAGTTGTTAAAACTGCTTACAGGTGCTCAGGATTTATACTTAGAAATACACAACAATTCAATAAATATACTTTGAGGTTGTTATTTATATCTTTAGTAAGACCCCATCTAGAATACTGCTCAGTAATATGGAATCCCATTTATGACCAACAAAAGCAATCCATTGAAAAAATTCAAAGATTATTTTTAAAATCTGCTACATACATAACTGAAGGGTCATATCCAATTAGAAATATTCCACAAGAAGTACTTGTCGATTCCTTCGATTTACAACTACTACACCAGAGACGTAGTACTAATGCTGTAGTTTTATTATTTAAAATTATCAATTGCCTCATTGACTGTCCAGCCATTTTAAGTAAAGTTCCGCTTCAAGTTCCAAGATTATCATCTAGAAATAACAACATGTCATTTTATTATCCAGCTCCCAGGTCCAACTCTTTGGTTAAATCACCTCTTCATTTTATGTTTACTAGTTACAATATTATTGAGCCTTACATTGATTTATTTCACAACAATATTAAAGACATCAAAAACTGTATAATTTATTTCACTTGAATGTATCTTGTACTTATCAAAGTTTTTCCTTACCCTGTAATTGGGCATTCGCCTGTAGGGCATTGTATCAAATAAATAAATGTGTGTTAAGTTCGCAAAGTAAGCGATTCGCGCAAGGCGAGTTGCAGCACAAGCCGAGGGTCGAATTCGCTACATCTTAGCCAAGCGCTAATCGCTTGGCGCACGTGAGCATACGATATTTTTTGACCAATTTGCACAAAAGAACGCCTTGAGTGCCTGTTTTGCATGCGCAAAGTGGTTCATTGCTTAACAGTACGAAGAGGCCGTGCGCAAAGTAAAATAGCTAATTGCTTTGCGCAAGTGATACGCACGATATCTGGCAAGCGTGTGCAATAACTGTCAGCTTGCGGAAAGTATATTTTTGCGCACGTCTTTTTTACTTTGTGCACGGCCTGTACCCACTCTTAAGAAATGAACCACTTTGCGCACGCAAAACAGGCACGACAAAGGTCACTTTTTGGGCAAGTTCGACAAAAAGTATCGATGAGTTCTAAATAATTTTTGTCAATGCTTTCCTACAAATATTCATTTTTTCATACACTAAAGATAAGATAACGAGGTTTGAAAATTTGAATTCAGCGTTAAATTTTCTTTAAACCATGTATTGTACGATTTTTTCCGATGAGCTAGCCGCGAGTTAATAACAACTTAAACTTACATTAAATTCCTTTAAAATTTAAATATGTGAAAATTGGCTCAGTCCTCACCTTTTCATCTAAAATGTCGTCACAATTAAAGATAAACAACATTAGGTATATAATACGTGTGGAAGTGATTGATGAAAAAAGAGAAATGAACCGATTTACAGATGTTTAATATTTTAGAGGAATTTCATTTACCTATGTTTAAGATGTTAGTAACAACACAAAAATCACTCATCGGTAAAAATCGTGTATTATATGTAGAGCGCGAATTTTAGGACGTAAAAAAAAACTAGGAAAAAGGCACTAGTTTAGGTATTAAATTTTGACAAATTTTTGTCCGACGATAACTCCAATACTACAATTCTAAAAATTATAATTCTTTCGTATTCCTCTACTTTAGAACCACATAAAGAGCTGATTATATTTTACTTATAATTGGTCAACCAGAAGTACCCTTATTTGAAGTTTTTAACAGTTTTTCTTGGAAAAACGCAGTTAAATACCATTTTGCGACATTTTATGTGATTATCAATATGAAAGAATAACTTCTTCTCTATAAGGGTTGATTATACATTTTCCTTCATATTCAATAGATATAGAGTTATAGAGAGATTACTTTTCAAGAATCAGTCAGCTTTGCTAAAATTATGGAAACCGCAGATATATTCAAAAAATTGTAATTAACAGATCAATGTCAAGTGCAAAACCAAAGTGGAAAGTATAGGATCAGAAAGTGTTATACGTGACAGAGTGTCTCTAGCAAGTGACTTGCAGTTGCAGCCTCGCCTCGTGATTGAAACTTTCAATGCCGGTAGTTCGAGGAAGGCCAAAGAGAAGATGGAAAGACTGTGTAGCAGAAGATTTGAGAGAGGAATTACTGTATGAAGAAGGTGCGTTAGACAGGAATGAGTAGAAGAAAAGAGTAAGAAACAGCGACCCCTAATAAAATAGGGAAAAGCTGAAGAAGGAGAAAGTGACAGGTGCAATTTACATAATATACGTTCGTGTTAAAATTTCATTTGATTTATAGAATATTTCCAAAAAAACTTTTAGTATGGAATTTGTAAAAAAGAGTGTGTTCGTGTTACAATTTTACAGGATATATAGAAGCTTTTTCAAGGAACTTTTGGTATGGGACTTATACAAAATACATCGATTGACGTAATTTTGTGCTGGCCACAACAATTTTTTTTATTATGTTTCTGATTTCTACATATTTTTAAAAAGAATTTCCAATATATCTATTAATTCATAGCTATGACTTGCTGTTGTGACAGAGAAAATAATATTATTTTATTTTTTTATTCATATTTTGTGTGTGTTCGTGTGAGTTTATGTGTGCCTGTTTGTGTGAATAATGAGAAGAGTTGAATAGATTTTGGTAATAATTTGAGAAATGGAAATAGTATCATAAAAATCTTCTAAATATTATTATTTGAAAATGTGTCATTCAATTATTTAAAAAAGTAAATTCTTCTATCCGATATATTTAGGTAAGGAAGGTACTATCTTCTATCAAACAATTCGATGGTAAGTTTTTAATAAATAAGCAAGTTTTGGGGTCTCTAGAATACGAATTTACTATTTTTATACTGTCTACATGTGTGTGTGTGTGTGTGTGTGTGTGTGTGTGTTTGTGTGTGTGTGTGTACGTGTAACGATCGTTTCGACAATTTTTTTATATTGCTCATTTGTACACCCAAATGAAGACTTGATTAGATATTGGTTATAAATGGTCAACCAGAAGTATCTTAATTTGAAGCTCTTAACAGTTTTTCGTAGAAAAAACTCAGTTAAATTTCATTTTTTTACTTTTTGTTTTTACAAATATTAAAGAATATTTTATTCTCTGTACGATTTGATTGCATAATTCAATGTATTTAGAGACAAAAATTTATAAAAAAAATAATTTTAATAGATCTTGTAGTCTTTGTTGCGTAACGTCGGAAACAGTTTTAATAATTCAATATTACTAATTGGCAGATGCCACTGATGTCATACAAATGTCTGTTAAATTATTTTTACTGGAAATGCAAGATACTTTCTGTACGGAATTTATATGAAACACATATAGATATGACGGAAGGTATTGTCCTGGCCACAACAGATTTTTTTATTATATTTTAAACTTAAATTTGTGAAACAATAAAATTCATTTAATTTTAATATTTCAACAATATTTATTTTGATATATCGATTTGTAATTATAAATGAACCTACTTTAAAGGATTATTAAATTTTAACGAAATCAAGCTCTCAGCTTTAAATGACAAGGAACTCATCATAACAAGTATGATAAAACAAAAGAATTAGGTGTATTCAGGAAATTGCGTTCTACATTCAATTTGTATGCGCGTTTCTGTCGTCTAGCTGCTTCGAGGAAATAAGCTGAAAAGTGCAATTTAGTGTGGCTCCCAAGTGACATCTTACTACTTAGGTCCCAATGCTTGCTATGCTACTGACGTACTCATGCCAATTCTTTATACATTAATGAAGTGGAGCCTGGAGTACCTCATCAAGCATGTTCAACCTGATTACCCAGACTGTTATCCCCAAGTTCCTTGCTCTAGTTTCTATCTAATTATCCAATACATCAAGTAGAGTAAGTTACGTTGTAAATAAGTTCTCAAATAAAAACAACTGCTAATTGAAGTTGAAGGTTGCGAAATTTATTGACATATAATAATATAACATGTAGAATCTCTGTTCTATAGTAGTATTTTCTGTTGTTTCATTTAGATCTAAATACATAAAACGATCCTTTCATATTTCATATAAGTATCGGGGATATGTAGGGATATTAACTATAAATGAATTCATTTAAAAAAAATCCATTGTGACGATGTTCCATACGACACACTGTCAATAAATACGACACAAAATTTGCTATAAAAAGTAGAATTATTTTTCAAGCATAAAACTTATTCAGACACCATTATGTTAATATTTAAGCTATATTCTTTAAACAGTAAAGTAAAAAAAAATTAAATAAACATATGCCCGATCTCGTCTCCTATAGGAATACTAACTTCTCGAGTTCAAGGTAACTTCACAATACAAATATTTTGGTCTCTAACCCGTTTGTTATGCGCCGAAAAATTGTTTAAACTTTATATGCGCATGGTCTACCAGGGATTCGCCAACGTCTTGGATTTATTAATATTTTTTTTTTCTGTACAAATATAATTCAAATTGAGATATATATGTGTTTGGGCGTTTTTTTTTTTACCTCCCGCTAGCCTAGGTAAAGGAGGTATAGGGATCGTGTTAAAAATCGCATATTTTTATGTCACCGGAACCCCATTTTAACATTTTTACAATAATGTCTATGGTTTTGTGCGTGTGTATGTGTGTGTGTGTATGTGTGTGGATGTGTGGATCCTGTGGACTCATATACTATCAATCAGAAAAAAATTAAATTTTGTATACCCATTCTACACTATTGTGGGAAGAGCTCATTAGTTTTTAGTGTATATCGGATAACCGGAAGTATCACTTATACGAGCTTTTAACAGTTTTTCTTGAAAAAAATACTTTGAATATAATTTTTCAGCAACTTTTACTAATAAAAATTTAATATAATGGCACAATCTTCAATTCTACGATAATAGTATTTAGTAAATAACTATAAATAACTTTAAATATAAATTTATAATACAATTAATTTTCATACAGCGTCATATGCGTCAAACAAAAACATTATATTTTAATAACAATTTTGACATATTTACACAAATGTCACTGTCAGGAAGCAATTCCATTAAATTATTAAAATATCTTTCAGAACTCATATTAATAATTAGAATAATACTACCTTTTTAGTTTAAGTTCTGTATTTTTTATTAATAAAACCCAACGTTTCGGCACCATAAACTGGTACCTTCTTCAGGGGAAATTGACATAAAAATGTCAAATTTTTATGTCAATTTCCCGTTGGGTTTTATTAATAAAAAATACAGAACTTAAACTAAAAAGGTAGTATTATTCCAATTCAATTAAAATTAATAATGAAACCGTGTTACGAAAAATGTAGTAATAATATATGTACATATTTGAATATAATGAAATAAAGGTTTGTATAATATATTTTCAAACATAGGTATGAAGTACTATTCATTTGCTTCATTGTCTTCCAGGGTACTGCTCTGAAAAGACTGTTAATATATGTAAAATGTATTTTGTGTATGATATATTATTGTATCCTAAGAATAAAAGTTTCTATTTTTTAACTAGCCCCCTCCTCCTATTTCTTAGTGCAAAAAATATGAAAAATCATAAATATACAAAATAATATTCTTTTTTAAATGATGCAGCAAATGTACAAAGTTTCATATTTCTATCTATAATCATTAGCAAACGCAAGATCGTCTTTTTAAGTGGTCCCAACCAAATAGAGGATGGGGCCCTTGTTTAACACTTTACAGTTTACATAATTATATTTTTATATTAAGGTAGGTATTAATGTTCTTAAAAATTAGACTCACAAATAAAAATAATATTTTAGGATAGTGATTATTAGGAATATTTATTATAATGTAACACTGTAAACATTTATTGAATATTTTATCAATAAAAGTCATTTATTTTAAAATAAAAGAATAAATAAATAAATTAATATATCATCACGGCATATTACCCATTTCTGGGTATGCCAGTATCTACAACACATGTAGACATCGCTATATAATAATATTTTACCGTGTGGGCGCTTACCAGGCGTCACCTCACGGGCACTCATAGCTGGTGTGGAGAGTGCACCACAGGGGTCACTTTTGTGCCATTTAAAATTGGAAATATTTGGCGTCTGTCGGGATCGAACCCGGTTCCCCCGGGCACAGACAAACATATGTATGTTTGTCTGTGCCCCGGGTTCGCGACCAGACACTCAGGCACGCGGCCACGGGACCTCATAAAAAAGTTGCTATTATTTTTGGCTTATTGAAAGGTAGGTTGCACAAGCTTACTATGCTTTGTTTATGACTTTTACAAATATGTAGAAATAAAGATAGTTCCATATTTTGTTTATTCATTTTATTAAAATTTCACATAGGTAGAGCAAATTCAATTCTTAGCGATCAGTTATTTGTTATATCAGAAGAAACGGGCATTTCGTGGGGAAGTCTACATTTAAAAAAATATTAATATTTATTTCATTTTATTGGTATAAAACAATAAACTACTTAAGTAAGAGTCAATATTAATATCTATAAAATTTAAATTTTTCATAATCCTGAAAACACCCGTTAAAATTTCATTTGAATTTATTTTATATTATTTGTTTTATATTATTTATACTCGTCGTAATCTTGATTAAAAAGGAAAAGCCGCAATTTGTTCTTTTTGACATCAATAAAACAAACATAACGGTCTTGAATGTCATTCATTATGTTCCTAAAGTAAACCATATCTCCGGGGACAATTGACAACCTTTTAACAAAATGACGTTCATTTATTCGAGAGCTTGAGTTACGAATATAATACCTTCAATTAAAATGATTAGAGTAAACAACTTGGTATGCGTTGATGTCCTTCCGATCTAATTCAAACATATCGGACTGTGCCTATTGTCAGGAACTAATAAGTAAAACTATGACTGTAGGGAATATAATTTAATTTTCAAAGCCCTGTTTGCCTGACTATTGTAGATTAAATCTTTTAGTGGTTTCTGTTGCTTGTCCAACTCCCGCTGAACGTGCCTTTCGTTAACCATTTAATATGGGTCCGTGCTGCCCGACTATTTGGGGAATTCGGTGCTTAAATTTATTCTGTCAGTTTTCATTATTGTTAATTAAAAAAGGCTTTTTGGATAAGTACAGATTTAGAATACTAATTGTAATTTTTAATCAGTATGCAGAGACAAATATGTTTTTCCAATGATCTAATCTTTACGGCTACTAATGAATTTTAATTTGACAAAATACAAAATAAATAGACTGCATGCGTTGTTAATAATATCATTTAAATTATATTCATCAATACCAATGAACGACCATGCACATGATTTGGCTCCAAATTCATTTTTATTTCATTCTTGTCTTTGACTACATTAAAAACAGTACTGGTGATTTGGTCTTCAAATATTGCTTATCCTCAAACCAATATTCGGGCATATTTCAGCTCCAAATTTTTAGTATAGAGTTAAGGCTAATTATCTACTAGTATATACATAATTACTTGTATTTTTTTGTAGCTCTTGTATTAGGTAATTCTAATGACAAGATGATTCGGATCAATTATATCGAAAACAATTTGCATCTGTCGAATTCCAATTCTGGTTTCACATAGTCTGTTACCCAGTCTATATTCAGCACCAAATACGTAATTTTGATGTCAAGAATATGATTTGATGTCCAACATTTGAGCATTAAAGTACTCAAACTTTTATGCCATTTATGACATTTTTCGCATGGAAATTATTTAAATATACGTTAACATTAAATCTCACAACCCTAAAATTCGGACGGTTATTTTCCCCATTTAGGGTCATTCTTACCCTCTCTGGTTAAAATTTTAATTACCAGTTAAATAAACAAAACTGAAAGGAAATGAACTGTCAAATGACAATTTTGTAATTACTGTCAATATTCTGATTTAATATTGTTTATTTAACTGGCAGTTAAAATTTTAACCAGAGATGGTAAAACTGGGCCTTAGTTAAGCATACAGAAGCCAATTAGGATTTTTGATTTCTATTTATTATTAAAATAAAATGAAAAACAGTTTTAAATTTGTAATACTGAGGTTTATAAAATTAAAATTACGTCCTGATATCGGTGAGAGCTCCGGTGGCACTAATGGTTAAAGCAACGGCTCTTACTCATGTCTACGCTTGGGGTCCCGGGTTCGAAACCCGCTAAGGAATTGATAACCTAACCTAACCTACTCTGTAAAATGTTTTTTAAACAAAACTTAATTGCTGAAAATTTTACGGAAAGTGGGACTTTTGACAGTAGAACATAGAGGCTAAGCTACAGAGTACCAATAGTAGAACTGTGCTACCTTATGTAGGCACGTAACTATAACTTGTCAGACATTGTCTGCAACTTCTGGTAAATCGTGCAAATTTTCACGTAATAAATTGTAATAATTAGTTTTCAAAAAAGATGTAAAACCAAGTTACAGATACGTGCATACTCATATGAGTCATATGTGTGATAATCTCTTGGTAGATGGAAAAAGATATAGTTGTGATCATAATTATAATGACAAATGTACGGGATTTCTATAATATTTAAAACGGCATAATAAAACATTAATCGTAAAGAATGGGAATTGCAATTGTTATCTTTTAAATAATAATTATTATTATTCGATAAACTCGTATTTTACTAATTTTTAGTAGGTAGTTAATTTATAGTCAGTATTTAACTAAATATGCAGCTAAAAATACATTTATTTATATTTTATAATTTGAATAAAATAAAAAGTAATTTGCTCGCTCATTCTATTAATACATACATACATAAAATCACGCGTTTCCCACTTAGTGGGTTAGCAAAAACCCGAAAATAATAAGAAAAGGGATGAAAGCAAGAGCTCCACAAAATCACTTTACTCTTTAAAAACATTCTTCTTCCGCCTTGCCCAAAATCATCATAACATTCATTCAAGAACATATTATTGTGACCGATTTTCGGTAGCGAATAACCGCATCCGGACCACAATAATAGTTACGCAACAATCATCTTTCGCTACACATTCCTATCCATGCATACTTCTTTCACCACAGCCACATTCATAAACGTATTCATACATAATAACATATTAAAGTGACCGATTTTCGGTAGCGAATAACCGCATCCGGACCACAATAATAGTTACACAAAAAACATCTTTCGCTACACACTCCTGTACAAACATTCTACGATAATCGTTTAAATTTATATATTGATACTCAATCCGTTGTTATTAGTAACTAAATATAATAAACGAATATTTAATGAATTACATAAATACTCTATAACAATACGCAAATATTCCTACACTTATTTAAATATCTCATGAAATTTTAATACTATTCAATTTTCGAAATGAAATTTCTTGTACTCTATCAGAAAACGGTAAAATTATACCTTGTTATTTATAAGCCAAGATAAAATCATAAAATTTACGAGTCAGGCAAATTTTATATTAATTTTGTGCCAATTAATTTATCATACGGTGAAAAATATCAAATTCTTACTACATTAATTGAAAACAGCACGCTATATTTTATTATAAAGGAAAATATATCATACTACACGGTACAATTTTTTTTTAGAAACTAAATATTGAATATAAAGTAAATAAAATCTAGGATTCTTTTCCGTATTTTTATGAACCATAAAATTTCCATTTTGCCATCATAAAAGCTGGCATAATTGTAGGTCTTGGTGATTGAAATTGATGCTACTTGAATGATCGATGAAATTTATTTACGTAATTCATTCTTCTATTTTCGTGCTGTGGTGGCACAAAATGAGAGGAACTGGAGTTCTTAACTCTTCCATTGATTTCCTTATCCTTCTTATATCCGAACAGTAGCTTCCTGCATTACGTTCTTACGTGGTTCTCATAAGAAGAAAACGTGCGTTCATACGCGAACTTTTTTTATCTCCTGTACTTATTTGTTATTCGACTCTTCAGCTTAAGAAATGTCAAATTTCATTATTTAATAACAATAATAAATAATATCAAATTTATCAAAATATGATTTTAAAGTAGAACATAGTTTGTATTCAAAAAAAATATTTTTTTAAAAAATCGTTTGTTACAAATAAGGGTGAAATCAAATATTGAAATTTGAATTTCAAATTTCTTAAAACAGCGTTTTAGCAGTGAATATAAAGTATAAGTTATACTTTCTGGTTTTAGTTAAAACCGTGATCATCCTACGAGCCATTAGGTTTGTGCATTTTCGTAGGTATGTACTTTGGGTTTACTGCTCTTTTAGATATTTTTGTTCAGTTGAGCTGACAATTTTCTGCGATATAGGGTGTTAAAAATAGTATGTAATTTCAAATCAAAGTGCTAATTCTCAGTCAAAAATATTCTCAAAATTAACCCTGCGTTAGTTTGGTGGATAATTTTTGCTTAGTTTTTAGTTCGTGCGGTGGGGTGGACGTGTACGGCATCCTATTAGTTTCTCTTTAGTTCATTCACTTTCAGATTCTTCAATATAATACTTATGACACAAAATAATTACATGGCTTCTCAACAGACTTGGCTTTTTCATCTTTCGGTATGGCACAACTACTTATCATATGTAACTAGAAAGAGCGTAATAATAGTATATTATTCAGTGAGCATGTAATGTGTGCTATTACAACGGCAATTACTCATGACATGAGAATGAAGTTCGCATCACGAGCCGGCATATTTGTACTGAAAATTAAGTAGGCACATCTAGTTACCATTTCACATTTAACAAAAATTTCAAACTTGGCTAGTCAGCTGCAGGTTAAGCTTAAGATGAGAATAAAATTATGAAAATGAAAAAACTAGTATATTTACTTAAAAGTCATGTATGCCACATGAGTAAAAAGTAGTCATATGTATACATACATACATTTTAATGAAAAAATGTGTACTTTTTAAACAGACATAAAAGAAAGTCATATCATTTGAACTCTAAAAGGTAGATAAGATTTGAATTTGACAATACGATTGAATATAATTATTCCATCGAATTGTCTATATTATTTAATTAGCAACAGTAACGAATGTCATTAATTAATTCATAAAAATCTGTTGAATTATGTGTATATTACATATTTTACAGTTGTGGATAAATTAACAAATATAATTTCAGCAACAAACAAATTTTTTACCTTATTTTTTATATATAAGTGAAAATAAGTTGATATTACTTTTGTGACAGTTAGTTTGAAATTGAAAGTATATCGTACATCCGGAATACAAACGGTAGAGTTGCGCAGAAAAGTACATAGAACTACGAAACCAGAATAACAACCTTGTAAAAATTATAAACAAAAATAAAGAACTGGAGTGTACCAAAACCCGCCGCATTGAGGATTAAGGCAAGGTTCTTCAAGTGTACGTTTTTCGTGTCACTGATCGACACTAATTTCTTAATAAACATAAAAATTAATTAATTTATTAGCTATTCAAAACTAGTTACGAGGGGTGTGCAAGCTTTTTGTCCGCGGGCCACATCGATGTTTGTAATACTTGTGCGCCGCATCTATATTCGTAACATGACTAACTGGTTTTACATATAACTACAAAAAGGTCTCCTTTAAAGAAAAAATAAAAATCTAATATTATAACACGCAAAATGACATGTGAACGAAACGGAAAATTATACAGAATTTAATGTTTTTATTTATTGATAATTTGTGTTATATGCCTTTCAAGAATGACTATATCTATATTTACATACTCGGGAAATTAAAACATGAAATGTTGTGTATACGGGGTTGCGTGATTGTGTGCTTTAGGTATCCGGTTATAAATCGGACGTCCGGTTTCGATTGCGACCGACGTCAATCTTGAAACATGAAAATTTTTAATTTTTGAATAGTACAAAAGTGTCTCCAGTAATTTCTCTACAACAGCTTCGAACATCCAAGCGTTGGCGCTTGGTAAACACTTCCAACGGTACAAACATACTGCCATTACATGAAAAAAACTAGAAATTAGTGATACTTTGTGATGCTACGATATATATATAAAAATGTTATAAATAGATCTCACCGCAAAATAACAAGTAAAAAACCATTTGACGAAGTATATCTGTGAGTATATCTAAATTTTTGTATGGAATATTAATCTTCGCCAGAATTCAGAATATAAGCCGTCACTGTCTATTTCATATAACTGTTTAGATCTGTTTTATAGTTTTGATATTTATAGCTAAGTAATATTCTTCAACAGGAATTTTCTGTTTTACATCCTAACCCAACCTCAAATGTTCATCTGAGAAGTTTATCAATTTCACCGTCCACAATTAAACTGCAACAACATAATGTAAATGATCTTTGAATATTGCATATGTAATGATAAATTCGCTTACGTAGTGCAAGTAGCAATAAACATTTGCATGAACATTTTTCGCCTGGAATCATATTACTAAATCCATATTACGTATTTATAACATTCTATGTATATTAGTACTGATATAACGAGTCCAGTAAATTGAATTATTACTTATGCGAGTTTTTTAAATTTACCATAAAATAATTTTTAATTATTATCCACTTTTTACTCCATTACTGCAAAACCAAATTACTGGCTAATTATTTTTTCGCATAAATAATGAATTATTTGTGTGTAAATCCCTAATATTTATTAATACATTGATTAACACTTAAACCAAATATGTCTTTTGATTAGATAAAAATATTGTCTTTTTTTAAATTCTTTTCATCTAAAATATTTTCTCATGATGTAACTTTTGTTTACTTTTTTTTTTTTTTCCGTGGGTAGGGTGGAAATCTTCATAGACACCAGTACTCGTCCGGAGTTACTGGTAGTGCCGGATTCTTACCGGCTAAAACCACCCTCCCTTACTGCCCAATAAGATGTGGACCCGCCTAAGCATTACTCTCCATCATTATTGTTGTCTCGTTATCGCAGTCTCAATTCATTCTCCATCTCTCTCTCATCCTCTCGTCGTGTTCTTTTCCCTTCATCACGTGTTCCATGAAGTGCGTGATGATGTTCCACTTCTCTTCTTCGGCTAGCATAAGCTGGACTAAATTGCCTATCGTTAACCTGTTACCTAAATCGTTCTCCATGCTGTCTCTAGAAAGCGTCCAATTGTTACAGTAGAAGATTGTATGCTCTGCTGAGTCCTGATCCTCACAGTACATGCATTTACTACTTGTCGCTTTGCCTATCCTGTGCAGGTAGTTCTGGAAACATCCGTGCCCACTTAGGACTTGTGTAATGTGGTACGTCAATTTTCCAAATTTGCGTTCTAGCCATGGCCTAATATCGGGCATTATTCTGTGCAGCCATACATTGCCTCTATCTGCTAGCCATTGGTCTTGCCATTTTTGAGGTGTTTCGTCCTGCGGTACAGGTTCTCCTTCCATCCTACATCTGTACGTTGTTACCCTTGCTTCAATGACAAGATCCAGTGGTGTTGAACTGGCTATAATTTGGGCTGCTTCCGTGGACAGAGTTCTGTATCCTCTATTTATGCCTATGGCTAGTTTCCTATTCAGGCCGCTAAGTAGCTGCATGCACTGTTTGTATCGGGTTGCCTCTCCCCATACAGGTGCCGCGTATAGTACTATGCTAGTAGCCACGGATGCTAGGAGCTTACGCTTCATGTCTGTTGGGCCATCGATTCTCGGTAAGAGCTTTTTTACTTACAACTTCAAATATTGGCAGAAGTTATTGCTGGTAAGATTTTATTCTGCTCCATTAGTTTTCCGCTTGTATCTTGAGTCAGTAAACTATGGGTGAGAAGAGATGTTTACTAACTATAAAGAGAATTGTTTCATCGGATAATCTTATCGTTATTTCTCATCTAAATCTGCCAAAGTCAAATTATTAAATTAACACTATTTACTTCAACAATTATACGGCAAAGCTAACATAAGAATTAAAAATTTAAATGAGCTTTCTAGCAACCCTATCTTTGTAAGTGAAGGCCTCTTACAAGGGGAAATTCTTAGTCCAGCTCTTTTCTCATTTTATATCAATGATTTAGAGACCTATTTTAGAGAAAATGATCAAAGAGGTATAAATATAGATGGTAAAGCGGATATAATAATGTTGGCATACGCCGACGATTTGGTGATCTAAAATGATTCTCAAATAACATTGCAGGAAAAATTAAACTTACTATCTAATTACTGTGATTTAAATGTTTTGACTTTAAACACTAGTAAAACAAAAATTCTTCCATTTCAACGAGGGCGAAAATCACAAACCTCTAAATCATTCGTATATAATAACACTACCAGTGAGTCAGTTAAAAAATTCTACTACCTTGGATTTAACTTTACTTCTTCAGGTAAATTTATTGAAAATGTAATTTCGGTAGAAAAGAAAGCAGTTCTTGCAACAACAAAAGTAAATAACTTATTAAGTAAAGGAAAATCACAATGCTGGCACGAAAAATCTTTATTATTAAAAGCAATAATTAATGCAACCGTACTCTATGGATCAGAAATATGGGGATTAAGATACTGGGAGAAAATAGAAGTAAATCAATTAAAATTTATTAAATTAATTCTTAGATGTCCGCGAACTACACCTAATCATTTTTTACGATTAGAAACAGGAACCCGTCACTCAGTAGTACATGTCTTAAAACGATCTCTTAATTGGTACTATAAAATTAATAATTTAGAGGAATCTAGATACCCCAAGATTATTCTTAAAAGACTGGTTCACTTAGATAATTTAGAAAATAATAAACCTGAACTCAACTGGTTTACTCAATTCAAAAACTTATTACATATTTGTGAAGCCACATCTTAGTGGAATATTGAGAATGAGTCGTTAAACAAGTCTTTAATAAATAATGTATGTGATAATGCTCAGAAAGTATTCTTAAGTAAAGGTATGGATCGATTAAATTACAATTATAATGAACACTATACAATAATTAAGAAAGATTTTAATGTAGAAAGTTACCTCGTTGAAAAGATTCCATTAGTAAAAACGCGAATAATAGCAAATTTAAGAATGGGTAATAAAAAATTCATTTCATTATACTTTAACAATATTAGATACTACTGGGAAACAAATAATATTTGCTCCATTTGCAACCTTGGTGAAAAAGAAAACCAGGAGCATTTTCTTTTCAAATGCCCAATCTACAAACCATATAGAGAACATTGCCTACTTCAATATATAAAACCTGACTCTTCTGTTTCTGTTTCGCCTTTGTGCATCTTGTTACAAAATTTAACATGTAAGAAAATTAATGATATTTTTTTATTTGTAACTAAAAGTGTCGCCCTGAGAAGCTTTTGTATAAATGAGTAGATAACATAGTAACTCAATTTAATTAATTCCTTCATATGTATCTGAATTTGGCTAACATGTATTATACTTCATTCTATGTATATGTAATATGTGTAAAAAAGTGTAAAAATTTGTACTAAGCATTTATTGTTCTTTTTGTTTGAGGTTTAACCTTAAAACAAATAAATAAATAAATAAAAATATTAACACTAACATTATTTAATACAGCCCAATAAACAAAATTAGATTTTAACTACACCGAGGTACGAAAAATATTTGTCATTTTACCATTGGCAAAATAAATGATAGTTTTTTCAAAAATGAGATAGTATACGTTAATTTTTGGAAATTGAAAAATAATGTAAAATAAAAAGATCAATATAATCTGTACGAAGTTCATTTTTGAACAATATACTGAATATCTACCTTTTTGTAATAATAGGCTCTAATAGATTGAAATGACTATAACTTACGATTACCTAATTGTAGTTAGAATAATACAGAAATCCGTATTGTGAGCATCTTGTTTACGCAGCCACAACCACTCATTATATTTTAATGAATGTCTCATTTACGCAAGTACAATCACTGATAATATTTTAAGTTAATTTAATTATGTAGGAATTATATGTGTGTATTACGTGTACAGGGAAGCAAAAATTATATTACTTTGACAAAAAAAGAGAGAGTTCAGTTTTAGAATAAACAGTCATACGATACAGACGCATTTTCTTTATTCCCTTACTCCGTCCAGCGGGTGACGTTTTCAGTATATTTTAAAATTTGTTAAATATTAACAGAATTCGAGAAAAACGGCATTCACACTTCTGTAACGTTACTATACTTGGTAATAAAATCAATAAGAGAGAAAAAAATAGATCTACAAAGTGGTGACTGGTATTCCCAAACATAGGACTTTAACCTCCAAAATCATACTTTCGTAATTTCCTGCTTCCCTAATTACTTTAGGTAAAAAATCTTCAAGTAAAAGTTGTAGACTATAAAAGTCTGTATCTGAATTACTAAGCAAAACCACTTCAAAATAACGATAGCTATGTAAATAATTTATTTTTAATTTCTCTTCCAGTGAACAATTATCTAGTAATTTAAATAGATAATTGTTGTCTTGTAATAAATACATAAATAAATTACAAATAATAATAAAATGAAATAACCTAGTTTGACAGATAAATAGTAAAAATCGTTAACATTTGGTTCAATCCCATGGCTATCGCTACACTTCAACCAATTTCTACTAGCGGATGGGGATTCCCGCTGCGCAGAAAACGTATTCGCCTTGAAAGAGACAGGTAGTACGCTCAACTGAATACACTACGCAGTATAAAATGTTTTTAGATATAGTGAAAGCAGTAAATCATCGGTAAGTGCGGGCCAGCCCTTGCACAGCGGGTATTTATTGCATTAGAGGACAGGGTGGAACTATGCAGATTTACATTTAAATCTAAAGATATTCTCCAAATATAAGACAATTTAGGATTCTTTAATCTCATGAATGGTAACATTTTGTAATACGTTAAGCTGATTGCTTTGTCCCGTGGTATGTTGGGAGTAAACACAAATTAGTGTCCGAAGGCAAATTAGTCAGTTATCGATTTATATTTAAATCTGAAGATATTTCCCAAGTATAAAACAATCATTGAAATTATTCGCATTACGTTCCTGTGTAATATACCTGGATTTTTCATCCAACAATAGGATACTAAGCGAAGGCAAAAAGTAACAGTATTATTGCTTTCACTATATCTAAAAACACTCTATACAAGTTAGAGGAAAATTGTACAAAACGTACACTGTGTACTAACTTTTCTTCATTTGTCAAGTTATTAAACACTATTAAACACAGATAACTTTACGGGAGAAATTATTAAACGTCAAACAAACAAAGAATCAATTGTTTCCATGGCTTACTTGGCTAAATAAACTAATAAAACTGTTTACAAACTTTTAATTTTTAACCGCAAATAACTCGTTTATTTGAAAAAATTGTATATAAACAACGTTACCTTATTGGAAAGAGAAAAAAATACTCTTTCCAATAAGATAATAAAAAATATATGGTTCCGTTTAAAAAATATATATTTTGTCCCAAATTTTGAGAACCGCTGACACAATTTTTATTTTGTCTACATGACCAATTTTCTAATATAAAATGGCATAATTTTGCTCATTTAACCAACCTCGTATCTTTTCAAATAAAAAGTTACCAATAGTGAGCAAGCTTATTGAGACACCCTGTATAACATGTCTTCTGCACACATATAATTCTAATTATATGTGTGCACACAAAGAATATGTCAGAAATTCTTCCAATTCATTAACCAGATTGGCGGTATTTCTGATAGATATATGCATTTTACCTATAATTTCAAATATTTAATAAAAAAAAACAATAAGAAAGATTAAATATACTTCCCTGAAAAAGCTATCAGAATGTCACTAAAACACACTGACATGTGTCATTTAAAAACTATGTTATAAACATTGGAATTTGTCAACTGGTTTCCTTAGTGCCTTAGCCTCTGCGATTAAATTACTCTATATATTATAGTGTCTTTATCTCTAAATCTATACAAGATATAATAAAAATAATTAAGTGTATTGGATGGAGAATTTTATGTTCTTCAATATTTAATAACAAAAATTTATTTAGAAGA
This sequence comes from Ophonus ardosiacus, assembly GCA_943142095.1. NCBI lineage: Eukaryota > Metazoa > Arthropoda > Insecta > Coleoptera > Carabidae > Ophonus > Ophonus ardosiacus. The sequence goes on from OW964823.1 coordinate 66,456,762, forward strand.
ATTTTTCTCAGAAACTACTACTTTCGGTTGTTCAATTTTTACCAAAACCTTTTCAGCTCTTCCCAGGAATGTCAGATTAAGGAGTCCATAGTTAAACAATTCTTAAGTCTTATGGTTTTTGAGGAATCGTATCTACAACATCCAGACATACACACATACACACATCCACACACACACACACACACACACACACACACACACACATTCACACACACACACACACATACCATTTTAAAAATGTTATAATCGGATTCTAGGGACCTTAAATCGTGCCTATTCACTGAAATCTGGATATGCGAATTTTTACCTCTCGCTAAGAGAGGTATTGGATTTATGCTAAAATTCGCATATCCAGATTTTATTGAATAAGCACGATTTAAGGTCCCTACAATCCGATTATAACATTTTTAAAATGATGTCTGTGTGTGTGTGTGTCTGTGGATGTGTGTATGTGTGTATGTATGTATGTATGTATGTATGTATATATGTATGTATGTATGTCTGGATGTTGTAGTTACGATTCCTCAAAAACTTAAGACTTAAAAAATATTTAACTGCAGTTTCCTCAATCTGACATTCCAGGGTAGAGCTGAAAAGGTTTTGGTAACAATTGAACAACCGGAAGTAGTAGTTTCTTAGAAAAAATCTTCTAAATATAATTTTTTGGGAGTTTTTTTTATTAAATATTGAAGAACATAAAATTCTCCATCTAATACACTTAAAAATTTTATTATATCTTGTATAGATTTAGAGATAAAGACTCTATAATTTATAGAGTAAACTAATCGCAGAGGCCAAGGCACTAAGGAAACCAGTTGACAAATTCCAATGTTTATAACATGACACATGTCATTGTCAAATATCAACAGTTTTAGTGACATTCTGATAGCTTTTTCTGGGAAGTATATTTAACTTTTCTTATTGTTTTATTAATTAAATATTTGAAATTATAGGTAAAATTGTGGTAAAATGCATATATCCATCAAAAATACCGCCAATCTGGTTAATGAATTGGAACAATATTTGACATTTAGAAACTTCCTCATACATTGAAAAATAGATATAATTTGAATTATATGTGTGCAGAAGACATGCTAAATATAGTAAGAAACAATATTTGGGTAATGTTCTGTAAGATTTTGTTATAAAACGACGGTTCGAAAGCGAAGTGCAATACAATACTTATATAGCCTAATATGGAAATGGCGAGAGGTCTTGTGCTGGCCACAACAGATTTTTTGTATAAGATTTTTGTTTGGAGAAAACAGTGCTTTATGATTATTTTAGAAGCATTCCAAAATAAGATTGGTTGGAAGCTTTTAAGAATTGAATAGGAAAGAATGATAGTATATTATTATTAAATGGATCTACTTTGAAGTTTTAACATATCTAAAATAAAATTCTAAAAAATATGAACCATATGTCGTCTTACTCTCAATGATTCTAGCGTGACCCTATAAATAACTATAATCATTTTCTCATAACTTATTAATGAAGACATTTTATCTATTCATGTAGTTGTAAAAGTAATTTATTTATTATAGAAAGCTTAAAAAGTTGTAAATTTCTTTATATGATTTCCTTTAGTAGTTGATAATGTCTTTTATTTCTTTCGTATTTAAAATTGCAAATTATTATTATTATAATACTACCTTGTTTTTAGTTTAAGTTCTGCATTTATTTCCCCTGAAGAAGGCACTAGTTTATGGTGCCGAAACGTTGGGTTTTAATATTAAATAAATACAGAACTTAAACTAAAAACAAGGTAGTAAGTATTATTCCAATTATTAATATGAGTTCTGAAAGATATTTTAATAATAATAATTATTATTATTTATAATAATAACAATAATAATAATATACTATTACTCTATTTTCATTATAGATATCTCAGTTACGTAATATAGATATATATTATCAGCTTCTACGTCGATATCTATTTCATTAGTTCACCGCAATACAGAACACAACGCTGTCCCAGAGCAGTCTTGACTTTATATTGAATGTACCCTTGGAGATTTGAGGGTTTATTATGTCGTTTTCAATTAAATGCTTTACTTCGCAGCAGAGAGGTTTTGTATATTAAATAATACATGACTGTAATTATCAAGATGTTAGATAAGTAATTTTGTTGAATTATTTATAATACTTGAAATGAGTTGGAATTCATAAGCGCTGCAACTTGCCAAAATGAACATTTTGCAAGTAAGTATTAAATTTACATAAGTAGGTACGTGTCTGGACTAACTTTAACTATTCCAGATGGTAATAATTACGATAGTAGCAAGAATGCTGCAGATTTTATTAAATTACTAATTACGTGTATCGAAATATTAGAGATAAAATATTCGAAAATCAAATATTGTGCATCACATTGATATAGCAACGTGTTACATTCAGAATATAAAAATGGAACGTATGCATAATGGATAACAAAGGCATGTCTAGTTATAAGAGAGATATAAATGCAACAATACGTAAGATGCATTATAATAGAAATGAAAATATAATACTGAATAGGAGGATTACTCTATCAAATTGCTGTTCTTGGAAAACGAGTATATCTGAATTCTAGATACAAAATATTGTGTGACAAGTAGAATGTAGACAACAAATAAACTTTTCTAAATTATAGTTTCACTAACAATATTTGAACTCCATTTATCTGCTGAAAGTATAAATGTCAAAATTCAGTTTAGAAATACTTATCATATTATGAAAGCAGCGTCCGAGTTCACCTTGTCATAGTATATCATTGGTAATTGGCATCCTAAATTTTTGTGTGTTTATAATCTAGACATTTATTAGTGCATAATTAATTCTTCAAAATTATTAAGCGTACGTGGGCTAAATACTAAATACTAATACTATGGATGCTGTATTTTTCCTACACCCGCTAAAAAGATAGAAAGTAATTTCATCGGGGTAAAATGAATTTTGTCTTGTGCCTTCGACCTGATCCAGACCTGTTTTGTTATTAAGATTTTAGTAAATTGTAACTTTGTTTTTAACCATTTTTATTCTGACTTATTTTATGAATTTATTTTTATAGTTTTGTCATATTTTTCATATATTATTTCTTTTATTTTTATATAAAAATTGTATCAAATTTCTTGAAACTACATTTCTTTTGAAACCCGATTTGTTATCGCCTTAGTGAAGGGTTAGGTAGTGCTTCGACCCCAGAACATCAGCTATTGAGCCAGGACTATAACGGTAAGTGTTGTTTGTAAATAAATAACTGCACGTCAACCTATCCCCGTAACACATAAACCTCGCACCCAGAGCTGGTGTTACAATTGAAAAGATTAAGTTGTATATGTGGAAATTGAAAAATAGGTACTACTGGCACTGGCCGAGCGAAACTTCTCAAGTGTGCGTAGACGGCAAAAAAGAGAGGCAGAGGCATGAAAGGAGAATGAACGTTTAAATTTGATGTGTTAAAAATTGTTTTGAATATCTATCTTTAATAAACTAAACATGCGTAGGAGTATTGTATTAAAAATCGTACAAATATAAAGTAGATTCTCTATTAACCGACCATGCATTACTCCACCCTGTCCAGCAATCCAGCGTTTTCCGGCGGGTCATTAGTGAAACATAGAAGATAATTGACAATTTTTTTCACTCCAATACAATAATAGAGTTACCATTTATCAATACTAAACTGTTTTTTTTTTAATTTGCACTATCTCAAACAAAACTTTTGCTAAGTAAAAACATTTATAAAAATACGTATTCTAAATTATTTATAGTTTATGGTTATTAAGAGAATTATATTGTTGGATATATCACATAAAAATAAGAAATAAACATTAAATATTCAAGAAAAATATATTAAATGCGAAAATCACAAGTTTCACAACTTTTTAGGAGAATTACTACAAAAGTAGTTCACTGTCACATGAACTGTCGTTGAGTAGTTTTTAAAGAAAATTATTAAATGGGAAAATCACAAGTTTCACAACTTTTGAGGAGAATTACTACAAAAGTAGTCCACTGTCACATGAACTGTCGTTGAGTAGATTTAAAAAAAAATCACTGTTTTATTGTTTGATGTAAAAGAAACAAAAAACTTCCTCGCTGGATATTATTTCTATAATGGCAATATAATTTTGTTCTGCTTGTGCAAAAACTGGTAAAACATAATATAGTATATTAATTTGATCATAAATGTGTCATATTAATTTGTCAATATCCCTCCATCCATGGTTAAAATTTCAAGATAATTAGGCAAGCCGTTCGGCGTGCACGCTAAATTAACGCTGTAAAATGGTTCTTGTGTTGGTAGCCTTTTCATGTTTGTTGTGCTACCTTTATCATACAAATGTCATAAGCAATAAATAATATTTCCACATTTCAGTAGCAGGAAGCGCTTTGTACTGTTACAGGAAAATTTACGTCAATATGGTAAAATTATATAATTTTAATAACTTTTAAAAGATCAGGCCAGTATTGCGAGTGTCCTGGTAATGCCTGCTATGCATATTTAGTTAGAACGAGAGACTTTTAATTTATAATTTAAAAGGATACGCGTTATACAGATCTAATAATATCTCATTTTCACTAAATACGAAAAGTAGGACATATGTCTGGTTCAAGGAACTTTTAAATTACAGTGTAAATAGCAAAATCTAAATCTGTTTTCGTTAACATGGCACATAGGAGGTATTATTAGAGATCACTCGCGATATCTCCTTAATTTTTATAAAACACATCATAAAATTTTGCACTTGCAATTGCAAAAAGGATTATTTTCCGAAGCAGATAATATACTAAAATACCACATAACAGATACCTATCGTAAAAAACAAGTACTCGTAAAAATTTGTACTTTTCATAAATATATAGTGTTGATTATAACTTGTGTATAAAACTTGTATAAATGTTAGGTTATGTGTTGTTCGTTTATTTAAATTTAAAATAGCAGTAAATTATTGATTGTCTACAAACATGGTAAAAAAAATACCATGTGTAAAACAAATTTACATACATAGACGATGTGATAATGAAATAAATGTCTGAATAGGAAGCACAGTTCAATATTACAACTATTTATCCACAGTGTGTTCCTTTTTCGAGACTCATCATTAGGATCTTGGAATTACATTGTATTAGTATGAGGAGTGTACTCCATAAAAGCGCTTTTATACTATGTAAAATTGACGATCAGTTGACATCTCTCAATTAGTAATATTGAAAATCAAACTGTTTCCTTGGTGGCGACGGAGGAAAGATTGCAAGTTTTATGAATATTAATTTCTTTATAAATTTTTACCTGTAAATACTACATTGAATATGAAGAATATTATGTAATCAAATCACGTTAACAATAAAATATTCATTAATATTTAATTACATAAAATATCAAAAAATCGTACATCTGTTATCTTAAAAAAAAATATTAAGAGCGTGAAATTAAGATTCTTCCAGTAACCAACATCTAACAAGTGTTCATATGGCTATAACAAAGAAGAATACGAAAAAAATGTAATTTTTGGAATTGTGGTATTAGAGTTATCACGTTCGAAATTATCGTCACATCGTAAAAAAGTAAAATCGGAATCTAGGGACCCTAGAACGTACTTATTCATTAAAAACTCACCATCTAATTTTTGATCATAGACGAAACCTTCCTTGCTTAAAGGTGTCGAAAGGTAAAAATGTCCTAAAGAAGTGCAAATCACTATTCCTTATTACATATTTAGAAGTTATTTGTAAAAATAAAAATCCACAATTTTTTTTTTTCATTTATAAGTGTGCTAACTTATAGTAGCAGTCAAATAAGTAAATATATCCCTTCTCCGCACCCTGTCCCTTGCTCTGCGATGTTGCCGCTTCTTGATAACAACATCCAACATTGCTCATGAATTGGCAACAGTGTAGAAATCTAAAATTCATATTTATTTGACAGCAGCTAAGCAACTATAGTTCATTAAGTATAAACTTGCTGAAATTATTCAGATAATCATTGTTTAGGTATATTTGATGTACTAGAACCAGATGAAGCATCCACTAGGTCATATTAGACATACAATTCCCTAAATTTTTAAATTACATTTTTTTATTTAGAAAGAGCTGAAAAAGCGAAAAATAGAAAAAAAAATAGTACAAATAAAACATTCCATAATTGCCGATTATTTTCTATGACTGGTTAGGTCATTCCAATATGCGCTGTGACCTAAACTTCTTACAAAATAAAATAACAATTATGACATTCATTCCATCTAATATACTTTTTAATAATGTTATAGAAACTGTGAACGGTTCCAAATAAAGATATTTCGGATGGCGGCGTTTAGGGGTGAACATAGAGATTAACATGGGATATTAATCTTATGCAATATCCTGCTGTCCTTTTCACTTTACGACAAAAAGTGTAGAACGCAAATTCTACAGATTTAACAGTTGCATGTAAAACTGTTTTTCCATTTTTAATTTTCTTCCAAGATATCAAACCGATTTAAAGTCGGTTTAGGAAACTGGTAGCCGATATTTTGAACGAAAAATCTGGTTCTGCAAAAAAAGAATAAAACTTCAAATCATCAAGAAAAACTTAAATATTGATTAATGTTTTGTAGTGACTAACATGATTTTTTTACCTCTCGCTAAGAGAGGTATTGGAATCATGCTAAAAATCGCATATCTAGATTTTAGTGGATAAGCACGTTTTAAGATCCTTATAGTCCGATTATAATAATTTTACCATGCCCGTGTGTGTGTATGTGAGTGTGAATGTTGAAACCACAGTTTCTCAAATACCATAAAATTTAAAAAATATTTAACTGCAATTTCCCCAATCTGACATTCCTGGGAAGAGCTGATTAGATTTTGGTAACAATTGGACAACCGGAAGTAATAGTTTCTTTAAAAAAATCTTCTGGATATTATTTTTTGGAAATTTTTGTTATTACAAATATTGGAGAACATAAAATTCTCCATCTAATAGACTTAAAATTTTGTTATATCTTGTATAGATTCAGAGATAAACACACTATAGTGTATAGAATAATCTAATGTAATACATCGCAGAGGCTAAGGCACTAAGGAAACCAGTTTACAAATTCAAATGTTTATAACTTAGGCTGTGTCCGATATTGCACTTTTATCAGAAGTAATATCACAAGACCTCCTGATTTTATCTATAAATTTTTATTTTGCACGAATTTGTTTTTGCTTAGCTACAAACACGAAAGCAAACTGCATGGTAAATCCTGACTCCGAAGGAGGAGGGGTTTTACCTAATGTCAGTTTGCTTGAGTGATTTTGCTTAAAAGCAAAAAAAATGAGAGCTTAAAAATAAAAGTTTATCTGAGAAAATCGTGTGGTCGTGTGGTATTTGATGAGATAAATTCCAAAAACAACGCAAAATGAAACTTGACACATTAATTGTCACACTGACAGTTATAAAACAATAACAACTGTTTATTTACTTGGTAGCGGAAAATTATCGGAGTAACGAGGTTTTATCAGTTTAATACTGTTCCCATTGGTTGAATTTTCAAGTGTTTTGCATCATGATTGGTTAAAAACTAGTCGTTGGAATATATCACCCTAAAATCTAAATCCTAAATATCTAGGCACTAAATCTAGTGATTATTTAAGATTTTAGGAATTAGACTTTAGTTTTGCAGGAGCACACTATGGCTTGAAATTGACGCGCACTAATTAAACAAATCATGTTCGATGCTATAACTTATACAAAACGTCAACTTTAGTATTACTATAGTATTCCTTATACATTTTGTCTTTTAAACGGATCATCTCTTCAATCTTTTCGTTTCATATTTTTCGTTTATTTTTATTTTCTTGTCTAGCGCTTCGCATGCTGCTTGTTTTATAGCGTGTTTTGTCCATTTTTCATTTATGTTGTCAACTGTTATTATTTTTTCTAGTTGCTGCGATAGTCTATTTTGGTATAAAGTTCTTATATTTTTTCCATCTTTTCTATAGTTGAATTTTTAATTTGACAAAGTAGTGGTCTGTGTATAAATTTCTTTCTCTATATACATCTGTATCGTTTACTCTTGTAGCTAATTTCTGGTTTATAATAACATAGTATATTATTGATCGGTATCCTCTCGCAGACCATGTGTATTTGTTTATGCCTTTTTTTTGAAAAATGTATTTGTTATTTTTAGATCATTGAAAGTTGTAAATTCTCTCACTTTTTCTCCGTTTCTTTTCTTCATTTTTTTTAGGTGGTCTCCGAATGGTCCAATTATTTTAAGTATTGGTTCATTTTTGTTAAAAAGTTTTTAAAACTAATTTGAATCTAATTCTTTTTAACCGAAAAATAAACCGGTTTTGCTATTTTTAATAACCAGTTTTTGAACAAAACTCGTTATTGATGTCGGTTAATCGTTAAACAGTATTTTTTCGGTTACATGCCATTTCTTTACAATTTTAAAAAGAAATTTTCAAATTTCGGTTTATTTGTAGCAATAGACAATAGTTTTTTTTTTTTCTAGTTTTCATAAATTATTTACAAATGCCAAACGTCAATAATTTGACTTACTGGTAACTACAGCACAATAAAGTACGTGCATGTTACATTGACATTTATGCCAAAACCAGCTGAGTGAATGTAAACATATACGATTGACATGTGACAGGTTTTTAACTTTTTGATACCTATTTGAAGTAATTTATTGTGTTATATTTAGGTCATTTTAAAATATTTACGGTACTATGGTGTTGGGCAGAAAGGACGGACGGTTTTTAAAATGTCACAAAATTGATACTTTTTGTTTAAGAAAAAAAATTATTGACAGATTTGAGTTCATAATAACATAGCATTTGACAAAAATAAGTGGTGAAAACATCTTGCTCCTTTTCAAAACTGTAAAGAAACCTAAAACGTAAAAAATATAAAAACGGTGTTACCGATATGCGACTATTATTTCACTACAACTTTGCACTCTATAGTTTTTTCCATAAAATGACCAGGCGAGCAAGAAATTTCATACAACTAAAATCCCATGTTAAATCTCTATGTTCACCGCCACCAGCTTATTTCAAGGTTGTGTAAAGAATGTAAAGAATTTTGTTAAATGTATACAATGTCTAGACATTAGAAACTATGCGTACGTGTATTTTACATGCGCAGTAGAGATTTAGTGAAATACACCTGATTTCTTAATTAAAAGCAGGTTTGGTAATCGAAACCGTTGACCGAAAAAAAATTAAAACCGGAAAAAATGAGAACAGAAACGAAAACCTTCATCGAACTTTGAAACTGAGATTAAACCGGAACCGAAAGTGACACCCTTTTTTATATATCGATTAACGGCATTATATAACGGTTTTTTGTCAGTTGTTAAATAAAGCAAATTTGTATTTTTAACATACGTATGTATAAAAAGTATAAACATAAATTTATTTTTTATTATTTTGCTTTTTTCTTTAAATGTATTTCAATTTACCTGTACTGGGTGGCTCTCGAAATCCACTAGGTACATAGGCATTTTTACATTGAAATTAGAATATTTTGAATATTTGCATCCCATCTAAAAAAAAATACTATAAAAAATTAAAATAATTTTGTTCAAAATGGGTATTTTTGTTTTCAGAATTTTACGTACTTATAACTGGTATGTCACGTTTTTGTAAAAAAAATACATGCTATTAGCATACGATGTCAATGTTTTACCAGAATAGTAGTTCGCAACCCAACAGAACTGGTGACTCCCATTCCAACTTGCTTCCTATTTCAATCAAATGACATCGTATGATACTTTTAACGCCTCGTGTATTTTTTTTGTGAACCATAGGAAATACAATAGTAAATTTTCACATGGCTGTAAATTCAAAAAATGTTCAGAATTAAAAACTGTATCCAACAAGTCTAAAATTATTGTTTACATACGTTTCGTTCGCGAAAAAAAGGCAAAATAAAAGTATTTTTTTAGATATTTTCAGAATGCCATGAGCAATAGCATAAAATGTTAAACAGTTGTATTGGTTGAGTTTGGCAGATGATGTGTAAATGTTTTAATTATTGAATTCATTAATTTATCAGTAATCATGGATACATTTACCATTGCAGAAAAACAATTTTAACAATTAAATATCAATTAATAAACTCTATCAAAGTGAAACAATACGACCATTGGGTGTATTATTTTACGTTTATGTCATGACAGGAACCTATTATTGCAATAAATTTAGGCTCATTGGTAATCACACTTTAGTTCTAAAATTAATAGGGCAGAATTTACTGCCATATGGTATGAAAATTTACCATTGTATTTCCTATGGCCCATAAAAAGCAGACACTCGCTATATCTTGTAAATTAATCAGTAATAGTTATAATTTTTGTTATCTTTTAAGAAATAAAAATTATCGTATATACGCACAAAATACAAATTTTAATCATGTAGACAATGTCACTGTCTACCCATAGAAATCCTATCTGTTTTTCAAACGGATAAAATAAAAGTTAATAATTTAACAAATAAGTTAGAACTATTCAGGAATCCACAAGAAAGTGTATTCCTTTAATTTATTTTAGAACTTAATATTGGAAGAAGACGTTTATTACACTATTTTTATAAAATTCGAGTGGTTTCCTCGCAAACCACGTTAATGCCGGCGGCTAGCCGAAATTAAAATGTTTTGTGAACAAAGAAAGATTATGTAATTAGATTAAGTTGTTTGTACAATGTTATACCCGGCCGGCCCTCTCTGTTCTTATATAGGTCTATAAAACGAAACTCGCAGGCAATTAACGCAGAATATTAAATAATATTTTATCTCTTCTCAAGGAAGTGAAGGTATTATATGTTTATTTTTAGATTATCATACGAACAGGAATGTAATTTTCTCAATATACAATATAAATATCAACCTTCAAGCTCCGTGAAGTCATATATGATGTAATAGAGTATTTCATAACAAAAGTTATACAGATAATTTTATATAGTTCATAGAAAATTGTTTTCCATATGCACTTGACTAGACGTCTTTTTCTTATATTACATTTTCTTTTTTTGAAAAAAAAAAATGTTTTTCTACTCAACATTTATAAATGTCAGGTTGGCATCTACCACTTTTTTATATCTAATTTCATCTAATAAGTAAAAACTAATGCCCGCATTCATAGTCGAAGCTCAATCTCGTACTTCAGTATTACTTCGCCAAGCATTACTCCGGTCGTTCTCGACCTCAAGCACATCATATGTTTCATAGTCGAAACTTCGTGAATTCTCGGTTTTCTAGGGAGGATTTTAGAAAATTTGTAATAACTATGTTGGCATATTTGTAAATTTTAATATTTTTCTCTCAAATCGTATATTTGATATCTACATATATGTCACAGGTTACAGATACAGGAGTCATATCTACAAATTCTAAAAATTGTTGATTATTTTCATGATTCATTATTTAACTTTGATGTTATATGTGATGGAAATTGATGGAAATGACAGTTTGACAGTTTTTTTATATATTGATCAAGTCTACCTAATTTTTTTGAAAAAAGCATCAATCAGTACTTGAGCATTACTCAAGATTGCTTGGAACTCGCCTCAAGTAAACCTTCGATCGAAGTACGAGTGAAGAAACAAGTAGCGACTATGAAACGAAATCTGGTACTCAAGGCAGACTCAAGTATGAGTCGAGGCGAAGTACTGACTATGAATATGGGCATTAAATAAATCTTCAAATAGCTTATTCATTGAATAAGAGAAAAATATCGCATCGAAACCATAATGCAAATGACAGTATTTATTCTAGCTGTCATATTTTGATGCGATATTTTTCACTTATTCAACGAATTAGCTATTTGAAGATTTATTTGATGTTGGTGAAAGGGGCATTAGTGAAAAATTCCTAAGAATAAGCGAGTTATGGTACACCAGAATTTTAAAAAAATGGTGTCAAGAACTCGAATTTTCGTCTGATTTCTTTGTGTACCAAAATGTACTTGGAGTATATGATACTTTTCTAATGTTTATATAAAAAAAAAACTAATTAATATTACAACACAGTATAAATCTGCACACTTTATAGCTACAAATGTGTATATTTGAATTATTAAATTTTATACAAGAAATTTATATTCAAATAAAAAGTGTTTGAGAATGAGAGCGACGCGAATAAAATGTTAGCACCCACAATAACTTGTATGAATGTAGATTTAAAATATTTGTTGGCTGAATGTCTGAATTTTTTAAGTTAGTGCAGTGTTTGATAGGTCCGTAAATATAATTTCAAACTGGATATCTTGTTATAATGGTTATTAAATGTATAGAAAAATATAATGAACGATTTTGAAACTTTTTTTGTTTTGAAAATTTGAATTAATATGTATGTTTGGTTTTGATAAAAATAAACCTCAGTTATTGTGTTAATTAAAATTATAAACCGATAAATTATCCTTTACTATCATTTTTGCAAATTAGTCACGTTTATTTGTTAACAATATTAATTTTTTCGGCTTCGGTGGCTTAGTGGTTAGAACATTACCCCCCAATATGCCTCGAAGTTAAAAATATTATCTGCCAAAAAGTAAATTGCGATTTCAAAAAAATATTACTAAGAAATATTGTCGCCCTTGCCGAGTTCTATTACTGGGTTTAAATTTAAGGTACTAATTTCTGTTACAACCTGTATAATGAATTTTTTGTCAATCTATTTGTGTGGGTTTCGTACCTTCAACAAATTATTAAGAAATAAATAATAAGTAATAAAGAAAAATTTTACTAAAAATGTTCAATTATTACTTTCTAATACTAAAAATAATATAGACTTCTGGAAAACAATTAAAAATGTGTCAGTGAAAAATAATAATATGAACAATATAAACATAACACAATGGGAATTTTTTTGTAGGCAGCAATACATAATAACCGAGTATAATTCTAAAAGAAATATACTTGTTCTTACCTATTACTTGATCACATATGGCGATTTAATTAATAGCATTGCAAACAGTGAAAATAATAAATCTTCTTGAACAGACAATCTATACAATAAATTTTACAAATTTCGTCCAGTGAATTGGGAATACTATCTCTTAAATTTAATCAATATAATTCCAGACAAAGAACATATAAAATACCTAGTTCATGGTTAGCTATCCAACTGTTTCTATTATATAAAAATCTGATGTGGTCAACACAATACCTCCCGCTTTTTATTTTTTATTAATTTAAATACATACCTGCATATTTACTAATCCTGCAAACTATATTAAGTTCCTTTGCATATATCTCTTGTTTTACATGATCCATTTCGTTAATGTGTAGTTGTAAACTAATATTTGAATCTATCGGATCATTCTGTACATCTAATATTTATGTCTGATGGAAATATATTATTTTTACTAAAATTAATTTCATTAGACTCTATACAATCTTCTTAACACGGGTTCATCATTAATTTTAATGTAATTGCTTCCTGATAGTGACATTTGTTTTGTTTATTTCAAATTATTTACTAAATGCTATTATCGTAGCATTAAAGATTATACCACTATATTCAATTTTTATTAGTAAAAGTTGCTAAAAAATTATATTTAATGATTTTTTTACAAGAAAAACTGTTAAAAGCTTATATAAATTATACTTCCGGTTATCCAATATACACTGAAAACTAATGAGCTCTTCCCACATTAGTATAGAATGGGTATACAAAATTTCAAAATTTTCTGATTGATAGTATTTGAGTAATCGTGTCCACACGATTCACGCACGCAAAAACACACTCGCACACACACAGACACACAAATACATACCTACAGACATCATTGTAAAAATGTTAAAATCGGATTCTGGGGACATCAAAACGTGCTTATTCATTAAAATCTCCATGTGCGATTTTTAGCACGATCTCTATACCTCCCTTACCTAGAGTAGCGGTAGGTAAAAAAGACAATAAGCCAGATCATTTAAATTATAGAGGAATTGCACTTATCAATAATATCTCCAAATTATTTACACAAATTATGTATAATAGAATTCGAATATAATGTGAGGAGAATAATATTCTGCAAAGAGACAGCCGTTATACCATACTGATGAGCTCTAACAAGAGCGAAACGCATCTATGGCTACTAGCCGGGTTCATTCAAGCTAAAGGAACTTCTGATAATATTTTCGCATTAAATGTCCATTTCTTATTCATAGCTAAGATTGAAAAAGCCTCCGCTTATGCAATAATTGACGATTTCAGTAGAGTTTTTACCTCCCGCTACCCTTGGTAAGGGAGGTATAGGGATTGTGCTAAAAATCACATATCGAGATTTTAGTAAATGACCACGTTTTAAGGTCCCTAGAATTCAATTTTAACATTTTCACGATGATGTCTGTATGTGTGTATGTGTGTATGTGTGTATGTGTGTGTATGTGTGTGTGTATGTGTGTGTGTGTGTATGTGTAGGGATTTTGTCTTCACTCTAACTCAAATACTATCATTCGGAAAATTCTGAAACCTTGCATTTCCATCCCATTCTAATATGAAAAGAAGCCATTAGATTTTGGTGTAACTCGGATAACCGGAAATGGCACTTTACCTGAAGCTCATAATGGTTTTTCTTCAAAAAATACCATTAAATACCATTTTTTCGCATTTTATGTCTTATGAAAATTAAAGATTATTGAATTTTCTACTGGAATACATTAATACTTTTTCTATATATTTTACAGATAAATTTAAAAATATTTTTTTTTATTAGTCGCGAAGCCTAAGATAAACACAATAATTTCTTTGTTACACAGTTCATATTTCAAATGAATGTAACTGACAGTAAATGTTATTGTCAAGAAACTAATCACTTCAAATTAATAATAGTGACATTTAAAAAAAAAATTGTAAATAAAGCAATAGTTTTCTGCAATGGAATAGTTTGCAGCGTTAGTAAATATGTATGTATTTAAATTAATAAAAATTCAATAGCGGGAGGTTTTGTGTGGGCCACATCAGATTTTTTTTCTGGAAACCATTCTCTATTACGGGAAAAACTATACGGAATAAGTATTTCCACAAAATTAATTCGAGTAACACCAAACTTATATAAATAATAACACTGTAATTCAAATCAAGTTAACACTTGCATATCTAATTTAAATAAAATAACTGAGGACGTTTTGCGAGAGGAAATTCTTTGCTCGTTGTTATTTACAATATTTACATCGTAAATCAGGTCTGAGAGGATTGAACATTGACGGATACAATGATTTTGTTCTTCTTGCCTACGCAGATGATTTTTGGCCATTTGCACCGCTTATAGTTACTCATTTGACATTTCGTTTCAATAAGACATTATCAATTTAAAAAGTTAAAATTTAACTATATGCGGTGCAACCAACCATTAGTAATTTTAGAGGATTCTGCTACTGATGTAAAAAAAGATTATTCTTAATCTCTTAACAGTCAACATAAATAAAAACAGAATTCTTAAATTCCATAAAGGACGTACATCAATCATAATTTCTCCTTTAACAATATCTCACTAGAAATGGTAAATTGATTTAACTACTTAGTAACCACTTTTTCAACATCTGGCTAACCTGGTCTCGCGGGAAGAGAGAATCTCAAAAAGGGAAATTTAGCTATTCAAAGGGAAAACAATATACTAATTCAACGTTGTTATACAGCACAGAAATGTGGGTATCACATAAAATGGATTTAAATGAAAGGGGTCAAATAAGTTTCTTAAATACAATAATGTATCATCTAGATGTACTCCAAACTGTATGATTAGGATGGAAACAGGAGTCATTCACATGAAATTAACATCTGAATTGGTGGTGTAAACTTTTGCGTGTGGAAGACCAACGACTAGCAAAACTTCTATACGAGCTCAAATTCATAATTGTTCGACCGGTTTAAATTTTCAACAAATTATAAAACATGCACAAATGGTTAGAAAATTCTACAAAATATTTTCGGCTACTTTAAATATAGATTTAAAATTTAAAAGAAGCTGTGGGCCAAATAACGTTTGATAATAGTTTGACCAGCATTATAAGTTCATCTTCATCCAAATTTAGCTTCTACCGAGATCCTTTATTTTAACCCTATTCATTACAGACGCCGGCGGCTTTTCCCCGGCCATACATTATTTTCTTGAATATTTTTATAATTCTTTTTCAAAATTATGCCAGATCTTTAGCACCTTCCTAAAATTGGCTGTACTAAATACTAAAATATTTTTGAAATAGTGTATTTTCGGAGAACCCCGTATACCTGTACCTCCCAATTGTCATGCCGAAAACCAAGATTAGTTTTTCGTTTTAATGAACTTCTATTTGTTTGGATTATTTAGAACGTGTTGTATTTTAATATGGAACCTTTAAAAATAAATTAAAAATTTATAAGCAAATCGGCCAGTGAGGAAATCCTCGTAGTGCACATAACGTATAAACTGCTTTTTGTGCGTATAACGACGGGTTAAACTTATGAACTAGTCGAAAGAAATTTGTAGAAATTTCTGACCATAGGCGTAGGTTTTATAATTTGTTCGTTGAAAATGTAAACCGGTCGAAATAATATGGGTTTGGGTTCGTAAAACTGTCTATTAGTTATAGATCATTCACAAGTAAATAAAATAGAATATAACTGGTGATAATTAAGAATTTTCTTGTTTAAATTCGGTTATGCTGAGGTTTGAGAAATTCAATCAATTAATCAAATACTAATTAAAGAAATTGTAGAACATCAAGCTGTAGTTATTGCACTTGATGTCAACAGCTGTTGTACAAGTTGTATATATTCTTAAAACATAACTTTGGCATTTCAGAATAACTAATCTTTACCGGTGTAGTGGCCGTGCGCGTTAAAGCGCTATGTCTCTACATGTTCAGATCTGCTCTAGTACTACGGTCACGAAACGAGTACCTACGGTACTTGAGGCCTTGGCCCTACAAGGGCTGTTGTGCCATAGATGATGAATCTTTAAACTATCAGTTGCGAAACTTAGAGTAATTTCTCAACTAAAGATGGTAAATAAGAATAAAATAATTAAAGTATATTAAGTAAGTGTGACACAACTGTTAATGGCACAATCTGCAACCCTACCTCAATGGAAGACCTTTGCCATTTCCTTATACAGGGCATATATTCCCTCTTCAGGAAACATTATTTTATTATACTGTATACATATATAAAATTTTCTATAAAGGGTATTCAAGCATAGGCAACCCATGATACATTACATAAGTACCCAGCATAGATTGTGAAAGTGTACCTCATATTCGAGTCTGCTCTTATAATATGTGTGTAAGCAATTTGTTTTTTCTTTTCTCTTTTTTTTACCTTCCGTCACATGTTAGGTAAGGTATTGTTTTTGGTCAAAAAATCCGATGTAGTTTTAAAAGATTAAGCATTTTTAGAGTCCCTGGTATACTATTTTACTATTTATATGATGATGCCTGTATGCATATGTTTGCGGTGCGTGCGTGCGTATATCGATAATTTCGCATGCGATAACTTCAATGCTACAACTTCTAAAACTATAATTGTTTCACATTCCCCTTCTTTACATCCAAGTGAATAGGTGATTAGAATTGGGTTACAAATGGTCAACCCGAAGTACTCTAATTTGAAGATTTTAACAATTTTTCTTACAAAACCCCAGTTAGAAATTATTTTTTTTTACCATTTTTCGTTATAAATATTAACAAATATTTCACTCTCTATTCGATTTGTTTCCATTATTTTCTTAATATTCAATATGCATAGAGATTTGAATTTATAAAGAAATTAATTTTCATAATTCTTTGAATTTTTACTGTATCACCATGGAAACAGTTTCAATACTTCAATATTACTAATTGATGCTATTATCTTTAATTCTATTGTTTTGTATTACATTATATTTTTTTAAAGAATACTAAAGATATGAAATGGCAGTAGACTTACGTCATCAAAAAATATCGCTAAAGTAATGACGTAATATACTATTACGTTTACATAGGATACTAATTTATAAGGTGCAAGCAGTCATGTGACTTTGTTCGTCTTTCTTGACAAGCACATAAGAGGACCCGTGTCAGAATGACAGCTAGCAATTATATACAGATGTTAAATGTCATCAGTTTTCTTTCCAATTTTCATAATTTTCCAATTTCATGTGTTTTATTTAACTCGCTAAGTAAAGTTGCTCTCTAAAAATACATAATTTAATTAAAGATTGATAACAAAATAAATATTTGAAAAAAATACCTTTTGAACGGCTTTCAACGGAATTAATGGCCCACTGTTGGACGATTCCCGTTCGGAAAAATTTACGACATTCATGGTTAGTTTCTAAAATTGCTTTCTTAATGCTTTACGCATTATTATGGATGCATATAGTATAAAATTTTATGTAAACATTGTCATGCCACCGTATTGTAAAAATTAACTACAATTATTTCAAATAATTTTATATTCCGTAAAAGGAATAGATATTGATTTAGATATACTTGTAAATTTCATTAAGATATACATTTCTTAATACTACTATTTTTTTTTTCTTCTGTATTTAAAAATAAATAATTTCTACAAGTTATATTTCATTTTATAAGGTTTTTTTTCGGATCGATGACGTAAGTCTTCTGCCATTTAATTTTCTCCATAGATGTTTCCAGGGCTATAGCATTTAACTCTATATCCTTTGTACATGAAGTATAAAATAGAATATTCTCTAAAAGTTATAATAACATTATAGGCCAGTTGTACAATATCCGGTTATAGTTATTAGGCCGTTATGAGGCAAATAATGGACACGGCTAAGGTTTATAATCAGCCGAGTTCGTTATTTGCATATCGGCCTTGTGGCGTTCAACATTTTCCATAATGTCATAAAATTTATATATTTAGGAATAATAATATTCTTCTCTTTCTGTCATACTAAACGACTTGTGTTAATTTATAAATTTTCCGTGTCAACGGTCTATCAAGATGCTGTTATTTCTCTAGGAACACTTTGATCCTTAATTGTAGGCGACTGTTATGAAAAATAACGACCGGCGTCCATTATTTTATCTTTTCATTTTTATTTTTAGTCCTGTTATATCATAGTAACAGTACGATATTACGAAAATTATTTATTTAAACTGGTAAGAACTTAATTAAATTAAGGTACTGTCCGTTCACTAATATACACAGATACACAACACTCACATACATACAGACATCATCGTAAAAAAAGTTCTTATTTACTAAAAACACACCATCGATTTTTTTTTTACCTAAGACACCTGACTTACATATGTGACGGAAGGTTAAAACTACAAAATTTACATTTATCCCTACATTTAGTGACCTATGTATATACTTTTTCGCAAATAACAAAACACCATTAAAATGACCGAGCATCGGCCAAGTGACTCCCGTATTCCGGCCTGTTCGTCTAGAAACCACATACATCCGATGCTCTTCTGTATTCCATTCGTTTTTTGTTGCAACTCGGAAGCATTGACAATTGCTTTTGTTTGAAATATAGATGTAAATATGTTCGCTAATTTCCGCTATAGTTATTGAGGATTATAGCTCTTGCTTTAGGGGTGGAAGAGAAAGAAGCAAGAAAACGGAGAAATACATATATGGGTTCACAGCACACGAAACTTTCTAACATCAATTGCAGGCCTATTCTGTAACTCAGTGGTTAATTTTTAACAACTGGTTAAAAGTTTTAACCAGCCAAGTATGTTGATGTATAACAAAAAATTGGAATTTTAGTTGTCAAATCAATGTCTATTGGATAAAATTTTAAACCAGTAGTTAGTAGTTACATTAGTTAAGTATTTGAAAGTATTTTTTAGAGTAAGTTAATTTAGTGTATAAGTTAGTTTTTAATGAAACTATGTAATTAGGCCCTTGTGCCTGTTTAGTTTCAATAAATAAATAAATAAATAAATAAAAGGTAACCACTGAGTTACAAAATAGGCCCGTTAGTCTGTCTAAATCAGTATTGACATTTAAAAATCTTTTACAAGAATATGCATTCTAATTTCAAAATTTGAAAACTGCAATCCGATATTACATCGTCACGTCAAAAATTAAACAAAACGGCACGCTCTCGGATCGGTTCGACGCTCGGGCACGGCACGTTAACGTATGAACCAATATAGTTATTTTTAGCCGATTGCACCAACGTCCCGGCCCGATTATGTGTGTCCCTACCTTAATGGGGTAATTTTTGTCTAATTTAACCGACTTCGTACCTCTTTTAGTTCTTGAGATCCCCACGTTGGATAAATTATCTTAGACATCTGCATAGCATGTAATTTATGAATTTACCAAATTTACCGACAAGATTTAGTCTGTCGCAATATCTGAAGCCGTTATTACAAAACCTTACGTTGGGCGAATTAAAGGCTGAACTATGAACGCAAATGTTTAAATTAATTAATGTCTGACAGAAACGATTAATTTTATTAATTCCCATCATATGAATAAGTAAATAATATTCGAACCCGATTTATCGTTATACCGCTTGACAGAATATAATTTAAATTTTATACACCAAATGTCCTTCAGGCATACACGTCTCAGAAGAAAAGTATGTGATGACGGAGAAAATAATACCGTATCAGTTTTGCAAAATTAGTTTTCACTTCAGTAGTGGTAGCACGCACTTTAGAATTCTATCAAATGAGGCATTTGTTTTCGCATTTCGCCACGAAGTGAAAATTTAGTAGCATGCGTATCTCAAAATATTCTCCTGCAAGCGTACAACTTGAGGCGAAAGTGTCAAAGTAACGTCATTATTTTGCCACAAGTTCTATTTAAAGGTATTTTATATATAATTTATACATTTATTATATGCAACTGTCATAATATTTCTTATTTTAATAGTTTAACATCCAATAATTTCCGAATAAAAAAGTGAATATAGAATTCTAAAGTGCGTGCTACCAAGATTCGTAAAAATAAAATCGTATTCGCCTGCTTTCTATGATAGAATGCTAAAGTGCGTGCTACCACTACAGTTTACATAAATTTTTATGTTAAAGTTTCAATCAAAATTTTACTCGTATTATTATTTCTTGAACAAGTTCTTACATACGAGTATAATTAAGTAATATTTGGCCTATATTATTAAAAAAAAAGGTAACAAAATAATAAATTTCTAAAGAATTTGAAGACATTTCGGAATCTGTTTTAAGCTCTTTAGAATTATTTACTCTGATTTAGAATTATAGCCTGATTTCTCATTTCTCGTCATGATCTGTTTCTTCACTATCTGAAATATCATACACTTTTAATGTTGAAACATATTCCTCCTTTTCATAAGAATAAATACATAACTAACAGATAAATTAAAGATGAATGAATACAAAACACAAATTTAAATATTTACTATTTACGAGGAATAAAGTCATATATAAATATTTATTCGCTTAGATTGACACTTGTGTTAGATAGCTTGTTCTATTATTACATTCATTTCTCCGTCTTCCAAATTATTCAACACGTTTAAATCAATTTGAAGACTGTTTTCGACTAAATGCGTTCTAGTACAAGATTCGTTTTCTTCATCACTACTATCGCTAATAGTTTCTTCACATTCAGACCACGCTCTCCACATTTTGTTCCAAATGTACAGCTAAATCAAAAGACTCGGGAATACTGACACAATTGTAAAAATATGTCATATTTATACTGAAAATAAGTTTCCTAAATACCAAGAAAGTAGTTATTTGCAACAGCCAATCATAGTTAAGAATTTAATATAATGCATATTCCTAAGGAATTAGTATATAATTATTATGTCGATTTTCCTTGGATATTAATATTTAGTAAATACAAGAAAATAGAATTTATCTATACGAAGAGGTTTTTGGATGAATGCTTCATTTATTTCAACATAGTCAAAATTTATAAATTTCACAACTGCGACGTTTCGGTTCTGTTTAGAACCATTTTCAAGCAATAAATAAATTATTAAAACTTTTGAAAATATTACATTTTAATTATAAACGATTTTGTAATTCTTTTTTTAAATTTTTACAAAATCGTTTATAATTAAAATGTAATATTTTCAAATGTTTTAATAATTTATTTATTGCTTGAAAATGGTTCTAAACAGAACCGAAACGTCGCAGTTGTGAAAGTTGTAAATTTTGACTATGTTGAAATAAATGAAGCATTCATCCAAAAACCTCTTCGTATAGAAAAAATTTTTAATTGCTTCCAAAAACTGAATAAAATAGAGTTTAGTTCAAATTTAATTTTACATAATCATAATTAGCAGAAATTACTATTTTTTTGTATGTACCAAAAATGTTAAATACAATACTTATATAGCCTAATATAAAAAATGGCGAGAGGTATTGTGCTGGCCACAACATATTTTTTACATTTACATATCAGTAAGTAGTCCCTGATGTAAAATTCTAACAGAGGAAAGTAGTTTTTCTTCGCACATTTTGTAAACTTTCGAGCCGATAATATTAGCTTGTAGCTAGAATTTAAACTTCTGAGTTGTAAAGATTATTGAGGTTGTGCGCGCCTACCCCCCCACCATTAGCGACTCGTGTGTATTTACCAGCTGAGAATAGGGGATTCCAGCTCAATCGAATTAAAGGAAAATAGTAAAAAAATACGAATGTATATGCTGAATAACGAATATTAATAAAAAAAATGAAATGGTATAATTGAGATATTTGGGAAATAAGGGGTTTTTTTGTTATAGCGCTTCGACACTAATATGAAATCCATATATAATATTTTGATTGGCGACCGAAAGACCGCCTATACATGCATGACAAATAGCGTGTTAGGAGGTGGGGGTTACTTCCAATGGAAGTTAAGAAATTCAAATTCGAAAGGAAGGTCTAACATTCCTGTACTGCAGTTTTCAAACAGTTATTTTAACATAAATTTCTTAAATTGAACTTAATAATTTAAATACGCCAGTAATTATAAAGTATGTACTCGTAGACTTATAGAGTGTTATAATATTCATTTATTTTATGTAAATATAACTTAAAATAGCATATACTTCAAGAACATTTAGTTCCATGATGAAAACAGTTTGATAAAAAAAACACATAAGCGTGACGTCACGTCAATCTTTTAAAAATTCGGGAGACCATAACTCGCTTATTAATAGGAATTTTTCGCCGGATTTTCATCAATAGTCT
This sequence comes from Ophonus ardosiacus, assembly GCA_943142095.1. Lineage (NCBI taxonomy): Eukaryota > Metazoa > Arthropoda > Insecta > Coleoptera > Carabidae > Ophonus > Ophonus ardosiacus. Next base: position 66,479,841 of record OW964823.1, read on the forward strand.
TAGTTTTCCTAATATTTTCAGATGAAATTAAAAAAATAATCTGATGTGGCCAACACAAAACCTCCCGCTATTTAATTTTTATTAATTTAAATACATACCTACCTACGTATTTACTAACGCTGCAAACTGTTCCATTGCAGAAAACTATTGCTTTATTTACTATTTTCTTTTTAAAATATCAGTGACATTTACTGTCAGTTACATTCATTTGAAAAATGAACTGTGTAACAAAGGAATAGTTTTTATCTTAGGCTTCGCGACTTATAAAAAAAATATTTTTAAATTTATTTGTAAAATATATAGAAAAAGTATTAATGTATTCCTGTAGAATAATAATAATCTTTAATTTTCATAAGACATAAAATTCGAAAAAATGGCATTTAATGGTATTTTTTGAAGAAAAATCACTATGAGCTTCAGGTAAAGTGCCATTTCCGGTTATCCGATTTACACCAAAATCTAATGGCTTCTTTTCATATTAGAATAGGATAGAAACACAAGGTTTCAGAATTTTCTGAATGATAGTGTTTGAGTTAGAGCGAAGACAAAATCCATACACATACATACACACATACACACATACAGACATCATCGTGAAAATGTTAAAAATGGATTCTAGGGACCTTAAAACGTGGTCATTTACTAAAATCTCGATATGAGATTTTTAGCATGACCCCTATACCTCCCTTACCAAGGGTAGCGGGAGGTAAAAAATGGTGGAATCCCCCATTGATTGTCGATCCAGCGCTGAGTCAGTAGTAGATTCATTGTCTGTAAGTAAGGTCGCGCGAGCGTGTGCTCTGGATGATATATCTTAACATATTAATACTATCATTATAATTTCACCATTAAACAACATTATATCCAACATTTGATTATTAAACAGTTTTGTGTAATAAAGTATTTGTTTTATTTAACATTTCCTGCCGAAAGGCAACGTATTTTGTTACAAGCTTCAAATTCACTGACCACTTGTAATTTACTGGCGTCACACCTAAGTTTTATTGATGTAACTATGTTGTTAACAATTCGACGCACTTGTAATAATTCAATTTTGTTAATTTTGCCGTTATCTGGATACTTTTATTTCCATCAACACTTTTTAAGGAATTATATACATTTAAATGTTTTTGTTTAAAATATTAGAATTATTTTCTTCATCAGAAAAATCACTCATCGGATGTCACATTTTACTTCAGTTATTTACAAATAAACACTTGAAACAAGAGTAACGTGAAACAAAGTTTTGGATATTCATATAGGTAGACGAAATACATTTTTAAAAAAATAACGGTTTATTTCTCGGTTTCTACTAACCAAGCTTAAGAAGTCGAAGCCAATGTGTATTTATCTTGACACAAACTATAATAGTAATTTACATTGCTAGACCATTATTCAGAACGTTATGGACGTACTCGCTGCCTAATGAGCAAGAAAAGTGAGCTTGTTATCCGTACGAGCACGTAAATTTCGCGTAACGGTTGAGCATTGTTCTGTGATGTACTGAATCGTAATTTGAAAAAATATATTGCAACGTACAGCACAATACATTAAACTATTTGATCGAAATAGTCACTGAAAACATATGGCGAATGTTACTACGACATTTGTATAAAACAAAAGTTGTTTTGTGGTATCAGTTATGGATATTCCCGACCAAATTCTACAAGACGGTGAAGAAGCTATTTGAAAAAAAGCTAAACGATTTCAATAAGTGGAGATGGAAAAATAATATCAGTATGGTCTTAAACGAAACTGCTGTTTTGGTGTACATATTTTCAATGCTAAAGAAAGCTTTTATTGTTAGTGGCGACGTTGATATATCTAGGTTTGTTATTGCAATTACAATTACCATTTTTATTTATGTGGTAATTAAGTTGGCTTCGTAGATTTGGAAAGGTTAGGTTATATATTCGTATTTTTCAATATTTTAAGTAAATAATGAATAAATAAATCTGTATGTAGCTATGGTTTTAAGATAAAAGCCTTTTTTTACCAATAGAAATGGAGCTCTGTAATTAGACGTTTGCAATTCAGTACATCGTAAACAAGTATATGAATGTTTACTCTTCGAACAAACTCATAATGTTAGTATGTGCAAAAAAATAATGATATGCTCAGTTTAAAACTATGATATTAGTATGGGCGTGGGGGTCAAAACGACCCAAGCTGCAAAAATATATGGGATTATTATTTTGGACAAGTAATGAAAAAAAAAATTGTAGTGAACATGAAGCTGAAGATATTGAGGAAATTTACTAAAAGAATAAAAAAATAATTCCTTTCAAAATAAAATATGCCTATTTGTGTTTGATTATATTCGTACACATAACAGTTTTATTGTATATTTAATTAAATCTGCAATAAATCCCCAATATGGTATTGAAATCAATGTGATTATGAAATGAAATTTAAATTAAATTTTTCACAAATATATCACGATTGCACTGACAATGAAATTCGATGACGTGCTTGCTCATTTCGTTAAAAATGTTTAATATAAATTCTATTTTGCTGTTTATCTCAAACATCAAGCATCAAAGCAAGTGTCAGCAACAAAACAAAACTGCATCGATCTCCTTTGAATTTAGTATTTGTTCAAGTGCTATGTAAACGTAGCAATATTCTCTTAATTATCTTATATCACAGGTATCTCCCTTGGAGGATCGTTATAATATACCTAGATCGGCGACGCTATAATCGCCTATATTAAAACCTTAATTCCTTTGCAGTATATTTATTCGTACTGCTTGGAGGGTACACCAGATATTTAAATAAATGTCATGTTTAACGAACCGTTCTGTGCTGGAATTGCTCCAGGCTGCTTTAAAACTTTCTCATCGCGTAAGAAAATATATTTTCGAGTTTTCCATAACATGAATAAACACGGCGTACAAATTAAGAGATTGCAATGCTTTCCCTTCGAATCAGTTCTTAAATAAAATGAAGATAAAAAAATTCTGATAGCAGCAAATAATTTACTCCATTTATTTATATTATGGGGTAAATATTGAAAGTATTCATAATTTCATGACAAAAATTTCTCCGTACGATAACCAAAACATTTAAATAATAAACCATTTATTTATGTTTCATAAAGAAATATGATATTTGAAGGATTTTCCTTTGGTTTTTCCACCAGTAACTAAGCACTGAATCATTAAATCTACCAAATTTTTGGTCACCGATGGCATTACATTCAGGCATTTTACTTGTAATTAATTTTAAATTCTTTTTTGGTTTATATTCTTATTAATTTTCAGGACTTTCTCAATCTGACTAAAGTCTGTGAAGGATGTTTAAGCATATTTTTAATATTATACAGTACGTATTCTCTTATAGACGCGAATTATTTGTCGATTTCCTGAGGTGCCTGTTATAGTTGTCTCAAAAAGTTGGCCCATAATGACCTACATCAAATTTCTGTAGCGTGTATAGTACGAAAGTTTTTCCATATAAGGAACTCTAATTTGTTCCACCCTGTAATTTTCCGGATAATGCGGATACAGTTTATATTTCATTATTTATATTCTATTTATACTTCAGTTTTATGAAAACCTATACATTTTCCGGGCAATGTGCACATCATTTCACTATGCACTTTTACTGTAACATATACACTATACACAGCTGAACTTTTATGTGGACGAGAAGAACGAAGTATGTTTGTACAGGAATGTGTAGCGAAAGATGATTTTTGTGTAACTATTATTGTGGTCCGGATGCGGTTATTCGCTACCGAAAATCGGTCATTTTAATATGTTATTATGTATGAATACGTTTATGAATGTGGCTGAGGTGAAAGAAGTGTGCATGGATAGGAATGTGTGGCGAAGGATGATTGTTGCGTAACTATTATTGTGGTCCGGATGCGGTTATTCGCTACCGAAAATCGGTCACATTAATATGTTCTTTGTATGAATGTTACGGTGATTTTGGACAAGGCGAAAGAAGAATGTTTTTAAAGAGTTAAGTGATTCAGTGGAGCTCTTACTTTCATCCCTTTTCTTATTGTTTTCGGGTTTTTGCTAACCCATTAAGTGGGAAATGCGTGATTTTATGTATGTATGTATATACACTATTTTATTTTATAACCCATTAGGATTTACAAATACTCCGAAGAAATCAATGATGGAGAAGAATAATTTCAATACCATTACATGACCAATTTATACTGGGATATTTCAGTTAAATGACAAAAATAATCTTGTATTAGGGGTATATCCGGCTTACATTATAATTTAGTTATTTATGCAAAGAGTGTATATTTATTGCAGGAGGAATTGTGGGTTACAATACGAAATGTAGCACAGCGTTGCAACCAGGATTTTTTTTACAACCGTTCCGAATAATATATTTTTACGTCTGTTAAAAAAAGTACACTTTTTTCATTAAAATGGATTTATAAAGTATGTATTTTTTAACGCAATACAAGTGTAAAAAAGTGCTTTTTTAACACAAACACGTGAAATAATGAAACGTTACGGTACCTTTTTTCACACTTTTATTGCAGTCGTAAAAAAATGTATGCAACTCGAGTAAAAAGTGTCTTATTTTACTTACAGGATTTAACGAACCCGCCTGCGGCTCATTCGGTCAAACTTTCCTATTCGTAAAATAAGACTATACTTTTTACTATTGTTGCATAAATAACTATTTGCCACCCGCGATAATATTAAATATCGTTATCTGACTTGTAAATAAATTATTATAAAATTATGAGTTTTGCACTTAATTACTTAACTTGTATATTTCTCCAAATATAGCTAACATAATATAAACGAGCACGCAAAATTCGGATCTAGCTTTATATGTACATTTACGTTAGGATAGATTACACCAAGGAATAAAGAATCCTAACTTAAAAAAATGCAAGAAAAATGTTTAAATAAACATTTTTAATTTGCAAAATCTGCTTTTGTAATTCGCCTATGTCCAATGCAACTGCTATAGTCAAATGTTGATGTTCGCTTAGTAATCTAATTTTTTTCCGTTGTACTATTTTTTTTATCGGGAAGAGATGTATCGATAAGAGATGTTCTTTTCCAAGTAAAACAAAAAAAAAAAAAAATTTAAGATGATATGCACTGAAACAAAAGCTTAATTTTCTTTTTTATAATGTAGTTTTTTGATTTGTTTTTTGTACGATTATAGAATAAAGAATATAATTTATTATTTCTCACATATCTAATACAGTAATAATTTGTTTCTCTCGCACACATATTACTGCACTAACAATCTTAATATTAATACATTGTAATTTATTTCAATAATAATAGACATCAACTACTATTACTTGCTTTGTACATATTGAGGATATAAACAAATTAAATATCTTAATCCTATTAGATATTTTAAAAGTAAAATTATTACTCATGATTTCGATTAGACGACAAATTCAATAATGAAAATATTTTGATCGAAACGTTTCTGTATAATGTTTTCAAAAAAAAAAAAAAGAATTGGAAATAAAACCAAGATCTCAAGAGGTATTATAAGAAAAAGAAATTATAACTCAAAAATTCAGTTTCTTAAATGTTTGTTGATGAATTTTATACGGAAATAACATTGTTTGTTGTTTGTTTTGTATGAGATTAATCACTATAATGTAGTTAGTACACTGTACAAAATTCAGAGTAAAAGTTTTACCAATAACATAAACCACATGAATTAGTTAACTTGAAAAATATTTTAATTGAAAATATGGTATATGCATTGATGTTATGGAAATATCCTGTATTCAAATTAAAGATACCTCCTTTTTAATTAATGATAGCTTTGGCATAATTTAACATATTTTCTTATATGTTTCGTGCTATAACCTAATAATTTTATATTATTTTTTTATTATAATTTTTAATGAAATAGAAAAATGAGCGAGATAAAATGTAATTAAAAATATAATTTATACGCGTAAATGATACTAGGCTTTTTGATTAATTATTTCATAAAGTTATTTTCATAGCATTCTCTTGTAAAAGTGTTATTAATCATTTAACTTTGTAATAACACAAGTGAAATATTTGTTTTCCTGCCATTAGGAATGGTACATTCACATAGCAGCACTGGGCATTAAATATTATTTTTAATTTCAGGAATGGTAAAAAAATATTTAGACTTGCAGTCAAATCAATAATTTTATTTCATTGCCGATGTTTCAAGTACACGCTAGTCATCATCGTTAACGATTTTTAATTCATATACCAGTGTCTTGACTACATTATTATAAATGATGGAGCACTGTTTTTGTTATTTAGTTTTTTCTTTTGTATAATCCCTGATGGAGATCATTCTTTATTTAATCGAAACGCAGACATTGATATAAAACTATTGAATTTGCTGCAAATCTTAATACTTTTTAACTATTTCTACATTCCACTACAAATTGATAATTGTTTTGGTAAAATTATTTGTAATTTATAAGGAGTACTATTAATTTAATAGTTATAAATAGCTATTTGTTTAACAAGGCAAAAAGTAGCAATTTACTGCCACGGATGCAGTTCATGAATGAGGCAAAGCCGAGTCTTTGAAACTGCAATTTTGTCGTTTGTGTTGATCACAACATTTTTTTCGTCGATTTTTTACAATTAATTATAATATATTTATATATAATAAATTTGGGAGCACCATCAAGAATTTAAAAATAATTAATTTTATATAATTTTTACAAAATTGCTTCACCATGAAAGAAATCATATAATCTTACTCACCATGTATCTAATTAATATGAATTTTGATTATTTTCAATATTTAAAATATTATTTTCAATGTCGTTGTAACATCATTTGAATGATCTTAATACAAATTAACTTTTACTGTCTCCGGCAGAGAATGTAGTTACAGAAGTCGGATCAAGGTCATCTTCGAATTCTATGCATTAAGATTCTATGTTCGTCCATTTCGTCAAATTCAGTGGCATTATTTATTTAAGTAGTTTTCATGGAAAAGATACTAAAGTACCGGAGGCAAACGAGGTGTATTAAGGTCCATGTAACAAAAACAACATTTAAATTAGTTGCAACAGTGTGATTTTCTACACATTCATAAATGACGCTAATAGAAAGATAAATTAGTAGCGCTATTTTGTTTCCAGTGCCCTATTGTCAACAGCTTCGAGATGTTGCGGGTGTTTCATTTCATAAAAACTTCCGACAAAACCGTAAATTTTGTTTTAAATTTCTCAACTTTATATGTTGTTTTCGTGTTTCAATTACTCTTTGAACCTTATGATTCGTGAAACGCGATCATTTTCATTGTTTTGAATAAAAAAATTGATACACATAAGAGTTATCCTATTACGCCGAGTAGGGTTTCATCAAGTCAAGTAGCTAGAAGTTTTTGTAAATTTTCGTGACGACTTGAAAATCAAGCTTTTCAAACATTCATTACTTGAAATGATTTTCTATCGTGATTACTAGACTTAATTTTTAAATCGGGTTGTCTTAGTAATATCGAAAACTATAGACCAATAACAATTTTATCGGTATTCTCGAAAATTTTCGAAAGAGTGTTTTACGACAAATTATATAATCATATAAGCTGCGTTGTAGCAGATAAACAACATGGTTTTGTCAGAAACAAATCAACAGTCACTAACTAATGTATATTCTCTAAAGTCGTAGCGAAAACAAATGACAGCAAATCCCAAATAGATGTAGTATACACGGACCTAACAAAAGCGTTTGATAAGGTTGACCACTCTGGGCTGCTTACTAAATTGAAAAGTTTTCAATTAGACACTAATTTAATAAACTTTTTCAATAGTAATTTACGTAACGGAACATATTATGTAACGTATGATAATAAATCAAAAAACTTTACACCTACATCAGGAATCCCCAAGGGACACTCCTAGGACCCCTTATATTCATAATATTTATTAATGATTTACCCTCAGATCTTCAATTTTCCAACTGTTTACTATATGCAGATGATGTAAATATATATTCTGAAATTTGTGATATTGTGGATTGTAATAATTTTCAAAAATACATCGATTTTGTAAGCACATGGTGTATGAAAAATAAACTTCAAATGAATATAAGCAAATGTAAAATAGTTAGTTATAGTAGAAAAAGGGAATGTATTAACTTTGAATATTCTATCGTATCTCAATGCTTAGAAAGAGTAGAAATAATTAAAGATTTAGGTATTCTTTTTCATTCGGAGTTCAAATTTATAAAACATATAGTCCAAATTGTAAGCGAAAGTCAACGCATATTAAGTTTTATTTCAAGAATGGGAAACAAATTTGAATGTGAAACTCTTATTAATCTATTTAATTCATTAATTAGAAGCAAACTGGAGTACGCATCCATAATTTGGTCTCCCACAACCGCTACTCATTGTGATATGATCGAAAAAGTACCGAAAAAATTACTTAGGTACCTGTACTTTAAGAAATTTCATGTATTTTCTACATATGTTTCATATACTGAGCACAGAAATATAATTAATATTACTCTGTTACAAACAAGAAGAGAATTTATATCTATGTTATTTATTGTAAATTTAGTAAATTTGTTGTCTTAGTGAAATATTACAAGAAATTTATTTCTCTGTTCCAAATGTGTCATTAAGACCACGATTTATATTGTTTGAAATTAAAAAAATTATATTTTCCATTAAATGAAATTTTAAATGTAGCTAATAATTAAATTCTTAGAAATAAAAATTTCGACTTGTTTATTTTAAGAAAATAGATTTATTTAAAATATTTTTTGGGACACCTTATTGATATAGAATAAGTTAAACATCTATTGTAAAATGTTTGTACTATGCTAACTGTTAATATGTACTTGGGGGTTACCCAGTTTATTATCAGTATAAATAAACTTATTATTATTATTAATCAAGTAATTTTAAGCAAATTCAGGCCACTTGATAACGAACCGATTATGTACGAAAACGCACAAAGTCCTAATCATTATTACTAAGATCACTGTAGATGGTTAAACTAGAGTACAAAAGCCCAAAAAGTTATACGCCATTCGAATAATAATTGGGACTTCAGATTCTGTCCACATATTTTCGGGTCATTCAAGTATAAATTAAGCGCAAACATTGCCAGTATAATTTTATTAATTTATTTGGAACCACTTTAGCGGGCGGCCCGGTTAAAATTCGATTTGTCCCCTTTTAAGGTCCACCATAATACATATATTTTACTTGCCGTCAAATAAATATGGACTGGAGATTCCTACACTATTGCCAATTCCATTTTTCATGTTGAAAATGCTAAGTTATGAAGAAGTGGTAACACCGCTGGGTAGGGGCAGGGTGGGGAGAAGGAAAAAATGCGCATCAGTCCATATTTATTTGACGGCGAGTATATAAATAATTTATGTTTGTTAATTCATATATTATACTTCTAAATCTTTTTTTTTAACTTTTAAATTTGAATGTATAATTTATTTTTATGAATAAAAGTCTATATTTCAAGGTATATTATTGATATTCTTATAAAACATAAGGAACTATATGAAAATAAAATGTAGTCTTGAAAAACTTCTGGTAATTAAAAAAATAACTACTTGATTTGTTCAAGTTATTAAAAAATAACTACTTGATTTTTCAAGTACTTGAAATTGTAACTACTTGACGACATGACTTTTGGCTACTATTACTTGACTTGAGCTTGGCTTCATTTCAAGTCAAGTAACTTGAAAATCAAAACAAGCCGTGACCCTGACGCCGATGTAAATAAGGCCCATTAAATTTAGTACCAAAAAATATGAATCAAGTGAAAAAGAGAAAAACAAATCTGAAGAGAACATCAAAGACATAATTTTGTCCTAACTGTAATGAAGAAAAAGATCTAAGCGTGCGTGTAGAGAAAACCGTGGCTTTTTGTATACCTAGATAGTTCAATTTAAGCTAGGATTATGCCAAAAGTTCCTATGTGAAAGAGTATTAATTATTTGTTGTTTTTTTCTCAAAGTGTTTAATTTTCTGTAGTGACTTTAAAGGCTGTTCACGTCATTTTAATACTCGTGTAACCGAAAATAAATTTCACTAATAGTCTTAATTTCATAATCCGACTCATTTGGGCATACGAATAATCCGGATAATTACATATCCGGATAACTAAAATCCGAACGATTAAATATTTGGATAATCGAAAATGTATCCTTTTTCATAGTTGATGTAATTTTTTAAATGAATTTATTAATATAGCGTAATTTGGGTCTGGGCAGCAGACTCAATAAAATAAAAAAATTTACTCTGGTTTAATTTTATTTTATTTGACATATCTGAAATTTCAAAATTGGTGCTACATACTCTGGAAACGGAAGTAATAGAACGCTTCTTGATACCACATTTTATTATCCATATTGTCTATAATAATTTTACCTATTTGAAGATAATCGCTATCAACTTTAATAACGGAGATAATAGCTAGTACATTCTCGCCAGATCACACATTTTTTTTTTTGTAAATGTCTTCCTGTTTATGTTTATGATGTTTAAATATGAAACGTTAAAAACTACACTTCTGGACAAAAAAAAATGGGACACTTGGATTTTTAGTTTTTATTTTTGTTATCATCTCGAGAACTATAAGATCTACGAATTCGGTTACGTAAATTAAATTATTAAATAATCAAATATTCGAATATTTGAATACTTATCTATTCGATATTCGAACTATCTGAATACGGATATTTCTGTACTCAAATATCCAAAGACTAAAATTCCAGAAATCATCAGCCCTAGTATACTACGCCCAGCGAATGACATTTAAATTATTTTATAGATATGATTTCTTTTCATAACTTTGTTCTATGATTTAAATTGAAAGGAAACTAACTTTTATATTTTTTGTTTGAAAAGTATATATTTATACTCAAAACCACTGGAATACTAGGAGGCATTTAAAATGATAGCAACCTGATCCAGGGATGTATTTAAAAAAATTAATACCGCGGATTTTGTTCCATTAATCTCAAATATAAGCATACTTCGAGTGGGAAATACTGATAGAAGATATTAAAAATAATCTTATTTCATAGAAATGCCAAATTAAATAGTTTAATACTACCATATTTATCAATATATTTTCAGCAAATCATAGTACTTAATGTATATCTGGGATTTATAAGACCAGTTTTTAAATGATTAAATGGCTAAATGCAAAAATGTTCATCCCTGAATAATTCGTACAATTTATATTCTTCTCTAAATTACGAAAAGAAATAACATCTATAAAATAATACAAAGGTCAAGTTTCATTCGCTAGTCGTACTATACCACAGTTTAATAAAGTACAAATTTCATTTTTTGAAAATGTGTTATTATTTGAAAATTGGTTTAATATGTGCTGTTTTTTTACTTTTTTAGATTCATAATAAAACAAAGTTAACATGAACAGAGCTTTTTGAATAAAGATTACTAATCATCCAAAATATTATATTCTAAAAATATTTAAAATTAGAAAATAACTCTATATCTATGCTATGAATCTAGTTAATAAATCTGAAACAACGAACATCTTTTTAAATTGGCATGACGTCACTTAGTCGAACAATACAAAATTTTGAAAGACCTGCGTGTTATATCCATTCTTATCACACTCTCTTCTTCACAATACAAATATGGAGAAATGAATGTGAGCAACTTGTTAATTCGTTCATGATGCAGATGACCTTCATCTGACATAGGTATGTATTTAAAAAATTAAACTATATCAGGGTATGTACAATCTTAGACTGATAGAATTTAATAAAAATTTTAACCACCCTATCTAATTAATTACCCTGATATTTTAAAAATACATTGGTATGACCAAAAAATCACTGAATTTGTTATTTTAGTCATAGCTTAATTACCAGTGATTAGGAGTAAATTAAATACTACTTGTCTTATAATTTAATAAACATAAATTAATGTAGGTACACAAATAAAAATATAAATAAAAATTACAGTAAGGGCGTTTACCTGATACTTAACGGGTACTCATGATATATAAATACATTCGAGTAAACATTCAGTTTTACAAAAAATCACTAAATACTTATGAGTATACATTTTGTTTACTCACAAATTCGGCAACAAAAAAATATGATATGACACATTTCGTGGAATTTTTGATACGTAATCTACAGTCGAAATATTTACCCGTAAGGTTTAGTAGCAGATTGGTACACCTAACAATGGTTAATAGGCGAGACAAAATGATATATTTTATATTTATTTACATTTTACAATTTCTGGTTAATAAGTATCAGATTGGCATATCCAAAAATGGGTAATAAGCCAAGATGATATATTTTATATTTATTTATATAATTTTCTGGATAATAACTTCAGTTATCATAATTATGTATATGGAATCTTCACATTTCGATACCAGTGGCGGCTGGTGATATCTTTGTATGGTAGGGCACAAAAATTTAAAAAAAGTAAAAAGAGTATATTCAATTATTTAATCTTTAAGATACAGAAGCCATCTTCGTAATTAAATGAGTACTAGACGATTACAATTCAACAATAACAGATTACCTCGGAAAATGCCGGACATACTCGGACATCTTCGTTTAAATTGGGCTGTGCCCGGAACAGGCTTAATGCAGTCATATGCAGCTTCGCGCGCTTCGCTGCTATTGGTCAAAATTCGAGTAAAAATAGTGGGAGACCGGGGCAGAAACATTTGTGCCCTAGCTTCTAGCAGCATATCGGTACGTGCACACGTCAGTATATAGGCTATCTAGCTATCGGCGGTGTAGTAAGAATTGCATAATAATGAAAGTAAATAAATAATAATTAATGTATTTTTAAAATGTATATGTACTCGCTTATTTCTTTTTTTCTTGTCTTTTTATTTGGTAGGGCTGCGCCCTTGTGCCCCATAGCACGAGCCGCCACTGTTCGATACATTACCTATACATATACCCAAATTGTAAATGTTGAAACGTACTTATTCATTTATTTATTTATTTATATTATTATATAAAAATTGAAATTTTATTAAAATTTGACCATAAATAATGAGTTTTTATTTTTCATTAAACATTTTTCTTTGAAATGTATTACCTTACTTGTGACGGAAATTAAAAGTATAAGTTCAAAGGCATGATAACAAGGTTATTTTGGCAAATAAAAACAGTTGGAAATAAGGTAAAAGAAACTACAAGAAATGGATTTAGACTATAGATACGCTATGACTAGATTGTTGACTCAGTATAATAAAGCTTTTGTTTTATTGTCAAAGCAAATACAACAAAAGACAAAATATTTACGTGGCAATTTAATTGAATTTTGATGGAAATAGTATATTGTATTATTAGGAGTAAAAGTGATTCTTTGTGTGGCGAGCATGTAAGTTTTGCACGTCGAGCGGTACGCGAGTCGGACAATTACATGCAAGGCACACATTTTTTTCTTCAAATATACGTATTTAAATAAAATAATTACAACTTGACGTTACAATAATTATAAATATTTTATGTGAAGGACGTTTGCTGATTTCAATTGCTCTGTTGCCATGGATACTATCGTATTTGTTCACTTTTTGTAACAAACATTCAAGTGAAAATTTTCACGTTTTAGCATTTAATTCTATTTTACAAGTTACTTCTTATTCGCTCATTTTATATAGTTGCTGTGGATATTTGTTTATTTCATTTCTACCTTTTGAATCAAGTCACAAAAGATGCAATTTTTATGAAGTTTGAAGAAAATAGTTACTTGTGTACACACAATATTTTTCCTACAACTGTTCTATAATATTAAAATAAAATGAATTAATTATTATAAGTAAAATTAGTTCAATATTCTTTATTTGAATACACTGTTATGTTACTAAGCGACTAAAACATTTGTCACATAAACATTGTCAACATCAACAACTACATTTGTTTATCAATCATCAACATTATGGCCATTATATTCCATGCTGACATCAACTTTAAATGTAAAAGAAAATATTGACATTCGGAAGTATTCAAAATTTACCTTAAAAATCAATCTGTTGGTTACCGTGTCAAAAAATCCAAAACGTTTACAAGAGACCAAATAAATACATTTGTATCACTGGCAAATGATGACCATTTTTATTAGAATAAACTTGTAATGTATCTTCTGCAGGAATGTCAGATTCTAATCAAAATATGAACACAGACTTGAACGTAAACTTGGTTGAGTTAAATACTGGTATAGCTTCTACATCTTTGTCAGGAATCAATATTAGCTAATGTAACAATTGCACCATCACGTTAAATATTAATAAATAATTTAAAACACTGAAAATAAAACATATGATAAATAAGATTTTTCATACCTATATCAAAATTTTAGGTTAAGTTGAGTTCATGTAATAACTAAGTACTTACTAATAAAATTTGTTCTCTATAAATTTGTCAATCTTCATTTTCTTAGTGTAACATACATTTGCATCGCTGTGCGCAGTGCCGGCGTGCTGCGCACCGCGCTGCGTCTCTGTACATTTAATTTACTATTTCCAAAGTATTTTTTATCCAATCTTGTGACAGTGAATAAAAGTGTTTGTCACCCTAGTGCGCAAAATACTTTTCCGCACGTTGCCCAGGTAACATTGGCGTTGTTTAAAAATGACATGTTTTGCGTTTCGCAAACAATGAAGAAATATTAAGTTTTTTTGACAGTTGTAGGAATAAAATATTATTCCACGTAAATTTATTTTTTTCCTCCTGTGAAACAGTTTTGGCTACTTGTTAGTTTTATAATACAATCTCTGTAGTTATTGTTTAAAATCAATTACCTAAAATGTTCTTTTTACCTCCCGCTACCCTAGGTAAGGCTAAAAAACGCATATAGAGATTTTAGTGAATAAGCACATTTTGATGTCTCTCTCTCTCTATCTGTGTGTCTATGTTTGTGTATCTGTGTGTGTAGAAAATTTTGAAATTTTGTATAACTATGCTATACAAATGTGAGAAGAGCTCATTAGTTTTTAGTATATATTGGATAACCGCAAATATCACTTAAACAAGTTTTTAACAGTTGTTCTTGAGAAAAATACTTTAAATATAATTTTTCAGCAACTTTTACTAATAAAAATTGAATATAATGGTACAATTTTCAATTCTACAATTATAATAATAATAATAATAATAATAATAATAATAATAATAATAATAATAACTTTATTACCCAACAATAGCATTTAGTAAATAACTTTAAATACAAATTTTAATAATAATTCTTTTTTATATCATATATATATCATCTTGACTATGCACCAAACAAAAATATAATACTTGAATAACAATTTTGACATATTTAAACAAATGTCACTGTCAGAAAGCAAATGATTTAAAATTAATAATGAAATCGTGTTAAGGAGAATATAATAGAAATATATTTGATTCTAATGATATTAATGTTTGTAAAAGTATTATATTTTCCATCATACATAAATACTAGGAGTACCATTGATTTGCTTCATTTGCCTTCCATGGTGCTGCTCTGAAAAGACTTTGTGTGAAGATGTGAGTACTATTTTGATTTTTATTAAGTTTTTCTATTAGTTTGTCAATATTTATGAAATTTATTTTATGTATGATATATTTATTAAATGTAAAATAAAGATTGTTATGAGTGAGAGTGAATGTAAAAGTATTTGAACATAATGATTGATTTATATAATAATAATGATAATAAAAAAGAAAATGGTGGAATATTGAATGGAATTTAATTTTAAAATAATTAATTTAATTTAGTTCACAATGTTAGCATCAATTTCTTGTCGGCGAAACAGAGGGAGCACTCGGTAACTCGGTAACAGTAAAACTCATAACAAACAAACGTAATGTAAATTGTAACCAAACAATAAGAAATTAAACAAGTTTATTAAATTTAAATTTGCTACATGGTACAAGTAAATCTTGATAAGTAATAAATAGTTATTTACACACCATGATTAGCATTGCAAACCTTACTTAAGAAAGTAAACATTAGAATAATTGGAATTTAAATTAGTCACATCACTCTGAACTAACAGTGTATACAGCTCCCCGAAGCAAACTAATGACCCGGAAAAAATTTGAACTAAATTTGCAACGGTAAAATCTACATCCAATCAGGACAACAGAATTGTGATTGTAAATGTACACACACTTTCAAAATCACTTACGGTGACTGGACTACACGATTAACTCAGTTTTGTGTAAACCTTCATTGTCAAGAATGCTTTGGGCAGTGTTTTCAAAGAAGAACGGTATGCAGCTATTTTATTTATAAAAACTTAACTGATTTCACAATGAATAAATCAAAACAACTTTTTACTCTTAGTGTTCCGTAGAAACGTACGAGTGTGTGTAGCGACCTCAGGTTTCGCCACTTCAGGGACATTGTTTGCTTCGGCGCACTGTATATATAATATTATGTAATAAAAGTGCAATATTATTAGTTTTACACTTTTCGTACAAAAAATATTGTATAAACCACGTGAGTGAACTATGTTACTCGCAAGCTCACATGTATTCAGCGGTTATTTCTAAGTAAGGTACTATACCTATACTTCATTTCACTTAGGAAAATAGCAGATGGTGCTTGAGAGCTTTTGACTTTTGCATGCATTAAACACATAATTTAAGTTGGTGGAACCAAACTTTGTCAATAATAAATCTGTAAAAATGTACAAGATCTGAATATTAAAAATTACAACATAACATGATTAAATATTGTAATAATATTGAAAATTGTAAGCCCAGAAACTGCGTTGTTGTTAATGCGAGTTTATTTAGAAATACTAGAATTTCAATATAATATAATATTACACAGCAATATTTAAAAAGATGGATTATGTGGCGGACAGTTTGACGTGACGTTTCATACAGAATAAATTATATTACATGTCTACGTGAAATGTACTGTATTTGTTAATTTCTTTTTACTCATGATATAGTCTATCTGCATACAACTCGACAATTGTATGGAAAACCGGTATCATTTTAAAATGTCATATTGTCAAAAAATAATTATCAAATATCATAATGTTAGAAAGAAATATCGTAGATACCCGATATACGTCAAAAAGATATCAGTTTTTGAATAGTCACTTGTTCTTTGTGATACATGTTTCAGGATTATAAATTTGTAGTGTTTTTGTAATATAATTATTTAATAATTAAAACCAGAGTTTTTCAAGATCTGTGTTCCATTTTGGTTATTGTTTAGTTTCACATTCAGCGATAGCAACAACAATAGAAAATTCTCGACATACTCAACGAGTTGCCTTTTGGAAATACGTTTTGAATTTTCGAGAATTTTCAATCGTCTGGTTGTATTATAATATATGTATGACTATTTCTGGTTTGTTTCTTATGCTAAAAGCAACTCTTTGCAGCACGTTTCGGTATCTTAGAAACGAATTTTACATATAAAGCCTCATTCACATCTCCGAAAATAAAAATAAAATTATACATAAAAATAAAAATAACGTTATAAACAATAGATTCTTATGAAAGTGTTCACAGCCCTCGAAAATAAAATTAAACATAACACATAAACACAAGGATTTGCAAATGTTAAATATTTTACACAAAAACATAAACACCGATTTTTCATACTTGACCGTTACGTCTTATTAGATATACGTATCGAAGACAGAATGTAGGAAACCATAAGTAAGGCTGATATAAACATACAATTACTTGTTATTTTGCTGTTCAGCAATTAATGACGCAACGGTCAAATATGAAAAATCGATGTATATACATGACAACTGTCATTTGAGTTGTAAATTTACGGTATGGAAAAAGTATTTCAATTTAAATACAATTTTAAAAGCTGTCTTAAGACAAATGTTCACATATATGATTGCGTACAGTGTTTTAAATGGTATGAAATTATTATTGCTCTATAAATACATTAAATGACAGTTGATATTAATTTACATTTTATTTTCGAAGCTGTGGACACCAACCATGAAGTCTTATTTAGAAAATTATAAATAATACTTTATGGTTGGTGTTCACAGCTTCTAAAATAAAACGTAAATTAACATCAACTGTCATTTAAGACATTCATAATTATTAAGCAATAATGACAACTTCATACCTTTTAAAGCACTGTGCGCAATCATACCGTGAGTATTTTTTAACGTGAAACATTGAGTTTATCATATCCATAGTTACGACTGATTTGATTGACAGCAATGTATTTGCCCGTTCCTTTTAAAATGAAACATAGGGAACGAATCTGACAGAAGTATAATATTTAAATATTGTAAGAAATTTAGCGGAGTCAGAAAACCACTCGAGAGTACTAAATATATTTCGGGCACAAGGTACACACAGTATTTTTTACATCTAAATTTAATTTTTAGAAAACAGGATAATTATTTAAATAATATTAACCTCTAATGACATCTTGTCAATATGACAGATAACCCTTGAATTTCCCTATAAATTATGATTTGACATTTGATTGACAGCAATATATTTGTCTGTCTCATTTAAAATGACACATGGGAAATGAATTTGTCAGAAGTATTATATTTAAATATTGTAAGAAATTTAGCCGAGTCAGAAAACCACTCGGGCACAAGGTGCACACTATATTTTTTCTACAACTAATTTTATTTTAGAATGCAGGTATAATTATTTAAACAAAACTAACCTCTATTGACGTCTTATCAAATGGCAAATTCATTCCCTATGTTTCATTTTAAAGGGAACGGGCAAATACATTGCTGTCAATCAAATCAGTCGTAACTATGGATATGATAAACTCAATGTTTCACGTTAAAAAATACTCACGGTATATGCGAACCTTTGTCTTAAGACAGGTTTTTAAAATTATATTTAAATCGAAATTCTTCTGTCAGACCGTAAATTGACAGCTCAAATGACAATTGTTATGTATGTGCTTATTTTTGTGTAAAATATTTAACATTTGCAAATCCTTGTACTTATGCCTTATGTTTAATTTTATTTTCGAGAGCTGTGAACACTTTCATAAGAATCTATTGTTTATATTTTTATTTTTATGTATAATTTTATTTTTATTTTCGGAGCTGTGAATGAGGCTTTAAATGTTAAACAGAACATTTGTTGTCATAGATACGCATCACATATACAAAAATTGAAAAAAAATCAAATTATTTAACAAAAATTATTTATTTCCTTATTTTTTAAAATCTTTGTCGAAATAGACCGAAACACCTTCAGCATTTTTATAGGAATAAATATTGTTGCTCGCTTCACAAAAAACATCAACTTTAAGATGACAAATGAAAGCGTAAATGTCATTTTTTCATAGCACTTGTACAAAAAATAAATTTGTTATATTAACATTTTTATCAATTTTGAACAATGTCTAAAGTAATTCTGTTATGTAAAGAGTAAATATTAGAATATACTCCTTCTGCAAAAATTGGTATCATGTGTATTGAACTCACTCGTTTAAATTTGTTCACTGGTTTCGATTCATCTTATCACTGCTCTGGTGAATATCCTCTCAAACTTTTCTGATTTCATCATACTTTTTCCTTTGAATTCGCCAAGTAACTTGCTATATATACCTATATATTCGATTAAGGAATTTACAAAGAGAAAACAAATAAATTTAACCGCATCAATAAAGTAGAACTTGGGTTTTTGTTTGTCCTGTAATTGATGCACGATTTTTTTTTTTTTTAGAACAGTGGCATGTACTCGTTTAAAAATATGGAGTTCGCCGACGGTATTACATACTTAAACAAAGAATTCCGCCGTACTATACAACTCATCGGAAAATAGGTCAATCAGATAGCTCAACTTTTATTAGTTACGCTGTATAGCATTGGATATTTGCGTTGCTAAGTTGTGTTTTACTGAAACACAACGCTTAGCGAATTTCGGTCGCAAACAAATGAATCATATCATCCATAGTTATAAATAAACATGTAATATTTTTGACATTTAGTTAAAATTAATTGGTTGATTCCTTGTATAATCTTAACATATACAACTCAAGCTTTGAAAATCATCTGAATATAAAGTTTGCGGAATCGATGCGTTATCTGAAAACACATCTCGTCCTTTCAACTATATATTCGATTATTTTTTAATCTTTTGTTTTGGATTTTAGCCGCATGACAGATAAAATCCATCTATAATGTTTATATTGTTGATGAAATTCACTGGGTATGATACTACTAATGCAGTGGGCAATTTGCGTGGGCAGGTTGCGTGTTGTGATAACTAATCACTGTCCACCTAAATCAGAGTGTACGTTTAGGGTATGTTTGTTTATTTTTTTTTGTTTTACAAAAGTTGCATGCTCTAGAAGTTGATTCTAATTCACATGGAGACTACAGGTTTCTATTCATGACGTCAAATTTTAGGGATTTATTTTTCTAGGTTTGTATAAAGTGGATGGAATATAACAGGTTATATTTTTTGGATAATTTTACGCCGTTTTTTTTTTTTTTTAATTTAAAAGGGAATAGTATGGTTCATGATCAAGAACTTGTCTTCTAAGTAACTGTAAATTATAATTCTGTATTAATTAATCCTTCTCAGTCATTAATATACCTAACATTCATGTAGAACGAAACAGAATCATTTCCTAAAAATATAATGTAAGTATATTATAATTCTATTTTTTACTATTTTATAGAAGAAAACTTACCTTATATAATAACAAAATTATTTCAAATAAAATTTTCTAAATATCAAACATGACAAAGTCCTGCCGTACTCCACTTTGTACAAACAAAAAATTAAATGCTCATTTGATTCCTATAATAAAACCATGGTAACAATATGACGCCATTAATTGCGACAAGTTTCTAAAGAAAAAAATTATAATCAGCCCCCAGATTGATAAACGTAGGCATATGCATTCACATGCCTCTTTTGTGCTAAAGCGCGCCACGTTAGAATGCCTGTACCCATGGTGAAAATAGGGATTCCACGACTTTTTGATTTTTTTTATATGTTATAGTATTTTTAAATCCAGAAATGCCCTAGTTTTTCTTTTCTTAATTCGGCTTCCTACGGAAGAAAAAAAAAATGGTAAATATTTGGTATCCAGCGTTTCCCGCCTTATAACGTAAACGAACCCAGTGGTAGAGAGCAATGGCATTACATCGTGCTTTCTCCCTTAGCAGCTGCTGTTTGGGTTGCTGTTATCAAAGGTTCTCAACCACTTGTCAATGTGCGGCTAAGGTTATATCGCTTTATATCTGAAAATTTCATTTTGTTCTTATTTTCTTTTCTTTTACTTACCTTAAATTTGGTATATTGTAGTTATAGTTTATTAGTATTTAAGTATTTGTAAAAATAATAGCGTGTAGCCGCAAATTCACCATAACCAAATACTGCAGTGAAACAGTCTGGCAGTCACTGGTTTGATGATGGGAACGCCTACTTACAGTGCCGGCCAATAAAAGAGAGCCGGGTTCGGTAGTGTCATCAAGCCCAGAAAAATCCGCGCGTTTTGAAAGTGTGTAATATATTTTTTGCATTTATAAAAAAGTGATAAAAATATAGAAAAAATGCGACAATAACACAGTTACGTAGGAAGAAATATTTATGTATATAATTTATATTAAAATTCGATATGAGTGGAATCCCCTATTATAACTTGGTTATGTTTACGACGGAATTTATAAATTATCAAGGAACACTCCCCGCTGGCCGGCGGAAATCTACAAAATATAGACTTATTTCGCTGCGCCTGCTGAATATATTAGGTTTGTTGGTGGATATGTCATTATAATTGTTTTAATTCTCGGTTATTTTAAGAGATACACCGAACAAAGCATGTCCTTTATTTATTTATTTAAATTTACATGAATGTGTATGTACTTTAATATGTGAAAATAATTTTCATATCTTATTTTCAATTCTGCGTCGATCGTACAAATAACTTAACATTGCGGTCAGTAAGTGTTCCTTTACCGAAATTGGATGTATTGGAAGCCTCAAATTCGTTGAATATTAATTTCCACTCATACAAATATTTTGTCGTTTGAATTCTTGCGTATAAGTTTCCATCGTATAAATATTGCACACGGAAATATGGTTAAAATAAATCAGATTCCATTATGGTGAGATACTAAAAAACTGAAATTCAACAGTCTTTCCTGATAATAGTACATATTCATCCACACATATGTGCACTGTCCAATTTTTGTCGGTAAGTTCTTACAATTCTAAAATATTATCTAAGTCAATCGGAAACTCACTGAAGAATAAAGAAAGATTTTTTTGCTTGAAAACTTTTTTATCATCCTTCAACTAGTAGTTTTAATCAAAGTTCCAACATGGAGTAAATCCAATAGCTGTTAAATCTAGTTGGTGACAGCCGCGGCGTACCGAGCAGTGACAGCGAGTGTTCGGCCCGTCAAACGCTGATTGCTAAGCCAGCTACACATTTACTAGTTTCACAATTTATTATTTACAAGCAATAATGTTCGTATTTACACTTACACAATTGATTGAATTGTCCCAAAATCTTACGCCTAATTTAGGTTAGACTTGCACTGCGACTTTATTCCGCGAAGCAAATTTAAATATGGATAGCTTGTGCTTATGTGCTAACTGTACTATTAACGAAATTTTATAAAAAGAAACGCAGAAAAATGAATAGTTTTGGGTGCATTTTTTCCAATTTTTGATATTTTTTTACATTAATTTTTGGCCCTTGTTCTAAATGTACTGTAGGATGATACCGGAAAAGACTTCTTTGTTTATAAAAATTGGCACACTATACACAAATAATTACGGTACGGGAAATTACCGCACGGCATGTCACAGTGCGCGCCTAGGTATCCTAATATTAAAATAGTAATAAGATATAAGATGAATATTTTATTGGCTCCAAATGGACCCATTTATATTTACGCTTTTTATGCTATCAAGCTACCATGGTAACTGTTAATGTTTTCTTTTTTTTTGTTCATTTGCTTTTTGATTTATCTTTATTTAAAAAGGTGGAGAGGAAATTGATTTCGCCTTCTCAAGGTTCAATGTAAAACTTAGTTTTTATTTGATATTTGGACGTTTCGAGGGACCCAAGGCCCTCATCATCAGCAGAATTAAAAATTTATTTTAAAATAACAGTTTGCTTAAACATTGACTCAAGGGTCAATTTTAGAGATATGTTTGCATACGAGATTCCCAACTGCTAAAGCCACTTCACCTCCAAACTATTTACTTGAGGGATTAAAACTTGATCGTGTCTCCGACCCGAGTACAACCAGTAAGCGAAACTTTTTGGAGCATCGGGGATAACATTTTCAACCTCCATACTGGAAAATACGTGCCTTGTTTTTTGAGGGATTAACACTTATTAAATAGATACTTTTAAATTTTTTTTTTGGTTTGGATCTCACAATCCCATGTTTGTCACTTCGAAATCGGAGATTGCGTCAAAATCAATTTTCGGTTTTATTGCCACTGAAAAAATAAATCCAAAAAGAGCTTCTAGTAGAACTGAGAAATATTTTAATATTATTTTATGTTACAATTTACATAAACCTGACATGCGCTACATCATGAAAAAACAGTACCCTGTTGTTAATGAAGATCAATTGTATCGTACAGTCATTTCATAATAGTTTCATTAAAGTAACCGGTAATATGTTGAAATATGAACTTCTTATATAGTTTATTTTCAAAATTCTTACTTAATTTTTTTAAACGTGTATATTATTTTAAATACTGTTTTTCAACAGTGAATTTCTAGAAGTTGGTCTCCTTGAACTATTTCAAAGTATAAATATAGAAGTAAGGATTTGTGAAAAAATCATGGACTTGGCTGCGATTTGAATTCAGAAACATTGTATTTATATGATAAAAAAATAGTTAAGACTGTTTTAAAATTAAAAAATAAGTTTGAAAGTTTTAGCGATCCGAACCTATTCAATTCAGATTACCGTTCCAATGCTTTTTGATTTATCAATACAGCAGTGATTGTATTGAGAACATAATGCAAGTAGTATTGAAAACATTGGCGCCAGCAAACCGTATCGTGATCATACCTCTATTGCACTCACTTGTTTGTAGATCTACTGTACGAGTATACATATATTCTTTCATCATATTGACGGTATGCACTACAAAGTGATTAAAATGTATACAAATGGGTAACTTTTTTATTATTATTCCGATTTGTTCACAGAAATACTTACTTCTAAAGTTTATAAAATAATATGATGATAGATAACTAGGTATCGTAAATATTAAGGGACCTAATTAAAGGAAAGGATATATTTAGAAATTTTGTTTATGTCATTTATGTAATTTACGATTAAGCATAATGAATATTGGCCACCAGACTGTTCGACAGAATCTCCTTGCGAACAAGATACATGCGAGGGACTCGACATATAGCTCTAATAAGCATTAGACAAGCCCAAGGCTTTTATCCAATATGGAACTATCATTTGTAAAGATACCTATCTACGAAGACGATTCAAAGGATAGTTTGTATAATGGGGTATGTGACCTTTATCAAATTGAGAGAATAAATAAATAAATAAATATATATATATATAAAGAATATAACCTTGTTTGTTCGCATAAACACGGAAAATTGAGTAAAATTCTTATTTAATAGTTGTAATATTTATTAAAATATTACCCTTGTGTGAATGTCTGACGTCATCAGTGCACATCACTCCATTCCTCTACTTCAGAACTACATCCGTCTTTTGTTGTAGGTACCTATCCATTTCGTTTTGTTTTGTAATAACGTTGCAAGAGCTTTAATTTCGTTTTTCTCGGATTCCAGGAATATTTATCAAATTTTGAAAAATATGTGTATTTTATTTAAAAATATAAAATTATATAGTTTAAAAAAGTAACCACGTAGCCATTAATTATTGCAACACGCATAACGAAACATTAAATACACACGTAGGAAAAATCCTGCGGGGACTGGAGGTTATCAGTAGGTATCAGTATACCCCTGTCAGTCGCTGCGGATAAACATTATTGCTGAAACTTATTTTTTTTATCTTGAGTCACACGACAAATACGATTAATTACAAAATATGTTCGTGGTTTTTCATTAGTAAAACAATTTTTAGCCTAAAGCTTCCGAAATGTTTTTTTTCTTTAATGGAGAAAATATTTAAATTCAACAGGATTTCAAATGTTATGTTGAAAAATGCTGTTGAAAATTCAAAGCCACGAGCATACAAGAAGCCGGAGGGCATACAGAAATTTAATAGTCACTATTTTTATTCAAATTATTTTATTTTCTAAATTGTAAATAAAATAATAAAGACATTCAATTTTACTGGGTATTTATTAATTTAAGAATATTCTTTAATAAATGCTATAAATAGTCTACTTATGATTGAAAATATGTAATAAATGACAAAATTTGCTGTTCATTTTAATTTTGCGTATCAGAATCAAGAATGCTGTTGTAAACAATATTTTAAAAAATATATACTTACAATTTAAATTATACGTATTTTAATATATTTCGGGATTTTAATTTTTCTTTGTCCTTATAGTGATCCGCCACACAAACAATATCTATTAATTTTTATTTACGTTTGCAACGACGTTAATTGTTTAGATGCCAAGTGTGTGGCCTGCCCGGTGCAAGCCCTTGTTACAATCACTAGCCGGTGCTCGATAACGTTGTGGTTGCCAAAATAATTATATCCAACTTGAAATGGTGACGGGAGTAGATACTGATCACAACCAGTTGAGAAAAAATCCCGACCTGACCCGTATTCGAACTCACGACTTTTGTGTCCAGAGGTTAGCATTCAACTACTGTACTAACCTGCCAATTATTTTTAAAATTAAAGGTACTTTAAACTTTTAAATTTAACAATTGGAATAATAAACTACCTTTTTAGTTTAAGTTCTGTATTTTTTATTATTAAAACCCAACGTTTCGGCACCATAAACTGGTGTCTTCTTCAGGAGAAATTGGCATAAAAATGTGAAAAACAAAAACAAGTAACCAAGGTAACATGAAAAGGTTACCTTTTTATGTATGCAATTTTCTAGACAATATATGCATGTTCGGCGTGTTACCATGCAATCGAGGTAACACAGTACCTTTCACTCTCAATTTCAAACTTTCACGCTTTAATCCGTCAAAATAACAGGATGGAGGTGAAGACCCACCCTTTTTTCAAGTATGCGGGGTTGTGTGAGACAACACAGCTTATCAAAAAATAAAATAAAAGAAATGTAAAACTTAGCCAACTAAATGTATAATGCTGAAGATGGAGGTCTTAGGACCTCCGAAACGTCCAAATAAATTTTAAAGCAAGAAGAATTGTGAATATGAATTATCCCTCTTCTCGACACTACCTTGAGTAGGCGAATAAAGTTCATCATTTTGAATCTTCAAACAAGGTACCAGAAATAAGAAAACCTTTATTTACATAAAAAAAAAACAATATTGCCATATAACTCGGCTGGATTTTTCATTTCGATACTACTGTTGGTTTTAATCAGTTGAAACTAAAAATTATTTTATTAATTTTTAAGTAACAATAAAATTTTTTAATGAGTTTAAATATAATGACTCACTTGATTAGAGACGTCAAGAATGAACTACCTTAAATATTAATTTTAGAAGTTTTAATTATTTAAATGGCCATCATCAGACCGGCAGACTAAAAATTAACAGAACAATAGTTAATAATAAATATAAATAATAAAATGTGCAAAAAGAATAATAAATAACGTTTAATGTGATGAAAAAGATATAACAGAAAATATCGGTTAGACTTGTTTAAAGCCATCTGAACTAAATTAGGATGTTGAATTCTACAATAAAAATAATGTTTGTGATATAGCACTTCACGATGACATCGCATTAGCTATTAGTATGAAAAAAGCAGCTAGATGGCAAAGTAGAAGTATAAAGTACATAAATTCGAGACGTACCCGAAGCATGAAACTTTACAATTACAATAACCTACAAGCACAAAAAGCTAGTAATGCTTGCAAATATCAACTTGATAAGCTGAAGTGTTTCATCGATTACTAGTCGGTTACCATCGAGTGGTGAAGTACTGTTGCATATACCTACGTCGTTATGACTTTCTGGATATTTTTCAAAAAGAATCAATGATATAGGTCAATGTATCAAAATAGTGTTTATTATTTTTTTTTTACAAAGAATAAAAAATATTGTGAAATATCTTGCTACTCATACTTTTTTACTTGTAGTTATTTTTTTGTATAAATTTATATTAAATTTGAGAGTCTTGTAGGTAATTGAGTGTTCACACCAGATCACAGCAACCAAATAAACAAAACCTTATTTTATCATAATTTAGGATTAAAAATAAATTCGGATCCACTTGAAAAGTTAAAGGTAAAAAAAAACAAATGTCACTTCATTTTAATTTTTTATTTATCTTCTAAGAGGCCCAACTATTCAAACCTTAAAATTAAAAAAAAAAATAGCTTAATTTTCTGTAATTTCATAATATCACAGGTTTAGCGTACATGGAAGAAAACATATTTTATGCTAAGAAACAATACGTTGTCGAATTTTTTTGGGTACCAGTAGCATTTGATACTTTTCTGTGTTCTAATAAGTAAGTATTGAGATCTTGCAAAAAAAAACTTTTTTATATATTTTTGGATAAAAGTAATGTGGTTTTAAAAGTAAACGTACACGTACCTATTTCTCGTTTTGAAAAGAAAGGGAAAAAGATAAATCGGCTTGGCCTCCATATTCATTTATAAAGTATATTCCTGTAAGGGCCAATTTTACAATCTGCAGTTAGAAATTTAACTAAAGTAAAATTAACAATATTGAATTGGATTATAGACAGAAATGATTAAGGTGTCATTTGACAATTTATTTAGTTTCAATTTTCTCTATTTAACTGCTAGATAAATTTTAACCAGAGGTGGTAACATTGGCCCTTAGAGTAATACGGTATACTTGCCATCAGATGAGTATGGACCATAGAAAAGAGACATACTACTATGGTATGGACTAGAGATTTCCACATTGTTGCATTGGCATCGGCAAGCGATGTAGTCGATTCTTCATATCTCAGCATTTTCAACATTGCATTGAAAATGCTGAGATATAAATAAGCGACAACACCGCTTGGCAAGGGACAGGATGCAGAGAAGGAAAAAAGTTGAACATCAGCCCATACTTATTTGACGATGAGTGTAGTAATATACAAAGGTCATTTGAAAAGTTCGCGACTTATTCAATAGGTGGTAGTAATATATCAAATATTTATCAGTGTCAGACGAAATATAAGGGAGTTTTTGCATAGCGTACTTGAATATTCCGTCAATATTAACGGTACGTGTTTAATAACAGACCTATAAAATAACGGGTTTTAAAACGTTTATATTTTGCATTACGTTTTAAACATACGTTGATTTTGACGTTCAAATGACAATTGTTTAAATACATTTTCATAGTATTTTAGTAAATAAATCAAAAATTAATTGAAGTGTTTGCTAAATAGCTTTAAGCTCTCTTAAAGTAGTATGACCATCACAGCTCAACAAGAAAATATATACATAATAATTTAGAGCTAAGTAATTGCGCTAATTATAAAATTATAGCTTTATTTAAGAAAAAAACTATGGCTGAGGTGGCAAAAATTATATGTTGGCTCAGCCAAAAAAATACGCGCACATACGGTATTAATGAACATAACTATTTGTCTGAAAATAATACCTAATTGAAAGTTGATATACAAATATACATGTACGAAATAGCACACATTAATTGCTCCATGTGTGAACCTGCAAAAATAAATTGAAACTCATCTAATAAAATAATAATTGTCGGCTCCGGTGGCTCAATGGTTAGAGCCTTAGAGCGACAGGTCTTACTCACGTGTACGGTTCGAATCCCGCGAACCTACTTTGTAATTGGAATGTAATCTTGTTGAGGGACTTTTTTTAAAAAAATATACAGCTTTTGCACTATTCACAATTGACATTTGAATCATTTCTATAAAAAAAGAAAACACGTTGCAATTTTTCGTTTTGATTAACCGTTGATTAGTCAATGAATTGATGAACGTTTCTGCAACCGTAGATAAGATCATTAGCTCAACCTAATCAAAAGGATCGCTCTACTAAGTATAACGTTTAACCTTATGGATACATGGAATTTTTAATTAATTTCTGCAAAGAAACTAAACTAAAATTGTTAATATTATTTTTAGACAACAGGATTGTGCGCTTAAATTAGAAAAAAAGGGTGTAAGAATGAACTGCTCTAGCTCAACCTAATAAAAAGCGTTTCTCTACTTAGTTTAACTTTTATGCTTAGTTACACAAGCAATTTTTAATTTACTTCTGCTAATGAATTGATCTACAATTATTAATATCATTGTTCAACAATCAAACTGATTTCAGAAACAATATCAAATATTTAAACAATTTCATGCATAACTTTTGATTTTAGTGCCTTCCTATTCTCCATAGTTATTTTTTATCTGACTATTGTATGGTTACCTGTCTGCACGTTGCTTTTCACAATTGACATGTTTGCTCGTTAGTCAGTCTCTCGCCAGCTGTTGCGTTGGCCTTGTCCTACTTAATCAAAATGAGACTTTTTATTATTTTTTGACAACGGATGGTTGTTCAGACCTTCCACTATGGTTCAACAATTGATATTGTAATAATGTAGAATTACACTAAATTATTACGGTAAGTGTACAACTTATACTTGTTATCAAATATGTATTTATATAATTGTTATTAATAGCTGATGATGGGCGAATTGGGCCCGAAACGTCCGTATGAATATGTAATATCAATAAACTAAATGGACCTTCAAGGCCTACTTATTTATTATCAAAAATTATTATTAGATAATAGGATTGGGCGCGCAGACTAGAAAATGGGGTATTAGAATTAATTAGAATTAAGTGTTTTTCTACTTAGTATAACCTTTATGCTAATGTATAGAAGCAATTTTTAAATAATTGCTGAAAATTAATTGAACTAAAATTATTAACATCAGTATTAGACATTAACATTGTACGCGCAGACTAGAAAACGTGGTGTTAGAATTAATTGCTCTAGCTCAACCTAATAAAAAAGTTCTCTAATTAGAATAACCTTTACACTTATACAAGCAATTTTTAATTAGATGCTGCAAACAAACTGTACAGGATTCATAGCATAGAGCTTATAAAATGGGGTATTGAATCAACAAGGCATAAATTTTAAGCTATGCTTAAACAAAAAAATGTGAATCGAAATTTTGACAGCAATATATTATAATTAATTTGACTTTTAATTTCGATGCAATATTGTCCATTTAAACCGATTAATATTTAAGTTACGTAGGTGCAACCGGCCATAAGACTTGATAATTTAATGATTAATAATACAGGGTGTTCAAAAATAACTGATTCAGTTGGCAATACTTGAAAAATTCTTAAAGTTGTTAAGACTGAAAATTTATTTTCTATTTTTGACACTGTTGACATTTGAAGATTTATATTTGGGTATATTTACAATTTTTTTGTTGTTTACCTTACCCACGTACTTTTATTTATTGCATTACCCATAGAGCAATAATCAAAAGCATTTCAATTACTCAAATTCCTCCTCTGCTCTGACATAACCTTTTGTATTTATGTCAAATAGTTTTTCCTCTTTCATCTGGTGGTGTAAATTGTGGAATAAAAAGATCCCCAAAATTGTATTGGCAACTGAAACAGTTATTTTTGATTCCTCTATATTTGTCACATAATTATTTGTTGTTAATAATTATTTAGGATCAGAAGCCACTGAATCTTTGCTGAATATGGAAGCAAAGGACTTGCATCTATTTGAATCAGATATAACATTGAATGACAATTCATTGTCAATTTAACGACGTCAACGCGTGCTATATGCCCAACTTAGCTAACCTTTAGTTGAGGCACATTGAACTTTTACGTCTGTGGTCAAATGTATCCAGGGATGGTTTCGGGTACAGATGAGTTCCTGCAACATTCTCACGTACGAGAATAAATTTAATAGAATAAAAAATATTTTATTACATGATTTGATTATATGATAATTTATTTATTTATTTTTTTATTTCGGCCATTCAACAGGACAAACCCAATAACAGAATGGCACTAACATACAAAAAGCAGAACAACAATATAAAACAATTGAGTACACGTGAAATTTACATGACTATATTCTAAATATTCGTTTGAATGTTCAACTAATTTTTATAAAAATGTAACATCAAACATATAGGTATGTAAACAATCTAGTTATTCTGTTTCATTTTATTATTATTGAAAAATGTTTTATTTAGCTGATGATGACTGTGATAACACAATCGAAACGTCCAATAAATGTAAACTAAATTGTATTTTGCAATAAACAAAAGATCCAAAAAGCCTACAAATTTTTTTTTAACAATAATATTAAAGGATCTTCTTCGAAGAAAATGATATATTCTAAATAGGTATAAAAAAATAATTTAATTAATAGAAGTGATAGAAGTGATGGTATTGGCAATTTGATTTCGAAATGTTGACATATTAATATTGAAAATATCAATTGAGGTATTAATAATATATTTGTTGAAGAAAAATGGCAGTCGATTCATAGCACAATTAAAAGCAGCATTAGACCTACTGAAACCAATATAAAAAAGTTCAGATGTTCGTGTAGTATATGATGGGACACGGAGATCAAGACAACTTAGCAACTCAACACAATCTATTTTATTAATCAATTACAATACGCCGTTTTTCCAGTAATAATAAATTACATTCATAATTGGGAAACGTATAATTCATAAATTTAACAAATTTGTTTTGAATACGCTCTATTCTTTTGATGTAGATTGTATACTGAGGAGACCAACAAACTGTTGCGAATTCTAATTGACCACGTACTAAGGTAAAATATAAATTTTTAAAGTGTTTGGGTTTTTGAAATTTTCAGATGTTCTAATTAGAAAACCTAACATTCTATAAGCTTTTTCGTTATAAAATCAACATGAAGGTCAAAAATATATTTTTTTATCTATACCCAAGTAACACAAATGACCTAAAATCGACGTCACTACGACGTCTGAAATTCCGTCATATAGACGTCCTGACCACGTCTCAGCGTGGAGCTGTGCGACGTCATTTTTAGACGTTGTTTCGACGTCATTTTAAGACGTTGTGTCGACGTCATTTTTAGACGTTGTTTCCACGTCATTTTAAGACGTTGTGTCGACGTCATTTCAAGACGTTGTTTAGACGTCATTTTAAGACGTTGTTTCGACGTCAATTTAAGACGTTATTTCGACGTCATTTTTATGATATAAACATAAATGATGGTCGGGAAAAATTACTACGAAAAATAAATAATTTAATTCTAAAGTTTTATTTATACTCTATAATACAAAACATTAATTAGAAAATATTCAATAAAGTAAAACAACCTACAATAAAATATTAAACATAAAAAGTACTTTTGAAAACGATAAATATTCACGAAAAATATAAATTAATTAAATAATGCATCTGGTTATATTTATAAAATAAATTATTTTTGTAATTATTCGCTCATTGTCGTGCATAGTTCACAGTTTACCATTCCTTGTTTATAGTCCTCATTCCTCATAGAGCCACTTGATTTCATATCTTGCCATAGCTATAAAAAAATAAATGTAATATGTAATATAACGACAATTTGATCTACTATATATATATACTATACAATACCTATACTCGTACTAAATTTTCAATATTCATATTGTGATATTTTATTTTCAATATTCTCCTGTGGTAATTACTACCTATATAGTTCTCTAATATATTTTTCACTTGAATACAGAGCAGCCATTATAGCTTCTATAAGCGTCTGTGACATGTTAAAAATTTCAGAGGGTGCGTCTATACAACATACATATTTCCCTTAACCGTCAAAAAATTTTCATGGCTATCTTGAGTTTTAAAAGTTCATATTTGCAGTATTATACGTCATGTACCTGACTCTTTTGAGTACTGTAATGGAAAATTTCACCATGGATACACAATCTGACTTTTTTTATTGTTTTTATTTTTAATACAATTGTCAAAATGTCATAAAATTGAGA
Source organism: Ophonus ardosiacus (assembly GCA_943142095.1). NCBI lineage: Eukaryota > Metazoa > Arthropoda > Insecta > Coleoptera > Carabidae > Ophonus > Ophonus ardosiacus. Next base: position 66,512,835 of record OW964823.1, read on the forward strand.
ATTTATGAATAATTTTTAAATAATTTAAGTGATTCCGGGAAAATATTATAATTCATTTATTATTAGCTTAAAGCTAAATAATATTACATAAAAAGAAAAGAAATTAATATTATACACATGGAGTGATGTCTGAAGGGCGTGGGACGAAAAACATCGGAAATTAGGGCGGAAAATTCAAAAGTCGTATAACATTTTCGTTTTGTGGCAAATGGATGGTAGTTATAGTTTTTAGTACATTAAACAATTAGTTTTTCTCAGTATTTATATAATACTGTATGCCGATAAATTAAATGACAAAAACCCTTCATTCCAAGTGAACTGAAACATGCACAGCTGGGTCCTTATATTATACCTACTAAATATATATATATATTTTTTTTTCTTATAGAAATTTTGCCTTTAAAATCGGTTGTGCACAAAAAGAGTAATGAGAACAATAATATATTATACGATATAAGAAAATGGGCAGTTGAAGAAAATATTACTTAATCTTCAGTAAATAAATTATTATTTATTCTTAGATATCACAATAAGATTCCAAATGATGCTAGATCACTATTGAAGACCCCAAAATCTACCAAAGTTACAAAATGTATATTTCCCTTTGTTTATACATTTTCTTTTGTATTATAAACGTTTGTTAAAAGTTTGTCTTGTCATTATTAGGTTTTGTTTAAAATGTTGAAAATTAAAATTCCCATTTATACGAAAAAATATAACATATTTTTTTTCTGCTTCACAATTATAATTAAACATGTATATTTTAAATAAATAAAATATAAATATTACCAAGGCTTATTACCCATTTCTGGATGTGCTAAATTTGCTTCTATTAGTAGTTTTTGGTGATGATGATACATAAATAAAAATATATGTTATACATATATGTATAAAATAAGTTTTACATTATATTCGAATTTTAAAAATAATTGTAGTAAACAATATATTGTTTTATATTTTTAATATTATAAATAAAGTAAAAATAAACGAAATGTATGTCTTTATAAAGACGTCAAATTAGACGTCTGAAAAAGGTTTAAATAGACTTAATTACGACCAAATAAAGTCTACACATGGCCCACAAATCTGACGTCTAAAAAGTCCTATTTCAGACCAAAAACAGACGTCATAATGTCGTCGTATAGACGTCATATTAGACGTCTAAATAATCCTATTTCAGACCAAATATCAACGTCACAGTGACGTCGAATAGACGTCTAATTAAACGTCTAAATAGACCAATTTTTGACCAAAAATCAACGTCACAATCACGTCGTATAGACGTCTGATTAGACGTCTAAATAGACCTATTTTCGACCAAAAATCAACGTCACAGTGACGTCGCGTAGACGTCTATTTAGACGGCCGTATATGACGTAAATTCGACCTAATATCGACGTCACTTTTTGGTCGACCGTTGGTCAGTGTTACTTGGGTAATTACTCCCAAATCTTTAACTTCTGACACAGGTGTTATAGGATCATTAGAGAAAGTGTAAGTGAAGTTTACATTATTCCTATATCTCGAAAAAGTAATTTGACAACATTTTTTTATATTTAAGGATAGTTTGTTATCTTTAGTATATTGCTGGAAACTTTTAAGATCTTGTATTTTTATACAATCCATGGTATTGTTAACAGAGTGAAACATTTTTAGATCATCAGCATATAATAGAAAACTCGCAAAATTTGAAACAATTGAATATGTCATTTATGAAAATATTAAACAAAAGTGGTCCCAAATGAGAGCCTTGGGGGACTCCAGATGGAATAATAATTTCATTTGACAGAAAACCATTTATTGTAATCCGCTGACTTCTTCCTGTTAGGTAGGACCTAAACCAGTCAAGGAGACTTCCGCACACACCAAAATCAGAAAGTTTTTTTAGGAGCAAAATGTGATTAATTTTATCAAATGCTTTGCTGAAATCGGTGTATATGGAATCAACCATAATAATGATATGAATATATATAGTTCAGTTTATTTGCAGCAATTAATTAAATATTACTTTTATACGTCAGCATAAAGTTTATACAAAGTGGAGAAATCGTTCTCCTTAGGTTGAGCTAGATCAATGAATTTAACATCCCATTTCTAGTCTCCGCGCAAAAGCGTGTTGTCTAATAATAATGTTAATGATTTTAGTTCAATTTATTTACAGCATTTAATTAGAAATTGAATGCATATGTTAACATAACGGTTACATTAAGTAGAGAAGCTCTGCAGTAGTCTAATTATGATGTTAATAAATTTAGTTCTGTTTGTTTGGAGCAATTAAATAAAAATTGTTTGCTTATGTTAGCATAAAGGTTAGGTATACTGAGTAGAGAAATCCTTTTCGTTGTGTTGAGCTAGAGCAATTAATTCAAACATCCCATTTTCTAAACTCCGCGCACTCTGCTGTAGTCTAATAATGATCTTTTAGTTCGGTTTATTTGTTGAAATTAATTAAAAATTTCTTGCATAAGTAAGCATAAACATTAAAATAAGTAGAGAAACCGGTACATTACGTTGAGCTAGAGCAATTTATTCTAAAGGTGTGAATATGTTGGAGCTGCGATAAAAGCTATAAGAGCGACGATAAGAGCAGTGTTAAAAGCGAATCAAATCTATCTTTCTTTGATGTGTTTATATTGGAGCTGCGATAAAAGCTATAAGAGCAACGATAAGAGCAGCGATAGAAACTGATATAAATGTTGCTGACAATATTGTTAAAGATATTTGTGTCCTACATAACACAATCATTGACATGGAAGGTTTTGAACATCATTTAGAAAATACATTAAATATTCCAAAACAGTCAAGTACCACAACTAATAATGGTAGACCAACCCTGGTTGCACAAAATATCTACTTACTTGTTGAGTTTAAATTACTCGCCACTTCATCCCATAATTTATCCAACACATATCTGTTGTGATGGTTTTTATTTGTTTACTTGTTTACTTTGACAACGAATGTAACAACTCAACATATCATATTTTTCCCAACGAGAAAAATTCATTTTTATTACTCGTAATAATCTACTATTGTCAAGTAAAATTCAGAAATTCAATTGTTGCACTTTTTTTTTGTTTGTTGTTTCCATAGCAGTCTTCGATTTACTTTTTTCAATTTAATTTTAGTATAAATAACAATTTTTATAAATTTTTCTGTTAATTATAAAAATAAATTATTATTGTTTTATATCATTGTAAAGTTAAAAAAAAATCTCTATTTAAAAATGCCATAGCTTAATATGACCTTCATATGAAAAATAAAAGTTGCTATCAGTAACTCGTAAATGGTTAGATATAAAAAAAATTTGAGTACTTCTGCAAATTCACCATACAAAAGTGCCTTAAGAAAGTGCAAACCAAAATCTCGTATTATTTTACATAACAAAGTTATAAGCAAAAAAAGGAAATCGCGAAATTTACATTTTCACCTGTATCTAGTGACCTATGCATTTTTTCGCAAATAACAAAACACCATTAAAATAGCCTCCTAATGGGGCAACTTTTGTCTAATTTAACCAACCTCGTAGCTCTTACGGTTCTCGAGATATCAATGCATTCGTACCTTAAATGGGACACCCTGTATATATATATATATATATATATATTATTATTATTATTATTATTATTATTATTATTATTATTATTATTATTATTATTATTATTAACTCATTACATAGAGAATTTTGTTCTGAATTCAACGGTATAATAATATTATACTCTTACATTGCAAAAATTTGATAAAAATTAATTCAAAGTTAATATATCATTTCTACTTTATCTAAGTAATCTTAGCAAACATTCAATTAATAAAACGGTTAAAACTTAACTATAGATTCAAAGATAAAAAATAATTGAAATCATCCCCTATTGTAACACCTTTAGGGATGATTTTTCAAAAACGTTGAAACACTTTATTTCTTACCAATAGCATAAATATGGATTTTTATATCCCTAACTTGAGAAATGATGGGTTCACCATACAAACTTTCATCTCCTATTTTCATCCCTTCAAGTTGTACTTTCGCGACAAAAGGTAGCTTATATCCTTCTCCAAGGTCCAGTCTATCTCTGTACCAAAATTCATCAAAATTGGGTCAGCGGTTTAGGCGTGAAAACGTAACAGACAGAGACAAACGGACAGACAGACAGACAGACAGACAGACAGACAGACAGAGTTACTTTCGCATTTATTGTATTAGTATGGATTACATACCGTTTTTCTCAATAACTACAATTTTACTAATTTATTGTGACTGTTACTGCTACATTATTTGTTAAATAAAGCGTTCTTTTTATTATGAAAATTTTTATTACAATTTGATTTGTCAAAATCACAATGACATATTAGCTGTTAGAAAGTGACATTTAGCTAGCCGAGAAATTGACATTTAGCTAGCAGGGAAAGTTTTTTCCAGATAGCTGGGAAGTGTAGTAAACAATAAGTCACTTCCCAACTGTTTGGTAGGTTAGAAACGCACAAATTACTAACCGATTGTGAATTAAACCTTTTACTCCGCATGCAAAATTTAGTCCGCCAACATTTGGACGATGGAATTTTATACGCTAGAATTTATACGATAAAATATTTGTTTGAGTGGAAATTAATATTCGACGATGTCGAGATGTCCAATACATCCGATACCGATGGAAGAGCATTTTCTGAACGCAATGTTATTACGGTTTTTGCACGATCGATATAAAAATAAAATTTATAGAGACTTGAAAATAATTTTGACATATTTTTTTTTGTCATTTTTATAGTAAGCTTTGATTGTTGTTTTTATTTACTTACCGCCTTGCTTCCTAATTGGTAAGTAATCACAATTACTTACCAATCAGTTATTTGTAAATAATACCTATTACCTAAATCATTACAAACCCCGATGGCAAAAAAATAATAAGAGTGGAGGAGCCCATTCGTGCATATATTGAAGTTATGAAAGTTTATTATACACAGTAATCCTGTAAATTACATATGCCTTATATTATAATCAATTAGATAAATAATGGCTATTGATAATATTCACATTAAATATGTACTTTCATGCATAAGCCAATATTTATTAATAATATTACGAATGTACCACTAAAATACTGCTACAAATATTAAATTTAATTACACTACCATCCATAACAATAGATATTTTCCATAATTATGTCTCGATTAGCATTTAGATTGCATTGCATTTTCATCTCTTTACATATATATATATTTTATTACAGATTCGGAAAGAGCGTAAAAAAATATGTTGGTTTTATTCGGAAACTTTTTTTGTACTCTCAACAGGTGGCAATGTAAATTTTCTAGAAAAAAATTAACCGATTAATATTTTATTAATAATTTGATAAAAAATGACGTTTTTTGTTTCAATAAATACACAAAATTGTAGAAATATTACTCCTTAACACTCAGGGGGAATTAAAAGAAAGAAACTTTTTAAAAACTGACTATGGACAACTCGATTTGATCAGAAATTAATTCTACATTTTTACGATTGCAGCGCCACCTGTTGGAAGTACAAAAAAGTTTCCGAATAAAACCAACATATTTTTTTACGCTCTTTCCGAATCTGCAATAAAAAATAGGGGGTCCCATTTAAGATTTTTAAGTTGACCCCTTTTCCCGTCCCCCACTGGGGGTCAGGGGGCCATTTTGTCAGAATCTGATGTCCCTCCAAAAACTATGAAGGTTTTGATTCGGCACACTTTTTGTTACGATGTATTGTTTTCGAGATATTCAAGAACGTAATGTTATATGGGACATCCTACATATATATATATATATATATATATATATATATATATATATATATATATATATATATATATATATCGAAAATCAATACCTAACTATAAAATTCATGAATCTCTCTGGGATTTGAACCCACAGCCTTCCAATATCTAGTCGGAGAGTCTACCAACTCAGCTATGAGATCCTCTTGAAATCCCTGAATTTTGCAGTATTTAATAATATGTAAATGTAAATAACTGTTTAGATGTATTTCAACAATAAATTTCTGCAATTAGTTGGACTCCCTACCAACTAAGATTCATGAATTTTTAACAAATCTGTTTCCGTTATTAATATAATTTAATTTGAACTCTCAACACATGTTCAAGGTAACTAAGTTACAGAAATTCATTATTGTAAGACATTTAAACAATTATTAACATTTAAAATTATTATTAAAACATAAGTGGAAGGAAAAGTTATTACATACATAAATTCTACATTAAAAGTTCTGTTTACTGTAATAGAAAAAACCTGAAAAATTGCTATTTATAATCCAATTTATTATAACAAAGTTTTAATTTCAGATCTTTAATAAATTTGACTTCTTCGAAAATAGGGAAAGATTAAAAAAAATTGACAGTTTCTACCACGCTCCTATTTAAATAAGAGTAAAAATGGAAATGTAATTATATGATGACATGACTTCCACTGATTACGACTACAGTATGAATGATGTTGCTCGACGATGTAAATGTAACATTTTAATTTTCTATATGATTTATGGATGTTACCAATTCTGTCTCACTTTTAATCCGGATCTAATTTTACATACTAAAAGCTGCCATATTTTTTGAGCAGCCATAAATCAAGTACATTGGAAACATCGACGATTTTTTTACAATTTAATACCTATATCAGTTTTGATAAAAATAGTAGACTGATATTTTTTTACTTAAAGGTCAAAACAATACAAATAAACAATAATAAAAACTATATTTTAACGAAAACGTAACACAAAAGTAAATTATTTTAAAATGAATTTAATAGGAACTGGCAACGTCTTAAATAAAATTATAATAATGTCAATCCGAAGTATAGTCACAGAATAGACATATACAGAAGCGACACTCCTTGTCTACACCATTGTTGTTGCGATTTGATGTTTATGACCTTGAACTTTAAATTTGTTGGCAAATTTATGCGAGAAATTTAAATTGTTTTATGTGGTAAAAAAAAAATTAGAACATAAAAGTACTAAAATTTTAATTTTATTAACGAATTAAAAAGAAATCAGATAAAATAAACACATAATTATGTTGTTATTAAACAAATACCTGAATTTTACAAATTCATTGCAATGCAGAATTTTTTATATATTTGACGTGGGAAACACAAACGTCAGACTCGATGAATATGTCTCATATCCTTCTCCATTAAATCTTCTCTTCTACAGGCCTTGAGCCACATTTTACACCTATGTTTATAAAATGAATATACATTTTACATGATATGGTAGTCATTTTGCATAACTTACATTTCTGGATCTTTCGGAAACGAAAAAAACATTTCCCTTTCTCCATTTTTTTAATCTACTTATACAGTCTTTATATGAACAAACAAGTCCTCCCGTTTCTACCTTCTTCGTTTTTTTCCATTTTATTAGAAACTACTACCACTTCTAAAATTCACAAACAATTCACAAAATGACATATGTCAAAAGTGAGAAGACGTGTTTGGTTTGTTTGAATTAGCCATAACCCTAAAATACATGGACGTGACAAGCTGAGACAACAGCTCCTCCAGAATATGTGAAATATAATGATTTTCTTTATGATAACGATTTTTCCTATCGTTTGTTGAAAAAATAACATGTTTGTTCTTATTAGAAATCAACTTATGTTTCTCAATATACTTTTATTATTGGCCCCTAACAGAAAATGTTCTCATCGAGATAATGAAAAGAAAAAAGAATCGTAAGATACGAAGATATGCCGAAAAAATCCGATTTTATCCGATTAGCCCTTTAAATTTGTTGGCATACTCTTTCTCTTTCTGATTTTAGTTTCTCTCTCTGACTGTCGCTTCTGTATAAATGTTTATTCTGTGGTATAGTCCTGAATATTATCTCTATTTTCATAATATTTCTGCCAAGTAAAGAGGCCGTGTCCAAGACACAGTTTTTCATGGAGTATTTTAAAGAAATATTTTGACAATATTCTTTTTTATGCTAAAACTCCAAATTTGAACATCTTCGGACCTAACTATCTGACAGCTCGTTTTGCGATACTCTGCTATAATATTCATTTAAAAAGAGCTGTGTCCCTTCCACTTGTGATTCTGGTTTTCCAAATAACGTTCTATACAGTTGTAATTCTTTTGAATCATGTTAACAATAATACCAAGGAAACAACATACTATTCCATTTCAGCTTCAATTTCAGAAAAAGTAACTTTAGTTTCAGAAAAAGGTAACTTCTGTATCAGTAAAAGTGAATCCAATTTCAGAAAAATGGTACTCATTTATTAGTCTACGGTTTGGGAAACCGATTTTGCTCTCTCTGAATTTGAATTATTTTTCTGAAATTTAATTTATTTTGTCCGAATTGGGTTACTTTTTCTGAAATTGTAGTTTCTTTTTCTGAAATTGAAGATGTAAAGGAATAGAATAATATAAACGCTACCTGATGTCAAATATGCAAATTAACACACTTTATTTACTAATAATCTACTATCACTTGTCACGTGTGTACGAAAGCACTGAATTAGTTTAAAAAAATGGATTAATTAAAGAGTGAGGTTAGATTTCAGAATACAAGTAAAAATGGCTGTTCTTAAATAATCTTCACTTTGATCACTTATATTGCGAATCACAAGTGGAAAGGACGCGTTTTAGTCACACATTCCTAGTCTATAAAACCTCTTTTGTAAGGAAAGAAAAGTTCAAACAATATTGCAAAATATTTTGAATACATTTTAATAAATTAAATTATGCTACATTTGTTTCATAAAAGGTATCAAATTTAGTATCTTTTGTTCAAATTATCAAAAGTAATATCACCTCCTGATTTTATGGATAAATTTTTATTTTGCACGAATTTTTTTGCTTAGCAACAAACACGGAAGCAAACTGCATGGTAAATCCCGACTCCGAAGGAGGAGGGGTTTTACCTAATGTCAGTTTGCTTGAGTATGTTTGCTTAAAAGCAAAAAAAATGAGTGCTTAAAAATAAAAGTTTATCTGAAAAAATCTGAGAGGTGTTGTGGTATTTGGTGAGATAAATTCCAAAGACAACGCAAAATGAAATTTGACACATTAATGGTCACACTGACAGTTATAAACAATAACAACTGTTTATTTACTTGGTAGCGGAAAATTATCGGGGTAACAAGGTTTTATCAGTATAATACTGTACCCATTGGTTGAATTTTCAAGTGTTGTATCATGATTGGTTAAAAACTTGTCGTTGAAATTTATCAGAAGTATTATCACAAGATCATCTGATTTTATTGATACATTTTTATTTTGCACGATTTTTTTTTTTGCTTAGAAACAAACACGAAAGCAAGTTATATAGTGATTCTCAACTTCCAAGGAGTTTGCTTGAGTGATTTTGCTTAAATGTAAAAAATGAATGTTTAAAAATAAAAGTTCATCTGAGAAAATCAGAGAAGTTGTGCGGTATATGGTGATATAAAAGTTTTATAAAATTGTACATTCTACCTGGTCCGTTATATTATATTTATAGTTTTCATCACTATTATAACTTGTATTTCACATATTGATTTTCGATGTTTGTTAACGGTAGTTACAAATATTTTCATCACTATTATAACTTGATTTAACCCTGAAGAGAACCATAATAATGATCGAAACGTAGGTTTCAAATCAATAAAAGCGTACAGACTGCAGTTCCGAATACTTTATTTTCTCTCACATCAATCTCCAGTCGATCATCGTTACTCCAACTATAAATTCCAAAATCAATGCAAAATGAATCAATTTAATATTAAAATTATTTTTAAACTTGCAATATTAATTGTCATACTGACAGTGACAAACAATAACCAGTAACAAATGTTTATTTACTTAATAGCTGAAATTTATCATCATGATTGCTTAAAAAAGTAGTCGTTGAAACAAGTACACACGTGTCACTTGCACCGCAATTAAGTATATATAAAAATCGAGGTTTTTAAATTAGTGCTTAAATTTCTCATATCTGCCTCTTTGTATTCATTTTATTTGAATTTTTTTTATTTTTTAAACCTCCATAACTAACTTTAAATGCATGCACTATCAGACTTTGGGCAGCAGAAAACTTAAATGTATATTAAAGTATTATATTATATGTGTATGCGCTTTAGAAAGCATGTCTATAAATTTTAAACTTCTAAAAAAGTTACGACCATATTATTTAACGTCATAGTATGGTAACAAAGCATGTAATTATTTATATCACCTGCTGCGTTTCCTAGGCTTTTAAAATTTAAATGTTGTACTACAAGCTTTGGTTTAGAAACTAATTGTTCTTTTAGTTTTATTACCGCAATATACCACAAAACCGTTTAATCTTTTATTCTTTTATTATTCCACCGACGCACCAGACAACTAAATAAGTGCATGTATTTTACATAAAATGCTATACGTAACTTGTAATATCTAAAACCTGCAAATCTTCATACAATATTGGCAAATCAAATACATTAATGTTTATTTATACAGTGTATTCATTACAAACCGGGCCATATTCGTTTAACATGGGATGCAAGTTTTTCTTGTGCAAAACTTTCCAATTCATTTTAGAAGAACGTTTCAATTAAAAATTATGGGTAGTTAAATAATACAAAGAATCACTAAAAATATTTTATCTACTCCTGCATGTTAATTTTCATACAAACATTATAGTTTTGTTTATTATGTTATGACATTCATAACTACGCTGCTCGGAGAAAATAAATCATATTTATTTTGAAAAATCAAAATTTGACATTTTTATCGAGTTTGAAAAGTGCGATTTGTTATTTAATTTTTACTCGAATGTAATTTGCTGTAACCCATTCGGATAAATTACATCACTCCTACTGCTAGTGATGCAAACTTTGCCCTCTTTAGTAACAGCAATCATTACACGTTTATTGAATAATAAGCCTTATACCCAGCTCTGAAAATAAAAATAAAATTATGCATAAAATTAAAAATAACGATATAAACAATAGATTCTTATGGAAGTGTTTTCAGCTCTCGAAAATAAAATTAAACATAATAAAAAACACAAGGATTTACAAATGTTAAACATTTTACACAAAAATAAGCATATACATAACAACTATCATTTGAGCTGTTAATTTCCGTTCTGGCAAAAGGATTTCAATTTAAATATAATTTTAAAAAGCTGTCTTAAAACAAAGGTTCGTAGTGCTTTAAAGTTATGAAGTTGTTATTATTGCTTGTTAATTATGAATATATTACGTGTCAGTTGACTTTAATTTATGTTTTATTTTCGAAGCTGTGAACACCAACCATAAGGTCTTGTTTATAATTTTATTTATATTTCTTATTTTCGTAGCTTTAAATTAGCCTATATACTATTATTTTACATTACGGTTGGTACTTTTAAAACTGATTTTGAAATTTTATAAATATCGCTCGTTTATAGTAGCCATGGAATTTAAATAAAATTGCAAATAAATGCTTATCACGTAAACTGTCAGAAATTGATTTTATAGGTTACAAAACGTGAAAAATCTGTTTATTGATTCAGATGAAGTATTTAACTATGTAATCTGTTTAACTATTTAGGTGCAGGATTTAGTTCGCTGTTATTTTTATTTGAAAACTGAATTTCTAACATCTCAAAGGATGTACATTTTTTCAATTTTGTCTCATAGGCAACATTACAAATGAATAATATTTATAAAATTTTAGCATCAATTTCACAAATTACTACCCATGAAAAATTAACTCTAATTTGAGGACCAAACTTAGTTATTTACAACTTTTATTTGAAACATTTTTGCCTAATTTTTTTGCGCAAAGGAAAATTGATTTGCCATTTAAACGCCTATGATCCTCTTTTTACCTCCCGCTACCCTAGGTAAGGGAGGTATAAGGATAGTGCTAAAAATTGCTTATAGAGATTTATGTGAATAAGCACGTTATGATGTCCCCAGAATCCGATTTTAACATTTTTACAGTGATGTCTGTAGGTATGTATGTGTGTGTGTGTGTGTCTGTGTGTGTGCGTGTGTGAGTGTGTGTGTGGGGGGGGGGGGAATCTTGTGGACACGATTACTCAAATACTATCAATCAGAAAAATTTGAAATTTTGTATACCCATTCTATACTAATGTGGGAAGAGTTCATTAGTTTTTAGTGTATATCGGATAACCGGAAGTATCATTTATACAAGCTGTTAACAGTTTTTCTTGTAAAAAATTCATTGAATATAATTTTTTAGTTACATTTACTAATTAAAATTGAATATAATGGTACAATCTTCAATGGGGGATTACGGCTCAATTGAATTAAAGGAAAATAGTAAAAAAATACGAATGTATATGCTGAGTAACGAATATAAATAAAAAAAATCTGATGTGGCCGACACATGACCTCCCGCCAATTCCATGTTTAAAATAGCAGTGAGCTTTAAGTAAAGTATCATTTCCGGTTAATCGTTTGTAAATAAAATCTAATTTGTTGTCCAATAAATAGAAAAGTCTGTAATACGAAATTTTGGATTGTTTTATTGTTTTTCCTCAAAAATTTGTTAGAGCTCCAAATTAAGTACTACATCCGATTTATCATATATGGTTAAAATCTAATATGTTGTTTCAAATTATATATGAGTTTTAAATACCAAATTTCAGAAGTTTTGGATCATATTTTAATAGGCTTTAAGGAAAAATCGTCACACACGTACATTCTTATAAAAATCAGCATCATCTTCTAGGTGCTCTAAAACGCAATCTTTGTAAATTCTTCGCCGTACATAATCCATTTCGTAAATGTATAGTTGTAAATTTATTTTATTTTATAATGCTGCAAAAATACCAATTAGCAAATTTAAATCAGATCATCCCGTACATCTAATATTTATGTATGATGGAAATTATATTATTTTTACAAACCTTAATAAAATATTTTACTATTATATTCTCATTAACACGGTTCCATTATTAATTTTAATATAATTGCTGCCTGTCAGTGACATTTGTTTAAATATGTCAAACCTGTCATTAAAATTATGATTTTGTTTGACGCAAAGGCTAGGTGATACATGGAAATAAATTATATTATATATTCATATTTAAAGTTATTTAGACTTATTTACTACATGTTATTATCGTAGAATTGAAGATTAAACCATTATATTCCATTTTAATTAGTAAAAGTTGCTAAAAAATTATATTCAATGAATTTTTTACAAGAAAAACTGTTTAAAGCTTGTATAAATGATACTTCCGGTTATCCGATATATACTAAAAACTAATGAGCACTTCCCATATTAGTATAGAATGGGTAAAAAAATTTCAAATTTTTCTGATTAATAGTATTTGAGTAATCGTGTCCACAAGATCCACACACACACACAGACACACACACACACACATACACAGACACACACACAGACACACACGCATACATACCTACAGACATCATTGTAAAAATGTTAAAATCGGATTCTGGGGACATCAAAACGTGCTTATTATATAAAATCTCTATATGCTATTTTTAGCACGATCCCTATACCTCCCTTACCTAGGGTAGCGGGAGGTAAAAATGAAATGGTATAATTGAGATATTTCGGAAATAAAGGGTTTTTTGTTATAACGCTTCGACACTAATATGAAAATATTTTGATTGGCGACCGAGAAACCGCCTATACATGCATTACAAATAGCGTGTTAGGAGGTGGGATTACTACCATTGGAAGTTAAGAAATTCAAATTCGAAAGGAGGGGCTAACATTCCTGTACTACAGTTTCCATACAGTTTTTATTTTAACATAAATTTCTTGCATTAAACTTAATAATTTAAATACACCTGTAATTATAAAGTATGTATACTTTTACAGTGTTATAATATTTATTTATTTTTATGTAAATATAACTTAAAATAGCATATATTTCAAGAACATTTAGGTCCATGATGAAAACAGTTTGATATAAAAACACATAAATGTGACGTCACGTCAATCTTTTCAAAATTCGGGAGACCATAACTCGCTTATTAATAGGAATTTTTTCACCGGATTTTCATCAATAGTCTTAGTTTTCCTAATATTTTCAGATGAAATTATAAAAAAAATGGTGTAATCCCCATTCTACGATAATAACATTTAGTAAATAACACTAAATAACTTTAAATATGAATATATAATATAATTTAATTTCATATATCATTTTGCCAATGCGTCAAACATAATTTTAATAAAAAATTTGACATATTTAAACAAATGTCACTGACAGGAAGAAATTACATTAAAATTCTAATGAAATTTAGGTTTGTAAAAATAATGTATTTAGCATCATACATAAATGTTAGGTGTACAGGATGATCTGATTTAAATTTGCGTATTGCTATTTTTGCAGCGCTATAAATTAATTTTAATTTACAACCACATATTTACGAAATGGATCATGTACGGCGAAGAATTTACAAAGGTTGCGTTTTAGACCACCTAGAAGTTGATGCTGTTTTTATAAGAAAGTGTGTGCTATTTTAAACATGGAATTGGCGGGAGGTCATGTGCTGGCCACATCAGATTTTTAATTATCAGATTGTATACTTATTACACAATAATTATCATAATTAAATTCACATATTTACTTTTCAATCAATATAACGGTACAATCAAGCCAGTACGAATATTGCAATGCTAATTAACACGAATATAAAACTTTTAGAAAAAGTAATTCACTTGGGCATTTATTGAATGAGTACAAAGAATTTTATTTAAATGAAACAATGTATCAATCCTACTGAATACATTGCTACATCGTTAAATTGAATTTTTCTCGTTAAAATTTTCATTGTACACGGATCTAAAAAAAAAAAATACTAATTTGGAACTGTAGCCGAATCAGGTTTATTTCATTTAAATTGGAAATCAAAGAGAATTTAAATTCATTCATTTTCCAGACACAATTATAATTGGTAGACAGGGATTTAAATTTGGATGTAATATCCCTAAAAAAAATCACAAATAACTATTATGCAATCTGTTCAATTAGCATTATTAATCAAAATAGGTATGATTTTTATTTTAAATTTTGTATGACAGGATCAATAAGTAACTGACTATTACAAATAATAGCACAGCATAAGGTAATTTTTTAACAATCCTTGCCGATTAAAGACCGTCGCATGCTAAACAGAAACATAGTTATAAAGAGTAAAAGTTACTTCTTCTAGTTTCTCATGAAGTGCTTCGGCTAATCGGCTAGGATGCGTGAGCATTATTTACTTACTATGTACATATTATACAATATAGACTTTGAAGAGTAATGCAAAGTGGAAGGAATGAAACATCGGAAAACCACACTGATGTGGCCTCAAGTAAATGACGAGGTATAGTGGCAAAATAGGAGTTTGTTAAAAGGACTTCGAATAGCAGCTGCCGAAAACAAAAATCTAGAAAAGGAACTATTAACATATCTTTTGTCGTATAGAACTACACCACATTGTGGAACGAGAGTTAGACCAGCCAAATTACTATTTGGAAGAGAAATTCTCGACAAGATACCAGACATATAAGATGTAATTCTGAATTATGAATAAATAAGAGACAAGGACAGAAAAAACAAGATAAAGATCAAAGGGAGTTCAGATCGCTCCAGACACTCTACATACAATGATTTAAATATAGGAGATACGATGTTAATATGTCAAGAGAAACAGGGTAAATCGTCTACTACATTCAGAGACGAAGTTTAAAGTGATCGACAGAAAAGGCAACGTATTGCCGTATTGGTAATAGAGTCCCTGAAAGGGATTCGTTATCAACGAAATAGTACAATGGTCAAGAAATACAATGAAGCAAATGAACCATTACAATAAGAAGAGCGCAGGAATGGCCCAAGGAAGAAAACAACGGAAGAAGTACCCGGAAATGGTTCTATAGAAAATTCGGTAGATACTGCATCCGAACCAGTACAACCTATGAGAGAAAGACGTTTGCCGAAGAGACTTCAGGACTACGTTTTGTTTAAAAAAGGGGATGTGGTATATATGTAAATTACAATTTAATTATTATAATATTGTAACATTTATAATATAGAGATTGGTAACACTAATAGATAGGAACATGTAAAAAAGATGGCTATGGGCTTGAATGAATAAAGCGTGTAGTTTATATTTGTTAACTGGTCTTTATATTCAATTAGAAACCAATTAATAGGTCCATTATATTACAGTACCCATGTAACGGTAATTTCTTTATTCTGTCTATAATTTGCTACATGCGTGTTATCTTGAATATTTTGTATTAATATATTTTTTAGGTGTAAATATCAATCTATATTTGGATGACGAGTTTTAAAATGTTCTTCATATTTAATTTTCCATTGCCACGTTTTAATAAAGTAATTCGAAGATTATTATATTTGAAACATCACTAAAATCAAATTATATTGGCCCAATCAGAACAATTATGTGAGTCGCTACAGAATTTTTGCTATGTTGTCTGATTTGCCAACACTATAACTAGCTACTAACTACTGCACGTCACTTGATAATAGAGTGTTTTAATATAGCAGCACTTGAGCGACATGATTTTGTTCCACTTACTATTCCTTTTTATTGTAGCTAGTTAAGAATTTCATGTAATCTATAAACAGTGTAGTTAATAATTTTAATAAATTTTAATCTTTTCCTGTTTATTAAATATTAAATTTGGCATATAAATTTCACAGAGAATAAAACATGTAACATAGAATAGTTATTTATGCAACAAAAGTGTAAACACAAGTTTTATGACACGAGACGAAGTATTTCGTGACGAAGCTTGCCGAGTCACAAATATTATTGACCGAATGTCGTAAAGCTTGTTTACACTTGAGTTGTATACAATATTTTTATACGACCTTAAATAACATTCCTGAAACAAATTTGAAATATAACAGATAACAATTTTCACACACCAACCCCCGAGTTTACATTTGACCAACATGAATGCACAGAAGGAAACAAAATTTAGGTAAGACAACTTAAATGCCACACGTGTATTGAAGGTGGCAGCTCTTTAATGTATAAAGTAAATAAAATACAAAAATCGTTTACTTTACACACTGTCTGCAATGTGTAAAGTATCAATTTTACACATCGGAGTATAAAAATAATTTTAATATGATAATAATAAAAAAAAAAACGTGTGCTGTGAAACAAACAAGACTGGTTCCTGTCAGCTTCTGGTTTCAGCGGCCGTTTTTATATTACCGAAGCCTATTTAATTGTTAATTTTGGTCTTTACGCCGTCAGCAACTACCAAGTTTTTAAGATAAGTGTTATCTTTCTTATACATTTCATATTAAGTTAAATTTTTATTATTATATATATTTGAATTTTCAAAAATTTGATTTTGTTTATTAGTTACGGTTTTAGCATAACTAGATTATAATTTATTATATTTTAGACAGTTTGACAGCTGTCAAATACAGAATTATATACATACATAAATTCATTTTATAGTTTTTTATTTTTAAAATAAGGATAAAGAAATAAATAAACAAAAAAGTAATTAATTCCAAATTTTATAGGAAACTATTGTTAAAATGAAAGGCTAACTTAAATACTTTTCTTATACTTCAGTCAAAGACGAGTCTGGTAAACTGCTTTGACTTCTACTCTTACCGAAATAACCCGTTTTCTGTCTACTCTGTCCTTCTTATCTTTTATGTATAGTAAAATGAAGAATAAATGGAGAATGTATGATGAGTGTAAATTCGGGACATGGAATGTCAGAAGTGTGAATGGCAAAGAGAATGAGTTGATGAATGCAATGCGAATGTACAGTGTAGATGTTTTGTGTGTAACTGAAACAATGAGGAAAGGTTGTTGTGAGGAAGAAGTGGATGGCATTTTTTGTTTGTGGTCGGGAGTTCGAGAGATTGAGCATGCTAAGCATGGTGTAGGTATACTTGTGAGTGAAAGAATGAAGCCGTTTATACGAAATTATGGTTGTATTTCTTCGAGAATTTCTTGGATGAGATTCAAGGTAGGCTATATACGAATCTTCGTTGTGTCTGCTTACGGTCCAACAGAATCTGAAAATGACCTTGAAAAAGATCAGTTTTGGATGTCGATAAATAATGTAATTGATTTGTGTGATCCGGGTGAGAGGGTGATAGTATGTGGCGATTTGAATGGATGGGTGGGTGTAAAACGAAGTGAATCAGAGAATGTGTTGGGACGTTTCGGTGATTGTCGAGTGAATGACAATGGTAAGAGAATTGTTTCATTTTGTTTGGAAAGAAATCTCTTCATTTCAAATACCATTTTTAAACATAAGTTAGCTCACATATACACCTGGGAAAATGTGGTTCAGAATAAACGTAGTGTAATTGACTTTGTAATCTATGATGAGCGTTTGAGGAGTATGATTGTAGATACGCGTGTGAAAAGAGGCGCTGAATTGGGTACGAATGATCATTATTTGGTCGTGTCGCGAATGCGGTTAAATAAATTTTGGCGAATGAAGGAGAAAGGTTCTGGGCAAATGTTTCGTGTGAAATCCTGTGCCCTTTTAAATGAAGATGTTAGGATAAAATTTGTTGATAGGTTGAATGAATCCATGCCTGAATGTGAGCCTAATTATGAATGTAATATAAATGAAGTTTGGAAGAAATTTAAGGATTCCCTCCTTAAATGTGCAAAAGAAGTTTGTGGTGAAAGCAGATTAGGCTGTTGTCCGAAAAATGCGTGGTGGAATGAACAGGTGAAAGAAGCGATTGCTGAGAAAAAGAGGGCGTATTTAAAGTTATTAAATGTTAAGGATTCGCCTGGGAGGTTGCGCGAAGAATGTTTGATAGAGTATAGAAGGAAGAATAAATGGGTGAAGCAAGTGGTGAGAGAAAGTAAAAAACAATTTGATGGTTTGTTGAGTGAAAGGTTGACAAATGATTTTAGTACAAATAAACGGTTGTTTTGGTTGAGTGTGAAGAGACTGCGGGGTGGAAGTGGTCGAGTTGTGAAAGCTGTGAAGAGTGCGAATGGAGAGTTATTGTGGAATGAATCAGATGTAAGGAATAGATGGTGTGAGTATTTTAAGGGTTTGTACGGAGGTGAGATTGAGAGGGATGATAGTAGCGAAGCTGCAAGTGAAAATGATAATGAAGATGATTATGATATAGATGAAAGTGAAGTATGTGATGCATTAGCGCGTGTAAGGAATGGTAAGGCTGCGGGTTTGGATGGGATTACAAATGAGATGTTGAAGTATGGGGGAGAGAAAGTATTTGATTGGTTAGTGTATTTATTTAGATTTTGTCTAAAACGTTGTGTAGTTCCTGATGATTGGAAAAAAGCTGTTATTTGTCCTTTATTCAAAGGCAAAGGCAGTTCGAGTGAATGTACAAATTTTCGTGCAATAAGTCTGTTGAGTGTGGTAGGGAAACTCTTTGGTAAGGTTTTAATTCATAAGGTGCGAACCTTAACAATTTCAAAAATTAGTGACGTTCAGGGTGGTTTTTTGCCTGAGAGGGGATGTGTCGATCAATTGTTTGCTCTTCGTATGATTGTAGAGAAGTCACTTGACAAGAACAAGAAGGTGTTCTGTGGCTTTCTAGATTTAAAGAAGGCGTATGATAGTGTTCTTCGAGATACTTTGTGGGGTGTACTAAGAAAGTACGGCGTGAATGGAAACTGGTTGGGAGCGATTCGAGCGTTGTATGAGGGTAGTGAAGCTGCTGTGAGAATAGATGGTAGGTTGAGTAGTTGGTTTCGTATAAATGTAGGTGTTAAACAGGGTTGTGGTATGTCTCCGTGGTTGTTTAATTTGTATATGGATGTGTTGTTGCGGAAGGCGTTGAGTGGATTGGATGGTGTACATATTGGTGAAAGTATTGTGCCTGCGTTAGCGTATGCGGATGATGTAGTTGTCTTAAGTGAAAATGAAGAGCAACTGAGAAGAATGATAGAGAGAATAAACGAAGTTGGAAGAAGTATGAATTTAATGTTGAATGTTGATAAATCTAAGGTGTTAGTATTTGAAAGGAGTGAATTGGTGACTGAGTGCAATGTGTTGGTGAATGGAGTAAAACTGGAGCAGGTGAATGAGTTTGTATATTTGGGTAGCATGATGTCAAGGGATGGACGAATTGACCGTGAAATTGATAGGAGGGTGAGTGCGGGATGTAAGGTAATGGGTGCTCTGGGCACGTTTGCTCGTAACGTAAACGTATCTAGAGAAGCTCGGTTAAGTGTTTATAATGGAGTGCTGGTGCCTGCTTTGATGTATGGAAGTGAATGTTGGGCATGGACGAGAAAGCATAAAAGGAAAGTGACTGCTGTGGAAATACGGTATTTACGTGGTGTTTGTGGGTATACAAGACGGGATCGCGTGAGGAATAATTTGGTGTATGAAGAATGTATGGTTAGGAAGAATGTAGTTAAGAGAGTTGGAGTGAGTCAGTTGAGATGGTTTGGTCATGTGGAGAGAATGATAAGTGAACGACTTGTAAAACGCATATATGTTGGTAAAGTTGAGGGTGTTCGATTGCGTGGCCGTCCAGTGTGTAAGTGGATGGATGTGATTGGTAGTGTTTTGAAGGAGCGTAAGTTTCCGAGTGGAAAGAGAAGAAGAGCATGTATGAATACGATTATGAATGTGGCTGAGGCGAAAGAAGTTTGCCAGGATAGGAATGTGTGGCGTAGGATGATTGTTTCGTAATTATTGTGGTGTAAAGATGAATGGTTAGTAAGAATGTTTTGTGAGAATGGAGAGACAGCTGAACTTTTATGTGGACGAGAAGAATGAAGTATGTTTGTACAGAAGTGTGTAGCGAACGATGATTTTTGTGTAACTATTATTGTGGTCCGGATGCGGTTATTCGCTACCGAAAATCGATCACTTTAATATGTTATTATGTATGAATACGTTTATGAATGTGGCTGTGGTGAAAGAAGTATGCATGGATAGGAATGTGTTGCGAAGGATGATTGTTTCGTAATTATTGTGGTGTAAAGATAAATGGTTAGTAAGAATGTTTTGTGAGAATGAAGAGACAGCTGAACTTTTATGTGGACGAGAAGAATGAAGTATGTTTGTACAGGAGTGTGTAGCGAAAGATGATTGTTGCGTAACTATTATTGTGGTCCGGATGCGGTTATTCGCTACCGAAAATCGGTCACAATAATATGTTCTTGAATGAATGTTATGATGATTTTGGGCAAGGCGGAAGAAGAATGTTTTTAAAGAGTTAAGTGATTCTGTGGAGCTCTTGCTTTCATCCCTTTTCTTATTATTTTCGGGTTTTTGCTAACCCACTAAGTGGGAAATGCGTGATTTTATGTATGTATGTATGTATGTATAATAATATTTATTGTACATCGACTTCTTTATGAGTTATTACAATTTTGGTGATAAATGTGGATGAGTCAATTTTTACATTATATTTTTGTAACATTACAATTGTTCACGTTGCGATGATGAAAGACACATACAAACATCCATACCTTACCGGGCATTCGAACCCGGGACCCTTAGGACGTGAGTCTGCTACGTTGCCCACTGCACTACCGGGGTCGGTAATAATTTTAATATAATAATTATAAATAAAATTCTTTAAAAGAAATGTTCAATAGGGCAGTTATGTAACGTAAAATGAAATTGGTAAGCGATATAATGCTGGATACAACACAACAGTTTTTTATTTGTATTGTTCATGTTATAGAATAACCATATTTATCGAATTGAAATTGAAATAATTGCAAATTGTATAAATGCTAATTTAATGCTTTATAGAGACAAAATTACTAGGATATATGTAAATACCACATATTGGTTTTCAAAATTATTTGTGATAAAATTTTTAAATTAACTAAAAAATTTAATGAACATTTGTTATATGGTTCTTGCGTCATAGCTGAAAATATATGTATATAATAAAAATTTCATACACCACAACATAAAATGAATGTAATTTTTATTATGTTCTATGCAATAAATATATGTACATATAAAGATATGCTTTACACAATTGTGTTTTCAGGTTTCAACAACAATTTTCTCCTTGTTTTGTTTTACAAGGAAGTGTTACATGTGGAGTTGTCCCTTGTCTTCACTTTGGCACACACCGCTCTTGCACCTTCAAACCTACATTTACGCTCTGAAATCCACATGGAGAAATACTGAAATATTTATAGCAGCACGAAGCATTAATGTACGATCTAACAGACTCACTGTGCGAATTCAACTAGCTTGAGGTGAAGAAAGATTAAAGTACCTACAATAAAAACGTGAAATAAAACAGCAAAGAAATATTAAGGTCCTGTACGTATTAGAAATATTAGATGAAGATTTTGGAATTCAAGGCCATCTGGTAGAACGCATTAGGGGTTTCCTAGTTGTTTTTTTTTATTTTTTAATATGTTAGTCTGTACATAAAAATATTAAAACCGTATTTTACAAGTTTCTAATATGTGCATTCGCAAGAGCCAATAGCATTTCCCAGTGGTCAACAAGTCACAAACATGGCTGACACTGAATTTTAAGAGCTCAATTTGAAAATAGAGTTTTATTTTGATATTAGGGTAATAAAAATCAGATAATTAACATTTATATTTACCTTAATATTACTTATACATGATGAAAATTGATATCCAAAAAGCATTATTTTAAGTGCAGTAGACTTGGAAACCCCTATTTGGATGATGAAACATTGATTTTATTGTTGATGGTACATACATTTAATATAGAGCTTAAACTGTCCCCGTTAAATTGAAATATCTAATAATAATAATAATAATAATAATAATAATAATAATAATAATAATAACTTTTATTTATTTCATATAGGAATGATATGAATAGAATCACATTTAACTGGATAATAAGTAAGTGCCACATGAATTATAATATCATATAGGTATGCAATCAATTTACAGTTATTTACGAGTTGTTAGATACTATTATTTATCTGTATATTATTTAATTCTGATTTATTATTTAGGATTTTAAAGACCTATATTTATTATTAAATTTTAAATTATAGATCATAAATTTATTTAAATTACTACAACATTTAAAAAATTAGGTTAGTACTCGTCAAGATTTAGTGGCTTTTAACTAATTTAATAGGGTCATTCCATGCTTCACTTTCAATTTTTGATTTGAATATAAACAAGATCACAAAAGAAAAAGAAAAGCGAAACTAATAGGTAATGTAAGATAAATGAGAACAATCCTATAAAACAAATAAAACCGAGGAATCTTACTTCATATTTATGTAGTACATATTCACACCAAAGAAAACTTCACAAATTAAAAGTCGTGGAGAAATATATGCTAGGTATGGATTCATCTAGATCTCGTTTGGACCTTGCTTCATGTTTAAGGACATTTGGAATACGTAAGGAAGAATAATGACATGTTTAAAGATCCCAAATAAATACATTTCGTAGAATCTATTGTTAAAATGTTTCCTAATGGAAAGTAAGGGTGTGTTAACAAAAAATCTGTACAAAGTTTAATTTGTTAATACTATTTAAAACGTAATAAGTATGTGGAACAACAAGCCTTTTGTACTGAAGATATTAGTCTAAAACCGAACATGATATAATTTTCCTATGAGTTGTTTACGAAAACTGAAATACATTTCTCGAAAGGAAATGATAAAAGGCGAATCGTTGGAAACAAGAAAAAGAAGCTTCAGGTGGAATCTATTGCGAAAGATAGAGAATCTTTAAGAAAATTTAGTAGAATTCATAATTTCACACATATACGTGAACATGTACATTATATGAAAGAAATATAATTATAAGAAAAAGAAAATCTGTACTAAAGGATAGCAAAATACAAGCGTTAAAAAATCAGAAAATTTTGTTTCGTGGACTGCATCTAAAACCTTGGAATAAAAATTTTGTAATTACCGATGCCGAATTCTATTTCACGTTAGATAGTAGTGATTGTGCAGGAAGTAAAAGTTATTTTTTAACAAGGCATTCATGATCCTACAGTACATAAATTTAATTAATATTCGAAATTTCATACAAAGAATTAAAAATAAACTTCGCCACTTCAAAAATGAGAATTTTTTAAAGTTTCTGCAGATTTTTTGTTAACACACCCTTAATTAATTTTATTATTATATTTTATGTTTGCGATGGTTGACTAGTGCGTATTGTGCTTATAGTACAACGACTCTTGTCAGCGTTACGGTTAGAGTCACACCGGATTTTAATGTTGTTTAATATCCATCTTAAAATATGGTCATATGGGCTCATTGCTAACATAAAGCTGCTGTCTATAACTGTCATACTACTGAAGCTTAAATATATTTCTTATATGATCAACAAATTTATGTTATCATTCGTACTAAAATAATATAACGACAATTGGACAATATAATCTTTCCTAGTAAACTATCACACTAGAATCTAGTAATTTATAAAACACCAATGTGAAGAATAGACATCTCATGATAGATTTAACCATAACCGATTTAAATATGTAGTGAACCTCAATATCTTAGAAATAAATGAAATATCTTAAACTACTAACTATTGTGGACACCTGAAATATTTTGTCATTGAATAAAATTTAATATCTTCAAATTTAATAATAAGATAGGACCAAGGAACAATATTGTAACTAATACGTGTGTCAATTGCTCATATTAATACACTTTATATTTAAATTACTATTATTAAATAATATAGGTTTACATTTAATGGCTGCAATCATTTCGTGTGAAAAAAATTGTAGTAATTTTCTATTAATTTACATAATTATTCGACATACAAACTCTTACAATAATGTGAATAAAATTTTATTAGTTTGAACTATGTATGTACGTATAGTCCACATAAGAATAGTTTTTTTTTGCATTATTAATAAATCCTGTACAACACGAGACATAAACATGCTAAAATACTCGTCAATCTATATGAGTTATGTTGACAATCCCAAATTATTTCCTGAACAGAGATACGACATACGTCGTCTTATAGACAGATATTAAAACCTTTATGGCAAAAAGAATCTACCTACTTCAATTACCATTGACGTCAAGTATCATACACTTTTTATTGCGCAATTTCATTATTTCGTGAAGAATGCTATATACTCGTAATTTCGCTGCCATAATTAAAATAAATATAAATTGATATACAGATTTCTCTTAAACAGTCGTCCACAACGTGAAACTACATCCTACATACGCTATAGGACCATTCTGTAAGCATACAAAGACTGTTCGAACATTGCAACTTTGTACATTATAGTTAAAAAGAAGTTTAATGTGAAACATGAATAAACGAATTCAAGTTTGAAACTAGTTTCATCACTATTTTCCATTCAAGTTACACTGTGGATCTGTGCACTATTAGCACAATACATTAATACAAGTGAAGATATAAATGTTAAAATATTTTTTTAAACGTACATGCTTGTTAATTGATTTTATTTCGTTGTAATAATGTCTTTTAAATTTGTACATAAGTTCGCTACGTCAAAAACTTTATAGTATACAATGTGAAAATAGTTAACCAATTTATTTTCGTATAACAGCAGATTAATTAAAATAATGTTTTCTAAAGTCCAGTATAGAATGTAATGTAGCCAAAAAATATGTATGTATGTATGTATGTACGAGTAAAATGTAAAACGGGCGAATACTCCACGTTTTGACATACTTATGTTAATGCTAATCAATCAACAGCTGATTAATTAAAATAATGTTTTCTAAAGTCCAGTAGAGAATGTAATGTAGCCAAAAAATATGTATGTATGTATGTACGAGTAAAATGTAAAACGGGCGAATACTCCACGTTTTGACATACTTATGTTAATGCTAATCAATTAGTATTCGAAAATCTTTTATTAATATGAAATTTGTTTCTTTATTAATATATATATATATATATATATATATATATATATATATATATATATATATATAGGATGGCGCGCTTAAGACGATCCACCCTTAATAACTTTGAAACAAATTGTGTTAGACATACCCGATTTATGCTAAATGTTTTAACATCTATGGGGCTACATTTTATAAATATACACAATCTTAAATGGCAATATACCCCTTGTGACATATCAAATGAAAGCTTTTGAAAAATGCTATACAGGCATGTCAATAAATTGATATATGAATAAACCGTTTTAAATTTAGAAGCAATAATGTAATTTTGTTTTAATTTAAAACCTTATAACAAATGCTCAAATTGAGCGCCATTTACACCTAAACAATGTTACAACCTATCAATAAATGCTATTTGCACCCCCGGAAATGTTTTTTCTGGAATTGCTTGGTACTGTCTTCTAATTCTATTTTATAAATCTTGGAGATTAACAGGTGGAGTTTTATAAATAATTGATTTTAAATATCCCCAAAGAAAAAAATCGTTGGGTGCCAGATCAGAGGACCTAGCGGGCCAATCAATTGACCCCCTTCGACCAATAGATTTTTTTGTCATTCCCATAGCACCGCATGCATTAAAACATTATAAACTATTGCTTCTAACTTTAAAACGGTTTATTTAAATACTAATTTATTGACATGCCTGTATAGCGTTTTTCATTTGATATGTCTCGAGGGGTATATTAATATTTAAGATTTAAAAGTTGGTAGTAGTGGATGTGAGATTAGTGAATTCAAAAAAACAAAAATATTAATAAAATGCGGCCCCCTAGATGTTAAAACATTTAGCGTAAACCGGGTATGTCTATCACAATTCGTTTCGAAGTTATTAAGGGTGGATCGTCTTAAGCGCGCCATATATATATATATATATATATATATATATATATATTATATATATATATATATATATATATATATATATATATATATATATATACGGGATAAACTCATTTATAATAAAGAAATACAATAATTCGTATAAGTATAGCATAGGACAAACAGTAGTAAATAAATGTGTATAATTATTACAACAAAATGGTATGAAAAAAGAGGTTAATTATCCTAAAGAATGGAAGATGATTATAATCCGTAATAAATACTGAAGTAATAAAATTAATATAATATGTATATCCACGTTATTTAAACAGAGCTTTAAGATTTCTTTTAGAGCAATTAAATATATCCATACTTGAAGAATGATAATTTACTCTTCTTTGACATCGTAACGTAAACGTAAACATATAATTATTGGAAACAGACGGTATTGAGAAAGTATCATTTGTTCTTGTTGAATATGTAGAAAATTTAAATTTAGTAAATTTAGCAATTCTGGACAATTTATAGTGTAATTAATAATATTATGAATGAATTTAAAGTGATATATTTTAATGCGTTTAATGATAATATTTTTTAAATTAAATTGTACGATAAGTTATCAACTGGAATATTTTTTTAATTTGTAACCAAATTTCGAAAAAAATTATGTTGAACTTTTTCAATATTCAGTTTTCTATTACTATAGTGTGGAGACCACACGGTTGAGCCATATTCTAAACGACTACGAAGTAATGGACAATAAAGATTTTAAAGCAATGATGTTTTAAAAGGTTATGTAGTTCGTTGACTGAAACCAAGCATTTTTAGTGAATTTTGAACTCTCATTGTGTAATATGAAGGTCAAAGTTAGGTCGAAATAAATTAGCATGATCTAGAAAGGGTAAAACGACATTGTTTAAGTAATAATTAAATAGTATGATTCCTATTATTCTATGGAATCGGATGACATTACATTTCCCAATATTTATATGCATATTATTAGATGTACACCAAATTAAAGGAGAGTCTATACAATTTTGTATTTTAATGCAGTCAAATAAAATTTAAGGTCGTCAGCATAAAGTAAGTAAGGGACATCTTTGAATACAGAATAATTGATATCGTTTATTATAATAGGAATAACGCAGGACCCAAATGAGACCCTTGAGGTACCCCGCTTGTTAGACTGTTAGAAAGATGTGATTTAATTTTAACGTTATGGATGTATGGCTTGCGAATACCTAAAGCTCTTAATTTAATAATTAACAAGTTATGATTGACGTTATCAAACGCTTTGCTGAAATCTATGTATACCGCGTTAACTTGTATTATTTCATTTAAGCATTTTAAAATATAATCTTCATAAAAGCCTAGATTAGTTACACTGAATTTCCGTTTACGAAACTATATTGTTTAGGAATGATTATTTTTGTTATTTCGGGAGAATTTATTGAATAACAAGCTTATCGAAATTTGATATGGCCGATAAAATTATGATTGGGCAATAACAGCTAATGTCTGATCTATCACCGGACTTATGAATAGGTGTAATGTGACCTGATTTCCAAAGAGTGGTAAATGACCGTATTTTAAAGATTTATTAAATAGGATAAGTAAAGGGTAACTAAGTTCATTTGAACAAACACGCAATAGTTTTGGTGGTATCATATCTAGACCTGGTCCTTTAGTAATATTTACAGATTTTAATGCATTCAAAATATCAGTAACGGACAAATGACAATTGAAGACATTTACATGATTTAAGTAATCTGTAATGTAATAATTGGAGGTAGTGTTATTGTTAACTACTAGAGAATTGATAGACGAACAAATTAGGAATTCCAGAGACATCAGCTTACGTATTAGAATTTAGATACATTTTAGTTGGTAAATCGTTGCTTTTCCTAGTATAACTAACATAATTCCAAAATGATTTAACATTAGAATGAATTTTCAATATTGTTTAAATATGCAGTGTAACATTGTTTAGTTAAAAATTTATATTTTGATCTTAATTTAGAAGAAAATATGATGGTCCCAATAGAATTTGTTGTTTATATACCGTATTTCCTTCTTTCTACTGAATAACTAACTGAATTAATTCACTTGAGTACCAAACAGGAAAGCGTCTCTTTTTGATTCTTTTTGTAGGAACGTGTAATAGCGTGGTGCACAACATTATCAAAACAGTCCACTCCACTATCAATATCCATGTCATTTAATGAGAACCAGTTAAAGCTGTGAAGAAAGTCTGAAATTGATGTATAATTAGCACGGTGAAAATAGTACACCAACATGTTGTAATCAAAGGTTTGCACTTTAATGTTTATAGTGGTTGTTACATCAGTTGGGGGATGATGTATGTCGCCGAAAGGATAGAATCAGGCGAGTGTATAGTCGAACAGTAATTGTTGTTGGTGATAATTAAATCGAGAATTCTCCCAATGTTATTGCAAACATTGTTTATTTGTTTTAAATCTAGGAAATTTAACATATCCAGTATGAATTTATCTTGTTGAGAATAAGAGTTGACTGTGTTGACGCCAAACTTTAATACTTTCAGTTTAGTGTATAAGAATTGAAACTTTGATGAACCATGATCATTGTAACAGAGAAGAATTATTGAATAACAATGATAACTTCCGTTTCAAAAAAGTCCTTCGGAGTGAAAACTTTTCTTTGCAGCCACATACATAATACAAAGGTTGAATGATAGGTCAAAACTTTTAGTCATCTTAAAAAAAAAAATGCGATAGACAGGTTTATGAGTACTTCAAATCCACTAAGGTAAGTAAAAGTATTAAAGTCTTTTCCTTACGACATAATGTATACAAATTTCATTGTTATAGCGCAATTACACACTTATGAAGATAATTCCCACTCGATACTTCATGCTCAGGAAAATTGTTACTTTACACAACAGAACTAAAGTGCATGACAACTTTGTAGATGCTTTGAAATTACATTCTAATTTTATATTAAAATTAGATTTCCTTTGTCGACGCATCTGATATACAAACTAAGTGCAGTTTCTTAAAAGGAAATTGCATTTATCTTTTAGCAATTAGCTTTATAGGTTTATTTTCAGAAATTATACAACGAAGTCAAGGTTGGGACTTTCAATATCATTTAAGTTAATATTAAAAATTTAAATTAGTTTATATGAAAAAAATCTTTAAACAAGTAATAATAATTTTATTATACCTACCCATATTCAAAGAACTAGTTTAGTTACATGTACAGATGTTTCACGGATACGGGACACCCCGATTATTTTCTTTATTATTAGGAATAGAAGAAAACCATTCAAATAAATGTTGGAGTAAATCAATGGGGACATTCTCTTATGGAAGAAAAAAAAATTAAACCAGTGGTTCTCAAGTTACAAACCAAAGTTAATTTTTTTTTTTTTAATGGGGTATTATGCATTTTTTAGGCTCATTCGACAGAGTATTTTTTTCTGAATTCAACCATATAAATATTTTATGTTTTTGCATAACAAAAATATTGAGAAAAATTCATTTGAAAATTAAATAAATTTTATTTAACATAACAAAACAGTAGGCTATGATCAATAACAAAACAATTAACTTATACTAAACTGTAGTTAGAAGAATTAATTTATGTTTAGAAAATAATAGAAACAATTTTGAAAATTATTTGTGAAGTTAAATACAATTTGTAACGCTTTTCGTGATAATTTTCTTTGTACATAATGGCAACTGTGTTCTACCTTACATATTATATCTTCAGTTATGATTTTCTTTTTTAATTGTCTGATGTTTTTCCATTCTTGTATTTTACTTTTCGGTGGGGTATTAATTATATCTATACTGATTTTAAGAATATTGACTAATTTGTGTTTCATTTTTGTTTTCGCGTAGGGTCAAAAATGTAATTCGTTGGTATTGCTAAATTGACTGATAGGTTATCAAATTCTTTAGATTTGTTACGTAAGACCCGGGAATATTTTAAACCTTTTTCCAGAAGATGTGTTTCTTCTTGGCCAAAACTAGCTATGGAAAGGTTTTATAAATTTTTGGTAGAATTCCGGAATATCTTCAGTTTCTGAAGTAATTTGATGTTTTCTTTCTTGCCTCTGTAATTTGTGAATGATGAGTTGGTTAAGCTTTATTTCTGTCTTAAGTAACTATTGAAATATGGTGAATCTCTGTAATTCGAAATTTATTTCTTGGGTTTCTACAAATGGAAAGAGTTTTCTTTCGTTTACCCTTCAGATTCGAGAAGGAAAAAGTCACTGTACTTAGATTTAGTTATGTACAAATGCATAATTTTTGCAATGTGAAGAATGTAAGCGTAAACAATTATTTATTTAAACCTAATTTAATTGAATTGTTTCATATTGAAAAGTTTTGAATTCTTTAGCTAATTATATCTACTTCGCATTATATATTATGATCTTGAAATGATTTTCTGAATCTAAAGTTTTCAAAGTTGCGGTTGCCGTAACACAAAACTTTATTTTAATTTATTAATTGCAGGAGTCATTTAAGATAAATTGTCTAAAGTTTCTACAATAAATTTTTGTTCCATTAAAAGTTTCCGTACAATTGCAAAAATTTGTTATGAAATTTAACTTCAAAAACTTTATACGTGTAAATAAATGCGGGCCATTAATAAATTTGTTTTGTTTTTATATCTTCAAACTATGTATATAGAAAATATGTAATCTTTGGATAATTAATGAGGAAATTAATTTGAGGTTGTAATATTATAAATGGTATTGTTGTAATATTTATAAAAAAAATATATATGGCAGTATTACAAGTACCGGCCTTTTAATCTATTATTCATATTATATGTACATGCCGAGGGTTTGCTTTTATATGGGCCATAAAAAATACAGTGGTAAAATATTTATATCGGTGTAATGTCTGGCCTATTAAATATAGAATGAAAGTGTAAAAAACAAAAAAAAAAATGTTCAGAATTAACTGCATCTATCTAAAAGACAAATTTATTAGTGTAACGCCATTCCTGAGGTTGGTGTTGGCATGGCGATATAATCCACTCTGTGGTGGTTTGTAACTCCGTCGCCACGGCGATACTGAAAGAGGGCGGTTCGGGGTAAGTAAATGTAATAATATACAGAAAGAAATTAAAGTAAATAACGGCGGTTTCGTCTAGGCGGTAAAGTCGCCAAACTTGACTTAGAAAAATGAACTGCGATGCGATGGTTCATCTCACCGCTGAGGACCTGAGAAGTCAACTCGGAGATCTGTTCTCAACCAAGAGCCTAGATGCCGAGCTCGTCTCGGAAGAACTGTTCGCTTCTTGGACTGTTTATGGGCAGTTATTAATATAGGTATGCATTGTAGGATGCACTTTATAAGCTACATTGTGCGTCCCAGAATGTCACAGCCGCTGGCGTGAAGTAAATAGAGCTATAGGATGGCTTCAGTTTATGCTAGAAATTACTACAGTGCAGTACGGAAATACATGGTGCTTTGTCATATGAAATGTAGTTATTCCTGAACTTTTTTATTATTTATACTTTTATTCTAAAATTAATAGGGCAGTAATTATTATACAGTATTTATCTGTTTTCCAAAATTTGTTTTTACTCTAAGATTGATTCGCTCAATTTTAATGAATAGGTGGAAAGAAATCGAAATATGAGGACGACTAATTGAATTTGGTTTCATTTGCGATATAAAGCTATATTTATAGTAGTAGTACCTATTTATGTCAGTGACGCTGTAATAGTGTGTACTTTTAATTTTCTTTTTGCCATCGTTTCATGTATCTAACTCCTTTTATTTTTGTATTTCAGGTAAGGAACCAATTCATTCCGAATCAGATCAACTAACTTTACGACTTGCCGCACTGATCTGGTACTGACGGCGGTACGAGGGGTAAGAGTGCATTTATATTAGCGGAATAATGAACCTAAAGATAATGAAGAAGAGTTTTTAGTTAATGGGATTTTCAATGGTATTACTTTGCACTGTTATATATCAATATATATTTTTTATAACGCTAGAACCTATAACCTCTAATGTCCAGTTGCACTAACAAGGCTTACATTTTAAGCTAGGCTTAAACAAAAAAATGCAAATAAAAATTTTGACAGCAGTATATTATAATCCATTTCAAATTTCATTCCGATGCAATATTGTCTATTTAAGGCAAGTTTAATATTTAAATTCAGTAGGTGCAACCGGCCATAAGACGCTTGAATAGCTCAGAGAGTTGTAAAATTAAAATTAATATAAGTCCAGATTCATAATTTTAAACTTGCTGTCGTCGTTAGACAAATGTCCATTAGAGTACAATTCGAAACCATAGATTAAGATATAAATAAATGGAAAAAAGATTAAAGTATGCTAATTTAAAGTGACAACCAAACATCTAGATTGCTTGTTAAACAAACAGAGTCGATTCAACACCTGAACAATAAGCATGGTGTCGGCGACCGACTCGACACAGTTTCAAATCAGAACACATGAAGCGGCATGATCGAGTCAACGACCCCGTTGGCGATCAGGGACGCCACTACTCGCCTAGCACTATTAGATAAAACGTATGCACATTAACCGATGGTTAGTTGCCGACTCAACAATATGCCGCCTCGTGTGCTTCTAGCCTTTACAACTTCTGTGAGGTTTCATTAGAAATTATAGGCAAGCGCCTCCGCCAAAAGTCGCACCGTCTACAAATCGGGAGGATTTCGTTACTTGAAGCGACCGCCTGCTTGGCGCACCGCCATTTGAATTATGTTTGCGCTGTCCCATTACGAATTACTGAACGCTAGGTTGAGTTGGCCGTCGACAAAATGCCGCCTTGTGTGTTCCTAGCCTTATGGTAACCCTAGCGGTAAATACACAGTCGTGGTACAGGTGCCGTTGACAGACAGACTACTACAGTGTACGAAAAGGTAACAGATGGTACTTATCGGTTTATTTAATGGACAATAATAATGATCAAACATGAAATTGTAAGGTAACTTGAAATTCAATAATGACAAAAAATTAATATCGCCATTCAAAAGAGCTTAAAAGTGTCCTCAAATTCAAATTTACATATTTGTTTATATTTCTTGATGTACGCATTTTTCCGAATGAACAATATATTGCTAAAATGGCATCCTAATATAGAACAACTTTTCTGTAATAATTAACCGACTTCGTAGCTCTTATAGTTGTCCAGACAATTAACAAAAATAAAAAAAAAATGGCCCGTTTTTCTTTGCACCTGAGTGTATATAATTTCAGCCCTACAGTACAAATAGAAATAGTTCGAGGTTTAACGTTTATCGAAAATTTCTACTCTTTAGCTGGATTGTCGATGGTTGTTCGAAGCAGTATCAGTTTTATCACTTCACCTTAAAAGAAAATAATAAGTTACGGTCATTTGAATGGAACATTTTGTTTATTATAACGGATTGCTTCTACGTTTGTGAGAAATATTCTGTGTACACTACTTAGCAACTTTTAGGGACGTTGGGAGCACATGACGTTTGTTACGGCTCGGTATACGTTCTAACTTCTGCAGTTATAAATCATAGATATAATCCTTGTATAAAAATGTGCTCATAAATTTTTATTAGAAATTTTAGAGTGCCGACAGGTGCAGCAATAAGGTTATTCCTATTAAAAATATTTCTAATAAAATTCTTATATTATAGAGATTTATAAAATTTGACGAGAGACATGCGAACGGGGTGATAAAAAGTCTCCGAATATTACAGTAACTATTTTAAATGTCTTAATTTTAAATTAAATACAAATAATATACCCACATTAATATTATCGCAACAATATATAAATCGTAACCATCATTTTACGTTATTAATAAATTAACAAAATCTCTTCTAACCTCTTCATTTGTACATGTAGTACTACGCTTATACACGCTGCACTGTTATAAATAAAAACTAATATTTGCTCTAAGAATTAGAAATGAAAATTCTGGAGTAGCAAATAGTAGAAGTATAAAACGAAAACGTGTTGACATTGATGGATTTATAAAATTTGTTATTTAATGTTAGTGTTATTGCAACAGATACATATGTCCCATCTTATATGACAGGTGAAGCAATGCCTCAGTTGAAGTATTTTCCATCTAAATTAAACATTGACGATTCTGCTACAAATTCTGCACTAAGGGAAGAAAGCAAGGACAAGACTAATTGGCTAAAGCGTATGATTCCTCAGTTTCTTTGACCACAAACTTCTTTTGCATATTTAAGAAGGGAATCCTTAAATTTCATCCAAACATCATTTGTATTACAAGCATAATTAGGCTCACATTCAGGCATGGATTCATTAAATCTTTCAACAAATTGCAACCTAACAACTTCATTTAAAAAAGCGCAGGATTTTACGCGAAACATTTGCCCGGAGCCTTTCACTTTCATTCGCCAAAATTTATTTAGCCACATTCGCGACACATCTAAATAATAATCATTCGTATCCAATTTTGCGCCTCTTTTCACACGCGTATCTACAATCATACTCCTCAAACGCTTATCATAAATTACGAAGTCAATCACACTACGTTTATTCTGAACCACATTCTCCCATGTGTACATGTGAGCTAACTTATGTTTAAAAATGGAGTACAAAATGAAGAGATTTCTTTCCAAACAAAATGAAATAATTCTCTCACTCACTCGATAAACCGAAACGTCATTCACTGACACACTTCGTGTAACACCCACCCGTGCATTCAAATCACCACATACTATCACCCTCTCACCAGGATCACATAAATCAATTGTTAATCGAAACCAAAACTGATCTTTTTCAAGGTCATTTTCAGATTCTGAAGCACGCACGCACACACACGCTCATCATCGAAAAAATAATAAAATCGTATCATAGAGATTCTAAAATCGCATTTTTTGATCAAAGATAATAACTTCTTTACCTAAAGGTGATGGAAGGTAAAAAATAGGTAAAGGTAGTACCTCTGATCACATATTTTTACCTTCTGTCACCTTTAGGTAAAGAAGGTATGGTCTTTGGTCAAAAAAATCGGTAATGAGATTTTAATGAATAAACACGATTGAGGGTCCTGAGAATACGGCTTTACTACTTTGACGATAACGTCTGAATGAATGTGTGTTTGTGTCTGTGTGTGTGTATTCGTGTGTCTGTGTGTGCGTATGACAAAATTTCTCCTGCGATAACTCCAACATTACAATTCTACATATTATAATTCTTTCGCATTCCCCTTCTGTACATCCATATGAAGAGCTGATTACATATTGGTTATTATTGATCAACCGAAAGTACTCTTATTTGAAGTGCTTAACAATTTTTCTTTTTTAAAAAATGCAGTTAAATATCATTTGTTGACATTTTATGTTAAGCGCTATGCTATAAGCATGGTGTCAAGTACAATTTAAGTAGAATAAGATCTTGTTATAATTTTGTTGGATATGTAGAATCGATTCCAATGAAATTTCGTATGGAAATACATAGAATTGACGGAAGGTAATGTGCTGGCCACATCAGATTTCTTTAAATATTAACTTCGGTAAAATCCTTTGTTTAATTTATAATTTCAAGAATAAACGAAATTTGTTAATTGAAAAATCAATATTCGACTGTGTTAGGATGGAGGTAGTTACAGGAAAGTAAGAATTCTTCGGACTTGCAGTCAATTAATAAAATTTATTCACGCCAACGTTTCGACGTAACGTACGTTACTATACTTATTTGTAGTTCCATATGTATTGTACTCATCCAAGACAAGTTTTACATTTTTTGACGATTTTCTCTCTGTGATATGTTGGTTTTAACTATTTATTTATTTATTCATATTTATTTATTTATTTTTTTAATTGTCCGTGCTGTATGTTCTGTTTGTTATAATGTGTATTCATTGTTATTTAATTTCATATTATTGGTAATAATGTATATTTCTTATTTTTATTATAATGTATTGCTTTATGAATCTATTGGCAAGATTGTCTCATTGTATTTAAAATTATACTTGTTCTGGTGGGTCACTTCAATCAAGGTAGTCGTTGAATAAAGACAAGTTTAGTACGCGTGTTGTTCTTTAAATTTACTTCTCCTACACTTCAATTTACAGTTCACAAAATAAAATAATACATGGCGCAGCCGGTAATAAAAATAAATTAAAATAGTATAACATTAAAATAATAAAAGTTAAAATACTTATACGTGAAAATGACAAGCAATTTGAAACCGCCGTCTAAATTGCAACTTATTGGAAATTTAAGTGAAAATTGGAAAAAATTCATACAAAATTTTGAAAATTTCATGATTGCATCGAATTTTGATGAAGAAGAAGATAGAAGGAAAATTGCAATACTGATGAATGTAATCGGAGAAGAGGCCGTTGAATTACACGATACATTCACATATGCAAAGGTAGGAGACGAGAAGAAATATGATAAAGTATTAGACGAATATGCAAATTATTGCAACCCAAAGAAGAACATTCTGCATTCGAGATTTCTATTCTATATCAGGAAACAACAAGATGGAGAAAGCTTTGACGCGTTCCTAACCGATGTAAAAACTTTAATCAAAGATTGTGAATTTAAAAATCCAGATGAACTTCTACGGGATAAAATTGTATTATTTTCAAATGATCAAGAAATTCAAGACAAAATAATAAAATTAGGAATCATCGAATTAAAAGAAGCTGTTGAACATTTTCGAGTCGCTGAAATCACAAGGAAACAAATGAAGATTGTCCATTCCAAAGGAGAAGAACCGAAATTTTTCATTGATGCAGCATCATGTAGCAGTCCAAATCCAACGAAGCAACGCTTTCAAAAAGGAAGTAACGCTCCTCAGTCTAACAAATTTTATAGTTACAATAATCCTTCTTTTAGTTCTAGAGAGAAAAATTTGCCAACGAAGGTAACCAGAGAGAACCATGTACAGGATAAGATGTTAAGCAGCCAGAACCAGGGTCAAGTCGAGAACTGCAAAAGATGTGGATTAAGTCATACCTTTATGGAATATTGTCCTGCAAAAGGAAAGCAATGCTCTAAATGTGGTAAATTCAATCATTTCAGTAAGGTATGTCTAAGTAAAATGAATAATATACATGAAACTAATGTACAAAATAGTATTTGTAATGAATCAGATAATGAAGAATACTTTTGCGGTTCAATTAAAACAAAATTTATAAGTTCACTTTCTTGGAATGAAAATATTAAAGTAGAAAATTTAACTGTTAAATTCAAATTAGATACTGGTTCTGATGTTAACATATTATCCTATGAAATTTTTGAATGTATAAAAAATTCTTTAAATCAATTAAAATTACAAAACTGTTCTATGATATTAGAAGCTTATGGAGGTTCAAAAATTAAAATCATAGGTTCAATCAATTTGAATGTGTATCATAATGGAATCTGTTATAATGAAAATTTTATTATTACTAACTCAAGTAAAACAGCAATATTAGGATTGAAAACTTGTATGAAATTTGGTTTAATTAGTAGAAATATAAATGCTCTTAGTAATATAAATACTAAACAAATTGTTTTATTAGAATATCGTGATGTATTTGAAGGAATTGGCTGTTTTCCCAAAGAATATTCAATTAAGTTAAAAGAAAATGCAGTTGCTAGTGCAAAGCCCCCTCATAGAATACCAATAGCAATACGAAATAAAGTAAAAGATGAACTAGATAAACTATGCAGAAATAATATTATTGAAAAAGCCGAAAATGTTGATGGATGGATAAATAAATTAGTAATTGTAGAGAAACCAAATGGTTCTTTGAGATTATGTCTTGATCCTAAGGACTTAAATAATTCAATTAAAAAAGATTACTTTACTATTCCAACATTATCAGATTTAACTTATAAATTACAAAATGCAAAATATTTCTCAGTTCTTGATTTAAAAGATGGATTTTGGCAAATAAAATTAGACAAATCTAGTAAAACTTTATGTACTTTTGCGACAATGTTTGGAACATATTCATTTAAAAGATTGCCCTTCGGTTTAACAATTTCAAGTGAAGTTTTTCAAAAATATAATACAGAAATATTTGGAGATATTGATAATGTGTTTATTTATATTGATGACATACTGATTTATGGAAACACAATTGAAGAGCATGATCAAGCTTTAATTAAAATATTAAATAGAGCTCGTGAATATAACATTAAATTTAATAAATCTAAATTTCAATATAAAGTGGAAGAAATTAAATATTTAGGTCATACTTTTAAACAAGGAACAGTAGAACCTGACAATAATCGTATTCAAGCTATTATTGAATATGATATTCCAAAATCTAAAAAAGATTTACAAAGATTTTTAGGTTTAATTAATTATCTAAGAAATTTTATTCCTAATTTAGCTGAAATTTCTCAACCTTTACGAGAATTGCTTAAGAAAAATATTGAATTTATTTGGCTTGAAGATGTTCATTCAAAATGCTTTAATTTTCTTAAAGAAAAAGTTATCAGTGCTCCTATACTAAAAAACTTTGATGAATCTAAAGATATAACAATACAAACAGATAGTAGTAAATTTGGAATGGGTTGTGTATTATTGCAAGAAAATAAACCAGTATGCTATGCATCCAAAAGTCTTACAGACACCGAAATAACGTACGGACAAATTGAAAAAGAATTTCTAGCAGTCTTATTTGCTTGTAAAAAATTTCATACTTATATTTATGGCAGAAAATGTGTAATACAAACGGATCACTTACCGCTAATAACACTAATGAAAAAAGATATTCATAAAATAGCTTCAGTCCGACTTCAGAGAATTAGATTAAAATTAACAATTTATGACATTGAATTAAAATATACTCCCGGCAAATATGTGTTTGTTGCTGATGCCTTAAGTAGAGCATGTTCAAATTCTTGTAAAACAGACACAGATGACTGTTTAAACGAAGTTATACATACAATAAATATGAGTGAACCAATGAAAGCAGAATTTAAGCACAATTCAAAAAATGATTATGTTCTAAACAAATTAATTACAAATTTCAAAAATGGTTGGCCTAATCATAAATCCAAAGTTGATGATGAAATCAAACTTTATTACAAATTTAAGAATAATATCTATGTAGAAGATAATTTAGTATTTCTTGAAAATAAAATAATTGTTCCAATGAATTTGCGATCAAAAATATTAAAGATGTTACATGAATCACATTTTGGTATTTCTAAAACTTTAAGTCGAGCTAAATCATTATTTTACTGGCCAAATATGCAAAAGGATATTGAAAATGAAATCTCAAAATGTAGCATCTGTGAAAAATTTAGACGTAAAAATGTAAAAGAACCTATGATAGTACAAGACATACCTCAACTACCATTTGAAAAAGTAGCATGTGATATATTGCAATACAGCAATTCAAATTATCTTGTTGTAGTTGATTATTATTCTAAATGGATTGAACTTATTAAATTGAATACAAAAACTGCACATGAAATAATTAATGTTTTAAAAGCTATTTTTTCGACTCATGGTATTCCAAAAATATTGGTGAGTGATAATAATCCATTCAATTCCTTTCAATTTAAACAGTTTTCTAATTCTTGGAATTTTCCAGTTATAACTTCAAGTCCTTATTATCCAAAAAGTAATGGTCTAGCAGAAAAGGGTGTAGGTATTTGTAAAAATATGCTCAAAAAATCTGAAGAAGGAGATATAGAGATAGAATTAATGCTTCTAGAATATCGTAATACGCCAGTATTGGGCACAAAATATTCACCGTCACAATTATTATTTAGTAGAATGACAAGAACGAAGCTGCCAATTCGTTCAAATATGTTACAACTACAAGTTGTTAAAAATTGTAAGCAAATATAATACTCCAAGATCTTTTGTAATTAGAGATGAAAATAATCATTTAAAACGACGTAATACTAGTGATCTTAGAAAATCATTCAAAGAACCAAAATTTAAATTTTGTAATACTGATCTAGATATTAATAGTAATAATAACAATCAAAATAATGAACGATTAATTAATTCTCAATTTTATGTAACTAGATCTGGAAGAATTTCTAAACCTCCTGATAAGTTTATAGCGTAAGAATTTCTTGTATTTGTGTAATAGTTATTAGTATTTATAACGCATGTATTTAATTGTAAAAAAGGGAGATGTTATAATGTGTATTCATTGTTATTTAACTTCATATTATTGGTAATAATGTATATTTCTTATTTTTATTATAATGTATTGCTTTATGAATCTATTGGCAACATTGTCTCATTGTATTTAAAATTATACTTGTTCTGGTGGGTCACTTCAATCAAGGTAGTCGTTGAATAAAGACAAGTTTAGTACGCGTGTTGTTCTTTAAATTTACTTCTCCTACACTTCAATTTACAGTTCACAAAATAAAATAATACACTGTTATCCACATGTGGTTTCCTTTTTTCGACTAGACCATTCTAGCCCTGAAGAAGACTATTGTATAGTCGAAACGTCGGCGTGAATAAATTTTATTAATTGACTGCAAGTCCGAAGAATTCTTACTTTCCTGTATCTACCGAAATTTGTTAAGTTAATTTGTTATATCACAAATTGTCCGTAATATACAAAATGAAAGTATTGTATCATTGTGTGACTTTGATCGATCTCACCACTTCACTGAATGCAATTTCCTAATGGACGCATAATTCAGTACAGTGTTCATGTCTTATTCTTGCACTAGTCTATTCAAACATTATTATAACCAATTATGAGATAGTCCTCGGTGAAGTGTAAAAATTTCTAAATTAATGGATATCATATTTTTATCCTTTACTGCTTTTATTATAGGATCTCTAAAGAATATCTATTAATATAATATATACAGGGTGCACATCGAGAAGTGGGACGTTGGCGTTTAACATGGAAATTTTTCTCTGCACAAACGTTACCTAATATTTTATGCAAAAAATACTTCAAAAATAATACATTTGCTCATTTTATGGCATAAATCCATGGATGAATAGCTGTAATTTATAGTTAATTTTTACGTTTATATAAAGACCTAAAATAATCATTTTACGGAATTTAAATCTCTAACTTTCATTTAATGTATTTTTGCATAAAATAATTGGATTACATTTACACCTTGTCCATTTAGATATTTATTGTTTCCTTCGTATAATGAGGTTCTCCATCATAAATAATAAATAAAAAAACTTTTAGTTAGTACAAGAAATAAAAAGGCGAGACTAAATGTTGCAAAACTTATATCGAAGTCGAGTGAATTTGGTCTTAATGTTCCATATATTTATTACAACATTTACATAAAATTATTTGTGTGTTTCGGGCAAAAAATTAGCCCATCTTCAGATATATAAAAAAAATATTTGTTACAATAGTAATTTAAAATATATACAAAGTTTTGAATTCACCAATAGGTAAAAATAAAATATCTTTTTTTTTGAAATTCAATTATCGATACATTTTTACAAGTTGTACGAATAAATCAACTTGTATGATTTAAATTTACGGAATCCTGTCTAGAAAACGCGCTGAATAACATATCAAAAACTTCTGGAAATCAGAGCACGGGAACCTCCCGCCATTTGCGAAGAATGGAGGCATATTTATGTTTTTGGCCATTTTGTCAAAACAAATATGAAAGATATTTAAATTGCTTAAAAATCAAACAATTTTACGTATTTAATACTTAGTCCAACATGTTTCACTATTATAACAGTTTACATTCATTGTGGCATCGAAAGAAGTAATTTATTGATGATTGTTTTATAATTGTCAACGTTTTCCTGCAATTTTTTTTTTCTCCACTCTGATATTGTTAAAGATACGATAACGCTGTTTGATAATTTGTATTCAGCATGAAATTCTCTTTCATGTATTACACATTCTTTTCCAAATAACAATTTGCGAGTTACTAACAGATTAAACTCACATGAAATTCCTCTAAAATTTTAAACATCTCAAAATCGGCTCATTTCTCCATTTCTTATCAACCACTTTGACACGTATTAAATACTTAGTATTGTCTATCTTTAATCGTGTCGAAATTTTGAATTATTTATTTATTTATAAGAAGAAGGCCGCACAGCAGGACAAGTACCAATAACTGTGCAGCACTAATAACATACAAAAATTACTACATCATTCTCAAAACAAATACAGATAGACATATTTATATACATAGTTGCATAATTAAATCAAATGAAGTTAAATAAAGTTAGAGTAAAAAATTGCAACAGAAAAGAAAAAAAAAACATTTTAAATTCACAGAAAATACTTTTAAATACAGTGCTTAAAGACAAAAGACCGAACAGAATAACATAAAAAAAATTACTAGATCATTGTCAAAACAAATACACATAAACATATTTATATACATAGTTGCATAATTAAATCAAATGAAGTTAAATAAAGTTAGAGTAAAATTAAATTCACAGAAAATACTTTTAAATACAGTTCTTAAAGACAAAAGACCTAAAAGTTCTTAATGAACAGTTATACATGTCAGGAAAATTAGACATCACTGACAAGTTATTAGATGTGGATATCATTCTAACAAGTGGGGCATTGACGGCTGAGTTAGTTCTACAGCTTAAAACAGCAAATAAATTTCATAATCTGGTAGAATTTGACGGTATTCTGAATGATATTTTATTAAGTAATGCTGGACTGCCAATGATATTGTTTAGCAATTTAAATAAAAAAATTAGATCAATCATTGTTCGACGCTTTTGTAGAGATGTTAACACAATAGAGTTATCTGGAAATTTTTACTTAAAATGTACAAAAATTTTCTTTGGATTCCTTCAATTCTATTAGTATATATTTGATAAAAAGGTGACCAACAAATAGCGGAAAATTCAAGATGCGAACGAACAAGTGAGTAGTATAAAGATATGAAAGTTCCACTACTTTTGAATTTATCCCCAAATCTTAAAATAAATCCTATCATTTTATATGATTTTTTGACAACATGGTCAATGTGCAAATCAAAGATTAATTTGTTATCTAAGATAACTCCTAAATCCTTTACATGATTTACTCGGTTCACATTGTTCCCGTCAAAACTGTAATTATAATCATATATATTTCTGTTCCTAGAGAATGTTATACATGAACATTTGTCATAATTAAGAGCTAAATCATTATAATTAAGATAGCAGTCAAGCCTGCTAAGATCTTCTTGAAGAGCCAAATTGTCAGATAATGAATTAATACGCATATAGTATGTAGCAAACATTTTTTAATATTTATAAAAATAATGAATAAAAAAGGTCCAAGATGAAATCCCTGCGGGGCACCAGAAGTGACAAGGAAATATTTAGATTGATATCCATTTAGTGTAACACATTGTTGTCTATTACTAAGGTAAGATCTGAACCAAAAAAGCAAATTACCATGTATACCAAGTATTTCTAGCTTTGATAATATTATGTGATTAATCTTATCGAAAGCCTTACTGATATCTTATGTAGATTAACATTGGCATTACAATGATCATTCGCATACTGTGTATGTGAAGTATTAGTATCAAAAATGCAGTCTGAAAATGGTTAGCAAACATATTGCATATTTGAGTGCCATCAGATGAGTTGTCCCCGTTGAACGTCATGCTGCAAGAAATGTTGGATTTTTTGACAGAGGAAACGAAAGACCAAAATTTTTTCACATTATTTGGGATTTTATTTTCAACCTTATGTATTTCATAGAAAATATTTTCGTTAAAGTTTTTACCTTTTGTCGTAACAAAGAAAATTCCATATAATATGATTCATTTCCAAAACGTTTATATTTAGTGTGTTTTATATTTAGCCTTGACAAGCCGTATTAGTTCAGAGGAATACCAGGTAGGATATAACTTTTTGCG
This sequence comes from Ophonus ardosiacus, assembly GCA_943142095.1. Lineage (NCBI taxonomy): Eukaryota > Metazoa > Arthropoda > Insecta > Coleoptera > Carabidae > Ophonus > Ophonus ardosiacus. The sequence continues at coordinate 66,557,270 of OW964823.1, forward strand.
ATATATTTTTTAGGCACAAAATTATTAATTTCAGTATTTAAAATACCATAAAATTTATCCAACGCATCTTCAGTACTCAAATTCTCAAATTCAGAGGTCCAGTTAATATTTGTTAATTAATTATTTAATAAAATGTAATCTGCTTTTTTAAATAATAATATTTCTCTTGAGTTAAATGTCAAGACGGAATTGACTTCAAATTTACAGTGAATAAGTAACGAAGGATGATGTTAATCAATTTTAGTAAGAGGACTGTAACATGGCTTGACAGTTACATAATTATTGTTAGAAAAAATTAAATCGAGATAATGATTATTTTGATTAGGAACATCATTAAACTGTTTAAGATTACAATACGACATAAAATTATCAAATTCAGAGGATACAGTATTATTTGTATTATTAGAAATATAACAATTATTAAATGGACGCCACCAGTGTTGTGCTTATCTAGATAACATTATCTAAAATTTTATCTAGATAACGTAGTTAGTATTTTTTTATCTAATATCTAGATATTTTTAAAATTAATATCTATTATCTTATCTGTTTTATAACATGCAAAAGAAAAATAAGATAACCATTATTTATGTTAGCTCCATCTATACTCAAATCAAAATACTATTTAGCAAGTTAGGACAAGCACAACCTACCGCATCGCATAGTGCCGTGTGCCGTATCGTGTGTTCTCCGTCACTGGTGTGTCTGCCTGCGTAAACTTACTTGTGATGTGACGTGTGATCGAGATTCGTGAGCAATAGTGAGCAACATTATTTATGAAAATGTTCATTTACTGGCAATTTTATATGCTTAATTTTATGCAGGTAAATAATATAAAACAGTGTTTATCCGGTCCCGTTGAAAGGCTTTTCAGTGGAGGCGGGCAAATTCTCAAACCAAGACGCAATCGCCTATCTGATACTAATTTTGAGACAGCACTGTTTTTAAAAAACAATAATTTACTATTATAAAAAAATATGTACATAGATATTTTAGAATAGTGTCTAACTTTGTTTTGTACGAGGTGTGTTCAAAAACTATCGCGAATTTTGAATTTTCGCGGGTTACGTATATTCGAATTTCGATCTTTTTGTGGCTTTATGTTGGTACTCATGTCTCTCACTTATGTCGACAAGCTCGGCCATTTTGAATGTTCACTTAATTGTTGACAGCTGCTTTGCTTGCACGTGCTTGCTGGTGCATCATGAGTTCTTGCCACAGGGTAGAACGGTCAATAAGGAATGTTACCTGCAAGTTATGCGCAATTTGCGCGAAGCAATCCGCCAGAAACGCCCGGATTTGTGGAAGAACAAAAATTGCACCACGATAACGCCCCTGCTCACACATCGTTGCTTGTGCGCGACTTTTTAGCCAAAAACAACACACTAATGATGCCGCAGCCACCGTATTCCCCAGATCTGCCCCCCTGTGACTTTTTCTTGTTCCCTAAACTGAAGAGGCCCATGAAAGGACAACGTTACGCTACGCTTGACGAGATAAAGACGGCATTGAAGGAGGAGCTGAACAAGATAAAAAAAAATGATTTTTTGAAGTGCTTTGAAGATTGGAAAAACCGTTGGCACAAGTGTATAATATCTCATGGGGATTACTTTGAAGGGGACAAAATAGATATTCATGAATAAATAAATAATTTTTGAAAAAACACAAAATTCGCGATATTTTTTGAACACACCTCGTATGTTATTATATAAATATGTACACTGAATATTTTTTGTGTCCTTTTCACACATCGTATTAATAAAGCATGAACAATTTTGTAAGAAATCACGGTTGCTTACTTTTCAGGTATCTTATCTGTTATCTAAATTTTTTATCTAGATAACATGTAAAGTATCTGTTATCCTTATCTAGGTATATTGCGCAAATTTATCTTTTATCTGTTATCCAGATAACGAAAATCATTATCTGACCCAACACTGGACGCCACTGTAATAGTGGTAAATTAAAGTCGCCACATATTAAAAACTGATCTCTTGGCTGAGAGTCGACAACAGATATGAAATTGTTCACAAAAATGTTGCGAGCTTCATCACACTTTGGAGGAATATAAACACAGCATACATTTAGTTTAAAAAATTTGGAGTTTACAGTTATCCATACATCTTCTGCGCATGTTGACCACTCTGGTCACATTTGATTTTCACGCCAATAAGTACTCCACCACCATCGTCTTTATGTGAACAGGCAGATTGTCTATCACGTCTAAACACGGAATAATTATCACCTAGCACTTCACGGTCAAACACTGATGCGTTTAGATTTGTCTCGGTCAGACAAAAAATGTCAAAATCACTAGTTGAAGAGCTAGATTTAATTTCAAAGGTTTTAGTTCTTAATCCTCGGACGTTCTGATAGTATACACTTAAAGCCATGAGGAGTGATGTGATATGCAAATTAATTAAAATGTGTTTAATTTAGTTTTTTAATATCTTGTTCCTTGTATATTATGTGAACTTTAGAATCATCTGTTTTTCTCGTAAGTATTTTTGCATTTTTAGTCCAAACATATTTGTCATTTTTTTACGAAGTTCTTCACGAGCCATTTTAAACAAATGCATATTTTTATTTGTCAAATGGTCGTTAATATAAATATTTTGAGAAGTGCCCTCATACCCTAGATCGATTGTTGTTAATTTCTGAATTTTGGAATCAGTCAAAATTTTTTTGTTTCACATTACGTGAGATAAATATCACAACAATATTTTTAGGTCGTCTCGTATTGCTTTTATCAAATTGAGGAAAACGATGTGCAGCGTCAAGATCATTTTCAGAGATGTTTACATTAAGTTTTTTGTCCATATTGGAAACAATGTCATTTATATTCTCATTGGGCTTCTCTGGGATGTTCTGTATAACTACATTGTTTACACGTGAGTATTGCTCCAAATCATTAATTTTTTTATTCAATTGAACTACTTATGACTTTAGCACCAGGTTTTCAGATTTTAGTTTTTCTAAATCTTTCATTTTTTATTAATTGTACCCTAGTTTTTTTCAAAATAAGTTTTTTTTTGCTGCAAAACTGAACTGATTCAATTATAGAATCTAATTTAGAATCCAATTCTGATTTAAATATTTTTAATTCGGTGCTTATGTCACTAGCTTTGGATGGAGATACTTCGCTGAAATCCAGAGCGGAAGACACCTTAAAATCGCCCTTCGGCCCACATTTGGGACATAACCATGCGAAAACACTAGCATCAAGCAGTTCACTTTGTGCGGCATTAAACTTGATATCCGTGCATGCTTGATGATAAAGAGATGCACACTTGAAGCAGTGCAACCCTGGATATTTATTGTTGCCATTTCTGCTACATTTGCTGCAGTTTGCCATGGTGACGTATAGTTAATTAAACACGATAAGACAAAACAAATACTAATTAGCAATTTTGCAATTTTTAACGGTTTATGTATCACTAAAAAGATTGATTTACATCAATTTAAGATGAACACAAAACTGCACTGTTATTTAAATCACGTCACGTAAAAATAGACACTTTTATTTATAACTTGACTAATTTTAAGAATTTTTCAAACTATATTTCCACCAAATTTTTCAAAAATAGAGGAACTACGAAAAAACTATCTGACGCTTTGACAACGACAATACATGATGTGTGAATGAGAAAAGAGAACTAAGCCGATTTATAGATGTTTAAAATTCTAAAGTGATTTCATGTTACTTTAAGTTATTAGTAAGTTGCAAATCGTTCATCGGCAATAATCGCGTAATAATACAAAATGAGAAAGAGAATTTCATGCTGAATTCAAATTTTCAAACCGCGTTATCGCATCTATAGCAAGATCAGAGTAGTAGATGGAAAAATAAAAAAATGCAGGAAAATGTTGACAATTATTATAAAAAATCATCAATAATTTACTTCGTTCGATGCCACGACGAATGTAAACTGTTATAACAGAGAAACCTATTGGACTAAGGTAATATTGTTGGTTTTTTGAGTAATTTAAATATTTTCATAATTGTTTTCAGAAAATGGCCAAAAACATAAATACGAGTATGCCGCCATTTTCCCCAATTGGTGGGAGGTTCCCGTGCTCCGAATTCCGGAATTTTTTGATATGTTATTCAGCGCATTTTTTGATAGTATTCCGTTTAACAGCTTTTCTTGTAATTATTTTGAGGTAAAATCATAAATTTCCTGGAATATAAAACGTCTTTAGAATGAAAATAATGCAATAAACAATAATTAATATATATATATATATATAATTATATAGTTGTTAAATAATAATTAATGAATAATAAGTAATTTGTAGAAAAAAAATTTGAAAAATATTATATTTCATGTCTTTTGCCTATTCAACTGAACTATATCCATCATTATTAGTTAATTTTGTTACCATTCTATAAAGTATTAGTAACCTAAAGGGCATATATTACAAACATTACTGAATTAAAGTCGTTTTTTGTGATTCCTAAAAACCTATTGTATTACAAATACGAGGTTTTGCCTTTACGACGACATGTCAAATATATCGATGTATTTCATTCGTCATTAAGATAACAACTCGCTTTTAACACTTGTGTTAAAAGTAACAACAGATTTGGGGGGAAATTTTTTTAAATGAGCAGCACTACCATGGACATTTTGCAAATTAGGGCAGAGAATTTAAATAACAAGAATAAGCATGCATAAGTTTCGTAGTTCTTTTAACTCATGCTACATACCCGGAATTCGTTTGGAGCAAATTAATGCAAAGTTTTTTTTTTAAGTCATTTTACATATATTGCGACGTCGGTGCTCATAAAAATATTACTGACTTGGTTAATTATGCTAAAAAATAAATATCGGAACGTTCTAAGATCCCTAAAATTCGATTATAATATTTTTACGATGATATCCGTGTGGGTATATATACCTTTACGTACTTATTCACAGCCGTTTGATTTCTAGTGCTGCAAACATGTCAAATTTATATCGGAATATTCTGTACATCTAATATTTATGTATGATGGAAAATATATTATTTTTACTAACATTAATTTCATTAGACTCAATACAATCTTATTAACACGGTTTCATTATTAATTTTAATGTAATTGCTTCCTAACAGTGACATTTGTTTAAATACGTCAAAATTGTTATTAAAATATTATGTTTTTGTTTGACGCATAGGCAAGATAATGTACAAAATAAATTATTTTATATTTAATATTTATTTATTTAATATTATTTAGTTATTTCAAGTTATTTACTAAATGCTATTATCGTAGAATTAAATACTGTATCATTATGACAGTCATGCATATATTCTGTGCCATTATATCCAATTTTTGTTAGTAAAAGTTGCTAAAAAATTATATTCAATGAATTATTTACAAGAAAAACTGTTAAAAGCTTGTATAAATGATACATCCGGTTATCCGTTATACACTAAAAACTAATGACCTCTTCCCACATTAGTATAGAATGGGTATACACACCTCCCTTAATTAGGGTAGCGGGAGGTAAAAAGGGCACTTTTCAAAAGTATGCATGGGAAATAAAGTGAAAAGTATCTAAGGACTTATTTAGAAAAAAAAATGATAATTTAAAAATTATGATAGCGATCAACATGACGTCTGTCTATCAACGATGGGATCATACAACTAACATCGACGTCAATATTAACGGTAAACATTATTCAATGTTAATTAATTCAGATATTGGTGCTCAAGTAAACGTAATGTCACGCTGATATCTACAAAACTGCGGCATGAAAATAAATGAATTAAAGAAATTTAACTACGTCGAGTATGTATGATACCGGAATCATTCTTGACTACGTCGGACGTAACTACCTCATCAAGAGTGATAGGACCAGAAGGACATGGATACGCAACCGCCGTCATATCCGTTCGAAATTTCCACAAATGAGCCTGTCTCATATCTCCCGGCTAAAGAAGGAGGATGATGCATTATAGTAGGCCTGATGATCATTACTTAACAACAAGAAATAACGTGCCAATAATTGATGATAATAATGTTGTACTTGACATAATATTTTTTTATATATTGTTCATAAATAAAACCTTATATTTCAATATATAACAGCAACTAAATATTATTTGCCATTTATTCACTAATTTTAAAAACAAAAAAAAAAAAATGAAAATATTAACGATTAAGTGTAAATATTTAATTGATTGTAATATAATAGTTATTTATACAACAAGAGTGTAAACACAAGCTTTATGACATGAGGTTAAGTATGAGCAACATAAGAGATACAACTAAGCAATTTTGTATTATTAAAATACTTATTTTTCGTATGAATTCCGAAAAAAGGAACAAATACAATGTAAGTAGGTATGCAATGAAATTATTTTTTTATTATAAATTGTTACAATATCCTTAGGTACTGTAGATGCCCTGTTTCAAATTTAACACAGGTTTTGGATTGCCTTGCCTTGTACTGTATTAATAAAAGCACCAAATTAAATTAATTAGGTGTTAATAATTCAGTTACTCGAAATATCAGTCATGAAGTATTCTTATAAAACCAACATTTCGGTATACACAATTTTGTCATTTCGGGTATTTTTAGACAACTGGCTTACAATGTGTGAAGCGTATTTATAATTTCAATTGGAATTGTTTTAGTGAACCATATGAAATTGGTGAATGGGGAAGAAATGTCAAAATTTAAAACAATTTCAATAATTCATAATAATTAAACAATTGTAGGTTTTTGAGGTTTAGAGCCCAAGAAAGAAAAACGAAGATGTTAACGTTCTGTAGAAATAACAAAAAATGCAATGATCCTTCAGAGGACAAAGAAATTGATACCTAAAGTATAACACACTGATTCAAAATGTAGTTTCCTTGCTAAATGGAAAACAGTGTACCTGCATATATTTAAAAAGGATAAATTTATTTAAAGTTTACCTAATGATATAAAATAAAACTTGTACAAATTTAAAATAAATTCGAAATTATACTAGACATATGATCCAATGTATTAAAAAAATGTTTATTATACTTTTTTTATTTTACAAATGAGGACGTTTCGATTCAAACTAGGACCGTTTACAGCTCTAAGAATGTTTGTAAAGTGAATAAATATTAACTATTACATACTTACTCACAACATTGTTAGAACTGATGATGGTGCTAGATTGCACCGAAACGTCCTCATTTGTAAAATAAAAATATCCAAAAAATATTTTAATTTTTTTATTACATTAATTCTATGCCATCTCTTCCACGCTCATCCATTTATAATTTTAATAATATTAAAATTACTCGAAAGAACAAAAGATTATCATATAATAATCACTAAAGGGGATAAACCAAGGATAAATTTGTTTTATTTAGAAATATCCACCAAGTACCGGCTACAAAAAAATTCCCTTTCAGTTACTAATAGCTCATATCTTTGAAATAATTCATTCGTGGGTAAATACTTCCACTGTTCTGGAGATTATGATTAACAATTACTCTAAACTTCAGTCATACAGCATTTATTCTTACAATACCGTTTTTTTAAGAATAAATAGATGGATGTCTGAGATTTTGGATAATTATCATATTCATTTAACTAGTATCGATATATTTCATGTTGAACTACATTTCTCTATGATGTGATAAGTGTTTTTCATTTGCTGTTATAAATTATCCAACATATTATTTATGTAGCTTGAAAAGAATGTACAGTTCAATGAAATTCGTTCATGTGCATATTGCATTCTCTCTTTGGACTAGTACGTTCGTAGCATGCAAAGAATGAATAAGCATTCTACAACGATTTCAACAACTCATGATCTTGTTTCAACTTCATTTCCTTAAATCAGACTATAAAATCTCTCAGTTCAATGTTCGCAACCGAAAGATAGAGTATGTATCATGCAACAAGGATATTTACATAGAGAGAACAAACCGTAAATGTAATTTACTGAGACAAAACATGCACAAACAAAACTAAATGTCAAACTAAAAAACACTCAACTTGACATTTTCAATTATTTATTATTATTCGAGCATCATATTCACCGTTGGTAGAAACAGTTAATATCAACTAGAATCTCCCTAGATTAATAGAATCCACTAGTTTAGAGAGACGTGGACCTATGAGATTTCTATAAAATCCTTTGTACCCTGAAGATATGGTTACTACCATTGTAACTTCCATAGCAATGGACAAAATAAAGAATCACGAGTTCCAAAAGAGTGTTTAGTTATTTTTGAATACGTGCCCTGGATCATAATAGTTCATCAAACAAATGATAAAACCTACTCAAATGTGATGCGAGAAAATGTACAAATTTCTTTCATATAGTTTAAAAATATAGATTTTAAATTTATAAAAACTGAATTTTTATTCAAGTAATCCGCCAATTAATATTGAGTTACATTGCCTTTGTTAGTATTACCAGATTTATTTCGATTCATGAGCATAGCATACATATAATATTTAAGTATACAAGTCCGTACTGTGGAAAGTTTAGCCGGTTCATATAAGAAACCGTTATCTGACTGTACTTCGTGGAGGCACTTCCCTTGTCCATGAATTGTACGTTTAAATTTCAAATATCTTGAATTTTCTTCATTTTCTTTGCCAATATCCCGAGCTGCTTGAAGATCGTCATTGTTAGACTGCATTATATATATATATATATATATATATATATATATATATATATATATATATATATATATAACAATTACTCTAAATATATATATATATATATATATATATATATATATATATATACATTCTTTTATACATTGAATCCACAAGGACTGCACATTGCTCTTGTAGTGTTATTCCATAATATGTGTTGCAAAGAAGATTCTACTCTAAGCACTCGCCCCAAGTGATTATAGATGTACTAATTCATTTTTACCTATTTTTTTTCCCATGCAAATTCCCCAACATTTGGAGGTGACTGTATATAATAGTCTGTAATTATTTAATCATCGGATTAATCAAATTTACTGTAACATACACAGACCATTTATCTTACAAAATACTGATCATTAATGAATATTTTACCATTTTTTACGTTTATTCTTACAAAAAACAATATTATACTAACAAAATATATACTGACACTATATTATTTATACTGACCAAAATATTAAATATACTGCCCACATATTTTACAAATTACTTACCATTTGTTAATAAAAATACTTACAAAAAACTACTTCCTTTTTAAAAATTAATCTGATTATTGACAAATAATGAAAAAATGTGAAAAATCAAAGATTAGAAGGGCAAAATATATTTAAAACAAAACAATCCTTATACCAAACGAAAGAGAAAAATAAGTATTTTTTACACAAAAATCAAATATAGGTTATTTAAAATAGTATTTGTATTACATCTCGAAAAATTGCTAATAAAAAAATTAATTTTGAACGCCGCTGGATAGACAATGGAAATATCTAACTTTTTTATTTGAAACATTTTCTAGCTAGGAGTTACTGGAAAATGAAAATTTCGTCCAAAATCGGGTTTTCGTCATTATCTAGTAACGTATGAGATTTTTTTTAGTAAAGCAAAAGCATATCTACGAAGCTGCCCCCCGAAAGGCCCATCAGATGTCCCATTTAACTGATGTCGTATCTCTAATAATTTCCGTGATCCCAATAGTGGTCTTCGATATCCTGATATTTCTGCATAATGTTTGATTATTATTCCAATGCCCGGTTCAGAAACGTTTATCAATTCCTTCTTCAGTTAAAGGACCATCAAAATGTACAAATACGAATCACTTTCCTTTTTATTGTTCAAGAAATTAATGAACATTACTGCAACTGGGCATAAAAGTATTAAAAATAAAATCATTTTAAAAAACATAGCACTTGTTTTCATTTTATTTATATATGGATAAAATAAATATAATTATAAAATTCATGTGAAGTGTTAAATTGAATCTGATTGTATTTTAAATACATTTTTTTTTTGATCAAATAAAAAAGTAGATAATGACAATAAATACGTGTACCTTTTCTTTTTCTACTCCCCTTATTACTCTCATCTCTTCCTACTTACAGAATCGTCAACTCTTCGTTCAGTATCTCAATACTAATTCTTCTCATTTTCTCGCTACTTCCGGTGTCCCTCAAGGCTCTAACCTTGGACCACTACTTTTTCTAATTTTCATAAACGACGTTACGAGTACGTTGCATTGTGATAAACTACTCTTTGCCGATGATATGAAAATTTTTTATACCATTTCTTCCCCAGCTGATTGCTTTCTGCTTCAGTATGATCTCAATAGCCTATTTAATTGGTGTTCTTTAAATAACCTCCATCTTAATATAAAGAAATGTACAGTTATGACATTCACTAGAAAAATGACACCTTTTTCATTTAATTATTCACTGAATAATATAACCTTGCAAAGATCTACAGTAGTTAAAGATCTAGGTGTCAAATTTGACCCTACTCTATCATTTGTGCCTCATATTCGTGATGTTTACAATTCAGCTATGCGTATGTTGGGTTTCGTAATCAGGAATACTCGAGATTTAAATAATATTTCTGCGGTTTTTACACTATTTTACTCATTTATTAGATCCAAATTGGAATATTGCAGCATAATTTGGAATCCTGTTTACGAGACTCACCAAGATTTGCTGGAATCAGTTCAAAAAAAATTTCTTAAATTTATTTATTTTAAAATTAATAAATCTTACCCAGAAAGAAATATGTCTTATGCAGCCTTATTAAGCATGTTTGGTGTAAAGAGCCTTTTGGAACGCCGGGAAAACACTCTTATTCTTCACTTATTTAGTCTAATTAATAATAGAATCGATGATCCCTGCTGTCTTGCTCTACTAAATTTCCACGCCCCCTCTATCTCTACTCGCTTCTCCACCACTTTTTATCTCCCTTTCTCCCGTACCAATCTGCTCATGTCTTCCCCACTCTTCCGTATGTGTGCTCTTTACAATAAGAAATTCTCTGATTTAGACATATTTCGCTTGAATTACAAACTTTTGCGCAATACTTTAAATTCATAATGTTTTTTTTTATCTTGTTTTGTATTTTTTGTACCACTATCCGTTTTGGGCTTGTCCTGTAGGATAGTTTTTCTTAAATAAATAAATAAATAAATAAATAAATTAAATTCTGTTACAGAAAGTTCATATTACCATAAAAATTAAAAAAAAATATTTCAGGACAATAATTTTACACACTTAGTTTGACTGTGATCTATATATTAACCCAATAATTTAGTTGAATAAAATATTTAGGAACATAAACTGAAAGGTTGTATCATTGTTCATATTACTTATTTTATACCACTTGTAAAACACAAAAAAAGTCATAATTATAATTTATTTTCCATACTTTCAATTTTAATTTAAATTCAATAATTTGAAGAATTAGAATAGTTAAATTTGCTTTTATATCAAATTAACAATAACTTGTTTAACATTGTTTATCTCTTATTTGAATTATAAAATAGTGGATGTGAAATTTCTCGTTTCGTAGTCTTTATTTGAATAGCCACAAGAAAATAAAGGACTTATCTAACTCTTTTGGATTGTAACTTAATTACTATAATATTTAGGAAAAAACTTCCACGAATTTTCCATTTACTTTTAGTTTAATTTTTCATGTTGCACCGCAGTTCCTGTCTCCAGTGTTTACTCCGCATATCGATCTGAAACCCTGTGTAAGAATATGCTAATAATTTCGTGGTTACTTCAAGATCTGTTTTAGTTTTCCCTGTAGTTCACAAGTCATAAAAAGAGTAGATACATGAATAGCTATAGAATATTATATTTAATTCCTTTCTGTTGCATTGGTTATATTGTGTTGCATTTTGCATTTGACCGAGAACTTTTACGACCCTTCAAAACATTCTATAAACATTTATTAAGAGAGGTATTGGAATCATGCTAAAAATTGCATATCCAGGTTTAGTGGATAAGAACGTTTTAAGGTCCCTATAATCCAATTATAACACTTTTACGATGATATTCGTGTGTATGTGTGTGTGTGTGCATGTGTGTGTATGTGTGTGTGAATGTGTGGATATGTGGATGTGTGGATGTTGGAACCACGGTTTCTCAAATTCTGTAAGACTTAAAATATATTTAACTGCAGTTTCCTCAGTCTGACATTCCTGGGAAGAGCTGATTAGATTTTGGTAACAATTGGACAACCGGTAGTAATAATTTTAAAAAAATCTTGTAAATATAATTTTTTGGAAATTTTTGTTATAAATATTGAAGAACATAAAATTCTCTATCTAATATAATTAAAAATTTTATTATATCTTGTATAGATTTAGAGATAAAGACACTATAATATATAGAATAATCTAATGTAATACATCGCAGAGGCTAAGGTACTAAGGAAACCAATTGACAAATTCAAATGTTTATAACATAGAAATTTTTGTAACATAGTTTGTAAATGACAGATGTCAGTGCCAAAAATCAACAATTTTAGTGACATTTTGAATGGCTTTTTCTGAGAAGTATATTTAATCTTATTGTTTTATTATTTAAATATTTAAAATTGTAGGTAAAATGCATATATCCATCAGAAATACCGCCAATCTTGTTAATGTATTGGAAGAATCTCTAACATTTAGTAACTTCCTCATACAATGAAAAATAGATAGAATTAGAATTGTATGTTTGCAGAAGACATGTTAAATACAATAAAAAACAATATTTGGGTAAAGTTCTGTAATTTTTTTTGTTATAAAACGACGGTTCGATAGTGAAGTGCAATACAATACTTGTATACCATAAAATGGAAATATATATAAAAGTTTCGTATTTACAATTGACATATGACGGTTATTTAAATTTGACTCTATGTACGGTTCACAATAAACCAGTTCAAAATGTACTTAAAAAGAATAAAACAAAAAATAGACAAAGCAAAATATTTTTTTGTGTAAAATTAATTTTTATTTTTAAAAGTATTAAAATATGCACCAAATATGGTTTCATGCAACAATTAAAAAAAATGCAGTAAAATACTAAAATATGCAAAATATGCATGTTTTTTATTAAATATTTGGCATTAACTTTTAATGTAACTTGGACATATGAATAGATTTTGTAGATTTGCCTAATAAAAACAACATATACAATTGCATAGATAACAAGAAAGTCAAAAATATTTAACTTCAGTGAATGCGTTTCTTCTTTTTTTTACAAATGACGTAAATGTAATTAATGCCTGACTGGCAATATTTGTTTTTTATTTAAAACAGAAAAATGCAGGTATTTCGAAATCTAGACTGGTTATTAATATCTCTATCGAACGGACATCATAATAATATGTACCTGCACAGAAAAAAATACACTCGTGTTAAATCATTAGTACATATTTTTTACTAACAGCGAAAATTATATTTTTTTTATTTTAGAATGTTATATTAGAAAATGCTGTTAAAATTTAATAAAACGCGAGAAGAAAAATCTCATGTAAAAATATTATATTACCTACCCATATTTATTTAGATTACTATCTTATTTTCTAAATAATTAAAATAACAAAAAAAAACCTTTAATTTTTTATACAATTTTATTTATTGTAATTAATTTGGGTGTATTAACTGATAGATTTACATTTTTTTTTTTTTAATTGGATTCGACCTCGTACTTTTCGTACCTTGGCCCGGAACTATTTGTAATGGAAGTATTTTGGGACACACACATCATCCAAGCCCCTAGTGGGAATTGAACCCACGACCCCAGAGCCGAGCGGTAAAGGTCGCTTGAGTGCTGCCTTAACGTGCTCGACTACCGAGGCGGCTATAGATTTACATTATACACAGATTATTTGAATAGCGTGTAGCTACACTGGCTAGCATTGTATTTTATTAAACTTTTATTATTAAATCGAATTATGTTTGTGATTAAAGCTAGACGTTAGTTGGATGGCAAAAAATTTATAGGAGTAGTACGCATATTGGGTAATGTGAATAAAAATAAGTATGTACTCAAGAGTTTGAGCATGAAATGTGACGTTTTACTCCAATTCAGAGCTGGGCAGTAACTAGTTACTTTAGGAACTTAGTTACTAACTAGTTACTTTTACGTAACTTAGTTACTTTTTAAAATATGGTAACTGTAACTTAACTTGCTGTGGTAAAGTAGTTGGTAACTTTCCGGTTTTTAGTTACTAGTTACTTGAGTAACTTAAGTTACTAGAATGTAACTTAAGTTAGTCAAAGTAACTTAAAAAGTGGAATGTAACTTAGTCATAAAAAGTAAAGGGGGATTTAAATTTCTAAGAAATATTTTGTTGAGGCTGATGCCTTTTTTAGAAACACTAAAACTGTTTTGTTTTAAATAAACGTATGTAATAATTAAATTCAATATTATTGTTGATTGATTTCAAGCCATAATAGATAATAACATAATTACATTCATTAATAATAGAGTTTTTGTACGGTAAACAGTAAAACTAAAAATAACACATTATTTTAACTTTTAATTCTAGAATTAAAAAGTCACTAAATGTTAAATTTGACTTATAAAATATATTATTTTCAAATATTTTCCTCGCTTACAAATGATACGTTTTAATAAATTATAATTAAGCTGCCACTAAATCATCAAAATTATTCCAATTTTCAGGTTATACAAAATATAGTGTATTTTGTTCGTTGTTCTAAGAGTTGCAAGACTTGAATTCGTCTCATTTTTACAAATTCCCTTCTCACAAGATAAAATGTCACTTTTAATTTTTATGTTATATTATAATGTATGTCGGCAGGGCCTTTTTATCAGATTTTTGGGCCCTAGGCCAAATTTTTTTTCGGGCCCCCCTCCCTCTTTATAGTAAAAAACAAGTACGTACAAATATTTGTATAATTATAATGTAAGTTTATTTATTAAAGAAAAAAATAAAATTGCCTGCTGAGAGAAAATCTGATCAATTATACAGTACCGCATGCTCGATTCTAGTTTGAGGTGAAATTTTAGCATAATATTTTGTTACTCCTCCTACGGTTGGCGATTTTGCCGGTTCTCGGGAATATGTTATTAGCGTAGCGGGGCCCCAAATATTTATAAAAAGATATTTTTTCATCAAATTTTCTTAGATAAGTGAGCGCGGGGCCTCAGATTGAAAATCGACGTCTGATCCGAGGTTTCCAATAAATTAATCATTATCCACTAATAAGTCTAGGTAGGAAATAATGTCTGCATGTTTTATACATTATAATGGTCATGTCATGTTAGGAAGAAAGTAGATTCTTTATATCTTGGTATAAGAAATCAAAATTGAAAAATAAATTAATAAATTTTTAAAAAATCACAGCAACCGGGCCCTGCGGGCCCCTTGTCAAAGCGGGCCCTAGGCCGTAGCCTCGTGGGCCTAGGCGGTAATAAGGCCCTGTAGGTCCGTTAACATTAACAATAATAATCTGATTGGGTGTTGCCAAGCAATAACGTTAAAATTTAGGTTAACGTAGTTAGTGCAAAAACTCCCTGATATGTATCCTACACAATAACTAAGTCAACAGTCTAAGTCTACACTTCACGCCAATAAAAGTAGTTAGAAAGTAACTTAAAGTAACTAAGTTAGTTTTAATGAGTAACTAGTAAATAACTTAGTTCTTTCACCAAAGTAACTGGAACTTAAGTAACTTAGTTACTTTTTTTTGGAGGTAACTCTAACTGTAACTAGTTACATTTTAAAAGTAACTTGCCCAGCTCTGCTCCAATTCATATGAATAAAAGTGATATAGACTCGGCGAGTACATGCTCTTATATAAATGTAGAAGATGCTCATATATAAAGCATGTACAGGTCTGCAAGTATACCTCGTCCAGATTTCATTTGAACAAATGACTTTTAAATCCTATGTGTTAATTCTAATCTTTGCTACTGTTTTTACGTTTCACGCAAATATAGTTTCTTCTCAAAGTACATTATAGGTCTATGAAACTTGAAAATTGCTTGTAACTATTTAAAAGGGGAAAAGTTTTATTGGGGTTTCAGAGAACCATAGTTGACCTGTAAAATTCTTATCCAAGATGTTATGCTTGCTTTAACAATGAACGCTCATTACTGAATTGAGCAACTGTACCTTGGGCATATTTACTTTTTGGCACTACCAGTTGCTCAATTCAGTAATGAGCGTTCATTGTCAAAGCAAGCATTACATAAGATAAGAATTTTACAGGTCAACTATGGTTCTCTGGAACCCCAATAAAACTTTTCCCCTTTTAAATAGTTACAAGCAATTTTCAACTTTTATAGACATACAGTAGCAAAGATTAGGATTAACACAGATGATTTAAAAGTCATTTGTTCAAATGAAATCTGGACGAGGTATACATACATATATGAAAAAAGTTCAATTTCCAATTTTAAGGTTTCCGGTAGACTAACTTCCAGTGTAATGAGGAAAAAACGCGTACCTGAAGATGTTAGATTTGATCCCATTGGGCATATTTTGGAAAGAACGATAGAAGGAAAACAAAAAAATTTCGCTATATGTAGCACAAACGTATGAAAACAGTGCAAGAAATGTAATATAGAACTATATTTAGAATATGCCTGGCATAAAAAATAAATTTCAATATTTGTACGGAAAAATCTTTTGTTTTATATAATTTTTAACGCCGTATGTACCATGAACCCCATATCAGTATCAATAAAAAATGTTATAACTTTTTTTTTTTGTTTAACAAAAGTCCCCTAGATAACATATCCTAATTCCATTTTGTACTTGAATTTACTAAAAATAATAAAAATTAAAATATGGCAGGTGATGGGTTTTTATTCCACCATTTCAACCCACTGAGCCTGGTCACTAGCAAACTTCAGTTTTTCCAAGACTCAAAAGTGTATCTACTTCTACATTTTTATTCTTACGAAACGAAGTATTTACTTGCCTGTAGTAAACTATATACTAATTTTTATTCATATCACTCATGGTTTGACTCGTAGTAAAATAGAGCGGTTTGCACGATTTTTGTTTCATTTTTAAAGTTGCATTAATAAATTTCAGCACTTATAAATTTTGGATTTTTTAAAATTAATTTAATTAAAAATTAAGACAGTGCAGTCTCAACACGGCTACTATGGGTTCATTTGACAAACACGGCCGCACGCCTTGATATGAGAAAATACATAAATAAAAATTGCGTACTATTCATTTTTACTCGGGTAATGTTTCATAAAGTTTAATAAAAAATGACGTTCTAAATACTTTACATAAATACATTTTTTTTTCTGTCTTTTTCTTACTTTTCAATTTTTACTAATTTGAATTTGAATTGTTAGACTTTGGTAGCATATACAAAGAATTTTCTTAAACGGAGTAATAATAGAAAAGTCTGTACGCAATATTGTCAACCCCAATAGTGTAGATAACAGCGATACCAATCCACAACCCAAGGATTGTTTCGTAACTCACCCAAGGAATGGTCTTCGCACAGCTGTCTACAAATTAAAATAAAATATCTTATTATCATTTCAATAAAACAAATAATGATGATGATACAAAGTTCATATCTGTTTGACAACACATAATATCTGACTGATTAATTTTGAAGCCCTAAAGATCATATCTGTTCCAATGTATGATTTATAACTTATCCTCTTGCATTCAACGAATATTTATCACTTTGCTACAAATATCAAGCAAACAAGCGGGAAAACACACCAACGTATTCCACACTCGTATTCGACAGCTGGCAAACGTGTTTCAGAATCGTTCTCTCTAACAAGCGGGGCACTGTCCATCGGATAAGGTTTATAGCTCAAGAAAGCACTCGCAAGGCGTAGCGCACAATCGCTGGCTGCTGAACTGTTGAATATTGATGGTTGCTATGCCATCTCCGAGAACTCGAAAGCGAGCAGGCAATAAAAGGTTTACGGTTTCCCATGATGTAGCACCGACGTTGTAAATTATTCAGCATATTGTGCTGATAAAACATTTCTTCATTCTGTGTAATGAAGATTGGTTACTTTGGAGAAAGTGATAAAAGTGTAACATAAGGTGTAATGTTTTTTAAACTTTAAATGGATATCAATATTTAAAACATAAAACAAGAAACAATTTAAATATTTCACTAGAGTGGCACCATAACCAAATAGCAATGGGTCCACACTTAGTAGCCTTTGAATCGTTGCAAAAACAACAGATATTTATTTAAAATAGAATCGTACAGTTCAATAAAAATTGCTTTAATTAATTGTAATTTAGTTCAGGGGCCACCTTGTTCTCGAAATGGAGAGAATTTTCTGATAAAATATGAAATAAAAATTATATATTATACATGTAGGGGAATAATAATTATATATTATATACGAAATGGTGTACTTTTCTATCAATTTTGACACCAGAGAAATTGACTTTCATTCTCAGACATTGAAAAATGCTTCGTCTATATTTCTTTTAATTTATACCTTTCCAACTTCAATTTCAAAAAAAGTAAATTCAATTTCGGAAAAAGTAAATTCAATTTCAGAAAAAATTTACTTCAATTTCAGAAAAAGTAAATTGATATTTTGATATATTTTTTCTGAAATTCAAGTTACTTTTTCTTTAATTGAATATGCTTTTTCTGAAAGTGAAGGTACTTTTTTTATTGAAGTAGAGAAAAGCTATGGTACTTACATTTTTATCAACCTAATAAAATGTGCGTATATAATATGAGTCATGTCTGGTTTCAATTTTGATACCAGAGAAATTGACTTTTATTCTCAGACATTGAAAAATGCTTCGTATATAGGATTTTTTAAGTAATCTACTTAAACATGAAAATAGCAAGTTTCATGCGTTACAGCCGACAACTTACCACGTTTATTTCAAATGAAAAATTAAAAACACAAACATGCCAGACAAATTTAAACAAAAGGTGCAGTGTGCTTCATTATGAAATGGGCAGAACATGCGATAAGGTTAAACAGCAATAAATGGGAAAAAAAGAACAAGGAAATGGATACCAAGACACTTAAAAAGAAGTAGTGGGCGTTAATACAAAATTGGAAAATCTAGTGGGAAGGGAGAAGGTTTGTCTTTGTTTAGAAATGGACCACAATCGTATAAAAATTTATTATCTTTTACATATTTTTGCTATATTTTTTTTATAATTCAATGCTATTTAATATGTATATTATTTATTTATTTTATATTGGTTAATAAAGGGCTATGCTTATTATATATTTTAATTTTGTACGATAAATTTGGCATTATTATGAATGAATGTTGATACCAAATCATAACATAAACAGACGTGTTTGTCTCAATTATCTCTCAATTGTGACATGTTTTTGTGCACCTTCAAAAAAGGCTACTTGTCCGATTCTTACGAATGACTGATCAAAAGTCATATAGGGAGCATTAAACAGGCTGGAAATATGAATTACTAACTTATAAATATTATATAAATAAAATTTCATAATAATTAAGAAGGCCATTACTGTTTGTCAAAATAGAATAAATAGTAATTTATATCTCGTTTCGTTCTGTTTACTAGTTCTTGTTTTCAAAACGAGATTGTATTTGTTTGTTTCCAGTTTAAAGCAAATTTTAATTTAAAACGATGTAATTGTACTATACTCATGTCGAGAACATTCGATTCGTTCGACGTTTTAGATTTTCCTGGTCAATTTTAAGCAGCCAATGTATCGCATGCCACAGTTTGGTATCCAATAAAACTATTCGAATAATAAAAACATAAATTGTTCACTACATTCAATTTTCTGTATGATTAGCTCAGCTTGAATAGTTAACTTGCCATTACAGTTTTGTACAATTGGAAGAGCTTTCTCTCAATCAATTTCAGTCCTAAATAATAGGGATTCACCAAGCCAAACTACTTGACTTGAAATAAAAATGCTTAGTTTGTCTTGAAACTTCAAGCTTTTTTACCTCCCGTTACCCTATGTAAGGGAGGTATAGGGATAGTACTAAAAATCGAATATAGAGATTTTAGTGAATAAGCACGATTTCATGTCCCAAGAATTCGATTTTGATATTTTTAAAAAGATGTCTGTAGGTATGTATGTATGTATGTATACATGTATGTGTGTGTGTGTGAGTGTGTGTGTGTATGGATGTGTGGATCCTGTGAACACGATTGCTCAAATACTATCAATCAAAAAATTTTGAAATTTTATATATCCATTCTATACTAATGTGGGAAGAGCTCATTAGATTTTAGTGTATATCGGATAACCGGAAGTATTACTTATACAAGCTTTTAATAGTTTTTCTTGAAAAAATACATTGAATATAATTTTTCACCAACTTTTAATTATAAAAATTTAATATAATGGTACAATCTTCAATTTTACGATGATAGTATTTAGTAAATAACTTTAAATATGAATTTAAAAAATAATTTATATTTATACATCATCTTGCCTATGCGTCAAACAAAAACAATACTGTAAAAACTATTTTGACATATATAAACAAATGTCACTGTTGGGAAGCAATTATAGTATAATAAATAATGAAACCGTATTAAGTAGAACATAGTAGTAATTTAATTCTAAGGAAATTAAGGTTAGTAAAAGTAACATATTTTCCATCATACATAAATATTACATGTACTTTTGATTTGCTTCAATGACTTGCAGGGTACGGCATTGTGTAAAAATACGAGTACTATTTTGAATTGTTGTTAAGTTTTTCTATTAGTTTTGTCATTGTTTGTGTATGATATATTTGTTAAATTTAAAATAAAGTTTGTTATGAATGAATATAAAAATATTTGAATATAATTATTGCTTTATTTATAATGCGTGGTTAAATAGCAGTGTTCTCTATTATATATGTTATAGAGATCATTAATAAATACCCAGCGGGAGGTTATGGGCTGGCCACATAATATTTTTTAGCGTTAGGCTTGACCTGGCTCTTGGCTTGGACTTGATGGAAATAAAGCTTGACTTGGCTTGACAACTTTTTGCTTTAAAATTTTGGACTTGGCTTGATTTTCAAGCTTTATTAAGCTTTTTCAAGCTATTTCAAGCCTTTTCAAGGATTTTCAAGCTTTCAAGCTTTATAATGCTCATGCGCAAAATCATTTACGAACGCAGATATATTGGTTTTTATTTATTTATTTTTTTTATTTTCACAATAGTTATATAATGTCTAAAAAATTTAAACCAGTAAGTAGTAGTGCTGTTCGGTATCAAGATTTGAGTATTAATATTCGATGTGAATTAAATCCGATGTATCGATGTATTAGAATATCGATGCATCAATATATCGGATGTACCGATGTATCAATATATCGGATGTACCGATGTATCGATATGATATATCGATGTTTCATTGTATCGTTGTAACGATAAAGCGTTTTGTTTTACATAAAATTATTATGATACATTTAATGAGCATGTTTCACATTTTTTTAAAAGTATTTTAAATGATAGTTTATGTAATGTAAAACTAGTCCTGAAGAACAATCTCCCACTCCTGTAACGTAGGAGTACATGCATCACGGCATTCATAGCCAATAGAAAAACTGTTTACATATAATAATAATAATATATAAATAAAAGGAGGCGATAGTTTATTACATGTTAAACTGTATGTACTCTGACGTCACATTCTGTTCCAGATCACGTAACTTTTTCAAAATATTACACAATTTCCAATGTTTAATTGTAAAATATCTAATGAATATTTTGTGATATTTTCAAATTTATATATATATATATATATATATATATATATATATATATCATCACGGCATATTACCCATTTCTGGGTGTGCCCGTATCTACAACACATGTAGACATCGGTAATGATGACGATATATTTTACCGTGTGGGCGCTTACCAGGCGTCACCTCACGGGCACTCATAGCTGGCGTGGAGAGTGCACCACAGGGGTCACTTTTATGCCATTTAAAATTGGAAATATTTGGCGTCTGTCGGGATCGAACCCGGTTCCCCCAGGTTCGCGACCAGACACTCAGGCACACGGCCACGGGACCCCATTTTCAAATTTAAGGTTATTTAAAGAACAATGTCTCTTAAAATTTGGTAACTAGGAGTTATATAAAAATTCTTGCAACAGCCCTATAGAAAAACAATTATGATGAACTAAAACGATAAAATATAAAAATATTGAATTATACATTTCAATAAATTATTTTATATATGGGAGTAAACAATCAACATAAATTTATTATATTTATAATTTTTATCTCTAGCTAAGAGAAGTATTGGAAACATGCTAAAAATCGCATATCCGGATTGTAGCGGATAAGCACGTTTTACGACTACGTTATATTTACGATGTGTGTGTGTGTGTGTGTGTGTGTGTGTGTGTGTGTGTGTGTGTTTGTGTATGGATGTTGGAACCATGGATTCTCAAATACTATGACTTAAAAAAAATAACTGCAGTTTCCTCAATCTGACATTCCTGGGAAGAGCTGATTAAATTTTGGTAATAATTGGACAACCGGAAGTAATACTTTCTTTAAAAAAATCTTCTAAAATATATTTTTTGAAAATCTCTGTTATTACTAATATTAAAGAATTTAGAAATCTCTATTCGACACTTTTAAAATTTTTATTATATCTTCTCTGGAGTTAAGGAATATAAAATAATAAGTTGTAAATGAATTTCGCAGCCCATGGAAAACAAGTGGAAAAATTAAATGTTTGTAATTGACAGATAAATGTGAGTGTCAAAAAGCCAGGGACATTACTGAAGACTTTTTCTGGGAAGTACATTTAATATTTCTTATTTTCTTATTAATTAAATATTTATAATAATAGATACATATATTACATTCAGAAATACCGCTAATTGGAACAAACTCGAGCCTTAGAAGAATAAGAGAGAATAGAATGAATTAAAAAATATAAAAATGACTTATTTATATAGCCTAATATGGAAATGGTGAGAGGTCTTGTAATTTTGGAATACCCAATGGGATGAAACTAAGGATGAAACTGACCTGTTATTCCCTCTTCAATACATTTGGAAATCATAAAAGCCTACAGACGGGAATTTCCTCGAAATTTTGTTTGTTCGTGAGATAAATACTCGTCTCTTTCAATTTTTAAGGCTATGAAAATTGTACTGATTTTTCCTAGATACGAGAAGCTCTGGGGTTCAAATCCCTGCAGAGTCATTGAATTTTTCATAATTTCTTTCGTCGTTTATTTAAAAATTCTCCATGATCCTTAACCCCATTTCTTTCATTATTATTTACAATTTTTGAATAGCACAAAAGTAAATATGCTATCCTGAACGAATACGGATATATTGACATTACTGAAATTTGGCAATAAAAGCAGATTAGCATCCCCAGAACTAGGTAATAAGCCGAGATTATACATATATTTATATGTTTTACTCATTATACAAACAATGAGCAACTGATCAAAGATATATTTAAAAGAGGATACTGTATTTGTTGGATTACATTTTTATTTGTTTTTTTATACCGTCTCAGAAAAGGTCGGTATATTAGGGATAGACTGTGGACTGTTCTATAAATAGCATTGAAATCTTTGTAATATTCACAAACGGAAATTTACTTGTCGCTATGATTGGAAAATAATAGAATAACAAAAAAAAAACATCGTAAATCCTATGATGAAAAAAAACTCATCTTTTTTATTTATCATCATATATCATACGAAGTGTGCCACTCAATTTACTTTGCATGTTGAGTATATTATTATTTCTTACAATATTTATTCTGCTCCAAAATTATCTATTTGTAGCAGTGGATTAAATAATAAATATTATTATCTGAAACTTGATGCTAGGTATTTAAAATCAAGTTGCTATAATCAGTTAAATTTAAAACAATTCTTATAGTTTGAAAATCAAAGTTAATAGGTAACTTGAAGCTTAGTGCTTTTACAATTTATTCCAGTTACTTAAAAAGTAAGTATTTATTTAATGTTTTTATATAAAATACTTTTTTTCGTATTTTGTACAGTAATGTACTTTTTAATATACTCAAAATCGTATAGTAATTCTTGTAACCTTAGTATAACTATGATAAATTATAACCAATTTGACATGAATTTCTTTACCGGGCCGCTAGTCTCAGCCTCGAGTGAGGGGTGGATCCAAAATTAAAGCAGCAAAAAAAATATATTTCAATAAAAGGGCGCCATGCTATTCTCTCCGGTAATTTGCAAGTTAAAAAAAAAATAGTCTCAGATAAAATCCTGAATAGCAAAAGGATTATTTATAGGAGAAAGCCGTATAAACAAATGTTAGTGAAAGAAATCAAAATCTGGAATGAGATTAACTAAATATAAGATTTATTGTATATTAAAATGCGATATGTGACACTATACAAAGTCTTCGTAACGAATATCAATCTTTAAATATAATACAAATATACGTATCAAAAATTATTAGCCACGCAACAAAGTATCGCTGAACTATAACTGAATTAACTGGGCCGACAACCTATCTCCGACTTTAACGAATGCATTCTTAAAACCGCGACCCTCAATAAAAATATTAAAGCACGACGCTGTATGGCTTCACAAAAATATAAATAATATTCGAAAAAGATATAACAATATAAATGGCGATTATCGTCCATTAAATTATAATCTTTTAACAATAAAATAATGATCCTTAAATATTATGAATTAAATATCGATCATCAAATATTAATAATAAAAATTCGAAGGTCAAGCGTTAACAATCACATTATAATAAGCAAGAATCAACAATTAAAGTATGAGTTCTAACGGGTGTCAAATCGTTGTAGGAAGTTCAGGACCGTATCTGGGTAAATGGCGAGTTTCTTTTAATAAACTGAAACGGGCTCACCAGGATATTGTGGGAAATCCTAGAGCGTAGTCGTCGTTCACCTGGAGTTCGAATCGTTATTGCCGCAATCGCTACCTTCTATAGATTTTCCATTTCCCTGAATTTCCTGACGCCGGTCCTGTCCTCAATGCTTCTCGAAATTAACGGGCAATGTTAGCCGCTTACAATAAAAAGGCTATACAGAAATACTAAATTATAACAACAATCGAATGATAGACGACTTTTTATTTTTTTATTTGAAAAGGATGTTAAACGTCGATGTGAAAATAATTTTGAAGGAGATAATCCGTCTACACGACGATAAATACAACTCGTATTTGTTTCTTCAATAGATGGAAAAGAATCCGTTTTCAAAAATGTGCCACAATAGTCAACTCATTTTGCAACCAACTACATGTGCAACAGTAGTAAAATGGCGTATTCCAAACTATTCTCTTCAAAATTCTAACACAAAGTGTTCTTTGCAAGTCAAGAATCTTTTAATTAAGCTGAATAATTTATAGCAGAATTTAAAACTGAATAAAGTTAAAACCGTTAGTGGCATCTGTTGGATCTTCATAAATCAATCGATCGTGTATATAAAGCAGTATTCTGCATTTCAAATTTTAAATAAAATTAAATCGTAACATAATGGATTACTTTACATCATAGCAACGGTTTTTTTCATTATAATACATTTTGACACAAGGAATTGTTTATTTTTATTTTTTGTTTGTCTTCTAAATCGTTCTTCATGTTCATTTCATCATACTTCTAGTATTTTGGTAACTAAAAGGAATAGGTTTGAAAATCAACAATGAGGAAAAGAAAATAATAATAGTGTTAAAAAACATAACGCTACAGGGAACAACCAAACTTATCGGGAAAGAATTTGAAATTGTCTCACCTTTATGTACTTAGGATTATTAATAAACAACAAAAACGACTAATCCCTAGACACAACAGCAAAAAAATTGAATATTTTTGAAAAGAAAATACTACGGAAAATGTATTGTGGCGAATAAAATGGAATCACGAACTATATAAACGGTATGATGACGTACCATTATCATCTTTTCTTAAACTACAACGGCTAAGGTGGTATGGACATTTACAAAGAATGGGAGAAAATGGAATGGTGTACCGATTATACAACAGAAAACCATTTACACCAAGACCCAGAGGTAGACCGAAAACAAAGTGGAAGGACAATGTGATAGAAGACATTAAAAAAACAAAAATCACCCGAACGACAGACAGAAGTGGAAGAAGATGCTTGGTCAGGCCAAGGCATACTGGATATTCTGTGGAGCCGTGTAAAGAAGAAGAAGAAGAAGAAGAAAAGGAATAGAACCTATGTTGCGACATTTTTCACTTGAAATAACTTCCCCGCCAAACTGTTAAAATCTGTTACCATCGTTATAAATCATCCCGTACAGGTAGGTGCTAGTTATTTAATTTCGAACAATTTAGTATTAATTCTATGCTTGCACATGAAAAAGAATCCTAAGTCTACTAGTGCCTTGGGAACGCCATGCCAATATCTCGAATTTGGATTGTGGTTTGACAAGTCAGACTTCAGATATCATTCCCATAGCGCGAGTAGGCTTGCTATTCTTTGCCAGAAATCAAATCATAACAGCCGGGTTCCCACGGCGCGTGGCGTAGCCGATTAGCTCGACTCGCCTCTCTTAATGTAGTATAGTCCATCCTTTCCTAATTTCAGATTAATCAATATTAATTAATCAATAATCAATATATGTAATTAATATAGGTAGATACTATATATTTTATTTATTGTAAGAGTAGTTTAAAGTGCTGAATATAATATAAATTCTGAGTATTAGTTATTTGTCATTCATATGAACTTAAATTTCAGAGTTAATTTGCACACATGCTTATGATATTTTATTTTAACCTTTCTTTGTTCCAAGGGTGAGAACACTTTGTATTTGACTTTCAAAGTTCTTAGTATTATTTTTACTATTCTTTCAGACGTAATTCAGCATTTAACACTTCTTAAGTTCTTAGTACATGCCCAATCTGCATTCGTTACATCCGTTCTTAGAATTGTTTATTTCAAATGACTTTCAGGGGACATTCTTTGTTCCTTTGCTTAAAAACGTAAATCATCATTTTTTCCCTACCACATCTTTGATAGTATAGACGCGCGGGCAAGCGACGGCAGGTTGACCGAACTAGACTCCATGATTGAATATAGTATGCTAAGTTAGTTGCAATAAGATCGTCAACTCATGGAGCTGCTTCAAGATAGTCAACTCGTAAAGTTGTTTAAGACGTTTGAACTAGATCTAAACGTAACATAGAGTCTTCACTCTATACTAAATGTAAATCTTCGTAAATTTAATAAACCAACACTATTTAATAATAACAAATCTTTGTTTGTTCGAACCTACAATTTCATAGTCAATCGAAGAAGTCAGGAGCCGCTATAGAGAGCCTAGCTAATTCTGGTAAACGTGCAGACTTGTAAGTTTACAACATCAACACATGTGTTCATTTAATTTATCAACATTGACGGGAAAACTAAAGCCGAGTAAGTATTATCAAATTAATATTTTAAAATGTATACCTACTGATAATTAAAGAAGTAGTCATTTCTAAAAACTAATAGGTACCTGAAATTATTATAATTTTAGTATCTAATAAATTTATTTGTATGCATGTGATTTATTCTTTTACTGATAACATTGTGGGAATAAAAAATAAATATTACCTTCATTGTTCATTAACGAGAGGTACGTAGGTACTAATGATAAAGCAGATTGGCACACCCAGAAATGGGTAATATGCCGTGATGATATATTATTATTATTATTATTATTATTATTATTATTATTATTATTATTATTATTATTATTATATGTACTACAAGTAAATCTAATACATTGTAGGTGTTTAAACACATGTTCACAATTTGCTTCAATAAAAATGCATTCGAGCTTTTATCAATGTCCATTAAAACAATTTTTAAAATATTAAATATTTTTTTAATGATAAGTATTCGAAATAACTTAATAGATCACAATAGTATATTGTATAACTAGTGCTGAAAGTTGGATATTTCACATGAACGTGAAGTTTGAGCCACAAGCCGAAGGCGAGTGGTTTAATCACGTGAGTGTGAAATACCCTTTCAGCACGTGTTGTACACGATATTTTTCCGACGACCACAAAAAATAAAACAATATAAAATTTTCATAAAAATATTAAAACAGATTGTTTACATCATTGCTATCAGAATTCACCAAAAATTATGTTAACATCTGATAAATCAGGGTCCAGCCTTCCTAATCCGTGTAAATTTAGCAATTTGCAACTATCAAATTTTTACATACAAATTTTTAGGTTAGTTCGCTCAGTTATCGCAGTGTGTGATAAAATCATATCATACAGTTGCGGACGCATCTGATAAGCTAACGAGCTTTCATTTCACACAGCTTTGTTAGTGATGTGCAATGACCAACTTTCAGTATTAGTTTAGCGTGTGCATTTATATACTTTTCGTAGGGGTCGTCGAAAATATTTATTTAAATATTATAAATACATACATTGCAAAACACAAGAACTAGAAATAAAAAGCAGTCCATTTTATTGATTCATTATATTACAATTTTGTCATGTTGTAGGACTAAAACAAATTTTCTACATTTTTTTAAGTCCGGTTTGACAATATTAAGTGCCTAATTTAAAAGCAAATTATCATACATATAGGTGCGCTGTAAACGTTATATGTATGTCAAATTTTGAAGCGATATTTCTCATAATTCATAACTGACAGTTAACTAACTTATGAAACAGTAATTGAAGTGCGGGGCATTAAAATATTACTTTTCTATTAAAAATATGTTTGAAAAGACTTTATTTTTCAATTGGTTACATATAAGAAAATTTTGTGAGAATCACTGTTCAGATACATTTTTTTTTTTTATTTATTCTAAACAGTAATTTTTACACTAAAATCAGGTTATTAAATATTAAAAATAATTCTATATCTTTAATTAACAAAGAACTTTCGAAGTTATTTACATATTACACAAAATAAAAGTAAAAAATTGTGGAATTAAATGATAGGGACAAGTATTGCTATTTACGCGCATAAATGCATCCCTGCTATAAGCTGTCAATAATCCCCTATTAGGGAACACGGATAACATTTAACCATTTTCCTAAAATAGAATTATCTAGCCTCACTTCGGCTAATATTGCACATGTAATCTCTGGATTAATAACACGCTGCAATAATCCCGTAGCGTATAGTGGATAATTATCTGAGATATCTTTTTATTTTCTTTACAGAATGATTTATTTCATTTTTATACCGATAAAATAAACAAGAGGGAAGCACGTTCAATATCCATATGATGTCATGTATGTACAAAAAGTAATTGCCTAGTTACATATACCAAAACTTTAGCTTACAAAAATATGAAATTTTATTTATAGTTCGTGTTTAAAGTAACAGCGTTTTCCCTTTATATATTTAGTGCGATATTTTTGCACTATATGCTCTACTCGTTTTCCGTGTGTACAGGTTGCCCATTTTATCTGACCTCGCATGAAAGTTTAAGAATTGGCAACGCAGAATACATTTCTCTTTCACTTTTGTTCTGCCATAATCAGCAGCCGCTTTTTCGTTAATTACGAAATTAAAATTTTATGAACCAAATCACATACGAAAAGTAAAATGAATTACCTATTCATGAATTTCCAGGCGGGAACAGATAAAATGGGAACCTGTATAATCAGAAAGTAGGATACTTGCCGTCAAATAAATATAGACTGGAGATTTTTACACTGTTGCCAATTTAGGGGCAATGTTGAAAATGCCAGGCTATGAAGAAGTGGCAACACCGCAGGCCAAAGGACAGAGTGCGGAGAAGAGAAAAGTTGACCATCAGTCCGTACTTATTTGATGGCGGGTATAGCTGATTAATTTATTCTTATATAACTGAATCTTACTGAGTGCGCACTTTCCTTCACTTACTATGATTGTCAATTCTTGCCAATGCAGTCTACCAAATTCATATATTTTGAGGTATAAAAAGTACAATGAGTGCAGAAAAATTAAGTTTGTTAATAATAGAAGAATTATTAAAAACGTACGTTTGTAAATATATAAAAATAAACAGTTTGCAATTGTATATAAACTCTCTCATTTAAAATGAACTACGCAACGCATGTGCCGATTATGACGTTATTAGCTCCACTAATTCCATAACTTAATATATTTATTGAAAACGCTGTTTTTATTTAATAACTATTATAAAAACACACTTATAGGAATTTATGTAAAAAAATAGTAAACTTTAAAATGTGTTTGAAACACTAATCAATCAAAATCGCACATTTAGGAAAAGTAAAATGAATGGGCGGATTATTATATTATCAGAACAGCACAAAACAAAAAGGTAAAATATATAGTTAAATACAAGAAACATTATTAACAAAAAGTGGTTCCACTCAAAGCATTCCGAAATACTGTAATAATATAAAAACGATATGCAGACTACAATTTAATCATTGCTTAATCCCAGGACATTTATTAAAAATTAGTTTGAAATACAAAACGAATTGTGACTGATAAATTATCCATTGCTGATATATTAATGTTATTCTATTATGGAAATATAACCAGAAATAAAATAAACTTATAGGTAAATTGATTAAAAGGATTTAGAATTTAATAAATACCAGCTTCTATACGCAAAACCTATTTGTAGAAAACTATATAGTATTCTTCACGTAAGAATGAAATTGTGCAATAATAATTCATTTATAGGTAGTACAATTCGCTCTATTATCTATACTGACACCAACCAGGAAACTATCTTTTTCTAATTAAGAAACGCATATGCAAACAAGACTATTATTTTAGCCCTTTTTGATAGTTATTTTTTTGGCATTATTGATAAATCACGTAAATCCCCCCGAGACACAAAAATGATAAAATACTCGCCAATGTATTCGAACTATGTTGACAATTCCACATTATTTCCTGAACAGAATTACGAGATAGATCGCTTTATGAACAGATTTTATAACCTGTGTGGATAAAATAAACTACTTCAGCTCCGTATGTCTTCAACAATAATACACTTACACGTATGTTACAAGTGAGTAATAAGTAAAATATTGTACAATACAGATCAGGTAACTATTTTACTGCTTTAAGGAGTTATCAAGCTCAACTATTCAGCTCGCCAGTCATTTTCTTCTTTCAGCAGGGAAAACCGGTTTACCTGACTTGTGAAGTAAAATACTATTATTCTGCGGTACAATTACCTATTAATTTTAGAGGAAAGCTGTAAATACAAAACTCGTATAGAATTAAAAAGAAATACACAATTTGTATTAAATATCAATTGCAATTTTTTAATTTTTGAAGTAATCCACTATTTTTAGTACAAAATTAAGACATTTATTTATTTATTTATTTATTTATTAAAATGTACTAAATAGTTTATTAACATCACAAAATAAATGTTATTTATTTTTGATTGATATGATAATTATATTGTTTATCAAAACTAACTATATTTTTATAATCAAATTATCAAAACCAAGGAATAATTTTATAAATAGAACGCTAAGTAAAATCCGAAATTTACGGCATATATCAGAGGGCCTTGGAACTTGGAGCAAATGATATATTGTTGGTTATTAGATTTGTGAAATAAACAAGACAGAAAACTGACAAATAAACAAACATTACTAATGATTTTCAAAACATATTGTATAATTTTTAAATCAGAACAAGTTTTGTATTTACAACTTTCCTCTAAAATTAATAAGTTATAACAGGAACATTAAGATATTAAAATTCTATTCCTTATATAAAAGATTTCATTTAAACACTCGGTAAATTCAAATTATTGTAAACTTTACTCATAGTTTACATTGACAAACCGGAAGTGGTACTTACTGTATTTAATTTTGCCTACTGTTTACCGCCGCAAAACTACTAAGTCATATTCAGACCATGGATTTTGATAATTACAAATAACTGAGATGATTGAACTCTTCACGAATATCCAATAATAATAGTACTTATTTTCAGTAGGTACTTACGTGTTTAATTTTTGATACTTACTGAAGTTATCTACTATCTAATGAAACTACCGCAATTTCAGAGGAATTAAAATGTAATTATTCGAAATTGATATCGTATCCAATACAGCTAGTAATATTAGTAATTGCTGTTGAAGACGACAATATTATTGTATAACTAAGTGTATGTAACAAAGCCCTAATCATTTGTTCCAGAAATCCATATAAATGCAGATACCTACATATGTTGACAATATATACATATGTTAGCAATCCATATACCTAGTTCCAAAAACTAATTGGGCTTTATTTTTAAATTACTAATATTAATGAAATAGCGGACTAACTTATTCATATTAGAAATTCAAAAATTTTCATCTTCATTCTACAACACTGTACTGACATTTTAGAAATGATATTCTTCAAAAGGTTAAACAACGTATAAATTTTACTATTTTACAAAATATTTAAACTAACTGTTACATATGGTAGTGCGCTATCATTTTAGAATAAGTGCATAATATTTTACAGTATAAATTAACAGTTTCTTTGACATTTCTTGTTTTATTAAATACCTACTGCAATATTAATGAGTAATTTACAAAATGCAGTACAGTATAATTGCAGTGAAATATTAAACGTTTGAAGTAAAAAGAATTTTCTCTATTAAATGCTTCCAAGCAGAAAGCTACATTGTTAAAGAGAGTACTTCAACAAAATGAAATTTTTGTTGAAAATGTTGCTCTAATTATACTGCTAAAAATTAAATTTTTCAAGCTTTACGTACGGACCTTACTGAACTTTCCATTTTGTTTATGACAAAACAGCATCTACTTGATCTCTGTATAATATTGAATAACGAGACAAGTACCGTTCTCGTGGATTTGAATAATTATTTTAAATGGGCTTGTAAAAATAACATATAATTTTTTTTCGTATAAATTAATTAGGATTTTGTGGTTCAAGTGCATATTTTTAGGTCAAAAAGTTTTTTAAATGGCCTAAAATTATGTCAAAATGTTTGCCAATCCAGGTATAGTTAGAACAAATTCATATAGCACTGACGTCATATCAACGTCATCATATAATCGTTTGGAGCAAGATTTTATTTTAATACCGAAGAAGATTGATTGATGGCACAAGTAGCGCTAACAATGTCAATAAACATTTGCAATTTAATTTATTTTAACATTTTCAGAAGAGTTATTTAGAAGTTAGGTTAGAATATATTTGTATATATAGGGTGGTGCGCTTAAAACGATCCACCCTCAATAACTTTGAAACGAATTGTAATAGACATACTCGGTTTACGCTAAATGTTTTAACATCTAGGGGGGCACATTTTATTAATATTTGTGTTTTTTTGAATTCATTAATATCACCCCCACCACTACCAACTTTTAAATCTTAAATGGCAATATACCCCTTGTGACATATCAAATGAAAGCTCCCGAAAAATGCTATACATGCTTGTTAATAAATTGATATATGAATAATCCGTTTTAAGTTAGAAACAATAATGTAATATTAATTTAATATAAATTATTGATATAGTAGTCGGTCTTACTTGTGCGACACGTTTCTATGAGGATGTCTCTCATTGAGCAATCTAGCCGTTTGTCTTGCACGCTGATATTGGAATGCAAAAATGAAAATAATTTCTACTTTATCGTCTTTTCTGTAAACCATGATCAAAGAAATAATAATAATAATAATAATAATAATAATAACAATCTAACAACTGATAACTGTCATACACAATCTTAAAACAAATTATTATGTATCATTGTTTTCTTTTTCATTTTGTCATTTCCATAGCACTGTATGCATTTTATGATAAAACATTAAAATATTATAAACTATTATTAAAGCGGTTTATTCAAATATCAATTTATTAACATGACTGTATAGCATTTTTCAAGAGCTTTCATTTGATATGTCACAAGGGGTATATTGTTATTTAAGATTTGGTAGTGGGGGTGGTGAGATTAGTGAATTCAAAAAAACAAAAATATTAATAAAATGTGGACCCCCAGATTTAGTATTTTAGTATAAACCGGGTATGTCTATCACAATTTGTTTCAAAGTTATTAAGGATGGATCGTCTAAGCGCGCCATCCTATATATGCTATGAACTTACAAATATATACTTTGTACTTTAATTTAAAGGAATGCTTTATTGTTTGATGTAATTATTTTACTATAAAAAATCTATTTGCAGTAATTTTCCATGAGTACTGATGTGTTATGACAACTGAAATGAAATATAAGTATTTGACATTTAAACTAAGTTACCTATACAAATAAAGAAATCCCCAAAAACATTTTTACAAAATTTACAATGTGAATGTGAAATAGGAAAATCAATAAAGCAGTGGTTAATCAGTGGCATATAATACGAAATAACCAGAAAAAATATAATTATAAAACATATTCATACCACATACTGCGATGTGTCGGGAAAAACTACCACTTACTTTTTATAATTTATATTGCAAGATTTACTTATTCAAATAATGAACAATTATCTGCATCGTTATACAGCAGACTACAAGCGATTCAATAAGCTTCTCTCCTTGTGACATACGATCTGCTAATAACGATTACAATAAAATGTGTACGAGAGAGTGAGAAATAACTCATTGTGTCATTCGTTAAGTTCACTTGAAATCACTTCTATAATATGAGTTTATTCCAATTATAGCGTAGTTGTATTTAGTGGTTATTTAATGAAAAATCTACTTTTTAATTGAAAATAATGATTTGTATAAACAAAACAAAGAGAAAAATTAATATTGTGCACGCCTCCGAATATTTTTTTGGAAACGTGGTCATTTGTACTGTGTGCGTACTGTAACGTTACACTGTAAAGTTTTAACGTACCTATAGCTACCTATTTGGGTTGAAACTCTATGCAACCCCAAGGTTGAAGAATTCTTCCTTTCTAATAGATCGATGCACCAATCCCTGTTAGGTTAGAAAACCTGCCTCACTCCCAGGTAGTTGCTAAAAATGTTTATATCGATTTATATGAAACCCTACATCGGGACATTGCAAATTCCTTGAAAAGTACATTATTGCTGCTAGGATTCAGGAAAAGTAATAAATTATATGTAATAATAATATTAATAATAATAATAATAATAAATTTATTCGCTTAATTAGGCAAAATATACATAAATAAAATTAGATATATTGTAAGTTACATACTATGTTTTGTTTTTACGAGGTAACGCCTGGTAAACGTCCACAAGGTTCAAGGTACGAATATCTTTTACGATATCTGCGAACAAAGAAGATTAACACACCCCAGTAATAATGATAATAATAATAATAATAATAATAATAATAATAATAATAATAATAATAATAATAATAATAATAACATTTATTGCCCAACAGAATACCAATTACAGGAGAAATTTACAATAAGATAAATTAATTTAAAACTATTAACATACATTAAATGAAAATATCATTAAAGATATTATTTGCTGCATTACAGACTACGAATATAGGTGAATTTTTCAATGTATCGGTACGAAAATTTGACATCTGGAATGACTTTCTGTACCGGGACTCCAGACGAGGAACATAAAATTATTGCACCTGTGACAGGAGGAAAGGTGCATCAATCTTGTTGTGGATCAGATTCCTAAGGAACTTTGCACTAGATATTTTCCTTCTCTCAGCCAAGGATGTCAATGAATGGCGTTGTAGCAGTGAATCCTGGTCAGTCCCTCTATCAGGATAAACCTTATCTATTTTAAAACAGAGATAAAAATCTACGTTGAATTTGTTCTAACATTTGACCTTGATATGCATAACAGGGGTATCAAATTAATGATGCATACTCCAGTTTACTTAAGACGAAAGCGTGATATAAGGATTTCAGAACATTATTGTCACTGAAAAATTTAGAAATTCTCATTATAAAACCTAGAGATTTGCTGGAAGCATTGCAGATATTATTTATATGCTCAAAAAATATGAAATTACTAGAAAATGTAATTCCTAGGTCCTTAATAGAAAATTTCCGAATTAATATACTATTCTGCATAATATATGAAATGTTAATCGGGTTCTTTCTGCGAGTATAAGAAATTACGCAACACTTATCAACATTGGTAATGGGTAATATACAGTGATTATATATTTATTATACATTTAATTCAAGTTCAGTATTGCTATGTCCAATAAATATTTGCGAACAAAAAAGATAAGTACTTATTAAAATTTCATCAGTAAATGATAACTCATCAATTGAAAAATTTGGACATTAGGTACGCGAAAAACTAAAGATACATTAATTTAGAAATAATACGAAAGGGCTAAATAAAAAAGAAAAGTAAATAAATGAGAAGGAAATGATCCAAAACATACATAATATTTCCACATCTTTATTTTCAATTAAATTAAAAAAAATTTTTTTTTTCAAATAAAACAGGTAACCTATCTACTTCTCAAGAACAGCGAGACTATTTAAATTTATAAATGAATATTCTAATCATCAATTTCTTAACCCGAATCCGAAGCTCTAGTCCACTACTCGGAATCGGAACCGAAGATCGTTTTTACTACTCGGAACCGACGACCGGTTCCATTGCCCCGACTCGACACCGAAGATCGGTTCCATTACTCGGAACCGGAACCGAATAACGGTTTCACTAGTCGGAACAGAAGATCGCTTCCACTAACCGGGTACCTGAATACCTGGATAGTTTCGCAACCGGGCGTCCGGTTCCAAATGTGTTCAGTTCTTGACAGCTCTAGTCTGCACTAACTGAAAATATTACCATTTTGTATTGTTTACAACGTACTGCAGAAATCCACGTCGCATTTGTTTCTCTTTCATTCATGATAATGTGAACGTCCAGCAAACCGATAAAATTGTAAATTGGATTTTTCTTTAATATTTGAACAATGGTTAATGCAAAACACTAAATTTGTTCCACTTTTTGAATTTAATTTTTGTTTTTCTTGGCAAATATGCAGAGTAAATGTAGTATTCATTTGTATAATAAATCAATCCGGCGTTTTTTTATATTTACAAATCTATTGATCGCTGACGTCTGATGAAACTGAATGGCAGATGGCATGCATGGCTCAAGGCTCACTAGCATCTACCAGATGTAATAACTTGTCTCGCCGAACTTACATGATGTAGGTTAGGTGTTGACGTGCGCGTGCACCTGTAGTGTACATGTTGGACACTATATTGGAGACAGTCGGTGAATTCGGTTCGTGGACGAAATATTTGGACAGATACCGAATTCTATCTTTTTATGTCACATTGTCTACTTAACTGGCAATTCCTAACAGGCAGACAACGTGACATTTCGCCGAAATAATGATAACATTTTCGGAGTATCCAGTGATTTTCATTATTTTTACATTTTACAATTAAAACATATTTCAGTTAAATTATCCCCATAGCTGTAAATAGTTCGTACTCTTGTTATTTTTATATTTGTCTCTTCTTGGGTGTTCGTATTTGTACAATTCTACAATTCATTATTTATTAACAGCTATTTTCGTACATTATTTATAAATGTTTAGCTTAAATACCTCACAAATAACAGTACAATTAAAATTAAAATAAATCATAGTTTTAAATTTATGGAAACAGAAAATAACAACAGTAATAATAAATAGCAATTATTAAATTCAAAAACTAATTGAAAATAATATAAATATACTTGTTTGAAGCAAGCATTTTCTGTTGTAGCGCTTACCGTGTACTAGTGTACTCTTCTCGGAACGAAAGAGTCCAAACCACCGCATGGCTCCCCGGTAGTATTGAAGAGCGTAGAGAAAAGGGAAACTCGTATCATTTCACTCACACTTATGTATTGCCCATAAGGACAGGATAATTTGGCCCCTGTGTGTATACTCGCGTAAAAGTATTACTACTTGAATTGTAGTATATGGCATATTATAGTAACAATAATTGTTTTTGAGTTCATATATTGTAGATTTATATTACTTCAATACATTTTAATAAAATTTTACAAATGTTTTGAATTTAAGAGTTGCGGTCTGGCCTCACATGTCTCATTTGACGCACTGCCTCTGAATGCTAGTAAGGTTGCAAATCTGTACATAAGTACATATTATTTAATCAGCGGTATTAAGTATCAAATAAAATGAAAATGTGATATATCTTTTTCGCTAATTACGATAAACATTTTATTCCTTAAGTAGAATGTAAAACTTAAGAAAGGTTTGTGAAGTATGCAATGGGGTTCTCCACTATATTTTTGTTATTAATTTTAAATTATAGTTCTTTTAATTTTAAAGAAATTGGAAGTGTTTAAAAATCTTAATTATCTTAAGTTTCACTGTATTTGATTTTGAAAGCCAATATAACGCCGCGGCGACATTCCTATTTTTCTCTCGCTCTGCACCAGACTCTACAGTAGGCTGCGAGAGAAAGGTAGCAATAGTGTGACGTCACAGTGACAATGACAATAAATTTCCAGTAACTCGTAAAGTATTTAATATATTTTTTTAACTTTATCGTTATTTATTGGGTAGTACTTTAAGTACAAATCGTACATTTTATTATATTTTGTTATGGTGGAGGACCCCATTGTTGTCTAATTATTCATTTCTCCATTACTCATGGAAAAGAAGAATATAAAATGATATTTTTATTTTTTGCAGTTTTTTCTTCCCACACTTTTTTTTTAAAAAAACTATGAACAGGATTAAATGCCAATTACTGAGGAGGTTCATGTTTTAATGGGATTCGAACCTAGAACTCCGAGCGCACTCATGACTAGGAGGCGTTGCTCTAACCATTGTGTAATCGGGGGCGACTTGACTTGATAGGTACGCATACATAAGTAGTAAATGAGAGCCATTAGTGGTGTTTTAATGACTTTTTAATTGCTTTTTAATTGCTTTTTAATTGCCTTCCTGGAAATCGTCCGTGACCTTGACAACATGTTTATTTTTGTCAAGGTTAACATTTCCCTTTCTCCTGAAATAGAAAGTTAATTTGTTGATAACAATATTTGCCTTAAGCAGTGGAATACTTTGAATTTGTGACGTACGCGGTGGTAATTAGGTTGGGTTAAAGGTAAAAATAGATCATTCATGGTCATCATCTTCTGCTGGAAAAATTTTGATTTGGTGTGTATTGACAACATGTTTATTTTTGTCAAGGTTAACATTTCACTTTCTCCGGAAATAGAAAGTTAATTTGTTGATAACAATATTTGCCTTACCTTAAGCAATGGAATATTTCAATATAAATACAAGTTTAAAATCTACAGCTATTAAAAGTAAGATTTACTAGGAATTAAAATAATGTTAAGGTCGTTTCCGAATTTTCAATTTTAAAATGAGTGCGAGTATATATTACTTTTCCTAAATTTCAATTATAAAATGGATGCGACTATAGCTACATACCCATTCAGTTATTAATGACCAAAATTTTTCGTGTTTATTATATTTCCACTTTCACTTTATTTTTGTACTTAATCGTCACACATTCTTAACGAACTTACCAAAAACACGGATTCCAGGAACAGAATCAATATACTCGAATTCATTTTAAAGTAGAAAATTTAGAAAAACTAGTATATACTCGCATTCATTTTAAAATTAAAAATTCGGGAATGTTTGCTAGGAAACATTTGTATAAATTATATAAATAATAATTTATTCCAGGAACAGTTTTTTCAATAAAAGTATACTAATATAAACATTTTATATATATTTTTATTATTATTAAATTCTCTTACAAAGTTGAACATGTTATTAATAAACTAGTGGTATAAACATTATTTGAAAATATTTATTTATCTTTGGGCATATTCCATGGATATATACTTCTTCCTATCTTCACTGGGTATCCATGCGACATGAACGCATGTTTCTACGTGGACAATGGTTTCATCCAAGCGGAATCACGTGATGAATGCAACGAGCCTCCGTGTACTCCAGGTGAGCGCTATGAAGATGAGAATGACTTACTGATGCACAGTGTGGAGATAAGCGAGTATAAGATAAAACTATCCATAGCTTTATGTATTTATTAATTTCTAATATTTTATTATATTATGTACGAGTATTATTTACTTACATCGACCTAGAGATCTCGCTTTGTCAAGTTGCCGACTGGTAACTGAACTTTTACGAAAAATATTTGAAGCTCATTTAAAATCAATTAGTGCTAACAATGGTATATTTGACTTATTTCAATATAAGTGAGGGTTTAAAATTTGTTAGAGTATTCGTTGTTATTTACTTCTGTAGAAGACACCCGCAGAGTCGTATCTACATTTATCCAAATTTTAAAAAATGGATTTTATACGCGGATTATCCATAACCGAAGTGCTTACGATGTATAGAGAAGGGTTATTACCGACTATCGACCACATCATAGACGCTGCGAATTATATAAATAATAAAATTATATTTACTCATGAAACATTTTCAAATTCCTGGGAAAATATAGAGTACGAAAAACTGATGAATGAGATATATGCAAACAGTAAGTAATTAATTTATATTAAAATTATTATACACTATCATATAAAATATGTATTTTCAGGTAAATCTGGTAACACTTTAAATGAACTGCCTAGTACATCGAGCAGCGGAAATTGCTTTAACTGGAATGCTCAATTAGGTTTGTATAGAGAAGCTGTTCATTATTTATTAATTTATTAAACTTTATATTAATTTTTTTTTAGTTTCACACCCCAAAAATGTTCAATCAGGAGGTAGTGCGTCGTCATCTTTAAATAATAATAATAATTCAAGTTCGCTAAAATATATAAATGTGGATGGCGAGACTTCTGCATTCATAAAAAAATTCGGATTATCGTCGAAACGATTATTGTTTTCATTTAAACCAATATTTAACGAACAACCGATAAAATGGTTAGAGGTAAGTTTATTTTTCAAATAAAAGTTGAGTAAAATTCTTAATTAAAATCTATTTTCAGAATGCAATAAACGAAGTGATAATCCGCATAACACAAGATATTCAGCAAGATGATTTTATAGGCCTACAGCTGGAGAATGAAGAGTACCCACAAAATCCAGTATATGTAACGTGGCGAAAATTCTCGCAGCTGACAGCCACGGTAGTAATGGATCGAATAGGTAGTGTAATGCAAAGTAATGCAACATTTTTTATTAACAATAAGTTCACTATGAAAGTTGATTCTATCAGAATGGCTAATGGAAAAGGTAGAACAAGCGTGGATAAAAAATGTGTGTCATTTCATGATTATTGTGTGGCAAAAAATAGTATTTTTATAGTAGAAAATAACAATAATATGTGTTTAGCGTATGCGCTTGTAGCAGCAATAGAGTTTCAAAATTTGGGATACAATAAAAAAAATTTAACCAAAAAATTTTCCACTAAATCAGGGCAAAAAATATTATACATACAAGCGACGGAATTATGTCATAATGCAAACGTTGATTTATCATGTGGGGGTACATACGAACACATCGAAATGTTTCAAAATTACTTATCTGAATATATAATTGTAGTTTATTCAAGTAGATCCGGGAAAGATATTTATTTTCATGGTGATAGAACTTTATCTAAACCTCGACTAAATTTAATCATGGAAAATAATCATTACAATGTTATATTAAGCTTAACTGCTGCTTTTGCAATACAATATTTTTGTGAATATTGCTTGGTAGGGTATAAAGTTAATACGAGACACAAAAACTGTCCGTATTTGTGTCCGTGTTGCCATGAGAAACCGCCGTGCGGTAATACTCCAGATTTGATAACTTGTACATCATGCAATAGAAAATTTCAGGGTGTAAATTGTTTACAAAATCATTTGAAAAATAATTTATGTTCAAAATTAAAGCGATGTGCTACATGTAACAAAAATATTTGGCTTAATCAGAAAAATAAACACATGTGTGGATTCGAGTATTGCTCGGTGTGCAACGAGATTAAACAGATTCCTCATCAATGTTGCATGAGTGTTAATAAATTGTCGGAAAATAAATCCATCACGAATTCTAAATTTCTATTTATTTTCTTTGATTTCGAAACGATGCAGGAAAAGAAGGTTACAGATAGTTTACATGCTCATGAAGTAAACTTATGTGTTGCCCAACATGTATGCATAAATTGCATATCGAATGATGATATAAATATTAGTTGCATACGTTGTGGTATTCGTCAACACATATTTACAGAGGCTAGTGGTGGTGGTGTAGTTCATCAGTTTTTAGAATATGTGTCACTTATGTCGAAGAAATTTAAAGTCACGGCTGTAGCGCACAATTTCAAAGGATTTGATGGAAGTTTCGTTTTACGCGAAATGATGAATAATGTTGCAAGATGGAATCCTAGCATTATACGAACAGGTTCCAAAATAATGTTAATTAAAACTGGAGATTCAATTCGCTTCATCGACAGTTTAAATTTTCTTCCATTGCCGTTAGCATCTTTACCAAAAGCTTTTAATATTAATGCAGCGAAAGGATTTTTCCCTCATTTTTTTAATACTAGAGAGAATGAAAATTACATTGGCTGGCTACCTGATAAAAATTTTTATGGTTATAATTCAATGAAAACTAGCGTTAGATCAGAATTTTTAGAGTGGTATAATTCTAAAATTTCAGAAAATTATATTTTTAGTATGCGTGAGGAAATTGTTAAGTACTGTGTTCTTGATGTCGATATACTACGTCGTTGTTGTTTGCGGTTTCGAGAATGTTTTATTGAAACTAATAACGTGGACCCCCTGCAGGAAAGTATAACCATAGCATCGGCTTGTAACTTAACCTTCCGACGAAATTTTCTAAAACCGAACACCATAGGAATTTTACCTAGGAACGGTTACAGATTAGTGGATAATTGTTCTGCTATATCTTTAAAATGGCTTGAGTGGGAGTCCTACACCCGTAATATTGTTATACAACATGCTGGTAATGGTCGTGAAGCACGGTTGTTAGAAAATTTGATTGTCGATGGTTTTTGCCGTGAAACAAATTCAGTTTTTGAATTTTACGGGTGTTTTTGGCACGGGTGTCAACGGTGTTATTTAAATCAAACTGGGGAACTGGCAAACAACAATGATGCTATGTTTATGAGGTATGAGCGTACACAGTACAAAGAAGAACGGATTAAAGCAGCTGGTTATAATTTAATTACCATGTGGGAATGTAATTTTAGAAAAAAACTCAAATTTAATTTAGACTTATACAATTTTGTAAACAATTTACATGAAAATATTGCACCTTTAAATCCTCGCCATGCCTTTTTTGGTGGTCGTACAAACGCTTCAAAATTATACTACAGATGCGATTTCGATGAGACGATTAAATATTTCGATGTATGCTCGTTGTACCCTTATATAAATAAATACGGTAAATACCCGGTGGGCCATCCGAAAAATATTTATATCGGAAAAGAACAATGTTCTCAATTAGATTTTTCCAAAATTGAAGGTTTAATTAAATGCTTAAGCCTTCCTCCACAAAATTTATACCATCCCGTACTCCCATACAGATGTAACGGAAAACTTACATTTCCTTTATGTAAAACATGTGTTGAAACAATGTCCGAAACGCAATGTTGTCATTCAGATTCAGAACGTCAGTTTATAGGAACGTACGTTGCTGATGAACTACGTAAAGCATTAGAAAAAAATTATAAATTGGTTGAAGTATATGAAGTATGGGAGTACGAGGTTGTAGTGTATGATAGGGAAACTGAATCAGGAGGACTCTTTTCTGGGTATGTGAATAATTTTTTAAAAATTAAACAGGAGTGTAGTGGGTGGCCGTCGTGGTGTTCTGACGAAATTAGTAAAAATAAATATGTTGCTGATTATAAAGATCGGGAAGGAGTTGAATTGGATATATTAAATATTTCTAAAAATTCAGGAATGAGATTAATTGCAAAATTAATATTAAATTCGTTTTGGGGAAAATTTGGACAAAAAGAAAATTCATCACAAACGAAAATTATTTCTCAACCGTATGATCTTTTTGAATTATTAAATAATCCGGGTATAATAATTTTGGATATTACTATTATTAATCAAGAAACATTATTAGTAACTTACGAACGCGTACAAGAGGACATTGAAACTCTTAAAACTGTTAATGTAGTTATAGCCGCGTATACTACAGCAGGAGCTAGGTTGGAATTATACAAATATTTAGAAAAATTAGACAGGCGCGTGTTGTATTACGACACTGATAGTGTTATTTTTTCACATAAAAACGGTCAGTGGTTACCTCCCACAGGTGATTATCTCGGCGATATGACCGACGAAATGCTAGAATACGGTGACGGTAGTTTTATATCAGAATTTGTAAGTGGAGGACCGAAAAACTACGCATTTAAATTCTG
This sequence comes from Ophonus ardosiacus, assembly GCA_943142095.1. NCBI lineage: Eukaryota > Metazoa > Arthropoda > Insecta > Coleoptera > Carabidae > Ophonus > Ophonus ardosiacus. The sequence goes on from OW964823.1 coordinate 66,601,419, forward strand.
GAATAAGAATAAAAACTGTTTCGATACCGTATGCAAGGTGAAAGGGTTAACACTGCATTATGACAATTCCAAGAAAATTAATTTTGAAATAATTAAAAATATGATCTGTGATGATGACAACAAAAATAAAACTATTACGCTTTCTGATAGAACAATAGTTCGCGACTCACAGTATGGTGTATTTACAAAAGAAAGCACTAAAAAATACACGTATCAATACACAAAACGTTGTCGCCTATCTAGCAGTTTTGATACTGTTCCATACGGTTTTAAGTAGTAGTAGTAATTTATTTATTGTGTTTTTATTTATCATAATTTGTATTTATTATAATTTTTATATTGTACATTTCTTTATTCCATATTATTAAACTTAAAATAAATGTATTATTTTAATATGTTTTTGTATTGTGCTTTTGTATGTATTTTGTGTGCAATATATATCAAATACACCTAATTTTGTGTTTTAATTTATAAATGGTTGACGATACAAATTTATCGCGTATAGCCGCTGCCGCATCGCGCACCGTTCGCCGCCGCCACGCGCCGTTCGCCGCCGCCGCCGCCCTCGCCCTCGCGCACCGTTCGCCTCCGCCGCCGCCGCCGCCCCCGACCTCCCACCGTCGCGAAAACATAATTTTGCTTACTTTTTTGATAGTTTTGGAAGAAAACCATTCGGTACAATTTTAAATTTCATTAAAAGAAATAGTTCTATATATAGTTACAACACTAAACAAATCCAGAATTTAAATTCAACTGTTTGCGGCCATTATTGTGTTTTATTTTTGTTAAATTATGTATTTCATAATAGTATTGATAGTTTCTTAAGTATGTTTGATAATGATTATAATATGAATGACTCTATTTGTAAAATATTATTTAATTATTATTTTAAATAAATGTATGTAACAGAATTATGTTTTTTTTTTTAATTGTTCTCCCCTACTTACCAATATTAAAACAAAAATATACAGGCATTTTATTGTCACTGTATGCGCGTTGACTTAATTCGCGACGGTGGGAGGTCGGGGGCGGCGGCGGCGGCGGAGGCGAACGGTGCGCGAGGGCGAGGGCGGCGGCGGCGGCGAACGGCGCGTGGCGGCGGCGAACGGTGCGCGATGCGGCAGCGGCTATACGCGATAAATTTGTATCGTCAACCATTTATAAATTAAAACACAAAATTAGGTGTATTTGATATATATTGCACACAAAATACATACAAAAGCACAATACAAAAACATATTAAAATAATACATTTATTTTAAGTTTAATAATATGGAATAAAGAAATGTACAATATAAAAATTATAATAAATACAAATTATGATAAATAAAAACACAATAAATAAATTACTACTACTACTTAAAACCGTATGGAACAGTATCAAAACTGCTAGATAGGCGACAACGTTTTGTGTATTGATACGTGTATTTTTTAGTGCTTTCTTTTGTAAATACACCATACTGTGAGTCGCGAACTATTGTTCTATCAGAAAGCGTAATAGTTTTATTTTTGTTGTCATCATCACAGATCATATTTTTAATTATTTCAAAATTAATTTTCTTGGAATTGTCATAATGCAGTGTTAACCCTTTCACCTTGCATACGGTATCGAAACAGTTTTTATTCTTATTCCAGAATTTAAATGCGTAGTTTTTCGGTCCTCCACTTACAAATTCTGATATAAAACTACCGTCACCGTATTCTAGCATTTCGTCGGTCATATCGCCGAGATAATCACCTGTGGGAGGTAACCACTGACCGTTTTTATGTGAAAAAATAACACTATCAGTGTCGTAATACAACACGCGCCTGTCTAATTTTTCTAAATATTTGTATAATTCCAACCTAGCTCCTGCTGTAGTATACGCGGCTATAACTACATTAACAGTTTTAAGAGTTTCAATGTCCTCTTGTACGCGTTCGTAAGTTACTAATAATGTTTCTTGATTAATAATAGTAATATCCAAAATTATTATACCCGGATTATTTAATAATTCAAAAAGATCATACGGTTGAGAAATAATTTTCGTTTGTGATGAATTTTCTTTTTGTCCAAATTTTCCCCAAAACGAATTTAATATTAATTTTGCAATTAATCTCATTCCTGAATTTTTAGAAATATTTAATATATCCAATTCAACTCCTTCCCGATCTTTATAATCAGCAACATATTTATTTTTACTAATTTCGTCAGAACACCACGACGGCCACCCACTACACTCCTGTTTAATTTTTAAAAAATTATTCACATACCCAGAAAAGAGTCCTCCTGATTCAGTTTCCCTATCATACACTACAACCTCGTACTCCCATACTTCATATACTTCAACCAATTTATAATTTTTTTCTAATGCTTTACGTAGTTCATCAGCAACGTACGTTCCTATAAACTGACGTTCTGAATCTGAATGACAACATTGCGTTTCGGACATTGTTTCAACACATGTTTTACATAAAGGAAATGTAAGTTTTCCGTTACATCTGTATGGGAGTACGGGATGGTATAAATTTTGTGGAGGAAGGCTTGAGCATTTAATTAAACCTTCAATTTTGGAAAAATCTAATTGAGAACATTGTTCTTTTCCGATATAAATATTTTTCGGATGGCCCACCGGGTATTTACCGTATTTATTTATATAAGGGTACAACGTGCATACATCGAAATATTTAATCGTCTCATCGAAATCGCATCTGTAGTATAATTTTGAAGCGTTTGTACGACCACCAAAAAAGGCATGGCGAGGATTTAAAGGTGCAATATTTTCATGTAAATTGTTTACAAAATTGTATAAGTCTAAATTAAATTTGAGTTTTTTTCTAAAATTACATTCCCACATGGTAATTAAATTATAACCAGCTGCTTTAATCCGTTCTTCTTTGTACTGTGTACGCTCATACCTCATAAACATAGCATCATTGTTGTTTGCCAGTTCCCCAGTTTGATTTAAATAACACCGTTGACACCCGTGCCAAAAACACCCGTAAAATTCAAAAACTGAATTTGTTTCACGGCAAAAACCATCGACAATCAAATTTTCTAACAACCGTGCTTCACGACCATTACCAGCATGTTGTATAACAATATTACGGGTGTAGGACTCCCACTCAAGCCATTTTAAAGATATAGCAGAACAATTATCCACTAATCTGTAACCGTTCCTAGGTAAAATTCCTATGGTGTTCGGTTTTAGAAAATTTCGTCGGAAGGTTAAGTTACAAGCCGATGCTATGGTTATACTTTCCTGCAGGGGGTCCACGTTATTAGTTTCAATAAAACATTCTCGAAACCGCAAACAACAACGACGTAGTATATCGACATCAAGAACACAGTACTTAACAATTTCCTCACGCATACTAAAAATATAATTTTCTGAAATTTTAGAATTATACCACTCTAAAAATTCTGATCTAACGCTAGTTTTCATTGAATTATAACCATAAAAATTTTTATCAGGTAGCCAGCCAATGTAATTTTCATTCTCTCTAGTATTAAAAAAATGAGGGAAAAATCCTTTCGCTGCATTAATATTAAAAGCTTTTGGTAAAGATGCTAACGGCAATGGAAGAAAATTTAAACTGTCGATGAAGCGAATTGAATCTCCAGTTTTAATTAACATTATTTTGGAACCTGTTCGTATAATGCTAGGATTCCATCTTGCAACATTATTCATCATTTCGCGTAAAACGAAACTTCCATCAAATCCTTTGAAATTGTGCGCTACAGCCGTGACTTTAAATTTCTTCGACATAAGTGACACATATTCTAAAAACTGATGAACTACACCACCACCACTAGCCTCTGTAAATATGTGTTGACGAATACCACAACGTATGCAACTAATATTTATATCATCATTCGATATGCAATTTATGCATACATGTTGGGCAACACATAAGTTTACTTCATGAGCATGTAAACTATCTGTAACCTTCTTTTCCTGCATCGTTTCGAAATCAAAGAAAATAAATAGAAATTTAGAATTCGTGATGGATTTATTTTCCGACAATTTATTAACACTCATGCAACATTGATGAGGAATCTGTTTAATCTCGTTGCACACCGAGCAATACTCGAATCCACACATGTGTTTATTTTTCTGATTAAGCCAAATATTTTTGTTACATGTAGCACATCGCTTTAATTTTGAACATAAATTATTTTTCAAATGATTTTGTAAACAATTTACACCCTGAAATTTTCTATTGCATGATGTACAAGTTATCAAATCTGGAGTATTACCGCACGGCGGTTTCTCATGGCAACACGGACACAAATACGGACAGTTTTTGTGTCTCGTATTAACTTTATACCCTACCAAGCAATATTCACAAAAATATTGTATTGCAAAAGCAGCAGTTAAGCTTAATATAACATTGTAATGATTATTTTCCATGATTAAATTTAGTCGAGGTTTAGATAAAGTTCTATCACCATGAAAATAAATATCTTTCCCGGATCTACTTGAATAAACTACAATTATATATTCAGATAAGTAATTTTGAAACATTTCGATGTGTTCGTATGTACCCCCACATGATAAATCAACGTTTGCATTATGACATAATTCCGTCGCTTGTATGTATAATATTTTTTGCCCTGATTTAGTGGAAAATTTTTTGGTTAAATTTTTTTTATTGTATCCCAAATTTTGAAACTCTATTGCTGCTACAAGCGCATACGCTAAACACATATTATTGTTATTTTCTACTATAAAAATACTATTTTTTGCCACACAATAATCATGAAATGACACACATTTTTTATCCACGCTTGTTCTACCTTTTCCATTAGCCATTCTGATAGAATCAACTTTCATAGTGAACTTATTGTTAATAAAAAATGTTGCATTACTTTGCATTACACTACCTATTCGATCCATTACTACCGTGGCTGTCAGCTGCGAGAATTTTCGCCACGTTACATATACTGGATTTTGTGGGTACTCTTCATTCTCCAGCTGTAGGCCTATAAAATCATCTTGCTGAATATCTTGTGTTATGCGGATTATCACTTCGTTTATTGCATTCTGAAAATAGATTTTAATTAAGAATTTTACTCAACTTTTATTTGAAAAATAAACTTACCTCTAACCATTTTATCGGTTGTTCGTTAAATATTGGTTTAAATGAAAACAATAATCGTTTCGACGATAATCCGAATTTTTTTATGAATGCAGAAGTCTCGCCATCCACATTTATATATTTTAGCGAACTTGAATTATTATTATTATTTAAAGATGACGACGCACTACCTCCTGATTGAACATTTTTGGGGTGTGAAACTAAAAAAAAATTAATATAAAGTTTAATAAATTAATAAATAATGAACAGCTTCTCTATACAAACCTAATTGAGCATTCCAGTTAAAGCAATTTCCGCTGCTCGATGTACTAGGCAGTTCATTTAAAGTGTTACCAGATTTACCTGAAAATACATATTTTATATGATAGTGTATAATAATTTTAATATAAATTAATTACTTACTGTTTGCATATATCTCATTCATCAGTTTTTCGTACTCTATATTTTCCCAGGAATTTGAAAATGTTTCATGAGTAAATATAATTTTATTATTTATATAATTCGCAGCGTCTATGATGTGGTCGATAGTCGGTAATAACCCTTCTCTATACATCGTAAGCACTTCGGTTATGGATAATCCGCGTATAAAATCCATTTTTTAAAATTTGGATAAATGTAGATACGACTCTGCGGGTGTCTTCTACAGAAGTAAATAACAACGAATACTCTAACAAATTTTAAACCCTCACTTATATTGAAATAAGTCAAATATACCATTGTTAGCACTAATTGATTTTAAATGAGCTTCAAATATTTTTCGTAAAAGTTCAGTTACCAGTCGGCAACTTGACAAAGCGAGATCTCTAGGTCGATGTAAGTAAATAATACTCGTACATAATATAATAAAATATTAGAAATTAATAAATACATAAAGCTATGGATAGTTTTATCTTATACTCGCTTATCTCCACACTGTGCATCAGTAAGTCATTCTCATCTTCATAGCGCTCACCTGGAGTACACGGAGGCTCGTTGCATTCATCACGTGATTCCGCTTGGATGAAACCATTGTCCACGTAGAAACATGCGTTCATGTCGCATGGATACCCAGTGAAGATAGGAAGAAGTATATATCCATGGAATATGCCCAAAGATAAATAAATATTTTCAAATAATGTTTATACCACTAGTTTATTAATAACATGTTCAACTTTGTAAGAGAATTTAATAATAATAAAAATATATATAAAATGTTTATATTAGTATACTTTTATTGAAAAAACTGTTCCTGGAATAAATTATTATTTATATAATTTATACAAATGTTTCCTAGCAAACATTCCCGAATTTTTAATTTTAAAATGAATGCGAGTATATACTAGTTTTTCTAAATTTTCTACTTTAAAATGAATTCGAGTATATTGATTCTGTTCCTGGAATCCGTGTTTTTGGTAAGTTCGTTAAGAATGTGTGACGATTAAGTACAAAAATAAAGTGAAAGTGGAAATATAATAAACACGAAAAATTTTGGTCATTAATAACTGAATGGGTATGTAGCTATAGTCGCATCCATTTTATAATTGAAATTTAGGAAAAGTAATATATACTCGCACTCATTTTAAAATTGAAAATTCGGAAACGACCTTAACATTATTTTAATTCCTAGTAAATCTTACTTTTAATAGCTGTAGATTTTAAACTTGTATTTATATTGAAATATTCCATTGCTTAAGGTAAGGCAAATATTGTTATCAACAAATTAACTTTCTATTTCCGGAGAAAGTGAAATGTTAACCTTGACAAAAATAAACATGTTGTCAATACACACCAAATCAAAATTTTTCCAGCAGAAGATGATGACCATGAATGATCTATTTTTACCTTTAACCCAACCTAATTACCACCGCGTACGTCACAAATTCAAAGTATTCCACTGCTTAAGGCAAATATTGTTATCAACAAATTAACTTTCTATTTCAGGAGAAAGGGAAATGTTAACCTTGACAAAAATAAACATGTTGTCAAGGTCACGGACGATTTCCAGGAAGGCAATTAAAAAGCAATTAAAAAGCAATTAAAAAGTCATTAAAACACCACTAATGGCTCTCATTTACTACTTACATAAAAATCATTTGTGACCAGTTGCGCTGCTTATAATTAAATTTTAACTTTTGATTAATTTGACAATATAGAATCGAAAAGTCAAATGAGTTATTCAATATTACTGTCAAAACTTCGATATGTACTTCTCACTCCATACATATTAAAGTGATATAACGGAATATTTATTTTATATTCTGCACCTACTGAAAAATTAATATATTTTTTATTTTCGTTGGTTGGACTATAAAGCATAGTTGATATTTTGAAAACAGTTGATAATCTTTTACATTCAAGTGAAATACTCGTATAATAATTGAGTTTAAATATCCACTTTGTAGTGAAATTCAAGATAAACTCAAGCTTTCGAATTTTCCAAGACTTTAATGCCTAGGTTCCTTACAGAAATCAGAAATCCATCGACGATGGATTATCCTGAATTTGGCTATAAAGGGCGCGAGCGACGACCTTCGCCGTCTCTGAAATCATCGTAATGGGTCTGAATAGCCTCGCTCACTCAGCATAAAGATACTTTGCTTTCTAATGTAATACCATCAGATGGCATAAATAGAATTCCATTCAAGCGTTTCGAGTTATTAGTGGCGAATATTAGTACACGAAAGTGACAAGGAAAAATATCAGGGATCAAGAGGTAGACGATATTCAGATGGCAAGTTGTGCCATGCTGGAACTATCATTTACTGGATACTAATTCGCGTGTAATTTTGTATTAATTGGTTACAGATATTGATTAAAATTGCTCCAGTTATTATACTAATATTGACAAATTCCCGGATTAGAAAATAGTTTATTGTTAACTACTGTGTTATGTTATTGATTTTAATTGCAGAATTTAGAAATACTCAAAACGCACAGATATCGTTTCTCAGAATAACGAACTCTGTCTCCTGATTCACGGATAGGGTTCAATCCCGAGCGAGACCCAAATTATTTCGAACTTTAAATAGAACGAAAGTGATCCTTGTGGTGCACTCTCTACTCCAGCAATGAGTGTCCGTGAAGAAACGCCTGGTAAATGCCCTCACGAATATGTCATCATCATTACCGATATCTACATACAAAGTAAATTGGCACATCTATCAATAGGTATGTACAGGATGGGGCAGAAAAACCTATCCGATTTCAAATCCCTTTTTCTCAAAAGAGGGAGCAGGTAGAGTAGTGGGGTAAAAACCGTTAGAAAGCCGGTTTTATGCCATTTGTCAGTAGTCAACTTGCCTTGGTCTGGTGAACATCGTGCTTTTGTTATTGAGCGGTTTATCGAATGCGGCGGTTCGATAATTGCTACACAACGTGCTTTTCGAATTCATTTCGGACTCGGGCGTCATGATCCTGTTCCACATCACGCTACGATTAAAGTGTGGGTGTCAAATTTTAGACAGACGAGTTCAGCATTGAAAAAGAAGTCGCCTGGACGTCCCAGGACAGCAACAGGACCTGAAAACGTGGCCAATGTGAGAGCCGCGATTGAACGTTCCCCGCGTCGTTCGGCGCGAAAACATTCGCTCGCTTTGGCGATTTCCAACCGCAGTATTCGGCGCATTTTGCACCGGGACCTCAAAATGCATCCCTACAAAATGGTTGTTGCACAGGAATTAAGTGAAAGGGATTTTGAAACCCGTACGAACCTGTGTCGCGATCTCCGAGAACTCCCAAACGACGATGTTGTGCTCTTCACGGACGAAGCCCATTTTCACCTTTGTGGTGCCGTTAACAGGCAGAATTTTCGATATTGGAGTGACGAAAATCCTCGAGAAATCCATCAGGAACCCCTCCATAGCCCAAAAGTGACTGTGTGGTGTGCTCTTTCCCGCCTAGGCGTCTGGGGGCCTTACTTTTTTGAAGAAAATGGGCAAACCGTAACGGTCAACAGCGAGCGCTATTGTTTCATGCTGGAAAATTTTCTTAGACCCAAAATGGAAGAAAATGGCGTGGAAAATGTGTGGTTTCAACAGGATGGGGCAACCGCCCACACATCGCGACGATCAATGGACATTCTCAGGGAACTGTTTCCCGGTCGCCTCATTTCCCTGAGAGGTGATCTTGGCTGGCCGCCGCGCTCACCGGATCTCACTCCATGTGACTTCTTCCTTTGGGGTTACCTCAAATCGAAGGTTTACCAGCATCGACCAAGGACCCTTCTTGCTTGAAAGTCATGGAAAGCTACCGCGAGCGCCTAAATCAGTGTATCCGCTCCCAAGGACGACATTTGAGTGATGTGCTTTTCAAAACTTAAATTTAAAAATGGCATAAAATTTGCGATATGTTAATAAAAAAATTTTTTGACAAGTTGAGTGGTTTTAATTTTATAACGTTTTGAAATCGGATAGGTTTTTCTGCCCCACCCTGTATATACAGTGTGTCCCATTTAGAGGTGCCACCATTGGGATCTCGAGAACTATAAGAGATACGATGTCGGTTAAATGGAACTTTTTATGCGCCTTTGGGAGGCCATCTCAGATGTGCTTTTGTTTTTCCAAAAATTCTCATAGGGCACTAGATAACGACGAAAAACTGAATATTGTTGATTTTTTCTTTTTCAAATAACTTCTAAACTATTAGTAATTAAGAAAACCATTTCAAATATAAAAGATAGATATTTTTATTAGCTAACCAGTGGCGTACGAAATAAATTTTTATATCTGTAAGTTTTCGAGATATAACACAAACTTATATTTTTTTAAATGGAACCCATATCTGATTTTAGTCTCAAAAAAATCATTATTTTTTTCTCTTTTCAGTGATGTAAGAGTTGTTATGTTTTATATTTGTTTTGCTCCTAAAATTTAATTTTTCTCTTTAATTTCCTGAACTTTCTTATTATTTCCCAAAAAAACATTATTATTTTTATTAATTATATTGTATTTGATCGAAATAATTTGTTTTATGCCTTTATTACTTAATATTTTCATTCTAGACTCATAATTACAAATTACACTATAATGTGCCAAGGGCGACCAGATACAAAATATAAAAATTAGTTTGATACGAGTTTTGAGCAAAATTTTGTAACGAAATAAATTATTTAAATACAAGAAGTATTTCTAAATAGAAATCTACCAATATTTTCAAAATAATTATAAATTTAATACAAAATAAGGAAAAAAAAATAATAATTTTTAAGGCAAAACAAATATAAAACATAATAACCCTTACATCGTTGAAAAGAGAAAAAAATAATGATTTTTTTGAGACTAAAATCAGATATGGGTTCTATTTAAAAAAATATAAGTTTGTGTTATATCTCGAAAACTTACAGATATAAAAATTTATTTCGTACGCCACTGGTTAGCTAATAAAAATATCTATCTTTTACATTTGAAATGTTTTTCTTAAATACTAATAGTTTAGAAGTTATTTGAAAAAGAAAAAATCAACAATATTCAGTTTTTCGTCATTATCTAGTGCCCTATGAGAATTTTTGGAAAAACAAAAGCACATCTGAGATGGCCTCCCAAAGGCGCATAAAAAGTTCCATTTAACCGACATCGTATCTCTTATAGTTCTCGAGATCCCAATGATGGCACCTCTAAATGGGACACACTGTATATATATATAATTTTAGAATTATTTTTGTATTTTTAACAGGGTTGTTGTGATTTTGCCCAGCCCGAAAAAACCCACCTGAAAAAACCCTGATAAAACCCTGAAAAAAACCCACTTAATGCAGAAAATGTAGATATACATATAAATAATTATTGATGGATCATATTTGTTTAAAAAAAGTATATTTTTCTTTTCATTATACAAATACAAGAACAAAAAAATACAGAAATTCTAACAAATAATAGGTTTTTGTCATATAATTATTCACTGATTGTAAATAAGAATCTGTAAAAACAAAAATACTTGGAATTACAAATAATTTCAGTAAACTATAACTTTTACCTGTAAGTTATTTACTGCAATCATGTGATCTATAGTACTTGTATACTTTGACCAACTTAGTAGCCTTTTGCACACCAAGTTTGTTCCTTGTTTCGCAGAAATCTTCAATATACTTAAGTGATGACTCTTTTTTTACTTTAACTTTCATTACTTGCCACCACTGAGTGGTTGATAATTCATTTATTACGGAGTCTAAAAATAGTGATTTGGGATAAATATTGTCTTTAATTTTAAATGTCATAAATGGAGCTAAAAAATCTTGATTGTAATATATCAAAAAAGATTCTGCTTCGTCGTCCAATTCCGAAGACAATTTTTTTCCCAAATATTTTGGGTCTGTAATATTTGCCACTAAATGTGCAGGACTAATTACATCACTAAAACGCCTAAGAAATATATCCTTATATTGTACCAAACTTGGATTTTCAATTAAATCCAACCAAATTTCAACAGCATCTGAAATGCTTGTCGAATCTGATTGCAGTTTATTCAGTGCAGTTGAAACTATTTGCAGATGATTTTTTAGATAATTTGCTTGCTGATATATTGCAACATTTCTTAATATATTCAAAATATTTAAAGGTATATCATCCTCATGTTCTGTGGCTATATTGATGTATATGTGATAATTATTTATAAATGTAGATAAACATTCTTCAAAAGAATTCCATCGTACTTCGGAAGGAAGTTGTGGCATTAATCCTTTGTTTTCTTTTAACCATCCGTGAGGCATATGATGATTGCGGAAAAATTTTTGAACTTCTATAATATGTTTGGTTAGATCTTTAGGAAAAATTTCTTTTTCCACTAAATTTATATAATGTGCAGAGCACCCATAAGTTATTAAATCTTTGTGTTTTTCTTTTAATATGTCCCTCATACTTTTTATTTTGTTCTCATTGTCAGTACAAACAGCAAAAATATCTTTATTGAATAACAATATTCTGCAGTTTTTTTCACCGGTTCGCTTTCTATTGCATGTAATAAAAACGATTTTTTACATGTATGGATACTAGTAGCAATGATTGGATCGTTTTTTTATGCTAGACCATCCATCTAACAACAATGTTAAAGAACAGTTTTCATATTTCAATTCACTGCATAAATCTTCATCAACTTTTTTTTCCGCCTCATCTAATAATTCACCTCCTAATTTGTAGCGATCAGGAGGAATATAGCCAGGTCGTAAACATTTAATCATATTCTTAAAACTTTCATTCTGTGCAACATTAAAAGCGATGTTGTTTGCACAAAAGAATATAGCGATTTTATTGTCAATTTTAGATTTTTCATCTTTTGATGTTGTAGTTACGAAGGTGGTCAGACTTCGTTACCGTTTTTTAACATCACAAGGGTCACTTTTCTCAGATTCAGATTCACAGTCGGAATCACTCACTACTGTTGACGAAAATGAAGAACTGGCACTAGTTTTTTCTTTATTTTGGGTTTGCTTGTAATTTTTATATTTCATGCAAGTTTCCAAATGTTTCCTAATCCTTTCAATTTTAGGACTAAGAATAGAACTGCAATATTTACACTTTATTTTTCCATCACTTGATTTTATTGTATTTGACCAGTCTAGTGACTGTTTTTGGCATTTTATATACGTATATATTTAAACAAAACCAGTTGTACTAACAAATAACACTCACCAAGAACTAAATTATAAGTTATAATACTGCTTATTCCAATACAAACAGCGAATGCACAATGCAGACTTTATTAAACAAGTTGATACAAGCTCACTCACTAGTATTATCCTGCCTGTGACATCAAAGGTATCGACAGGGTGATGTGATGCGGTATGAGTATGAAAGAATCTAATTTGTGATTCAGTAGTAATTTTAAAACTATTTAAAACACTGACAAAAAATGATATATAATAATAAAATTTAAGGAAAACGTGTACTTTTCAAATTGTTAATCACAAAAATTTGTAATTTTTTTGTTCGATATTTTGAAACTCTTTTTCGACGTCTATATATAATAAATTGGGATGAAAATATATAAATTTAACTTTATTTGAAAAAACCCAGATCTCGGCTGAGTTTTTTCAAAAAAACCCGGTGGGCCGTCATTTTCAAAAAAACCCGGTGGGCCGGGCATTTTCAAAAAAACCCGGGTTTTATAACAACCTTGATTTGTAAGTACAATACATAACCTAAATTTTAAAAATACACATAAAAGTTATTTAGAATTTAATTTTAAGTAGCTTAGCATATTGCGGCAGCGCTCAAGCGACCTTTACAGCGAGAATATGGTGTGGGTTCGAATCCCATTTAGAGCATGGATGTTTGTCTGTGTACTTACATAATTTTATCTCCATCTCGGCACTGTGGTGAAAGCAATGGTTATAAAATTCTACGAAAATCACACACACACACATATATATATATATATATATATATATATATATATATATATATATATATATATATATATACAGTGTGTTAATTAAAAATCTGGTCATAGACGTTTAACATGGGAAAACAGTTTTTCTTTGCGCAAAAGTCTCCAATTAATTTTAAACAAAATGTTTCAAATGAATGTTGTAGACAATTATATTCTACGCCTAAATCAGTAAACAGTTTTAATTTTGCACGTTTGGTAACTTGTAAAATCTAATTTGAAATTGTATAAAAATATTGCTCATTTTTAGCGATACCCATGTAATTGAAACAAAGTTACAAGGAAATGCGTATCGTTTGAACTGTCAGATATTCGGTTTTCAAATAAAAGTTCCAGATAATCCAATTTTGCACCTAAATCACTACACAGGTATTATTATTAAAATATAAAACTTAAATAACTTTTATTATTATTATTTTTTCACATTTTGTAACCTAATTTCTGACAGTTCAAACGATATGAATTTCTTTGTAATTTTGTATATTAATATCTACAATATTTATTTGAAACATTGTTGTCTAAAATTAATTGGGGACTTTTGCGCAAAGAAAAACTGTTTTTCCATGTTAAACGGCCAGTTCATAATTCACTATATATATATATATATAACACTGCTTAAATGCTACAAGTTTACAACAAAGCATGTAATAATAAATAAATAAGAAATATAACCACAAATTTAATAATTGCTTCTCTTACTACACACTATTTTTACCTCCCGCTACCCTAGGTAAGGGAGGTATAGGGATCGTGCTAAAAATCGGATTTAGAGATTTTAGTGAATAAGCACGTTTTGATGTCCCCAGAATCCGATTTTAACATTTTTACAATGATGTTTGTAGGTATGTATGTATGTGTGTGTGTGTGTGTGTGTGTGTCTGTGTGTGTGTGGATCTTGTGGACACGATTACTCAAATACTATCAATCAGAAAAATTTGAAATTTTGTATATCCATTCTATACTAATGTGGGAAGAGCTTATTAGTTTTGAGTGTATATCGGATAACCGGAAGTATCATTTATACAAGCTTTTAACAGTTTTTTTTGTAAAAAATTCATTGAATATAATTTTTTAGCAACTTTTACCAATACAAATTGAATATAATGGCACAATCTTCAATTCTACGATAATAGCATTTGGTAAATAACTTGAAATAACTTTATATTATATTATAAAATAATTTATTTTTGTACATCACTTTGCCTCTGCGTCAAACAAAAACAATACTTTAATATCAAATTTGACATACTTAAACAAATGTCACTGTCACGCACCAATTTTCATTAAAATTAAAAATGAAACCGTGTTAAGAAGAATTTAGTAGTTTAAATATAATTCTAATGAAATTAAGGTTTGTAAAAATAATATATTTTCCATCATACATAAATATTAGATATACAGGATAATTCGATTTTAGTTTGATGTTTGCAGCATTATATATCAAACAGCTCTCAATAAGAACGTGATTTCAAAGTGTCAAATAATAGGTAGTTTGCAACTACACATTTACGAAATGGATAATGTACGGCGAAGAATTTAAACAGATTGCGTTTTAGAGCATAAGGAAGTTGGTGACGATTTTGACAATAATGTGTGTGTGACGATTTTTCCTTAAAATATATTAATGATCCAAAACTTCGCAAAGTTGGTAGGTATTTAATACTCTTATATAATTTGAAACAATATATTAGATTTTGACTATATATGATAAACCGGATGTAGTACTTAATTTGAAGCTCTAACAGATTTTTCAGGAAAAACATAATAAAATATAATCCAAAATTTCGTATTACAAACTTTTCTATTTATTGGAACAACAAAGTAGATTTTGTTTACAAACGATCAATCGGAAGTGAAACTTTACTTAAAGCTCATTGCTATTTTAAACATGGAATTGGCGGTAGGTCATGTGCTGGCCACATCAGATTTTTTTATTTGTATTCATATTTGTATAATGTGATTTAAAAATAATAAATGATACAAGAGAATAAAAGATTATGTATACCACAAACAAGATGAGTTAATCATTTGTATAATATTTGCCCTATATTAAAGCGTTTTACTCATGCATGTATTTGTTTTTCTAAAAATAAAACATGGATCACTAAATATTTTGTGAAAAATTATATTCGAAATAACATTATGAGAAGAATAAAAACAGACATCAACTTTTGATTTATGATTTGAATAAAAAAAAAATTATTAACTCACATTAGGAAATGAATGTTTATGATATGATGGCAATGAAAATGAAACAAAGAAGATGGTCTCAATGATATATTCCTAACTATTGAGAAAAAGACTAAGCGAAAACAAAAATATACTCTAAATTCTAATCTATTGCAAAACTCAGACCCTTATATTCGTTTTGGGTAGGTAATATATATTAAACAAGACGATTTTTTAGGGTGCGAGTTTTGTGAGTATGCATTTTTAAAAGAATTACATAAAATGTGAGTATCTAGCGCCAAAATATGACATCAGATCCTATTTCACCGCATTGAATTACAAATAAATAAAAATACGTATCTGCAGCCATTTCATACCGATGGCGGGTGTCGGCAGGTTTAACAAAATTTTCATTTTATTTTGGATATGAACTAATTAGATCTCTTATTTTTAACTAATTATAAAGCTATCAATCTGTTCATTGAACATTTTATCACTCTATTTTTTACCTTCCGTCACCTTTAGGTACAGAAAGTATTGTTTTTGGTTAAAAAAATTCGATGGTGAGATTTTAATGATTGAGTACTTTTTAGGGACCTAGAATACGATTTTACTAGTTCTACGATGTTGTGTGTGTGGGTGTGTGACAAAAATTTCTCCGAGGATATCTCCAACACTACAATTTTAAAAATTATAATCCTTAGATAGAATAAAATCGTTTGCACATTCCAGGGTCAACTTTTTGAAAAAAGTTGAAGTCACCCCAGGAATTTTCTTCATTTGTTTCTGAGCTACAGGCAAAAACTAGTTTTTTGCTCATTTCGAAAATATTTCATAACTTATTTATTATGGTAGTTAGAGAAAAATTGTTTTAATAAATTTTGTACCGTTTTTTAGGTAAAATATGAAGGCGTAATTAGATTTTTTGAAAACTTCATAATTCTTGAGATATAACACAAACCTATGATTTTTTAAATGGCAACCATGTTGAAAATAATCTTATCTTTTTGCTTATTTTATAAGCTTTCCAATGATATATAACAAGTCTACATTCTTTTGTTTTACACATGAATAGAAGATGATTTATTAACTTTTTGGTGTGAAAAAATTGAAAATTATTAAGAAACAAATGAAAAAAACTATAATAGTTCCTCATTTGTTTATTTTGATTCCATATCTTTTATTTCTATTCTCAAAATTGTTCTAAACAAATTATATTCGGATTAGTTAAATTATTATTTATCGATGTCACAGTTGGCTTTGACACAATTCGAAAAAATTGGTTTCATATGCTTTAAAAGTAAACAAATTAAAAATATGTGTAAAACTGTAACAAATAATATTAGAAATAAACAAATGATGAACTATAATAGTTTTTTCATTTGTTTCTCAACACTTTTCAATTTTTTCACCCCAAAAAATTAATAAATCATCTTCTATTCATGTGTATAACAAAAGAATGTAGACTTGTTATATATCATTGGAAACCTTATAAAATTATCAAAAAGATAAGATTATTTTCAATATAGGTTGCCATTTAAAAAATCAAAAGTTTGTGTTATATCTCGAGAATTATGAAGTTTTCAAAAAATCTAATTACGCCATTTTATTTTACCTTAAAAACGGTACAAAATTTGTTAAAACAATTTTTCTCTAACTACCATAATAAATAAGTTATGAGATATTTTCTAAATGAGCAGAGAACAAGTTTTTGCCTGTAACTCAGAAACAAGAGAAAATCGAAAATTCCTGTGGTGAATATTAAACTTTTTTCAAAAAGTTGACCCTGGAATGTGCAAACGATTTTGCTCTATCAGTAATATTTCCCAAGATACCCTAAAAAAACATCGAAAATTAGACACCCTGTACTCCTCTTCTTTACATCCATATGAAGAGCTGATTAGATTTTGATTATAAATAGTCAACCGGAAGTACCCGTATTTGAAGTTTTTAACAGTTTTTCTTGGAAAAACGCAGTTTAATAACATTTTTGGCATTTTAATGTAAATGTTATTATATGTAAATATGATAGAATATCTTGCTGTCTATACGTATTAATTACACATTTTCCTTCCTATTCAATAGATATGGAGTTAAAAAATTATAGACAGATTAACTTTCATAAATCAATTCAAATTACTCTAATTGACAGATGTCATTGTCAAGTGTAATTTACGTAGTTTATGTGTTATAATTTTATTAGATATATAGAATCTTTACCAATGAACTTTCGGTATAGCATTTCTAGAAAATAGCATATGTTCGTGTTACAATTTTACTGGATATATAGAATCTTCTCTAAGGAACTTTCAGTATGGAATTTGTGCAAAATACATAGAACTGACAGAAGGTAATGTGCTGGCCCCATCAGATTTTTAAATATTTTACCTTCTCGCAACATCTTTAGATGTACGCTAACTTGGTCAGTTCTGTTACCAGTGCTTTAAATTAAGGTAATGTACATTGTTTCTTGTTGAAAATCTCAAAAACTATATTCTAGCTACACATACGAGTGCAAGGAAAAATGAACTACCTACTGTTTATTTTTCCTTACACAATAATGTTTTACTTTTACTATATTATTTATGAATTTTACCTTAACAAAACAGGAAAAACTAGTATAAATATTTTTAATTAATGTTAAATAAATTTATTCCATCCAGCAACTATAAATTTTGCAGTGGTAGTTGATATTTATCCACAGATATATAATTTAATTTTGTGGAAAAATTTTGCCGGAAAAAATTCAAATTTTGACGAAAGCTGGTTGCATAGCAATTTTTTATCGAGTGGTATTGATAAAAAATCACAAGCTGTTAAGCAAGTGATGTTTGATCAACGTCACGAGATAAATTAGCACCAGGCTCAAGTAAAGCAATCGGAAAATTTCGTCAGGATAAAATTTAACCACGAATGGTATTCGGATTCCGCGTGCCTGAGTGTCTGGTCGGGAACCAGGCTCACCAGATTCGATCCTGACCGACGCCAAATATTTCGTATTTTAAATGGCACAAATGTGACCCTGTGGTGCATTCTCCACGGTAGAAATGGGTAATATGACATAATGTATATATATATATATATATATATATATATATATATATATATATATATTTTCTTGAACAAAATTAAATTTATTATGTTCATAAGTTTTATAACACAAAAACAATATAAGTAATAAAATGGATAAGCTAAAGCTAATAATGTATTTGTTTTCTTTAGGTTTCTATAATTTTATCAATTCAATTAAATTTCTTTTTAATATTTTGATATAAAATACCATGATGTATGAATAATTTTAAATATTTAAACACGACTGAAATTAATTTGTTTGTAATGCATGATGGCAGCAAATATTTCTATGAATAACACTGTACGATGAAGTGTTGAAGATAATTGAAAACGGAGGTATAATAAAACCACTATTTTCAATTAGACATTTCTATTATAGTCGGAATAGTGAATGTTCCTTACATACAAAAATATATGGAAATGAAAATACAAAAGAACTATTGTACACTCGTAGGTTTTATGATTTCACTAGAAAAATATTGTGATAAAAGATACAATTTTCCATCGAGGTACTTTATAATACAAATAAATATAAAATTTATTTGCAACAAAACATGTTATAAGGAAAATTGTTTTATAACAAGTATAGAAAATAGTTATTTGTTTAACTAGGCAATGAAACAGCAACCTCTGCAGTAAAACTGTTTTTGATGCCGTGCTGAACACATTATTTTTTGCCGATTTTAGAATTAAAATTAATTTAGTGATTATTTTTGATACTTATATTGGAAGTTATCGCTATATATATTATATTGTTATATGTTTGTTGAACGGTTGCTATGTAAATAGCAACAACAGGCAGTAAAAATATAAAAGTGATATTTTACAGACTGTTAGCTGTCAAAAAATCGCACTTTTTATGTCAATCGTTAAAAAAGTGTTTTTATAATATGTAGCAGTTTATATTAGTAGTTCATTTATAACATAATTTTTTACCTGTCGTAAAGAGGGATTGGATTCAGGCTAAAAATTGCGTATCCAGATTTTAGTGAATAAGCACGATTTAAGGTCACTAGAATCCGACCAATTTAACTACGTATCCCTTAATCTGACATTAAAGGGAAGAGCTGAAAAGGTTTTAATAACTATTGGACAACCGGAAGCAGTAGTTTCTAAAAACAAATTTTGTGGATATATCGAAAAATTACTTGGTGATCCAGAATTTCTTTATTTTTAACATTTGGACGTTCATCCTCAGCACTGTACATCCATAATACAATTTTTTTTTTTAAATGAAAAATTATAAAAATATTCTAAAAATAATTGTAATCACTCACCATTTACAATTTTTTTTATATTATATAAATATAATAACCGACCCCGGTGGTGTAGTGGGCAACGTAGTCGACTCACGACCCAAGGATTCCGGGTTCGAATTCCGGGTTCGAATTCCGGGTTCGAATTCCGGGTAAGGTAAAGGTGAGGTTGTTTGTGTGTGTCCCTATCATTTCATCCCCATCAACGCAATGAAAAACGTCGCAAATATGTATATAAATATATGAATAAATTAACTCATCACCATAAATCAATTGTAATAAGTCAACTGTACAATACAATAAAGAATATTATTATATTATTATATAAATATAATAAATGTATAAGATGTGAATAACATCGTGTCAAGAACTTTAGGTAATAAATAAAATAAAAGTAAAATGCAATGCAATTTGTCTTGGACCCATAATTAAATATGGATGTTATTGTCTTAAGTTAAGTATCAGAAAGGATTAAATAAATTTAAATTCAAATTTAAAAAAGTTGGACATAAGCATGACATGGGTGACGAATTTTTTTTAAGAATGCGAAGAAAAACTATTTTAAATTTCCTAGAAAGTGTTTTGCATGATTGATTGTGAAAAGATTATTTGTGGTATTGAAGTTAGAATTTGCTATCTTTATGTTGTATGTTTGTAACATTTTTATAATTCCATGGTTTAATATTATTAAAATTATAAGGTATTGAAATATATGAATATTGTTTAGACTGACTGAGTTGTTGCTGTTGTTGTTGGTGTTTTTATACCTCAGTTTCCTTATTCTCGAGTTCATTGTTTTGTTGTTTGTATCGCAATTGTAACCGTTTTGTAATACAAGGTTTTTAATTAATTGTTTGTTTTCAGAATGAAATTTTGGATGTGTGGAGTTTGTGTATGAATAGTAATTTAGATAACGTCCTGAGGCAGTAGATTTACGGTACCAATTGGTTTCGTGTTCTATTGTAAAATTTATTCTAGGTTGGAAGGAATTGAATTTCTTGAGTATATTATCTATTTTATCAGTTGGTGCTGTAAATATGCTGTAATCTACATATCTTTTGTAGTAAGTTATTTATGGGATATAGAGATACAACATCGAGAGAGACAAGTACGTCATTATGTTTAATTTTAGTGTTTGTAATATCCTTGACTAGTTCAAATGAATTGGATATGTTACGTTTTGAAGATGATGAAATATTTTTAATATCTCACTTATATATTTGGCTAAGTGATAAGTGGGTGTGTCAATCGTATGTTATTTGACGTAAAGGTATATATTTTTTATGTATTTCTGGAACGAAGTACATTCTATCCAACTGGGGATTCTAGACGATTAAATCCTTGAGAGCTTCAGTTAAAAAACTTTTTACTTTTACGTCAAGATTTGAAATTGAAGATTTGTTCAATTTTTTGTAGGTGCTTGAATCATTTAAAATTTCAAAAGCTTTATTGTTATATACTGTTTTGTACATTATAACTGTTTTGGCACCTTTATCGGCTTTTGCAACTATAATTTTGTCATTATATTGTTTTAAAAACTCTGGTTTTTAATTGCATTGATAATTTTTTGTCAGATAATTGTATTTTTCTTTTTTAGTTTGTTGCGCTGAATGTTTCAGAATTTAGCTATTTTATTTTTAAGATAATTTTATTATGTATTGTATTGTAGTCAATACCTGTAAATATGTTAATATAGGTTTCAAAAATTATTTTTAGGTTTGTAACTTCAAAAGATTTGTAACTGCAGCCTGGTACCAAAGAAAAAAAATCTGTTGTGGCCAGCACAAAACCTTCCGTCAATTCAATGTATTTTGTACAAATCCGATACCAAAAGTTCCTTGGAAAATATTCTACATATCCTGTAAAATTGTAACACGAACACACTATTTTTTACAAATTCCATATTGCAAGTTCCTTTGAAAAGATTCTATAAATGCAATATAATTATAACACGAATGTACATTCTGTAAATTGCACTTCACACTTCCTCATTCCTCTCCAACGCATCTTCTTTACACAGTTCTTCCTCTCTCAAATATTCTGCTACACAGTCCTTCCATCTTCTCTTTGGCCTACTTTGTACTCCCGGCATTGAAACAGCTAGTCACTTGCGAGGGACACTCTGTCACTTATGTTACTTTCTGATCCTATACTTTCCACTTTGGTTTTGCACTTGACACTGACATCTTTTTGAATATATCTGCTGTTTGATAGTATTTCAGTAAATCGTGTCCACAGGATCCATACATTCACAAATACACTCTCACATACATACATACTCACAGACATCATTCTAAAAATGTTAAAATTGGATTCTGGGGACATCAAAACGTGCTTATTCACTAAAATCATCATATGTGATTTTTAGCACGATCCCTCCCGATACCCTAGGTAAGGGAGGTACCCTTACATAGGGTATCGGGAGGTAAAAATATATTGTTTTCTATTTTGGCGTTTTTACCTCCCGCTATCCTAGGTAAGGGGGTGTAGGAATCGTGCTAAGAATAGCATAGAGAATTTAGAGAATAAGCACGTTTTGATGTCGACAGAATCCGATTTTAACATTTTTACAATGTTGTTTGTGGGTGTGTATGTGTGTGTAGGTATGTGTATGTGTGTGTGGATCCTGTGGACTATCAATCAGAAAATTTTGAAATTTTGTACACCCATTCTATACTAATGTGGGAAGAGCTCATTAGTTTTTAGTGTAACAATCTTCATTTTACAAATATATCACACACAAATATTGACAAAACTAATAGAAAAACTTAACAAAAAATGAAAAATTGTACTCGCATATTTACACAAAGTCGTTTCGGAACCATACCCTGGAAAACAATGAAGCAAATCAATAGTACAATAATATTTATGTATGATGGAAAATATATTATTTTTACAAACCTTAATTTCCTTAGAATTAAATGTATAACTACAATTCTCCATATAACGATTTCATTATTAATTTTAATATAATTGCTTCCTGACAGTGATATTTGATTAAATATGTGAAAATTTTAATTAAAGTTTGTCTTTGTTTGACGCATAGCTAAAATAAATTATTTTATAAATTTATATTTAAAGTTACTTAAAGTTATTTACTAAATGCTATAGTTCAGTAATGTATTTGGATTTATGATACTAACATTTTTCTGTCAATTACAAACATTTTAATTTTTCAACTGGTTTCCCTAGAGTTATTTGGACTGTGAGATTCATTATAACGAATTATTTTATATATTTAAACTTCTCTCTGTCTCTCTATCTATGAGATATAATAAAAATGTTCAATGTGTCGGATAGTATGACGACACACTGTTACTAACTGTCTGGTAACAACAATAATATACAACATTTCATATTTGTGAAAAATTTATAAGCGAAAGACGATATTCTCGATCAAATCCGATGAAAATCTTCGGAAACAAACTGAAAATTGATCCCAGAAAAATCCGCACATGGGAACGAATATTGGCAGGAGAATATGTAATTTTGGCATATATGTTAGATCTGGTGAGTATTAGTGTTTATTATGTTGCAGGTTTTTTCTTAATAAGAATTTTTATAATTTTATAATCGAAGAAAATGAGTTGTTCTTTCTTATGGTCAAAATCCTCCATGCATCTGTGGTCCTGGTGCTTCTAGTGAACAAAGCGTAGATAATTCTCGTATTTGGAAAGAAATTGTGCCATTGGAAATTAATGTTATAATTATTATGACAAATAAAATGTTCTCTACCATAATGAGTTTTATTATAATAATTGTGATATACTTGTTTGGCAAATCTATAAGAAGTAGGTTGCTTAGTAACAATACAGTACTATAAAGACTTACATCACTCTAGTAAACAATGAAATGTGACAGTATGGAATAAAATCTATTATTTAAAGAAAAAGAAGATAGTGACTGCCATCATAAACTGCTAATTCTCAAATCAATGATTTTCAAAGTAATGCATGAGTACCATAATTTACCTTATGCTGGACACCAAGGAGCTAAGTGAAAAAAGAGGAAATTTTTATTGGAAACACATGACTCTAGACATCAAAGACTATTGCGACAAATGCCATTCCTGTAATGAACGTAAAATATCTCCTCATCAAAAATCTGCCCTATTCGAAGAATTTTAAGAAGTGAATGGACCATTTCATAGAAGTTCAATAGACATTTTTTAACAACTTTCCAAGATCACTTTACCAAATATCCTGAAGCATTCGCTATTCCCAAAGACACAGCAGGCACAATTGCTATAGCCCAACAAATATTTGCTAGACATGGAGCACCAGGGCAATTGTTATCTGTTCGTGGCACAAATTTCTTGTCTTAAAATGTTCAAAATGTACTAAAAATATTTGGCATAGAAAAAATTCTAATGGCTGCATATCACCCTAAAGCTAAAGGTGTAAATGACCGAAGTCATCGTGTTTTTAAAGATATTCTATCACACTTTATACACAGAGACTAAACTAACTGGGTCGAATGGTTGGCCTATGTACTTATGGCATTTAGAAGTAGAGTTCACCATTTTTCTAATAAAACACCATTTTATTTAGTGCACAGTAATAATATGGAACTGTCGTACGATAATATTACACGACTACAGGCATTACGGTACGACTATGACGAAAATTATAGTTCGAAACTTAAATATTGCATTCTAATAAGTTACGGAAAAATTAAAGCAATCGACAGATGCTAGAAATAAACAATTTAACAGAAATATTCGTGCAACAGAATATGAAATTGAAGACGCGGTATATTTATATAACACAACTCAAACCGTACGAATTTCGCGAAAACTTGCAAAACTGTGAACAGGACCGTACTTTATTATAGCTAAAACTAACCCACTTAATTATACCATTAGCTCAGACAAAGACAACAAAATTGTTAAAGTATATGTTTGTCGAATTAAACCCTAGGACATAGATAAACAACATTCAGAATTAAATGAAAATAATCAAAATTCTGCTAGGAAACACCAAAAATATTTAATTTGTTTTGTTTTATTATTTTTTTATGAATTAATTTATCGAGTTTGTACTGTCTTTCATTTGAAATAAAAATAATAATAATAATAATAATAATAATAATAATAATAATAATAACAATCACCCTATATAAAATAAATGAGCATTTGTGATATAAACTAGCAAATTATTTTTACCTTTCGTCATCTTTAAGTAAGGAAGGTATATTTTTTTTCTTTGGTTTTAAGGTCCCTAGAATACGATTTTACTAGTTTTATGATGATGTCTGTATGTATGTATGTATGTATGTATGTATGTATGTATGTATGTATGTATGTATGTGTGTATGTATGTGTATGTGTGTGTGTGTATGTGAGTATGTGTGTGTGTGTGTGTGTGTGTGTGTGTGTGTGTGTGTGTGTGGTCTGTGTATGATAAATTTTTCTCCGACCATAACTCCAATACTACAAAAATCTTAAAATCTCTTCTTTACATTAATATGAAAATTTTATTAGATTTTAATTATAATTGGTCTGCCGCAAGTTCCTTTATTTGAAGTTCTTAACAGTTCTTCTTGAAAAAACGCAGTTGAAATCAGTTTTTGACATTTTATGTGATTATCAATATGAAAGAATATCTTATTCTCTATGGCTCGTACCACGATCATGGTTCTAACATTGGTGTTAGCTAGAACCGTGCTAACTATTTGACACATACTTCAGGGTTATAAAGAAAACCAGTGATGCCGCTATACTAATTAAACCGAAAATGTACCGATAGGCATATTTAATACATTTGGCTTCATTATTTTAAATTTTTTAATATGATTTGTCTCTGGACTTGTTTTTAAGATAAATTATTTAGAATATTGAAGCCAAATGTATTGAATATGCCTGTCAGTACATTTTCGGTTTAATCAGTATAGTGGCATCACTGATTTTTGTTGATAACCCTGAAGTATGTGTCAAGTCGTCGTCAAGGTTTTAACTAATACCGGTCTTAGAACCGTGATCGTGGTACGAGCCTATATGTTTGATTATACATTTTCCTTCATATTCAACAGATATAGAGTTAAAGAATTATGAAGAGATTAACTTTCATAAATCAGTCAGCTTTGTTATAATCATATGAAGAAACAGTTGATGTATTCAAATAATTCTAATAGGCAGATGTCAGGTCAAGTGTAATTTACATATTGTATGTTCGTGGTATATTTTTATTGGATAGAATCTTTTTCAAGGAACTTTCGGTATGGATTTGTACAAAATACATAGAATTGACGGAAGGTAATGTCCTGGCCACATCAGATTTTTTATGTGTTTTCACTGTCTATATATCAAACACTAAACCGTTACATTAGACATTATTTATAAAATTCTATGTAGCAACAGTGATTTGGTCACTACGTCACAAGTTTAATATGTTAAACTAATTTCAAACTATTTTGAAACTAGCCATTATACACACCATGTAAACTAATTACAAGCTGTTAACTACAACAAACATATTAATAATTTCCGAGGTAATTTCATAGAGTTCTTGTATAATTTAATGAGTATTGCTATAAATAGTTATTGTTTATAAAGAATATTTTAATTTGTTGAAAATAACATACTGTATGCAACAATAAACTCTTAATCTAGAGTTTAATAATAGAAACTTACAAATCGTTTAATATATGTATATATTTCAAATTTTATTTTCCGTTGAGGAAGTAAGCGAGGTAGACGTGAGATTATATGAACAATTTATGAATGTAGAGATAAAAACACAGGAAATAAACTTTGTTTTATATATTTGGAAAAAATAACTTATTTTAGTAAAATGACTCATTTAATCGAGAAATATATCGTCGTCAAGGCAAGATATAGAATTTTTTTTTTAAATATGACAATATACACTATCTGTTGAATATCGGTGAAAAAATAAAAAAAATTATTAAACATTGCCTTTGTGTAAAAATGAAGATAACGACATCCATATTATTTATCTTTACATACATATTGAAACATTTGTAACTAACCAAGGTTTTTAGTTCTTCATGCACCAGATTTGAATGATCATTATTTACGACTATTATATCTACCTATTTTATATTACTTTCCTGCATTAATTAATTTATATTAAAGATAAATTTGTTAAAAATATGACGTATTTTTTTCTGTGGTTCAAATCAACCGAATGTCTGCTTCTTTTCTTCTTTTCTGAACTTACGAAATACAATGTTAAAATTTTCAATTAGCGATATCTCTTTATCTATATTTTATTAAGTGGTAGTTTCTGTTTCAGCCCGTACTGGCATCTTCACTTGGCTTTCCTGACGATTGACGATATGAGGACGAAAGTAGATCAGATTAAAAACTGTGTTTTGTAATCTCAACATTATTGGTCAAATATATTTATCTCGTGAAAAAATGCTGCATAATTTTAATAATTTTTAAGTAATTTTCGGTATACTAAGGATACTTACAACCATTTATGATTTTTGAGTTGTTCAGCGTGACAGTTGTAAATTAATTAGGGTGCCTAATGTATTGTTTGGTTTCGCAAACCATGGAAAGCTATTTACCTCAAGGACTCTTTTATATTATTACTATGTATTATAAAATGTAAATATTTCATATTTTGTATATACTTACCTCTTAAGAGGTCGTTGTACAAAACTTTTGTAACTTAAAAATAAATAAATATAGTAATAATTATGATAACAAATGTCTCCATGTTTACATGTACAGGATGGAACAAATTCAAGTTCCTTACATGAAAAATTTTCTTATTAAGAACGCAACAAAAAATTAATGTAAGTATTTACGGGTTAATTTTTTTTTTAGACAATTCTAATATGTACCACAGCAATTTTTGATAGCCTTTTGTTTTTGATTTACAGGCAAAAACTTTATTTTCACTTATTTTGAAAATACCTAATAACTCGCTTAATATGAGCAATAATGAAAAAGTGTATAGATATTTTTTTACGTTGAATAAAGTGGTGTAATTAAATTAAATTGTCTGAAAAAGTTGGTCTACAAAGAACTACATCAATTTTCTGTACCGTGCATAATAAGAAAGTTTTCCATATAAGGTACTCGAATTTTTTCCATCCTATACGCAAAGACCTAAGTCGAAATATACTTAACAACAAACGTACAGTGGTTATTAATCAAAGTCTATATTAGACATTTAATACTGATAGTTAATAGGTACCTAATAAAAAAAAAGATTATTGCAGTCTTTACATCGTGTCGCAGAACATTTTATTTTTAAAGAGTTCATATGAATATATTTACAATAAATATTTTTAGAAAGCTGGTAGACATTCAAACGTAATTGAAGTATTCGTCATTGTAGATATAATTTTTTATTATTTGTTGGAAGGGTGTTGCATCATTAAGTAACAAAATGTAGGAAGCAATTTTCAGTTTCCATCTTGTTCTTGAAGTTAATATATGTTTTCCGGAATATTTCGCTCGTGTGGCCAGTGAAGCAAAGTCTCTCGTAAGTGACGTGCATTACAAATTACAATGTACACGTGCGTTACTCTAAAGCAAGTGTGACATAGATTTCAATCTTCTGAAGGTCGTAGTCTGAAAAATTACAAAGTAGATCGCGTGTATCTGAAAGAATCAGTACTAGTAAGTGCTGAAATATGAGAAAAATATAAAGACGTGCAAATTACTTGTAAACTTCATTTATTGATACTGCCTACTACTTTTGAAAATTAATCTTTACTAGTTACTACTTGTAAAATTGATAGCTAACTAAATTAAAATTTATAAGCAATCACGTTAATAACGTTATTGACATATTAAAATGGTTTCGTTACTGTCATACATATTAAAAATGTGTCAATATCAACTGGCAGGTTTTGTTTATATTTGATTTACAATTGAATATCAAATAGAATACTGTACAATACACGCCACGTAACTGTTTTACTGCCATTCATTTTCTCCTTTCAAAAGTAAAAACCGCTTTACCGGTCTTGCGATGTAAAATACTATATTTTCAGTTACAATGTAGAGTTTAAAACAAAATACTATAAAAAAAATCTGTTGTGGCCAGCACAAAACCTTCCGTCAATTCGATGTATTTTGTATATATCCTATACCAAAAGTTCCTTGAAAAAGATTATATATATCCTGCATAATTGTAACAAGAACACACTATTTTCTACATATCCATACAGAAAGTTCCTTTGAAAAGATTCTAAAATGTAATAAAATTTTAATACGAATACGAACGTACATTATGTATTGCACTTAACACTTCCTCCTGCTTCAACTTTGCCCTATTTTATTAGAAGTCGCTGTTTCTTACTCTTCTCTTCTACTCATTCCTGTCCAAAGCACCTTCGTGACACAGTTCTTCCTCTCTCAAATCTTCTGCTATACA
The DNA here is from genome assembly GCA_943142095.1 of Ophonus ardosiacus. Lineage (NCBI taxonomy): Eukaryota > Metazoa > Arthropoda > Insecta > Coleoptera > Carabidae > Ophonus > Ophonus ardosiacus. Next base: position 66,630,715 of record OW964823.1, read on the forward strand.
GTCCTTCCATCTTCTCTTTTGCCTTTCTCGTACTTCTGGTATTATAAGTTCCTATCTTGAGGCGAGGCCGCAAATGCAAGTCACTGGCGAGGGACACTCTGTCACTTATATCACTTTCAGATCATATACTTTCCACTTTGGTTTTGCACTTGCCACTGACATCTATCAATTAGATTTTTTTGAATATTCTGTTGTTTTCATAATTTTTGCAATGCTGACTGATTTTCGAAAGTTAATCTCTCTTAATCTCTCAATAACTCTATATCTATTGAATATGAAGGAAAATTTATAATCAAACCGTATAGAGAATAAGATATTCTTTCTACTGATAATCATATAAAATGTCGAAAATGATATTTAACTGCGATTTTTCAAGAAAAACTATTAAGAATTTCAAATAAGGGTACTTTCAGTTGACCAATTATAACCAAAATCTGATCAGCTATTCATATGGTTGTAAAGAAGAGGAATATGAAAGAATCATAATTTTTAGAACTGTAGATTTGGAGTTATCGTCGGAGAAAAATTTGTCACACACACACACACGGACACACAGACACACACACAGACACACACACAGCCACACACACAGACACACACACAGACACACACACAGACACATACACGGACACACATACAGACATCATCTTAAAAATAGTACATTCGTATTGTAGGGACCCTAAAACGTGCTTATTCATTAAAAACTCACCACCGAATTTTTTGACCAAAAACAATACCTTCCTTTTGACGGAAGGTAAAAATAATCAGAATTTTCAGTAGTTGGATATGAAAAAAACCTTAACATTCTTCTCAACTAATATTGATATACTGAAGCCATAAATATTTCTCACACCATCTTTGAAAATTTTAGTTTTTATTTCAAATTTTCTGCGTGTACCTATTTATTCTTCAAGTACTTGCATAATATTTCTAGAATAATTTTTTTGAAATTAAATTAATATTACACAACTGTATAAGTCTACATATTTTGTAATTGCAACTGTATTTAAATTATAAAGTTCAACATAAGAATTTTGTATCCAAATAAATATTGTTTGAGAATGTTGTAAGTTACATATGTATGTTTCCACTATTTGAAATGATTTGCGCTCATTCGTTATGCGGTTTTTTTCAGGCGCCAATCAAAAGATTGCTGTTCGTGACATCAAACTATAACATAAAACCTCCTTATTTTCGAAATATTTTAAGTACACAATTTTACATCCTTATTAATTTTTATGCTTTTAGGCTTTTTTACATACTATACTTGTTTCTGCCGAGTTTATGCGTTATAACAAGATAGTATGCACTGAACATTTAATCGTTTTTCTTTGATAGAATTGTATAATGCACTTACAAATAAAAATAAATCCATGTTGAAAGTACAGATCAATTGTCGGTATCGCAGTGCAGGTGAATATCTCTTGCGCGGAAGAATAAAAAGGAAGTAATAGTAGCGAGGACGCTAACACAAGAGGAAGATGGATGAAGAACAGAAAGCGTCGGTTGTCGGTTTGATTTCGAGTTAAGCAAGCCCACCATCGGTCTTATTGCGGTGGCAACCGCTGACGGGCCGGAAAAAGGATTCCCTGTGAAATGTAATATCTTTGCATCTGTTAAATTACATTTGAACACGATGTTCGTCTAATTACACTTGCTGAAATTGGTTTTCGGATGAGATTTTTCTTTCATAATTTTTTCATGTTATAAATGATATAAGAAAATCCTCTTAAATAGTGTCTTTATTTTGTACAATAAATCATAAGAACCATTAAATATTAATTTAAGTCACTCCCCTAACAACATAAAGAAATGAGATCATAATGAAATCACACTAGTTATTCAAAAGCAATACTATTTTCTTAAATAAGTTCAAAAACATGTTTTTAAATAGAAAGCACGTTCAAGAGATAGTCTTTGATATAAATAGGTAACTTCTTGTATTATTAAATATTCACAGTTATTCAGTCGAAATCCAAGTATATTTTCCTGCTGTAAGTTTTCTCTCATTTAATACTAAGTTGTAAATTGAAATAAATTAGTTAATATATATATAAATATATCATGAGGCGCCGTTTGGGCCAAAATAAAATTTTCTGTAATATATATTATGCCCAATATATAAATTTCGTTATATATAATATTTTACGATGGCGATATATACATTTTTTTTTTCTACTCCCATGCGTGAAGTGAGTACTTCACGTATCAATTTTTATGTGTGAAGTTTGATTTTTTGCACACTGTGCGTGAAGTAACATTTCACGCACCGTTCATTATTTTAAATATTACAAACTGAATTGTATTTTAATAAAACAAAGCTGTTAAACACCCGCAATCATGATTACACAAGTTGATAATACAGAGGCTTTACGTTAAAGAAATGGCAATGTGAAAAAAAAAAAATATTTTATTGCAAGGTCGTAGAAAAAGTATACTATGTAACACGTGTGTGAAGCCTATTTTACATTCTCCACCTTCATGTAAAAATTTCAGCTTCACACACTTGCCACATAATATACTATATTGTGATATATAGAAACTTTCATTGCAATATATATATATATATATATATATATATATATATATATATATATATATATATATATCATTGTCTAATATATATAAAATTTCGCAATGTCGATATATAAAATTTTCATTGCGATATATAGAACTTTTAGTTCTATAAAATGCCGCAATATAATGAGGGCGCTCACTTTTTTACGGTCTTGTACCACAGATATTTATAAATGGTAGTGTTACTAATTTGTGAACATGTGGAGGACGCCATGTTGAGTCACGGAATGAAGAGGCGGGAAAATTTATATTTTATAAATTAGAATATAAAGTTTGTGTTTCGAAATGTAGGTAAAATAAAGTAGTTTTAAAATTTTTATTATTTATTAAAAAAATACGATAATATAATAGAATATAAATAAATTGCTGGTGATAAAATAATAGTATATTATGTGGCAAGTGTGTGAAGCTGATATTTTTGACATGTGGGTGGAGATTGCGACACCACTTGAATGTAAAATAGGCTTCACACACGTGTTACATGCTATACTTTTTCTACGATCGTGCAATAAAATATATTTTTTCTTCACAATGTCATTCTTTTAACGTAAAGCCTCTGTATTGAGGGCGCTCACTTTTTTAGGGTCATATACATACAATTAAACTTACATTGGCAACATGTGTAGATTTCTGTGTTACCAACTCAAGGACGCTGGACACTCGATCAGTTGTTTCAAGATTAATCCTAAAATCTACACATGTTGTCAACGTAAGTTTAATTGTATCTATAAGACACAGACTTACTTATAATAAATGGTAGACTGCCGGGGTTATGCGGGACCTTGCGCTTTTATTTATGATCATATGTATGTCGCCATCTTGAGTCAGGGAAATATTATTATCAACAATAATTTTATTTTGTTAGTGTTTTATGCACGTTTTATGTATTTGAGCAGTCAATTTATGTTATATTTATATTATAGTAAATTTATATTATATATTATTTATTGTTATATTTTTTACCTCCCGCTATCCTTGTTATTTAAAGAAATTAATACAAACAATTGTGTTTGGTATTCTAAAATTAGGCATTCAATTTTAATAAATCAAAGCTGTTAAACACCCGTAACGTTGGTAACCATAGTTACACATGTCGATAATATTGAGGCTTTACGTTAAAAGAATGACATTGTGAAGAAAAAATATATTTTATTGTAAGGTCGTAGAAAAAGTATAGTATGTAACACGTGTGTGAAGCCTATTTTACATTCAAATGGTTTGCAACACTCGCCTTCGGCTCGTGTCGCAATCTCCACCCTCATGTCAAAATTTCTGCTTCACACACTTGCCACATAATATACTATTATTTTATCACCAGCAATTTATTTATATTCTATTATATTTTCGTATTTTTTTCAATAAAAACTACTTTATTTTACATACATTTAAAAAGACAAACTTCATATTCTAATTAATAAAATATTTAAATTTTCCCGCCTCTTCATTCCCTGGCTCAACATGGCGTTCTCCATATGATCACAAACTAGTAACACAGGCCAAGCTCTCTACCATTTATACAGATCTGTAGTACAAGACCGTAAAAAGTGAGCGCCCTCATTATATTGCGGCATTTTATAGAACTAAAAATTCTATATGTCGCAATGAAAGTTTTATATGTCGACATCGCGAAATTTTATATATATTAGACAATGATTTATATATATATATATATATATATATATATATATATATATATATATATATATATATATATATATAGCAATGAAAATTTCTAAATATCATAATAAAAATTGTATATATCGCCATCGTAAAATATTGTATATAGCGAAATTTTATATATATTGGGCTAAATATATATACGAGTATTACAGAAAATGGGGAAGTTTAGCGATTTTTTTTTAATATTTTTATTCCATGCGAAATGACTTGAAAAATGATTTTTCAAAAATGCTCAGATTTTCCGGAAAAGCCGATTTTAAGCTGTGATGACGTCGGTAGAGGCTTGATGCAACGTATGTCGACTGATACACTGACGCACGCGGTTACAGTTACCAGTGAAGCGCTTTTACGCTTTGTTACGACCTACGTTCAAGTGGTTCGATTTCACCGTTCTGTCTGAGTTTGCGCATAACTGACTTAAAGTTTACCCAAAAAATATTTATTATAAATAAATGGAGCAATAATTTTAATTTTTAATTTCAATTTCAGCAGTCATTTGTGTTATATTTGTGAGAAAATAGTATGTTATGTAGAATTTTTACCATGCTAAACTTCCCCATTACCAGAGCTGGGCAAGTTACTTTTAAAATGTAACTAGTTACAGTTACAGTTACCTCCAAAAAAAAGTAACTAAGTTACTTAAGTTCCAGTTACTTTGGTGAAAGAACTAAGTTATTTACTAAGTTATTTAAAAGTAACTTAGTTATTTTGAGTTACTTTCTAACTACTTTTAATGGCGTGAAGTGTAGACTTAGACTGTTGACTTAGTTATTGTGTAGGATACATATCAGGGAGTTTTTGCACTAACTACGTTAACCTAAATTTTAACGTTATTGCTTGGCAACACCCAATCAGATTATTATTGTTAATGTCAACGAACCTACAGGGCCTTATTACCGCCTAGGCCCACGAGGCTACGGCCTAGGGCCCGCAGGGCCCGGTTGCTGTGATTCTATTAAAATTTATTAATTTATTTTTCAATTTTGATTTCTTATACCAAGATATAAAGAATCTACTTTCTTTCTAACATGACATGACCATTATAATGTATAAAACATGCAGACATTATTTCCTACTTAGACTTATTAGTGGATAATGATTAATTTATTGGAAACCTCGGATCAGACGTCGATTTTCAATCTGAGGCCCCGCGCTCACATATATAAGAAATTTTGATGAAAAAGTATCTTTTTATAAATATTTGGGGCCCCGCTACGCTAATAACATATTCCCGAGAATCGGCAAAATCGCCACACCGTCCCTAGAAAGGAGTAACAAAATATTACGCTAAAATTTCACCTCAAACTAGAATCGAGCAAGCGGTACTGTATAATTGATCAGCTTTTCTCTCAGCAGGCAATTTTATTTTTTTCTTTAATAAATAAACTTACATTATAATTATACAAATATTTGTACGTACTTGTTTTTTACTATAAAGAGGGAGGGGGCCCGAAAAAAAATTTGGCCTAGGGCCCAAAAATCTGATAAAAAGGCCCTGCGGACCTACATTATAATATAACATAAAAATTAAAAGTAACATTTTATCTTGTGAGAAGGGAATTTGCAAAAATGAGACGAGTTCAAGTCTTGCAACCCTTAGAACAACGAACAAAATACACTATATTTTGTATAACCTGAAAATTGCAATAATTTTGATGATTTAGTGGCAGCTTAATTATAATTTATTAAAACGTATCATTTGTAAGCGAGGAAAATATTTGAAAATAATATATTTTATAAGTCAAATTTAACATTTAGTGACTTTTTAATTCTAGAATTAAAAGTTAAAATAATGTGTTATTTTTAGTTTTTCTGTTTACCGTACAAAAACTCTATTATTTATGAATGTAATTATTTTATTATCTATTATGGCTTGAAATCAATCAACAATAATATTGAATTTAATTATTACATACATTTATTTAAAACAAAACAGTTTTAGTTAGTGTTTCTGATAAAGGCATCAGCCTCAACAAAATATTTCTTAGAAATTTAAATCCCCCCGTTACTTTTTATGACTAAGTTACATTCCACTTTTTAAGTTACTTTGACTAACTTAAGTTACATTCTAGTAACTTAAGTTACTCAAGTAACTAGTAACTAAAAACCGGAAAGTTACCAACTACTTTACCGCAGCAAGTTAAGTTACAGTTACCATATTTTAAAAAGTAACTAAGTTACGTTACAAGTTACGTAAAAGTAACTAGTTAGTAACTAAGTTACTAAAGTAACTAGTTACTGCCCAGCTCTGCCCATTACGCACCCATCTAATAGAACAACGATGAATAAACTTCACAACACTAACTGATAACAACTGACAATATAGAGCCAACAAAGAGAACACGAAAACCAAGATTTTGTCCGACGTTATGTCTATTCTAATTGAAGGATTCTCTGTAGTATAGGTTTCTACTATAAAATATTTTTTTCACTGACATAAAATTTATCTTGAGAAATGCGGATCCTAAATTGTTTTTAACTTCTTGAAAATTTCATTTGAATGTTAGTTTAAAAAATAGTAAATACTTACATACTTGCTAAGAAAATATATGAAAACTACTCTTATATTGCGACTACTACTATTGGTAATTGAATTTCAAAACGGCGTGTGAATACAACTTCATGGAAGAAAATTTTATGACAGTGACAGAGCACTATTAACGCCGAACAAGTCGTAATCCATGTTAATGGATGGAAATACTCAATGTAGCAATTTTATACGATTGTTGCACTCGTCGCTAGATATATTTCAACAAATGTACCGAGATTAATGTGTTATGAAACTACATGAAAGCCATTTTTGAAAGGTAATACATATAAATATGTCTATAACAAATTTAGTATAATTGCTTTGTAGGTGTAAGTTTTTTGCTTCAATTTATGTTTAGAAAGCGAAACCAAATATTCACAAAAACAGTTAATTAAAACTAATCATCTTCATAATTTTGGCCCGTTGTCATTAGTGCCACAAATTCAAATTATATACCTATTTCATTCCAAACTCAATATAAAAAATATACGTTTTTTCAATAAAAACTGTTGAAAGTAGCAAATTAGGGTACTTTCGGTTGACTTGTTAAAATCTAATCATTTCTTGAATTGGATGTAAACTGAGGAATACGAAAAATTTGTAATATTTGAAATTGTCGTATTGGAGTTATGTAATCCGAAACGATCGAGAAATACACACACATACACACTCTCTCTCTCTCCACACACACACACACACACACACACACACACACACACACACACACACATACATACATACACACACATACACATACTGACATCAATGTAAAAATATTAAAATCATATTTTAGGGACCCTAAAATGTGCTTATTCATTAAAAACTTACCATCGAATTTTTTGACCAAAGACAATACCTTGGTTACCCATAGGAGACGGAAGGTAAAAATCTGTTGTGGCCAGCAAAATACCATTTTCATATTAGGCTATTTAAGTATTGTATTTAACATTTCTGGTATGCACAACAAGTTCTAATTACATCTCTTCTTTATTTTTCAATTCATTCTTTGAACAAGTTTCCCTTAACTCTTCTAAATATTCGTGATTCTTCCAATTCATTGGCGAGATTGGCGGTATTTCTAAAGGGTATATGATGAAATATGTGTATAACAAGCGCGTGTTTAGTTGATACTGATATTGTATATACTTTAGTTTACAAATGAATCCCCTTTCTTTATATACCAATTTTAGATGGTAAAGGAGTCTTTTCCTCGATATAACAATAGCATATTATAATTTCTATTACACTTTGACTTGTACAAGTACGAATTTTAGGTTTTCCGCATTCAAGGATAGTGTCAATTTAACGTGCAGCAGCTATATGTATAATTTTATATATTTAATTAATGATAAAATAAAAGTATTAAATGTAATTCCCAGAAAAAGCCTTTAGTAATGTCTCTGGAATTTTGACACTGACATTTATGTCAATTACATACATTTTAATTTTCAACTGGTTTCCATGGGCTGTTTGATTCATTATACAATGGATTATTTTATTTTATATATTTACAATTCTCTATCGCTAAATCTATAGGAGATATAATAAAAATGTTCAATGTATTGGATAGAGAACTTTATATTCTTTAATATTTGTAATAACGTAAATTTCTAAAAAAATAACATTTAGAAGGTTTTTTAAAAAAACTGGTACTTCCGGTTGTCCAATTGTTGCCGAAACCTTTTAAGCTCTTCTCAGGAGTGCCAAATTGAGTTAGAAAGGTCTTAAATCGGATTGCAGGAACTTTAAATCGTCCTTATTCACTAAAATCCGGAAATGCAATTTTTAGCATGAATCCAATACCTCTCTTTTTTACGCTTTAATCCCTCAGAAAAACAGGATGGAAGTGAATACCACCTCTTTTTAAAGTATGCAGTGTTATGTGAGACAATACAGCTTATCAAAATAAATTAAAGAAATGTAAAACTTAGCCACACAATGTATATTGCTGAAGATGGAGGTCATTGGACCTCCGTAACGTCCAAATAAATAAAAAGGTGATATGTGAATGTGTATTGTTCCCTTTTCTCGACACCACTTTGAGAAGGCGACAAAAGTCCTTCATTTTGTAGATAAATTAACATAAAATGCTTAAAATTTGTATAAAATTCATTTCCAATAAGTTTGGAGCTAATGATTTAAATCTATTTCAATTTATTTGAAACTATATGTAATTAATAATGAATAAATAGAAAATGAAATGAAAATTTTTTAAATGTCTTCAAATTTTATTTCTTTGCAAAATTACCTAAAATTTACATAAAACATATAAAATATTTTTTATTATACCTGCATCATAATCACTGATTAGCGTACTAAAAAGCGGGTATAATCTCAAGATTAAAACACGCCGTGTTTTAAAGTCGCTAAGCAACAACAAACGTTAACAATATAACGTGAACAACAAATGCTAATCAATCTCCATGTAAACGATGTTATGTCATGTCACACAAAATTATGAATCGTCAAAATCAAAACTTCAAATCTCTTTTGCAGCATATTGTGCAGGTATAATAAAAAATAGCGTATGATACACGTGTATAAGCTAGCCTTTAAAGCACTTCTTAAAGGCTAGCTTAAACACTTGTATCATAATATACTATTAAAAATATAATATAACATAATATGCTTGAAATTTACGTATTTTGTCTAATTTTGACGTAAAATGTGTTTAAAGTTTCACGTTTGAGGTTACGTCTCACGAATATATTTCTCTACTAATCTGATTGAATCAAAGATTGATGTTACGTGGACTGATTGTTCTGGAATATTCATTACAGTATAAAAGAAAATATTTTTATAATAAAAATAATATACTCATGGTAATAATATTTTTTTCGCGATCGCCCAGAAAATGAGCTCTTTCTGATCACTATTTAGACCGGAAAAACCTTTGCTGAGCTAGCTCGGAAAGTTGTCTATAAGGGATCGGAAAGTACTTTACCGATCCCGGGACCGGTAAAGCTAAATGTTTCCATGGTGATCAGTTATTTATTTATTTCTTATTTGCTCGCAGTAAAAAATAAAATAATACTTTTTTTATTCTTTTTTCAGGATCGCAAAAAAAATATTGTACCGACATGACCTAAAAGTGTCTATACTGGGCTCACAAGCTTCCAAAGCTCGCCTACGGCTCGCTCACCCAGTAAAGTATCACTTTCAGGTCTTGTTACGTAAATTACTATTACATTATCTAAATAATACAACCAACGTGAAAACGCTACCAAAATAATATACAAGAATCAGGTGATACCTCACCGATGGTATACAAGCAGATTCCGTGTATAAATTTTTAAAAAGTTTCATCAGAAAAAAATTTATTTAAAAAGAAACAGAAATTATATAAAATAACACCATGAACAATTTTTTTCTCATTTTTGTAGAGTTTTCGTATTCTATTAGGTTATAATATCAATAGCATAATTTTAGTTGTAAATTTTGCTATAGTAGAATACCCATTTTTACCTCCCGCCACCCTAGGTAAGGGAGGTATAGGGATCGTGCTAAAAATTGCATATAGAGATTTTAATGAATAAGCACGTTTTGATGTCCCCAGAATCCGATTTTAACATTTTTACAATGACGTCTGTAGGTATGTATGTATGTATGTATGTGTGTGTGTGTGTGTATGTGTGTGTGTGTGTATGTGTGTGGATGTGTGTGGATGTGTGTGGATCGTGTGGACAGGGGACACTATAAATTAATATTAATTTACAACTACACATTTACGAAATGGATCATGTACGGCCAAGAATTTACAAAGATTGCGTTTTAGAGCACCTGGAAATTGATGCTGATTTGCATAAGAATGTGTATTTGACGATTTTTCCTTAAAGTATATTAAAATATGATCCAAAACTTCTCAAATTTGGTATTTAAAACTCATATATAATTTGAAACATCATATTAGGTTTTAACTATATATGATTAATCGGATGTGGTAGTTAATTTGAATTTGGAGCTGGAACAGATTTTTGGGGAAAAACAATAAAACAATCTAAAATTTCGTATTACAGACTTTTCTATTTATTGGACAACAAATTAGATTTTATTTACAAATGATCAACCGGAAGTGATACTTTACTTAAAACTCACTGCTATTTTAAACATGGAATTGGCGGGAGGTCATGTGCTGGCCACATCAGATTTTTTAATTTTTATGAAGTAAATAATTAATTATCTATGAAAGCACATTGTTTAATTTATTTTTGTTTCGATAAGCAATGTATTGTAATCCATTTACCTTTTATAAATTTATTTACCTAATTATTAATTAAGAAAGGACCATTCATCTGTAATCACTTGCTCGAATTGGGAAAGTTCCATTATCCTCACGATCGCTATCGTAGGAGTGGGGCTGACGCATGTCAGCGCAGCCTACGGCGTCCTGCGTTGCTGCTTACCTACTGATGGCAGACGCGTTACTCGTTGCTTTTCAGGGGTGCGAAACTTCCAGCGTAGCCTACGTACCAACTACATCGTTATCTTCTTTAACTAAACTTGCACTCCGCCTTTAGTTCACCTTGCATGGCAGTAACATGTTGTTTTATATTGAAATTTGTTGAAACTAGTATTTATGCAAATATGTATTGCGGTGTTCATTTGGTACACATTGTTTTTTATATTTTTAGATTTAAATTGTGTTTTCAAGAATAGCTTATAGCCTGCGGTCAATTCACATAAATTATTTCATATCCAACACCTGCATGTATAGTGGCATTATATCTGCTGAAATTTCATTAGGTAAAGTAATATTTTATTAATAACGATATATAAAAGTATCATTCATGTGCGATTACTACTCCCATCTCTGTATTAGGCTGCGAACTTTTCAATTTATCCTCGTAGGAATTGCTAATATAAATTTCAATTTTCAGTTTCATGTCTGTATTATACTTCATTTCACGTAAGAAAATAGTTTTAGTTAAGATAGAGATATAAATTCTGCCAACCGATTAGTCAGAATACACATTAATTTCATAAAAACGAAAAAATTTCAGGAGATGTTATGAAATAAAATTAACAAACTAAATATTTATTTACGATAGTGTGTAAAATTGAGCTTTAGTTGTTAGTTTTAAGTTTGTGAAACGGTTGTTTTTTAACAAGGGTTCATTAGTAACGGGCTGCCGAGCAACGCGTGATTATAATTTATAAACGCTAAATTTGCAAAACCGGGGTGAATATTTTGTTATGGCAAACTTTTCATTTAATATTTAACAATTAAATATTTATTGGTTTTTAAATTCTATGGTTGTTAAAAAATATGGTACGATACATGTACGTAAAGGATATTTTTTCACTCCCATATCAGTACATTACCTTTTACGCACTATCTGTCAAACAGGTAAATGCCTTATTAAGCAGAGTATTGCGTAATGAAAGTCACCAGTGTTACGTAATATATATATACAGGTGTCCCATTTAAGGTACGAATGCATTGGTATCTCGAGAACCGTAAGAGCTACGAGGTTGGTTAAATTAGACAATAGTTGCCCCATTAGGAGGCTGCTATGGAAACAACGAACAACAAAAAAATGCAACAATTGAATTTCTGAATTTTACTTGACAATAGTAGATTATTACGGGTAATAAAAATGAATTTTTCTCGTTGAGAAAAATATGATATGTTGAGTTGTTACATTCGTTGTCAAAGTTCGTTTATTACTCGTAATAATCTACTATTGTCAAGTAAAATTCAGAAATTCAATTGTTGCACTTTTTGTTGTTTGTTGTTTCCATCCAGCCTTTGATTTACTTTTTTCAATTCAATTTTAGTATAAATAACAATTTTTGTTCATTTTTCTGTTAATTATAAAAATAATTTATTATTGTTTTATATCATTGTAAAGCTAAAAAAAATCTCTATTTAAAAATGCCACAGCTTAATATGACCTCCATATGAAAAATAAAAGTTGCTATCAGTAACTCGTAAATGGTTAGGTATAAAATTTTTTTGAATACTTCTGCAAATTCAACATATAAAAGTGCCTTAAGAAAGTGCAAAGCAGAATCTCGTATTATTTCATATAACAAAGTTATAAGCAAAAAAAGAAAATCGCTAAATTTACAATTTCACCTATATCTAGTGACCTATGCATTTTTTCGCAAATAACAAAACACCATTAAAATAGCCTCCTAATGGGGCAACTTTTGTCTAATTTAACCAACATCGTAGCTCTTACGGTTCTCGAGATACCAATGCATTCGTACGTTAAATAGGACACCCTGTATATATATATCGTCTTTTATTTATTCTTCTAACTAAAAGTTCATGTCCAATACACTCTTCATCTTAAGGACTTCGAGACACAATACTTCGACTGACATTGGCAAGGTTTTCTATTCGAATTTCTTTTGAAATATTTCTTGTATATACTATAAATTTTAGTTTTATTATTTTTCAGTTCACTTTGTTGGTTTGCGGGGTCTATCGCATCTTTGCTTGTCAAGTCAGCTGATGATTTTGGCTATTTATATTTGGTAATAATTCTATATACTGTGTTCTTATCAATCTTCAGCAAGCCATTTATCTCGCGGAAACACTTTCCAAGTCGAAATAGGTTTTTTACGGATTCTCGTAACTGTAGGTGAGTGTGTTTTACCATATTGATAACATTAGTCTAAATATAATTTAATTTCGGAATCTGATGAAAAATTTCAATAAAATAACGTATATAAACTATTAGCTTGTTACGCAATATTTAGGAACACTGTCAATTTCGTTCGAACATATAAAATACAATGAACATAAATTTGAAAATATACTAATTACAAGGTATTAACATTATTAACGGTTGTGTACTATATAAATGTATTATAAAAATAAATTTTCTTTTAAAAGAAATAAAATTTGTGTGGCTCAAAACTTTTGCGTGCCACTACATATACCGGTTGTAACACAAAAACTGGGCCATAGGCGTTTAACATGGGAAATCGGTTTTTCCTGCGCACAAGTGGCCTATTCATTTTACACATAAATGCTTCAAATAAACGTTGTAGAGAATTAATTCTGCATCAAAATCAATAATAACATTTTCTTTTGCACATTTTGTAACCGAGGAAATTGAATTTAAAATTTTATAAAACTTCTTTGTAAGTAATGTTAGCCATGCTATTAAAATAAAATTTAAAACAAATTTTATGTTATTTTACCTGTCACAAATTAGAAAATATAGTTTAGATCAAAATAACAAAAAGTCAGTGAGTTGTATCTTCACTTTCTGTGAATAATTCTCCATTTTCAATAATGATAAACAGAGTTTTTCTGATAGGTAAAATATGTCACAATCTGGTAGATACGTTTCTGGAAGGTAAAATATGTAACAATCTGACAGGTATAGATACGTTTCTGACAGGTAAAATACGTGATAATCTAATAGGTACGTTTTAGGTAAAATTTCATTATATTTGTTTGTAATTTTACCTATCAGAAACTCTCTGTTTTGAGTTATCATTATTGAACAAGGATAATTATTCACAGGAAGACCAAATTTGCTAAAGAAAATGTGACCCTTGGTCTAAATGCAAAATTTAATTCTCTACAACATTTATTTGAAGCATTGTTGTCTAAAATTAATAGGTTTCTTATGACCCTCGCAATGTAGTAATACTATTTAGTCACTTGCTATGTTTTTGATTTTGATTTCCCAATTTTAATACTCAGGTACTGTGAATTTTTACAGATAAAAATATTTAGTATTGAGAAAGTTTGGTTTCATGCCTTTAAGTTATTTATTTTATGCATGTAAAAATAGTCAGCTCCCGAGCGCCTTCTGCTATTTTCCTATCCTACGTGAATTAAAATATAATAACTTTATAAGCGGTGCAACTGGGTAATAATCATCTGTTTTAGGGAACACTGTACAGTCCGATCAAAGACATGTACGAATTGTATGAAACAATATTTTAGCTACGCCCATACTATCACATTCAGTAGAGTCCAACCTTTGGAAACTTATATGGCGAGTGCCGGGCCTTTGCCACTAGTACTCAATTCCAGTTAACAGTTGTCGCGAACGTCGCTTTAAAAACTTGCATTTTTTATTACTAAGCAACTATTGGTTCACGTATTTTTTCTGAGGTGGTAAATAAGGATGCGTGGGAAACATTTGAATTTGACGTAAATTTATGAATTTGTCAAATTTTAATTGTGTTTTCGATTCTATCACGGTTCTATATAATTCACTTTGATTATTCATTGTAACATTTGTGTGTCTATTAGGCATGTTTTTAATGTAACATTGTTTAATTTTATGTCTTGATAAGTTCATATAAGTAATTCAATTCGTGTTTTGTTAAACCGTTACAATTATTTCATTGAAGATGACATAAATTTAGTTTGAAAATAAAATTTTATTATGTATAAATGAAAAAGTATAATTAAACATTAAATTTGGGCACATGCATTTTAATATCAAAATGAATTTATATCAACAAATAAAACTACAATATTTTGTATAAAATTAAAAAACGGGTTGCCTAATTTACATTGTAGTTCTATTCCAACCACCAGGTGTAATGTTCAGTGTAAGTACGCTAAGTTTCCGGTCGAAAGAGTATTATTTGTCTATGCTAGAGTTGTTTACTTAGTTTTTAGGAGAGTACAGGAGATACTACTATCATTTTATTATTATACAAATATATTACAGTAAAAGCATTCAAAATTCAAAACTAAGTCAACTGATAAATTTATTAGCAAATTTAAAACCAAATATTTAAAAAATAAAATACTGACACAGTATCAATGTCAGGGAGACTAACAGGAGACTATTCGTAAGGCTATGAATCAGGTAATATGTCTGAATTAATAAATAAACTTACAGTGCAACGAAGGTATTGTCAACAACGAGCATCGTTTGAAAAGGAAAGAAAAATATATGCCAATTTGTTAATACGTTTACGATACAGATGACCTTGATCGCACTCATTTTTTTTACTGTACCTGCTCTTCGCCATAAGGTTTTATTTGGCCTACGTCATTTTGAAATACACAATGTAATTAATAATAATTAATTCCCTCTATTTTGTTTTATTTAAAAGATATTTATTCACCAAGTGAGCTAAGATAATGTTTATTCATGAGAAGAGATTTTAGCTCGTACGGGCAAGTGAGTTAAATTTTTCGAGTAAATAGACATTCTTAGCTTGCGTAGTTTATACAATATTTTATTCAATTTTGACGAAATAATAATGAAAACCATGATAATTTTTAATTTTGACAAAATAATCAGTTAGTAGTACTGTGCATGACAATCGTCGATGATAGACGTCAAGTCATCTATTTAAAAACAATATTGTCTCTCATGTGTCGTGAAAAATAATGAAAATGGCTGATAATATCCAATAAATACTGTGGTGAGTGTTATTTTCGTGCTTGATGTTAATTTAAATGCTTTATTTGTTTAAAAAAATTGTGAGTGATTTAAAATTTTTTAATTCACTTGTGAATAAAATGTTACTTATAGTTGCTATGGAGTTAATAATGACAGTTTAAAACGTCAAAATTGAATAAAAGTATTTTTAATAATTGGCATCTGAAGCTTGAAAACTTATTACATAATATTTTTAAATTTGAAACAGTACACCCGTTATTCATTATTCCCATTTATTTTATGCCTATGCAAACTTTGTATTGCTGGTTACAAATGAAAACTTCAATTAAGAAAATTATATTTTCTATATTTTAGGTAGTGAGTAATTTAATTTTTTGTAACATACAATTAAATAAATATTTATAATTTTATAAGAGTATTACTAGTTACATTCGTTATATTTTTCTTGTGTTCTGAAATATTTAGGTATATATTCGTACTAATTTCAAAGAATGTAAATAAAGAGTCTGTAAAATATACGATTAACAAATTGGATGATAGTAAACAGAACGTTAGCCAAGTGGACGCCTGATATCTGGGAAATAAAATAACAGATGTGCAGAATTACAAAATTGTGGCTTAAATTATTATATGTTTAGAAACATCAAAGCATCATTTCTATCAACTTTTCTTCTTGTAAAAAAGTCTCAGCAACGTTGCTATAGCAAGTAACCAATAATAATTGCAAACCCTGAATAAAACATGAAAATGACAGGCTTTACATTTGTTTCTATTGGTTACAAATTTTAGCAACGTTGCTAAGACTTAACTACTTTCTTACAGAATTAGGGGGAATATCTACTATTATATATCACTATGGGATAAGATATACCATATCGCACTAATTTTAGATATACTTGTATAGCCTTGTTATCCTATTGAGTGCTTTAATGAAATTCTATTGTGATAATAAGACTTATACAGGTTGTAACGCGAAAACCGGGCCATAGGCGTTTAACATGGGAAAACAGTTTTTTCATGCCCAAAAGTAGTCTATTAATTTTAGACAAAATTGCTTCAAATTAATGTTATTAAGAATTAAATTCTGCATGTAAATCAATCAATCACATTTTCTTTAGCGTGTTTTATAACTGAGAAAATTAAATTTTAACTTTTATAAAAATTACTTTCCATAGTGTTAGTCATGGTATTGACATAAAATCTTAAACAAATTTTAGGTAATTTTGCTTGTCAGAAATTACAAAATATACTCTTTATAAAAATAATAGTACTAAATGATTTGTATTTTCTCTTCCTGGAAATTTCTCCATTTTCAATAATGATAATTCAAACAGAGCTTTTCTGACAGGTAAAATATGCTACAATCTGACAGATACGTTTGTGACAGTTAAAATGTCATTATATGTGCTTGCAATTTTACTAGCCAGAAACGCTCTATTTGAGTTATCGTTATTAAAAACAGAGAATTATTCGCGGGACGAAAAGATACAAATTATTAAGAAGTGTTATTGTGATGTCATAAAAGTTGTTTGAGTTTTTATTTCAATACCATGGCCAACACTATAAAGAAGTAACTTTTATAAAATTTAAAATTCAATTTGCTTGGTTACGAAACGCGCAATGGAAAAAGTGATTATCGATTTAAATACAGAATTTAATTCTGTAAACTGTTTTCCCATGTTAAACGCCTATGGCCCGGTTTTCCTGTACACCCGGTATATCTAAAATGAGTGAGATATGGCATCACGTTAGACAAAACTTAGTACAATATTCATGAGATGCTTCATTATTAACGCCCTATGTGAAGTGGGCACTTTACAATACTATATATCCCACTTATATCATAAATAAATTATTACAATAAAATTAACTTAAAGAAAAACTTAGGTACCTATCATTACATATTCATGTTCATCTATTTAAGGAATTTCAATTTACTAATGATGATTTTAAAAAGTGTATGTTTTTTGAAACATCCGATTTTGATTGACTCTTAGGCAACTGCCTAGGTTTGCCTGTACCTAGATCCTGCTCTGCTTGAACTTAATTTTATGTATGCATTGCCACTAGCAGTGACTTGACTTTGTTTACTTTGGTAAGCAGAAATGTTATAAAGACAGCGAACTTCTACGTAACCTACAAATGTTATATCATTTAAATTTTATTTTATTTTTTCGATTTAATCAACACAAAACAAAAGAATACATACAGAAAACACAGGAAATACTGTACTGATCAGGCAAATTGGCCTTTCTACTTTTTTGATATAATTCAATATTTGATGGATATGGCAAATATCACAATAGCACCACTTTTTTAATAACAGCATGAACGCGGACTTTAGTACAGCCCACTAAATCGCATTCTATAAATTTTATTATCTCTTTGATAAGTATTTCTCCAGACTCCTCATTTTACTTGAAACTTTCTCCGTCGACTTCACCTCTTCAGTAGAGCGGTTAAATATCTAAGATGGCGGGAGACACTGATGACTCCTCATCAGTCGTCTGTAATGGAACCCCTCCCTTCGGTTTTCTCTGTCATTTGTTATCATGACATAATGTATCAGATGTCACCGGGATTATGCATGGAAAACAAATGCATCGTATATATTATTTCCACTTAGCCTTCAGTTTAATTTGTGTCGTAGTACATTGTTGTTTTGTTTTACGTGTGACAATTGTTTCTCATTGTTATCAAAACAAATGAAATAAACACTTCGGTGTTGAGAGAAACAGGGAACTGTGAATAAACATTTATGGAAACATATGTTTGTTTACGGATACGTACTCAGTATTTTAATGATGAAAGGGAACCCAAAGTGTGACGTAGATAAATCAGGAGGGAGTACTTTTATTTATAAAAAAAACCTCCCTCCTTATTCAGTGTTTTAATATATGTATTTTAAAGAACAAATATTGTTTTTAACTTCATGTAGATAGGTACGCATGTTATTTTAAACAATTATATGTTCTTTTTGGTTTCCTAATATAGCAGTTAAATTATTTAATAAGAATGGTATAAAATACCGTTGCAAATGGAGTAAAATACGAGGGCTGTTGGAACAGTTTCTGCAAACGAAGACAAAGAATTTTATATCTTTATATGTTTTTCAACATATTCTCTTATCATTTGTGTACTTTGGCACGCGCTCGAACCAATTTTGGAAGCAGTTTTTCCAATTAAGATCTGGTACCTGAGTTTCAGTCAAATTGTGTAGCATCCAACGTTTGCAAAGCTTCCGTATGTTCAGGTGATTATGCAAAATAGTTTGTAAAACTTTTATGTTAATACCCAAGGATATTAGTGAGGTCACGTGGCCACATGCCTGAATGTCTGGATGCGAATTTGGGGAACCGGGTTGCTTATTTACCGATCCTATCTCAATTTGGCTCCAATCGATACCGTTGAAAGTTGAAGTAATTTTCTACCAATACTAAAGTTATTCAACGCGACGCGCTGATTTAGCATAGGGAATAATTTCAGAAAAAGTAACTTCAATTCCATAAAAAGCAAATTTAATTTCTGAAAAAGCAGGGTGGTCATGAAAACACCCAGCCCGAACCAGTTATTATATAAATTTAGGCATGATGAAGAATTGATTAAAGAATTGTCACAATGTTTGCATTTGGTTTTACCATAATTTTTTTTACCCAGTCTAGTGACTGTTTTCTCCCAGAACCCTCTACTTTCGGCATGATGACTATTATGTTTGAAACTCAACTAAGAACTAAATAGTATGTTCATCCAGAAACCAAAACACAAGCGGCGCGGCGAGCTGGTTATTACAAGTACATTAGAACATAGAAGAGTATACGCATGAAAATATCACAAACAAACTTGTACAATATAGTAAAAATCGTAATATATTATATTGTAATTAATTGAAATGTAATAAACTAGTGTTTCTTGTAATTATTTTTAACTTATATAAGGTACATGAAGAATGTAATATATATATATATATATATATATATATATATATATATATATATACAGGGTGTAAATTTTAAAACGGGTCATAGGGCTATAACATAGGAAACAGTTTTTTAGACGCCAAAAGTTTCTATATTAATTTATTGAAAAAAGAATTAGTGCATATTGTAAAGAAAAAAATTACGATATTTTTAATACCAAACACATTACATTTCTGTTTCATATAAAGCCAGAAAATAAATTTAAAAATTTGTACAATTAAGAAAAAATAACAATAGCCATGAAACTGACAGTAACAAAAATTTTTAATAACATGATAGGGGACAATTACAGATTAAAGTTATTAATTTATGAACTAATATAAAATAACATAAAATAAAGAAAACACTAGGATATTTATTTAACAAAACAATAATATTTATTGTAATAGGTATTTATAAATTAAAGATGATCTACATGTAATAAGAAATAACCTATAAGAAATGGGAAAAACTGCAAACTACAAGGGAAAAATATTTTGTAATTTTTCTTCATTGGACAAATTATCCATGATTTCCTGTTAATAAAATGAAAATAATAATAATTAAACAAATAATGTCCAAAAAAAGTTCATCAATGACAGTCTTAAGTCAAAAATAGTTTTGTTTTGTTTCTGCCAGTTTCAAAAATAATATTTTTTCTTAATTGTGCAAATTTTTAAATTTATTTTCTGGCTTTATGTGAAACAAAAATCTAATGTGTTTGGTATCAAAAAATTCGTAATTTTTTTCTTTATAATATGCAATAATTATTTTTTCAATAAATTAATATAGAAACTTTTGGCGTCTAAAAAACGGTTTTTCTATGTTATAGCCCTAGACCCGTTTTAAAATTTACACCCTGTGTCTTAGAAGGTTGCTAAGAACACAAAAAGTTAAGCAGAATATTACGAAACAAAAAAGGGAATTTAAAGCAAAAGTGAAAGCGTTCAACGCTGGGGACCGGTGAACCGTACTGGTTATTGCTTCAGCATAAAAAGGAATAGTTAAACAGAAAAATTATTATCGCCTCGTATTACAAAAAAACCTTAATTTTGAATAACCATTAGCCGAATGTGAGGCAATGCCCGTTCGGGTTATTTCCGTGCCGCTACTGCATGCGCTGACGGTGGATGTAAAATTTTGACAAACAACTGATATGAACAAAAAAATATAATTTAAACTTACCCAATCAGATGTTAAACTAGCCAAATAAATGTATAAAAGATAATAAAAGTGTATCATAACACCGATGATACAAGATAAAAATAATAGCACTGCAAAATTTGGAAAAAATACCGTCAGCACACATGTAGTCTGCGTCACGTCAAACACACGAATCGAATCGAATTGACAACATGTGCTCGTCTACCGGTCAATTCACGCGGAAACACACAAAATATGTCTCTAATCAAATTGAACACTAAGATTTGAAAAAAACCGCGTAACGATTGTTTGAAATCGTTACAATATATATATTGAAAAAAAAATAGAAATGGTTTGGATTGTTTCGAAAAAAACCCAGTGGGCTGGGCATATCTCGAAAAAAATCAGAGTTTTTAACAACCCTGGGAAAAAGTAAATTTAATTTCAAAAAAAGTAAATTCAAAAAATACAAATACATTTTAAATCAATAAGATATAAATGTAATAACAATAGTAATACAAAATTATTCTTTTAAATAAAATGTAGTGAAATTACATAATGTCATGGCGATAGGTGTGTGCGTTGGTAGATTTTGTCGCGACTGTATTAGAAAATCATCATACGAAAAGACTAATTAGCTATGCTAATAGTAGTGAAAAAAGAAACGAAATTCAGTTCATAATTTTTTTTAAAGTTTCAGCTCATTTGAAGGTTGTGCAAATTAGTAACAACTAATAATACATACAAAGTACAGTTATCAAAAGAGGAAACACAGTTTTATCAAATCTTATTAGATATACACATGTGCGAATGTGTTGCTGGACAAGGAGGAAAGTTTTGTAAACATTTATGTGCTGCTAACAAAACTTTGGACTAGTTATATTGCTTCTGGTGTATTAACGGCCGACAAAGTGTCTTTGTGGAAAATAGCTTTAGGTCAATTTGCTGAATATAATGCACACTTCTTTACCGATATGCATTCAACAAGTGAGTTTGTTAATTTCAACAGCAACTCATCTTCAGTTGCCAATGACATCAATAATTTGGATCATGAATCTACTATGACAGACACAGAAGATATAAAACGAAATAAAGCATATAAACAATAATGAAAGCGAAAGTGAAAAATTCAGCTATCCACCGATGTATCTTCATAGGCACGCCTATAAATTGTTTTGAAGACTTACACTTAGCTGGTAGTACATTTACAGCTGTCGTGGTACCAGCTAACGTGTCTTATTCTCATTAATTTTAGCGTGACCCTCGTAAGTCACTACACAGTAGCCTCATTGAAACAAATCAAAACTTTAAATGTATTCTCCAGAAAAATTATGTATTCCTTTGCACTCTTATAAGCATTTCCTTATATTGCCAGGATATTGCCGTGGCCGTGTATTCCAATGTATATCCAAGTTCTCGTAAGTACCTATTCTCTAGTATTGTCATGTATTGCTCGTATTTCCAAATGTATTTCTTAAAAATATACACTGATTACAGCAGTGGCTCATCCCTCGGTCAAAGCCAACTACAACGCCGATAAAAAAATTAACTATTTAATCCGAAGATTTTTACCAAAAAAAAATTATGAGAATTTTAACAATAAATATAGAATATAGAACAAAAAATATTGATCTGTAATTGTTTCTTAATAAATTTCATTTTTTTTTTTCACTCAAAAAATACAAAATTCGTGTTTTATTCTTGTTTGAAACAAAAGAATATAGACTTGTTAGATAGTATTAAAAAGCTTATAAAATAATAGAAAAGAGGAGACTATGTTCAACATATGTTGCCATTTAAAAATATTGTTTTAAAAAAATGTAATTACACCGCGTTGTTCTACGTAAAAACCGTACAAAGTTATGTAAACATTTTTCCATTATCTTCTAAAATAAGCGAGATGTGAGGTATTTTCAAAATGAGAGAAAATTAAGTTTTAGCCTGTAGATCAAAAAAGACAGTTGAATATTCCTGCGATTAAAATTATCTCAAAAAGTTGGCCCATGAAGAACTACATCAATTTTCTGTTGCGTGCGTAATAAGAGATTTTCATATAAGGAACTCGAATTTGTTTCACCCTGTACATACCCTATGCCAAATCAACGCCAGAATTGAGTGCCCGTGATGATATATTAATTTTCCCAAGGATGTCTGAATTTCACGATATGTCACATGCCAATCTCACTCAACCATTTCGCGCACATCAACTTTAGTGGCTACTACAGAAGTGGATGGACGTCACAGAGAATGGTGCGTCCACGGTAGAATTCCTATTGGATGGTTCTTCCTTCCCAAAAGTCAAATGAAGTCTATCGATGCACTATTTCGGAGTCACATTACATTTGAAATCATAAAAATTCATGACATGGAAATTTTCATGCGAAATGTCCATTTTTCGCAAAATGACTTGTTAAAAAATATTTTTTCTTCAAACGTTATAAAAAAAAACCTCTAACAGCTGTCAAATTTGAATTGATAATCTACAAATTAAAATATAAAAAGTTTATATTTAACGAAATAACATTATAAAATAGCAGACTTATATATTGGTAATGATGATAAGAATACTTAGAATTAAAGTGTTAAAAAAGTTCATATTGTTTCTCAGCGATTCCTGGACATATCATATTCTTCAGCCATATTGTTGAATTTTCATCCGATTGAACAACTTCGACGGCTGTACATGGCAAAACTTCAAATTCTGATAAAATTGCACATAAAGAGAATATAAAATTGCATAGTTTTTATTTAAACATCAAAACGTGAAAATTTTCACTTGAATATTTATAACAAAAAGTGAACAAACATGAATGTATCCATAGCAACAGAGCAATTGAAATCAGCAAACGTCCTTCACGTAAAATATTTATAATTATTGTAACGTCAAGTTGTAATTATTTTATTTAAACATGTACGTTTGAAGAAAAAATAGAATGTGTCATTCGGAGTAAAAGAGTCATTGTGTGCCTCGCATGTAATTGTCCGACTCGCTGAAGCTCG
Source organism: Ophonus ardosiacus (assembly GCA_943142095.1). Taxonomy (NCBI): domain Eukaryota; kingdom Metazoa; phylum Arthropoda; class Insecta; order Coleoptera; family Carabidae; genus Ophonus; species Ophonus ardosiacus. The sequence goes on from OW964823.1 coordinate 66,654,936, forward strand.
TCGTTCAAACTTACATGCTCGCCACACAAAGTTTCACCTTTACTCCTAATAACACAATATGCTATTATGAGTACTTCAGTAGAACATCGCTGTCACTTCTGGACTTACTAGATTGTAGAAATTATTCCAACTGTCATCATATAAATGAACGCAATGCAAGAATGACTAATAAAATTTATACAATTTTTGACCCGATTTAATATGTTACGCGATAGTTTACGGGAATGTGACGTAAATGTCTACGATTTATTTACATAGAAGTTCCGCATTATTAAGTCATTCTAATGATTCCAGCATTTAAAAAAAACCCATAGATTTATTTTTTGCTGATTGGTATTAAAATTATGATTTTATTTACAGTTCTTAGCCAACAAAGTTTTACTTTCTATGCCTATGGAGAAAGTATGATTGTGTTGTCTATTAGCTTTCAATATAATAATAATAATAATTAATAATAATTAATAATAATTAATAATAATTTATAATAATTAATAATAATTAATAATAATTAATAATAATTAATAATAATTAATAATAATTAATAATAATTAATAATAAATAATAATAAATAATAATAAATAATAATAATAAATAATAAATAATAAATAATAAATAATAAATAATAAATAATAAATAATAAATAATAAATAATAAATAATAAATAATAAATAATAAATAATAAATAATAAATAATAAATAATAAATAATAAATAATAAATAATAAATAATAAATAATAAATAAGAAATAATAAATAATATATAATAAATAATAAATAATAAATAATAAATAATAAATAATAAATAATAAATAATAAATAATAAATAATAAATAATAAATAATAAATAATAAATAATAAATAATAAATAATAAATAATAAATAATAAATAATAAATAATAAATAATAAATAATAAATAATAAATAATAAATAATAAATAATAAATAATAAATAATAAATAATAAATAATAAATAATAAATAATAAATAATAAATAATAAATAATAAATAATAAATAATAAATAATAAATAATAAATAATAAATAATAAATAATAAATAATAAATAATAAATAATAAATAATAAATAATAAATAATAAATAATAAATAATAAATAATAAATAATAAATAATAAATAATAAATAATAAATAATAAATAATAAATAATAAATAATAAATAATAAATAATAAATAATAAATAATAAATAATAAATAATAAATAAATAATAAATAATAAATAATAAATAATAAATAATAAATAATAAATAATAAATAATAAATAATAAATAATAAATAATAAATAATAAATAATAAATAATAATAATAATAAAAATAATAATAATAATAATAATAACCCTAATCATTCAGTTTTAGTGAATATGGTGGCTGCAACACTGCGACGGTGTTGTTTTTGATAAAAAAAAACAAAACAAAATGAATGGGTAACGAATTAAGTCGGTGCGTTGGCATAGTGCAAAATCCAAGGGTTCTTTGGCAACAATTCTTTTCGCATGAGTCGTATAAATAAAAGAATAAGTTCCTCGACAACCTCCCTTACGGTGATTCAGCATATTCGCGGTTTCTTCCGCTCTACACACCTACATAGGTAGTCGATGTGCTAAGATGCCCGGCCTTCTTGTTTTCTTCCAAATAACCTTGTTATCGACATAGAATTCTCGCCAAAAGCATTTGTATCGCTTCGATGTACTATATACCATTTCTAACACAATATTTAATAAAAAAATAAAATTGTTGCGACATTTTTAATAAAAAAAAATCGCCGAAAGAGTCAAAATCCTTCGTTAATATGTAAATATGTATATAATTGCGGAACGCAAACTAACAATAACTGCAACGTGCAATCCTTGCTTAAGTATTTATTTGTACAATTTATTGTTCTAAATATCATTTTATTTCAATCTCAATACATGTGAAAAATTTAATTCTCACGAAGATATTAGCCTAAATTGGTAGAATGATGAATATAAACATTGTAATACAGTATTTTATTTAAATAGTATTTAACATTAAGAATTTCAGCAGTACCTAATATACTTTTTGTCATTGTCATACTAATTATACTAAAAAACATTGGTCTATAAAGGATATCGTTTTCGCAAACACTTTACGGAGATAACCGAAGTTGTGTAGTAATTGCAATATCGTTTTCACTTTTACGTGATCCCACTCCAGAACTGAGTAGTTTTATCATTGTCTAACGTAGCCATTTGCGCATTATGGTTCTCCTTTCTCTTCGCAATTTTTGGCAAATAACGTAAAAATCTGAACACAGTGGCTAATGAGCTTACAGATTTCTGTATTTGCGAATATTGAATTTTGTTTAACAATACGTTTGAGAGTACTGAAATTTCATATTTTCCTTTTAGAGGGATTATTGAGAAGTCTTTATTAAGAAAATATAAATTTTTTACAAGTAAAAATTCCGGATTAATTATTCACTCGCCGCGTAATATTACATATAGAATAGCCGCTCAGGGGAACCTTATAATTTTATAGATAAAATTACATATTATTTTGATTAAAACATAAATAAATAAATAAATAAATAAATAAATAAATAAATAAATAAATAAATACATATATCGTCATGACATTATCTGCTGGCTTGGAGAATGCACTACAGGGGTCACTTTTGTGCCATTTAAAATTCGAAATATTTGGCTTCAGTCGGGATCGTACCCGGTTCCCCAGATTCGCGACCAGGCACTCAGGCATGCAGCCGGGGGACCCCATATTTTGTTTCATTTTTAAAATTCATTTCTTATTCTTGTTGTTGTGCTGTTAATCTGTTAATCACATAGTACTGATTTTGAAATTCGACCTTAAATTAGAAATTGGGTACTTATTATCGACCCAGTTTGAATATTCCAACATTTGGAGAAAAGCATAGTGTGATTGCCAAAAATATCCTGGCATCATATCTCTTTTCCCGAACACGGGAACTCTGCTGCAGTCTGGACCTGCGCAGTGTCAGGATGTCCAGATAAGCCATTTTAAATTCCTTCTTTAAACGCATACCTATAGCATTTATAAATATTTTTGTATTTTATATACTACTCTTGTTAAGGCTCTTGCGAATTGAATATTACATTTGAAGTATTTTGCAACTTGCTACCAATTAGGGTATGAGTTAGCTTGTTAGCCTATTGGACTGTAGTTATTTGTTTATTTAATTATAATTATTTTTTAATAACTTGTGTCTGAACTGAGCGCCCGCTAGCAACGATGATCGATCACTCGGTTCGCCACGGGAAGGCATGCTTTATAATTTAGTTATTATATAACAAAGTCTCTTTTATTTGTTTTCGTTTATAATTTATTTATGTTTATAGTTTTTTTTATGATAAATAATTAACTACTTATAATTTAATATCGGTCATTTCACTCGCTCGAGTTGAATTTCACTACATAAATTTCGTTGTTTCATTTGCATCAAGAATTTTAAACTATTTTAGTAATTAATTAAAAACTAAATTGTTTTTATAAGTTTTGAGCACTTAATTTTAATGATGTGCGATAAATGAATGAATTATTATCTTTAATAAATCACGATAAACTACACCAGTTTGTTGTAGTAAATTTTAGATTCCTGCACAACTTCAATCCTTTTCAGTTTGTCGATCACCTTAGGCTGGACCGTTGGACGCTATCAAAAGTTGACCGACGCCCAAATCATTTATTATTTTCTAGTGCTACATTTTTATTTAATTATTTTAAATTTTTGCATTTATGACCCGTCTCCATTGGAGCCGACCAGTATTCTAACACGAAAGAAGGGTGAAAATTTAATACTCGTTTTTGATGGTAACACAATATTAAGAAATCTGAGATACCTTCTTACACCGTGGCACAATGGTACCAACATAGTAAAAGAGAATGACCTCAATTGAAAACGGATAACACTCAAAATTAAAAAATTCTCATTAGTTTTCCTTTTTAATCAAACCTTGTAACTTTTATCTCAAGAATTGAAATATAAAAATCTGTTTGGCCAGCCCATAACCTCCCGCTGGGTATTTAACAGTGATATTTATAACATATGTTATAGAGATCATTGGTATTTAACCACGCAGTATAAATAAACCAATCATTATTTTCAAATATATTTATATTCATTCGCAACAAACTTTATTTTACATTTAACAAATATATCATACAGAAAATAAATTTCACAAGAAGAAAAACTATTAAGAGCTTTAATAATTAATAATTCCGGTTATCCGATATACACTAAAAAGTAATGAGCTCTTCCCATGTTAGTATAGAATGAGTATCCAAAATTTCAAAATTATCTGATTAATAGTATTTGAGTAATCGTATCCACAGGATCCATACATCCATACACGCATACACACACATACATACGCACAGACATCATTGTAAAAATGTTAAAATCGGATTCTGGGGGACAAAAAAACGTGCTTATTCAGTAAAATCTCTATATGCGATTTTTAACACGATCCCTATACCTCTCTTATCTAGGGTAGCGGGAGGTAAAAATGGAAAAGGATGACAAATTATCAAATTAATAATCGCCATTTGAAAGATAAAGAAAAAACGCCCTAAAGACGAAGACCAAAATTCAGAATTATTTTATGCTTGAACATTCGTAAATACAAATTAAAAATACTTCAAAATTTGCAGTTTTTGCATGAACAAAAGTGACGTAAGCAATTTTTGTGAAAAAGAAGGAGTATCACTAAAATGTACTAATGCGGATATTATTGTTTAATTTAAAGGAATATGTAATCTTCGTATCTCTTACATTCCTCGTAATCCCTATTTGGAGCATGTTGTTTAGAATAACATGCATTCATAGAACAAAACAGGCAAAAATATAAACCTATTTTGTGAAATATGAATAAATGCATGTTTAAAAACATGAAGCTCATATCATATACCTTTGTATTGTATATGAATAAGTTTACATTCACGTGGAAGTCAGTACCAACTTCAGTAAATACTCCAAATATTGTTTATATTCCGAGTATTTTCTTAGCTACGTTTGTAAATAGCAGTCATTTTATTAAATCCGCATATAAAATATAACATCATTATATCAGGATTTGTGTTTCACGACAAACAATACCTGCGAATGTAAATTTTACGTTTTAAAGCTCTACGGATATGACGTGGTTCATACCAGCCAACTCAGATACGTGTTGGCTCATACTGTGAGCTTTTCATTTACTGTGACGTTGCTACTTGAATACTTGATAGATCCCGCCAAGAAAGATACAGAAGCATTGATCTCCACATAATATATTCATAACTCCGTTTTCTATATGTATGTAAATATTTCACGGCTTTGCACGAACGTTTGACAACTCTTCGATTTTCCAGAGTTGACAACTAAAATCAAATCAAGAATAATATAACATTTCGATGTTTATAAATTGTGTTTTTAATGAGTTCTATGAAATTTCATCGGTATAAGTCAGAAACGTACGAGTGGACTATGCTTTTAGTTTTGACATTTTGACCGATGTAAGATTTATGAAGCCAGAATGACAGGTTAGTTATTTGAAATATAAATCACATTATTTGTACAATATCATATTAACTACACCTTTGAGAAAAATTTAGCTGATTTAAAAATTCGGCACGTTTTATTCTGGTAATTTGGCTGAAACATAAATTTTAGTAATCATTTTTCATATAAAATATATTTAAAATGGAAAATATGGTGGGAAAACGTGCAACAAATAAAATAACGGCTTATTTATTGTTCTGTCGTCATAAAATGCGTATTCTTCAATACAAGATATTTATAATTATTTAACCATCAAATTTGTTAATAAGGGCGATTAATAATTAAAGCATTTAAATTGTATGTGATAACAAAATAATTTAGGGTAATAACAATAACGTATGATGCTTCCAGATATAATATAAATTGTTTAGCAATGACCATTACTATGCTTACTTATACTATTATTATTTACTAAAAGAAAATCGTTCACTACTCTTTTCAAAATTTTATAAAACACCTTTTTAACCTGCTGTTATTTGCGACATGCGTTGGACGGCATTAAATACTCGCATGTTATATTTTATCTAACTTACTTAATCTTAAAAGAATAAAATGACATGAAAAACAAAGAAAAAAATATATAGAAATGTCAAAAGTATTTTATATAAACTTGTGGGATATTTCCAACATAACAAATATACTATATATACAGGGTGTCTCTTAAATAGGGGGACATGGCTTAACCACAGATTCCTGAGGCTAAAATAAGACGATTTAACCAAACTTACTTCTACCGGAAAGTGCACCATTTAGCCAGAAATCTGCTTCAAAGTTCTTCGAAAAAAAATTAATTTTGCTTATAATAATCGGGCGCTTTATTCGATTTGGATGAAATTTGGTATGACAGTTTATATGGTTATAAGTCATCTTTTAAGGTGTTACTTGTTATTATTAGTGAACCACTAGTGTATGAAACTTAGGTCTCCCAACATTAATTAGACCGTAACTTTTTAATGGCAATGCCGAAAACGTGAAATTATTTTTCTTCAGAAAGATACATTCGATAGTAAACTTTTCTTTCTCTGTGTAATTTGTGATATCTGTTACGGTTCACTCAGAAAAAAATAAAATCTGAGTGTCTGCACTGCTAAATTTTTAAATAAATTTAATCTAGCAGTCTATCCAAATGTCAAACAAGTAATTTTTAATGACAGTAACAATTGTTTTATGGGTTGTCAAAAATTTTCTTTGCAATATTCTAAAATTAGTAACATCCGTTTGTTCGGCCTAATAGTATTTTACTACCATTATTATAAATAAGACGATTACATATCTCAGCTTACTCCTAAACAAGTTGTGAAGATTGACAACTCGTTGCTGTCATTAAAAATTACTTGTTTGACATTTGAATAGACTGCTAGATTAAATTTATTTTAAAAATTTAGCAGTGCAGACACTCAGATTTTATTTTTTTCTGGGTGAACCGTAACAGATATCACAAATTACACAGAGAGAGAAAAGTTTACTATCGAATGTATCTTTATGAAGAAAAATAATTTCAAGTTTTCGGCATTTGCCATTAAAAAGTTACGGTCTAATTAATGTTGGGAGACCTAAATTTCATACCCTAGTAGTTCACTAATAATAACAAGTATCACCTTAAAAGATGACTTATAACCATATAAACTGCCATACCAAATTTCATCCAAATTGTATAAAGCGTTCTGTAATTATAAGCAAAATTAATTTTTTTTTGAAGAACTTTGAAGCAGATTTCTGGCTAAATGGTACACTTTCCGGTAGAAGCAAGTTTGGTTAAATCGTCTTATTTTAGCCTCAGGAATCTGTGGTTAAGCCATGTCCCCCTATTTAAGAGACACCCTGTATATATAATTCATCACATTTTGAACTTCACTGTTCGGTATCTATTTTATATACATATATGATATATGTAGGTATAGTCTATGTTCTGATGGACTATCTTCTTCAGGTTTATCACTTTGGAAAATACTATACGTACATTGGACAATATTACTTATCGTAACATATGGTAACAGGCTAATTCTACCATTCTACGTCTCCTACTTAGGCATTGCTGAAACCAAAAGAACTAACACCCATTCCTCCCAATTTGAGAAAGAAGAATCTGAAAATGTTAGATAAAATCTAACAACGCGTGTGATCGCGGGTTAAATGGTTTTCCGTTGAGCGTTTATGTATGGGTTTCATTAGTACACCTAAGTACATATCTTCAATTAAAAATATTTAGTACTGACAAAATTTTCATTAGTTTTATTTAATTAAATAAGGAACTTATTATTGTACAAATGTATTATTTTTTAAATAAATTACGTGAGAAAAGTGTTATCCTAAGACACTGTTAGACACATCTTGTGTGCAAAATGCAAATAGGTACACTATCCTCATTGGCTACCGCAAAGAAAAAATTCTCATCCGATTTCTACAAAATTTGCAATCCTTTGAATTAGTTTATACATAAAGTTCAGTTCAACTGACAATTAGGTATTATAAAATTCAGGAAAAAGGGGGATTTGAAGATTCAGGAAAATTAAAGTTATAAAAGAATTCGTCCCAGTTTCCCTTTCTTTTCATTACTTGAACATCGAATCCACGATTCTTACTATTCAAATACTACGCATATTCGTTATCCTAATCCTTTTATCGATTATCTGGGTATCCGGATTGTTCTAGAACTCAGTTCTAGAACTAAGATCCAACTTTTTAAGGTAATAAGCGGGTTTCATATTTCTTAAAAATTATTTTAAATTAAAGTTTATGCAATACTTTTCATAGTAATGAAAACAAATAATAATAATAATTTGTTGTTATTTTCGTAAATAATTAAAATAGTCATGAAAAACAATCCCCTAATCCTGTGACGATGAAGTACGTATACCACATCATTCACAGTTAATAGTTTGCCCTTCACTTACTTCATATTCCGTGTGTCGCAGGATTGAAGTTGTAAGAGATGTGCGGAACTAAAAATCTTTTAATCTTAATGTGATCTTTTGGAAATACGCCTTGGTTGGTATGAAACTTTCGAGATATTATTTTTAGGCTCTGTCCGATATCGCATTTCGGTATTTAGTATTTAGGTCTTCTTCTCAGTGTGCTGTCGGAGTTGTATTTATATACAACTCCGAAGGCACACTAATAACATCCATGTGTTTGTACGACAACAATTTAGAACAACAAAAATAAGTTATACAATTCGATTTAATTTGATGCTTCAGATTAAGTGTTAATATTATGTTTCACAAAATAGAAGCTAAGAAGCTATTCTTTGACGGTAAATTTGACGTCTTGCTCAAATTACAAAAAACATGATTTGTTTAATTAGTGCACGTCAACTTCAAGGCATAGTGTGTTCCTGCAAAACCCTAAAATCTAATTCCTAAAATCTATAATAATCACTAGATTTAAGGCATATAAATTTAGGATTTAGATATTAGGGTGATAAAAATACAACATCGGACATAGCCTTAGTGTTTATTTACCTAATATATCTTTAATAACCTAATATTTACGCTGTAAACTACTAGACTAGTATCACAGATCAATACTAGGAACTGAGTAATTACATCTTTTACGCTTACCGCGGCGCTTATATACCTAAAACAGCCTTTTAATTGTCTCTTCGTATATTTTAATCCAGAAAGTTCCGTATTGTTTAGAAAGACAAATTATAAAATATTGCTATCTTTTTATATTATGCGCTCGTCATTTAGCCGAATTTTATAATAATTGTAATCTATTTATTAATAATATTATAAGTTATTTTTACAATGAAAACACTCCGTCCATATCTAAAAATTGGTATAAAGGGGAACTATACTGAAAAAAAATCATGGGTGTCTAGATGTAGACAAAAATGTTAATTCCGCAGTTTTTAATTTTTATAAATAAGTTTAAAGTATGAAATAAAACTAGATTATCTTTGTACTCATCCGAATGACGGTGTTTATTTTTTATCATTGTTGTATTTCGAATTATGATGACAAAGGTATAATTTTTATGGGAGTCATGTTAGAAGGCTGCTCCAATAAATTGGTTTTTTTTTCACTTTCCGACAGTGTTCAATTTGTTTTAAATGGCAAAAATAGAAAAATGTATACGGATGATCAAGGTTAGTAAAGAAGGAATTTCTTTTCTTAGATGTATGACTTTGAAATGTAATTAATTTTTTTTTGTATATTACGAGAACAATGAAGTAAAATAACACGCTAAAACTTTTGTTAAATGAAGCTTTAGTAAATATGGTAACCGTATATGAAATTTAGATAATATGTGTATGTACATACTACGTTTGTATAAATTTATGTATAATATAAAATTAATTAACTGAGTATTGATTTTTTTTCAGTATAGTTCCCCTTTATACCAATTTTTAGATATGTATCAAGATGGCGGCAAGTGATAACATGATGAATAAGCAAGATAATAAAATTGAAAAAAATCTGTGTAAAAGATGTCATAAAACGGCAAATAGTGGACTAAAGTGTATTTTGTGTAATACTATTTCACATACAAGTTGTGTAAATACCCTAAAATTACCTATATATACCGACAATACAACAAATTGTTGTGCTAACGTGACTGAGAATATGGCAGAAAGTGATAAAGACACGGGTACGTCATTTACAAGTGTTAGTGACAAATATACTAATGATATATATTATTTAAAAGAAATTATGAAACAAAAAGATAATCTTATTTTAAATCAAAAAAATACTATACAAATCTTAAAAGATCAGTTAGACGTATTAAATAAAGTCTTAATAAATCAAAATAAAATAAACCATCAAACGCCATCTAATCAAAAATCTAATAAACAAAATAAAAAAATAAACAATCAAGTTAACACTACTACCGACTTACCGGCTGAAACAACGCCACCAAATAAAATTACAGTCGATACAAACGTAAATAATGACTCCGACATTAAGAACGATGAACAAAATGGTGGTATAAACAAAAACCACGTTGCTAAAAATAATAAAACTGAAAATAATTGCATATCAGTATCAGAAAACATTGATATGTCAACAAAAAATAAGGATATATATACTCGAGACCGTGAGTCAAAAAATCAGAGAAATAAACCACTCTTTGGTAAAAAAGAAGTTACTCAAAACATGTCTTTAAAAATTGTCCCTAAATCAAGTTATATTCATATTTACAGACTACATCCTGACACAAAGGAAGTGGATGTTACTAATTACCTAGTAGGAATGTTTCCAGAAGTTAAAGTTGAAAAACTCCAGGCCAAATATCCAGATCAGTACGCTTCTTTTAAAGTTCAAATTCACGCCAACAATTTGCAAAAGGCTATGAATCCTGACATCTGGCCTGCTGGGGTTGGGTTTAACCGGTTTTTTCATTTCAAAAAGAAGAGTCTACCAACAACGTAACTGATTTATCATTTCCGTCATCAATAGATGATAATCTCTCATTTTTTTCTATTATCAATCTCAATATCCAATGTATAAGGAACAAAATCGAAGAACTAGAAATTTTTCTCAGTAAATACCCATGTGATGTACTATGTCTAACCGAACACTGGCTGAAGAAGGATGAAGAGTGTCTACTCAACATAAACAATTATGCATGTGCCACAAGTTTTTTTCGAGAACAATATACTCATGGTGGTGTTGCAATTTTCAACAGGTCAAACATTACATGTGAAGAACTTAAATACCTCCAAAAATTTAATGTAGAACTTCATTTCGAATGCTGTGCTATTAAATATGTGACCAACAATAATGTAATGAACATTGTTTTATGTATTTATAGGTCGACAAGTGGTAATCTACACACTTTTTTTAAACAACTTAATTGCTGTTTAACATCTATTTATGATCACTATAAACATATAAATTTATTCGTTGTAGGAGACTACAATATTAATATTCACAATGAAGGTAATGAAACCAAAATATTTTTGGATTTGATGGCGACTTACAGCTTATATCCTTCGATAAACGAAGCAACAAGGGTAACACGTACTAGTAGATCATGTATAGATAATATTTTTACCAATGTTAATACTTATACTGCAAATGTTATCAAAATGAAAATTTCAGATCATTTTCCCCAAAATATTACTTATAAAATAAACCACAAGTGCACTAAAGATACTCCAGATAGTAAACGCATATTCAGTTCTCATAATATTAGTATGTTTAAACACTGTCTCTCAAATGAAAATTGGGTAAATGTTTATAGTTCTGTAAATGCAAACATAAAATATGATCATTTTTTGGATACTTTCTTATATTATTTTAACTTATGTTTCCCTAAAATTAAATTTATTCAGAAAAGAAAATCATGGGTAACAAATGATGTAATACAAAAGTCAAGAAATATAAAAGATTTATATATTTTGTATAAAGATGGGTTAATTACTAAACAATATTACAATGTATGTAAACGTAGTTATAGAAATTCATTGCTCCAGTCTAAAACAAATTTTAATGCTCAAAGTATAGAAAAATCTATAAATAACAGCAAACATATATGGAATGTTATAAATGATAATATCAATCTTAAAACTAATAACAATGACAATAATTTGCAGGAGGTCAGGTGTGATAATGAAGTTGCCAATTCACCAGATGATGTGGCCAATTTATTCAACAACTATTTTACAAATATAGCAAGCACTGTTGGCGGTACAGCTATTGAAACTACTAATTATGGGACTACCAAGAATCCTATTCCAAACGGTAACAATAAAACTATTTTTTTATTTCCTACAACTGAAAGTGAAATTTGCTCTGTTATTAAGTCATTAAACAGCTCATCTTCTCCTGGTTTAGATGAAGTCCCTACAAAACTCTTGAAAGAATGTCATGAACTCTTCATTACTCCTTTAACACATTGTATAAACAGTTCACTAGCAGACGGAATTTTCCCTGACGCATTGAAATGTATAAAAGTAGTAGCTTTATATAAGAAGGGTGAAAAAAATGATGTTGTCAATTACAGACCAATAAGTATAGTCTCAACTTTTCATAAAATTTATGAAAAAGTTGTCTTAATTAGAATTTTATCTTTTCTAGAGGCGAATGAGATTTTAATTTCAGAGCAATGCGGCTTTCGCAAAAATTGTAATACCATAACTGCTTTGGAAAAATTATTAGACAATTTATACAAAAACTTAGACGCTGGAAATATGATTACTGGCATGTTTTTAGACTTATCAAAAGCTTTTGATTGTGTCATGCATGACCAGTTAATCAAAATTATGGCACAGTACGGCTTTCGTGGAAAGTGTGAGCAATGGCTAAAATCTTACTTAACTAATAGGAAACAGCTTGTTGTTTATAACAATTGTAGGTCTGAATATAAAATAATAAAATTTGGTGTACCGCAGGGCAGCATTCTTGGTCCCATTTTATTTATTTTATATATAAACAAAATCAAAACTGTTCTAGAAAACAATACTTTCATTGCATACGCCGATGATGTTTCAGTAATGGTACCGTGTGCTAACATTCAAGAACAATCAGCTTCATTGTCACACCTGACCTCTGAATTATCGAAATGGTTCTCTTCTTTACATTTAGTTTTAAACGTTTCAAAATCTGTAGCCGTAAATTTTACTACTCTTAAAAGGAACCAGAGTATTTTAATAAGATGTCACAATCAGTCGTTGCCTCAAGTCGATAGTGTACAAGTCTTGGGGTTATTAATAAATGAAAATTTAACCTGGACCGATGATATTAACAGTAAATGTAAAAAATTAGCACCTTTATGTTATGCAATTAAAAGATTAGCACAAATAGCTGGTATAAAAACGACTAAAATATTCTATTTTGCTAAGTTTAATTCTGTTGCAAATTATGGCATAATTTTTTGGGGGTACTCTCCAGCAGCCCTAAGAGTGTTCAAATTACAAAAAATTGCCATCAGAAATATGTTTAAGCTTGGCTATAACACATCATGTAGAGATACTTTTAAACAAGAAAAAATTTTAACATTGCCATGTATGTACATGTTTTCTGTTTTAATGTTTATAAGAAATAACTTACCAAATTTAACAACTCATGAACACTTACATAATTATAACACAAGGAATAAAAATGATCTAATTATACCCAAATATAAATTATCATTAAGCCTAAAAAATCCAAAAATTATTGGTATTAAACTGTATAATAAATTACCATCTAACCTAAAAGACATAACTTTCAATAAACTCTTTAAACATCACTTAAAATGTTACCTCATAAATAAATGTTACTACAGTGTGGAAGAATACATGAATGATAACTAAAAATATGTATTTTGTATGTATTTATTGTAAAATTGTAAACTGACGTGTCAAATTTCTTCTTGTAAGATCGATTGACAAAATAAACCATTATTATTATCATTATTATTATACTGAAGTTTTGAACTGTAATTAAAATTACAATACGTTTTAAAATATTGTCACCATCGTTAAGCGTTTTAATCGTATGTAAATTATTAGCTTATTATAACGTCAGTAAAATACCTTCCGCAATGTATATTAATATAGAAAATATGACGTGTAATGAACCATTTTAAAGTTTTTCATTTTGTACGTTACTTTATATCCCTCTATATTTTTCGAAAGATGTAATTTTTATATCGTACCTATCAATGTGCATACATTTGAAATACCGGCTGTACAAATACGAATACATAAACCAATATTTTTTATTTAGCGGATATATAATACAAATAATAAATAACATAATTATCGGATTTCTTTAATACTATAGATATTTTATGGTAAGGTATATTCGTGAAATATTTTGTTGCTTTAACGTCAAAGGAAATAATTCATGGCTTTACTAATAAACCATAAAAAAATTACGGCAATTTTTAGGAATAATCGACAAATTATCCAATCTTGACAAATAATAGAAAATTAACTAATAAATTTGAGTTATTATTATACTGTTAAATATTTAAGTTTAGATAGAAATGTAATTTGAAGTAACGTTATAATGTGGAAATATCTTTACTGTAAATAAAAAATAAAAACTTCCTCCATTATTATTAAAAATAATACTATTTAAGTCACGATAAATGAATTCAACAAATAGTTCATCTAATATGGTTAGGGTTTGCAGATATCCGATATTTAATATTTATTATTGAACAGTAATATCAGTATAAATTTATATCTTCTTCAGGATCTACATGCATTCAAAAACAATTTAGTACCTGTAAAAACGAAAGCATCTCACTAGTAAAATCTTAAAAACGACAACAGAATAATTCAGACAAAAGCCAGAAATATTTTGTGGACTGGTTTTCTTCGGTGATATCAATTCGGGCTACTATTAGTTGCCAATAAACCAATGATTATGTATGCTTGTTTTAAGAATTTAATTAAATAAAGAGAATATCAGAAAATTAATTTGACCTGACATTTGCTTCTTCCTTTTTGAAGTTTTCTAATACATTAAAATATACATTGTTCAAGCCTTGTAAATTATTTCTTGTGTTAATGTTGCAATCGTTTCTGATATGTAGTATT
Organism: Ophonus ardosiacus; assembly: GCA_943142095.1. NCBI lineage: Eukaryota > Metazoa > Arthropoda > Insecta > Coleoptera > Carabidae > Ophonus > Ophonus ardosiacus. The sequence continues at coordinate 66,669,963 of OW964823.1, forward strand.
TCATAAATTTAATGTCTGGAGAATTTTATTCCACTTCCATAAACTTGAAATTTTACAGATCAAAGTATTGTTTTAGTGTATTGGAATGTTCAGCAAGAGCACAGTTTGTTCGCCGTGTTATTTTGTAATGATCGTCGACGCTACACAGTATTTTATTAGCTTTTACATTTCTAAAAGAGTTTTTAGTTATATGTAATATTCTATACTACTGGTATATTTCTTTTAACAGTCTCTTTTCTAATAACACCTCTCATTTACATATCTTATTTTCATAATGAGAATTTCAATTATTTAATTAAGACAAATTTTATGCCTATTTTTAAATATATTAAAAGAGTACATAATACTTCACTATTCATATTATTTAGATATTAGCTGCAATACTAAATAACAAAAATGTAATATAATAATAATAACAAATTTACATTGTTTTGTAATATTAATGACCAGTTGAATAGCTTTTAGTTAAATTGTTGACCGTTAGTTAAATTAATAACATTTACATGCTCACTTTTAGTAGTTAACACATTAACTACAAGCAGTGCAACTGGCCATAATAAATTTCCTATTCTCCACGTAAGAATAACATCGCGCAATAATAATTCGTTTTTAAGTAGTTCAATTCTCTTTATATTCCATGCTGACACATACTTTAAAACTACCTACTTGAATTGACAAAAATGCTAAGCGTCTACAAATTTCTAATCCTAGCTACGCTACTGGTCATAAGTATATTTCCTGAGATGAGGCACTGAAAAGAAAATCTTCTGAAAGGGGGCGGCGAGTCAAGCAAATTTGGGAATCACTGCTGTAATATACTCAGTTACGGATAATATAATAATAGAATGTTGACATAGGGATTACGTGTATTTCAGTAGATTTCCTGAGATGGGGCACTGAAAGAATCTTTGGAGAAGGGACGGCGAGTCAATAAATTTGGGAATCACTGCTCTATATGATGAACAAAATGAAGAGTTAGATATTAAGTTCCCTGAAGACTCCTAAAAAAATATTTAAAGAGGCTTAAAATACTAGACGAAGTTTTAGAAAAAGAAAGAAATCTATGTGCTTTAATCAATGAGCTGGAGAAGACAAAAATATCAAACTATTTTAAACTAAATTTCTAAAATATATACATCCTTCTTTACTTTAATACTATTGGATGAAATCAAAAATACTTGTTTTTCTTTTGTCTTTCTTGTTATATTTAAATGCCTTTACTGCATTTTATTAAATTTATAAAACCATTGACACTAATGTTTTTATTATTTACCTCTGCTGCATTATTTATGATTTTGAAAAAGAGAAAAAATTCCTGCAATTAATTCCCCATTTTCTCTAATTGCAATATAATTCTCAAGACAGCGGTAAATAATATATTCAATTCATCAGAGATTATATCAAAAACTTGAAATATTATATAATCAAAGGTTGAAAATATATATTTCAACCATTAGCTGAATTCCAGTAGTTTTCCTTTACCTATTATATCGTAAGATAGTTCATTAAGCAGGGAGCATTGTATGCTTCACATTAATAAAGAAAGACATCTCACGGGAGATCGCCTATTTCCACCTAAAGAGAGATGTAGTTGGGTGCGAGTACGAGTTTGAGTTTTCAAATGCAAGGCACGTTATATACACCGCCAGATCATTCACGACCGGAAATGACCTATTTCTAAGCCAGTGCGAGAGTAGAAACGTGATTTTTTTTGTAGCATTGAGAGATCCTCACGGAAATCTTCCCTTAATAAAATGTAATGATGTTAGTGCACTCTATCTCAATTAAATTTCATTTATATAGTTATTATGCAACACATTTCTTTCAGAGACATTATTTTGGTATTTATTATGCACATAGAAGTAAAGCTTATCATTTTTTATTTGCTATTGTCAAGTCAACCTACGGAATCAATATAATAGCTATTTTAGTAAAATTGAGCAAAGTATGTCTTTTTCTTACGCGTCCGGAAATTGGCCGCACGAGCGGGAGCGAATACGCCAACTGGATAAGTGAGAAAAAGACCTACCCACGTGTTCTAAACGTGATTTTTTCCATAATCTTGAAATATATTTTTTCTAAAAAACGAAACATTTCACTTTTTTATTAATGAAAAGTTCAACAGTACATAGGTGTATATTTGAATTTAATGTAAAGTTAACCACAAAAAAATATTGTTCCTTCATGTCAAACGGTAGATATTTATTGTACAATGTGTAACTCCATCAAAATTTATGATTCCTGACGTATATTATAATAGGCTTGTGTATTTTGTTCACTTGTCAAGAAAATTATTTACTTTGCTCACTTGTGATTTAACGTGCTACGAGGGTGGATCAATAAGTAGTAATGAGCCTGGGAAAGAAAACAAAAACTTATCGGCAAAAATTATTTTATTTTTGCAACATAATCTCCTTGTAACTCAATACATCTATTCCACCGATATTCATTTTTTTTTTCTATCAGAAAAGTACGTTTTATCAAACACTTCAAAATATTTGTAAGTTTCAGTGATTATCTATATTTGAACCAAATCTTTTTCCACCTAGCTATGTTTTCAGATTGGGAGACAGGAAAAAATCGTACGGGGTTAAGTCTCACGAATATGGTGAATGTGGAAGTAGTTCGAAATGCATTTCATTTATTTTTGCTATTGAAAGAGCCGAAGTGTGAACACTTGCATTATCCTGAAGAAACAGAAATTGTTTCTTCTTTAAATGGAGACTTTTTCTTTTTATTGCATCGTTCAGTTTATCTAAAACGGATTTATAGTACTTTTATGTTATCGTTCTGCCGTTTTGCATATAATGGAAAAGAAGTATCCCACTGCAGTCCCAAAAGACAGTGGCCATAACTTTTCTGGCCGAGAATACGGTATTTTCCTTCTTCGGAGCACTTGCACCAGCCTCATTCAATTGCTATAATTGTTGTTTCATTTCATTTGTGTAATTGTGTGTCCAGGTTTCATCAACCGTTATTATTCGGTACAAAAGTTCTTCGGATTATCCTTAAACTTCTCCAAATTGACTGTTGAAAGTCGCTCCCGCTAAAGTTTGTGGTCCAGATTCAACAAATGCGGCACCCACTTTGCATAAAATTTTTTCATCTTCAGTAAATTTCGCAATATCGAAATCACTGATCCATATGATTTGTGTAAAGCCTTTATTATTTATCGCACTTTTATTCGATGGTCATCTATCACCTTATCATGAAATTTTTAACAATACCTGGAGTGCTCACGTCTTTTGGGCGTCCATTGCGTTCTACTACAAATACACTGATCCTGCGATGTTTAAATTCTGCCGTCCACTATTTTATAATTGCAATCGATGGACATTGATCCCCATAAACAGACTCGAACTTAGATTTGATTTATTTGACAGTTTTGTTTTCAAAAGTAAGAACATAATCACTGATCTATATTCCACTTTTTCCATGTTTCAAAATGGGCTATAAACAGTTCACTTCTTACTTAAATAAAAAGCGTCCTTGAAATCGGAATGATAACAAATTTTCACCCTGTTTTAATAGAATGCGAACATGAGAAACAAAGAAATTGTTTTATTAGTGCTTCCCAATTTTGTTAGGGCTTACTAACACGCTGGATTACCTACTATTAAATTCAAATACTTAATTAATAATTCAATAACAAATATTAAATATACTTCCCAGAAAAAACTTTCAGTAATGTCACTATATAACAGTTGATTTTAGCCAGTGATATATACTTGTCAATTACAAACATTTAAGTTTGCCAACTGGTTCCCTTGGTGTAATCTGGACTTTGCGATTTATTTCAACAGATTATTCCACTGGATTTAACTCGAAATCCGGGCCATAGGCGTTTAACATGGAAAAACAGTTTTCCTTACGCAAAAGTGGCCTATTAATTTTAGATAAATGTTGTAGAGAATTCCGCACCTAACTCAATAATCACATTTTATTTTTTACGTTTCTTAATTGAGCAAATTGAATTTTAAATTTTAAAACAAGTTACTTTTTTATAGGGTTAACCATAGTATTACAATAAAATTACACGCAAATATAATGACATTTTTAATTGTAGAAACGCTCTGCTTGAATCATCATTATTGAAAATGGAGCATTATTCTCATGAAGAAAATGGCTAATTATTAACTATTATTATTTTGATTTAAATTATATTTTATAATTTATGACAGGGGAAATGTCATTACATTTGTGATTTTATTTCAATATCATGGCTAACTCTATACAGGCACTTTTATAAAATTTTAAATCCAGTATGAAATATTAAATGCGAAAAATAAAGGAGAATATTGAATTAGATACCGAATTTAATTCTCTACAACATTATTGTCACTTTTGCACTAGGAAAAACTGTTTTCCCTTATTAAACGCATATGGCCCTGTTTTCGCGATACACCCGGTATATATTTTCTTTATCTATAAATCTATCGAAGATAAAATAATTTTTTTAAATGCATTAGATATAGAATACTACAAAATAATATTTTCCGACGACCACTACGAAAAGTACATAAATTCACACGCTAAACTATTACTGAAAGTTGGTCATTGCACATCACTCCAAAGATGTGTGAAATGAAAGCTCATTAGCCAATCAGATGCGTCCGCAACTGTGTGATATGATTTTATCATACGCTGCGATAACTGAGCGAACTAACCTAAATATTTGTATGTAAATATTTGACAGTTGCAAATAATTTGCTGAATTTACACGGATTAAGAAGGCTGGACCTTGATTTATCAGATTTTAACATAATTTTTGGTGAATTCTGATAGCAATGATGTAAACATAATGTTTTAATATTTTTATGAAAATTTTATATTGTTTTATTTTTTGTGGTCGTCGGAAAATTATCGTGTACAACACGTGCTGAAAGGGTATTTCACACTCACGTGATTAAACCACTCGCCTTCGGCTCGTGGCTCAAACTTCACGTTCGTGTGAAATATCCAACTTTCAGCACTAGTTATACAATATACTATTGTTTAAGACAGTACTATATTACTCATTATGGTAATGGTAGCTATATAGAAATTATATAATCACCCCAATTCTGTAAGGAAGTTGTTAAGTCTTAACAACGTTGTTAAAAATTGTAACCAATAGAGACAAATGTAAAGCTTGTCATTTTCATGTTTTATTCAGTGTTTGCAATTATTTTTGGTTATTTGCTATAGCGATGTTGGTAAGACTTAACAACTTTCTTACAGAATTGGGGCGATTGAATTATATCAAACAACATTGCAGAATGTAAAATGTAAAACCGTATTTTTAAATTTAGTAGTTCATGAATATTTCTTCATAATTTTCTTAAATGATGCAAGCATGAGACAGAAATTTAGAAAATTAAATTTATTGTTTATTTTTTCTTCAACATTAATATTTTCTTTATTCGTTAAATATTTTTTTAGTAAAATTCGTTGTTATTGATTAAAAAATTATTTATTTTTATCCTATAAAATCCAGCACTTAACAGACCGCCTTGACCTCTGTAAAGTACAACTTCCTGTTGCCTGACGCCTACTTATTTTTAAGTTGTGCTGCATTATAAACTATGTTTAAGTATATTTTCGTGTCAACTTAATAATAAAATTACGCTGAAAGCATGAAATTTCCTATTGGGTAATTTTCACAAAATTGAGATATTAATTACAATGTTTGTGCTATGAGTGCCCGTAAGGTGACGCCTGGTAAGCGCCCACACGGTAAAATATATCGTCATCATTACCGATGTCTACATATGTTGTAGATACTGGCACACCCAGAAATGGGTAATATGCCGTGATGATATATTTATTTATTTTATTTAATTACAATGTAGTATGAAAATTTATGTCGACTGTATAAAATACATTAATCTAATTCAAAATTTTCGTAATACATTCTGTAGGTATTTCTGATTAGCTAGTCCTCAGCCTTGTTTACCTAGACCGAAAGACATTTAATTTTTCTATATTAACGTCTAGTTTTAGTTATTGATTCATAGGCTCATTTAACAAATTGTTCATGTAAAGCTTGATTTCTTAAAAAGTAATTGTACGACGTATTAATGAAAATTCAATGATTTAAATATATCTATTGTAACTATTTTTTCTAATCCCATGCGTGAAGTAATAGCTTAACTTATTGATCGTATTACAAGATGGTTTACTTTTAATACCGTTGCACAAAATGCAATGCGTGTCTTACGGAGTTTATTTTACGCACAACACAAAAACCATTTATACTTAAAAGATTGCAGTGATTGTTTTTTAACGTTTGGCCATTGGACAGTTGTTTGGCAGCGCAGTAAAAATATTGAAATTTGAGTATCTTGTTGAATCATCTTAGAAAAAGTATAATAACACACGCGTGATAACTTTTTACACTCGTGTGGTTCCAAGACGCACCTGCAGATCGCATTACAAACTCTACTCTCGTGCAAATAAGTTTGCTTCACGCATTTATTTGAAAATATACTATTTCAGTACTGCACATCTGGCTGCTCCTGGGTTTAAAGCAAAGTATAGAAATTAATTAAATTCAACTATGAAAATGAATTGAGTTTAAATTTTAAGTTTTTCATTTTTCCAATAAGTTGAATATATCCGTTCAAGTCATTGGCTATATACGGATGTAAGAATTTTTGCTGTATTAAGAATTGTTTAATAGTTATTTACATTCGAGTGCGTGTAAGTTGTATTTTACAGCGCGACAGCTTTGTTTAAGGCACGAGCCCTTAAGGCGAGTGCCTTATTAGCTGGAGCGCTGTAAAATACTTCACACACGAGAATTGTATCAAATTTTTTGGCTGACGATAATGAAAATAACTTTTTTCAATGAGATAGGTTGTACTTCTGAAAAGGGCTAGTTTAAAATACTGGGGTTAAGTCAATTTTTAAATTTGATTTTACTTACCTTCATTAGAGTACTTCTTCCAGCAAAAATTTATCTGTAATAATTGACGTTGTTTATTACTGATAATATATTTATTTGCTCATGTTTTCTTGGTAATAAATAATAGGTAGGTGCCGATATTTGACATTTCAGCAATGCTCGCGTATTTGACAGGTATATCGATCGGTGACTATGTCGATAGAGTACTTCTTCCAGCAAAAATTTATCTGTAATAATTGACGTTGTTTATTACTGATAATATATTTATTTGCTCATGTTTTCTTGGTAATAAATAATAGGTAGGTGCCGATATTTGACATTTCAGCAATGCTCGCGTATTTGACAGGTATATCGATCGGTGACTATGTCGATAACGGCAGATTTTTACAATAATGTCAGATGTCGCTACCGTGAGTTTGGTTTATATAAATTAATTTTAAATATAGGAAATGTTAAAGTAAAAAAATAACTTAAGTAGGTAGTACTTTTTTACATGAACTTTATTATAGTAAAGATGATTCCTTTTCTAAATGCCCATAAACGCCCAGTGTATTTTGATTATTTTACCGCATAGTTGGACAAGTTACAACACAGTAAGCATAAATTGTAGGTTACACTTGCTGTGTATACAATTGTAAAGTTCCCATTACACGTCAGGGGGGCAAAAAACAATATACAACAGGTATATCTATTTTTAATTTTTCGTAAAAACGAACTTCAACGTGAAACTGGTTACAATCCTACTATATTTATTTAGCTTGTTAGCTTGTCCTGGTCTTTTTGTATATTAAGAGGTAATTAGATTATTAATAAAATATTTAACGAAAGCCAAAGTTCCATGATTAATATACAGGAATAGTTGAGAGTTTTAATATATTAAATTTGACATGGCTTTACCTTTGGGTATTTTATAATTCCGTTAGTGGTTCGAAGTTATCTAGCTACTAAACTCACTCGCAACTGTCGTGCAGAACGTGGAAGAAATACCGATTGTTCAGCAAAAAAAGAATATTCGACAGTTGCGGATGAATTATCGAGAACATCCTGTGTCTGGCATGACACATGCACTGAATTCTCTCGATATAACTTCAAAAAATATTGTCTTATACTAGTTTGATATATTTTTCTAATTTTAACTACAATCTGTTTTTAAATGAAACACATTGCTTCGTATTTGCCACATTTTTGCAGTATACTCGTAAAGTTCTATAATCAGAATCGGAATACTGATTTTCCGATTTCATATATGAATTTATGAATGCAAATGAAGCTTCGATTGCTTTATGATTTGATTTGAACTGTATCACACCATTCTAGTTACCTGCGTTTAATGATTTAAAATTACCGGCAATATTGATTTTGAATTACATACCATCAAAAATTTAATAGTAAATTACTGGCAATTTAAATTTATACAGGATGATTACGCAAAAATAAATCAGTTAGTATTTAAGATATTAAGATAGAGTTAATTCTCAAGTAACCAGATATAAAATAACATGGGCATAAAAATTTGTATCCAGAAATATGTCGCTGTTGATTCTGGAGTGTGAGGTAGTAAATTTGAATTTGAATAATCAATATAAGTGCAACAAAAATAATAAAAATAATTAATTTTTGTTATAAAGTGCCTGAACGTTGGAAAAATATTTGTACGCTATTTGAAAGATATGTCATTTTATCAATTACCGGAGATTGGCACACTCGCTTACCATATCGTGTGGTAAATATGATTTAACGAGTTGCAGAAGTATTGTTCTAACAACTCAAAATGTTATGTAGTAAATTTTATAAGAAATGCATTAGAATTTATTTTTTCTTATAATACTTGTGATATAATTTTAGAAAACAAATATGTTACCAAAGTATTAGGTATCACGTATGATACAGAGACCTTAATATGCTAATGAATTCATTAGTTCGTTCCAAATTGAAATAAATTTGTATTATTTGGACTCCTATATATACTAAAAATGTAATTTTAATTAAAAGTTTACGAAGAAAGTATGTACATATTTTAGGTAAAAAATAATTATCATTAGTTTTATCTTCACCTCATACTTTGAATTAAATTGTTTGTACCTGTTATTAGTCATTTTTGTACTGTTGATTTACCTTTACGATGCCCAGTGACCGCGTCCTAAATGTCTGGTCGCGAATCGGTTCACATATGTCATCATCATTACCGATAACTCTGTACAACGCAGATTGGCACACTCAGAAATGGGTAATATGCCGTGATGATGTATTTATATTTATTTATATACTAGCTGGTACCCGCGACTTCGTCTGCATTGAATAATTATTTTGAATAGCCTATTTTTTTCTTCAAGGTTTCATCTATTTCTAAACTACACCAATTTTCATCAAAATATGTTCAGCGGTTTAGACATGAAAAGGTAATATCTACGTATTAAAATGTAAGTAGATAGTTCAACGAATGAGAAATATGTGATTACTGCAATATCTTATTTTAACATTTTTTTGTAAACTACGGCTCGATACTCGTGAGCACGCCACATACAGTTACCCATGGGAAAAAAAAGTTTTTTTTTTCTAAATGTATATCTGCTGCTTTAAGTGTTTGTCCTTGAGCTTTGTTTATCGTCATCACGAATGCCACTTTCAGGGGAAACTGCACTCTTATAAACTGGAATGGCAAATCGGTCGGAATTATTGGAATACGAGGAATTAAAAAATATATTGTACCATCTTGAAGGATGATTTCGCAAAAACGCTGAAACACTATTTCTTACCAAAAGCATAATTATGAATTTTTATATCCCTAACATGAGAAATGATGGGGTCTCCATACAAACTTTCATCTTCTATTTCACCCCCTTTAAGTTTTATTTTTGCGCCAAAGGTAGCCTATGTCCTTCTCCAAGGTCCAATCTATGTCTAAACCAAAATTCATCAAAATTGGTTCAGCAGTTTAGGCGTGAAAACATAACAAACAAACAGACAGACAGAGTTACTTTCGCATTTATCATATTAGTATAGGATCTGGTTTACCTTATATAAATAAATAAATATATAGAAGAATAAATAAATAATTTGTTTGTATTTAAAATCCATCTTAATTATAGTACATACTTTTTCTAAACTTCTCAACAGGATTAAATACCAATTGCTGAGTAGGTTTACATACACAAACATCCTTGCCTTAGTGGGATACGAACCCAGAAACCCGAGCGTACTCATGACTAAGAGACATTGCTCTAACCATTGAGCCATGGGAATTAAAAGAAATCATTTTTATAAAAAAAATCATTTCTTTCTTTCTTCACATGTAGTTTTGTGCCCTATCCCTACCTGTTTAAATTTAATGAAAGTTTAGATTTAAAAGTTTTCGCATCAATAAATAACAGGAAAACCTATGAAACTCGTAAAGAGTTATAAAGTCTGAACACAACGCTACTGACATTTTGAAAATAAGAAACAAAATTTGAACTACCCTGTTTTTATTTTATTTTATTTAGCAGCAACATCAAATAATAATATTTCCAATAAAAGGAATAAAAACAGGAAGTGTGGAATTAAAAAGAACCTACCTTTATTACCTTAGGTACTACTTTTCATTAAATCCAATAAACACACCTACTCGTATTAGCCATCACATTCTGAAGATAAGATGAGGTTGTATTGTATACTATGAGGAATAAACTTTATTATAAAAAAAAAGTACAAGAAATTGAAAATTCAGACAAAGTAGAATTTAATTTACAGTAAAGTTTACAACAGCATTGGTCGAGTTTTCCATGAATATTAATATCTTCGGTATAAAATTACATTTGAATTTTTTAATTTCAAACTGGAACAATATTCGAATCCCCATTCAAATCTTCATTTTATAATATTTTCTTTTTTGATGAGGTATAAAATGGTATTATTAAATAATGAATAAAAAAAAGTTAATAGCTTTTCGAATTATTCATATACATTAATATATTAATCTTTATAATCATATACATTTGTTATATCAAAATATTATATTAAAATATTACCGCTTAATTTTCAGTTTTAATAAAGTATTTCATTTTCTTGAAAATCAGTTTATTCGTTTTTATTTATCATTTATTTTTTACATATAGATAGGTACCTACTCCAACAGGATATGATTTTATTAAAAGAAATTCTAAGAGTATTTTTAATTTTATTTATCATTCGCAAGGAATATTATGTATCACATAAAGGAAGAATGTTTTTATTAAAATCCTGAAGAACGGGCTAAGTTTTATTAAATTAAAATGATAATTTTGTTTTAATTTTGCTGCAGTCTTTCAAAATTTATGTAATATTCTTTATAGCTCCCCGTCTGAAATTTAAAACTCATACTTTTATACATATTTTATTTTCTCATTTTATTCTCCTAGAGTTTTTGTCAAAACAAAATCTGCATTTAATATAACATTCAGTTCTTTTTTATATAATATACATACATATTTTAAATAGGTAAAAAAATAGTACCCAATAACAATAATTATAAACCATGTTTTCCGTATACGCTTTGGTTTTATAAGAATTTTATTTTTAGCTTGGAAAATGTATATGTAGCATACCGTTCAAATTAGTAGGCTAGTATTTTTTCTCCCTACGTTATACATTATCTATATTTTAATATTATTATTATTATTATTATTAATAATAACAATAATTAACAATAATAATATTTATTTATTTATATTTTTCGATGTGCAGTATGCATATAAAAAACATCATATATAGTGTTAGATTTTATAGTAAATACTATACAGGCAAACAATAAATTCGTTCAGAAAATAAAAACATTTTTATATCAGATAACGTTTGAGGAGCAATTTAGTTAAGTTTAAATTTTTTGAATTCTTAATGTTTTGTGGAATTCTGTTATAAATATCCACGCCCATGACATTTGGAGAATTCGAGCTACACACATAGTTTATTCGAGGTTTCCTTAAGATATTTTTTATTTCTAGTGTTTATATTGTGTATATCTTTTTGCGTAATAGATTTATTTTTATTAGTGTAAACAAAAATATCTATCTCTAGTATGAACAAACATATAATATACTGTCTACTGTCTACAGGATGTATAATTGGAGATTCCTGCAATACATCTTATAATTCGTTTCTGGGAACTGAAAACACATTTTGCATAAGGGGAAGAACTCCAGAATTGGGTACCATACCGTATCGACTTAGCAACAGCATGATAAAAGATTAAAATTTGGTTTGTAGTTTTAAGATGTCTTATTTGAAAACAAATTGTATTTAATTTAGATATAGAGTTCTGACAATGACTTTTGCCCTTTAAATTTTTATCAAGTTTCATACCTTAGATTGTAAGAGTATGAGCAAAGTCGCGCCCGGAAATTGGCTGCACGAGCGGGAGCGCGTGAACCAACTGGACACGTGAGAAAAGACAAAACATTGTACTTTTTATTAATGAAAAACTCAACAGTACATGTTTATAACTGAATTTAATATAAAGTTAACTACAAAAAATTATTGTTCCTTCATGTAAAATAGTAGATATTTATTGCACAATTTGTAACTACATTAAAAGTTATGACTCCTGGCGTAGATTATTATATAGGCTTGTGTATTTTGCTCACTTGTGAAGAAAGTTATTTACTTTGCCCACTTGTAATTCAACATGCTACTTTGCTCACTATTTTAAGTTTAATAACAATGAGTTTTGCTAACGATTGTGGAAAAAAAATATTTTTCGTAATTCTGTGTGTTATTATTTTTTTATAATTGGAATATACGTTCTCCTTTATTATTAATTTTAATAAATTCTATCTAAAAAAAATACTTGCGTAAAACTTTCAAATAAATGACAATGATAATGAGTGTACTTAGAAAATAGCAAAATTGAGACAATCAATAACATGATCATTAAAAATAAACGATTGTCATTAATTTATCGATGGATAACAGGTAAAGTTATAGAACATCACCGGTTGTCTGTATTTCTGTTAAAGTATACTGTTTTATTATGAATTATTAAGGTTTTTTTCCAATATTTAACACAAACATTAATTATTAATATTTATAATTAAAAAAAAACTGTTTTTTCTTATTTACGAGCTGTTTAAGAGTGTCAGTAGGGAGATAAAACTTTAAATTTGATACAATGCGTTACTGGAAGATGGTAGAAGTCAGCATTATGTTCCAAGAACATGAATTATACGTATACTGGAAACTGCAGTATGTAAAAGTATACCAGCGATTTTTAGCAACGGAGGAATTTGGTCGGAAACAAATTTACTTAATAAATATTATCTTAAGAGCATTTATCCGCAAAAATGAGAAATGAGAAACAATAAGAAAATCTGTTTGTATTTGCAGATTAGTTTATGTATAATTTTAATAAATGGGAAAATTGCATCGACGATCACATATTTTCCAACTTTCGATAAGAATTACTACAAAAGTAGTTTTATGGCCAATTGCACCACATATAGTTAAAGTCTTAACTAAAGGTTAACGATAAAGTGCGTACCGAAATTTTGACAGTAATTTTTAAGAGTTTTTTTTAGCAATATGACAATTCGTTTCGATACTGTATTGACGATTTAACAAATAGTTACAATTTAACTACATGCGGTGCAACTGGCCATTAGTCTCATTTATAAAAGGTCACGTGAACTGTAGTTTATTGTACGTATTATAAAGAAGAAAGCTACCATTTCTTTAATGCCAATGTAGTTTATTTACCTCTCTCTAAGAGAGATATTGGAATCATGCTACAAATCGCATATTCAGATTTTAGTGGATAAGCACTATTTTAAGGTTTTCTGGGAAGTACATTTAATATTCCTTTTTACATCCCGCTGCCCTTGGTAAGGGTGGTATAGGGGTGTGTATGGATTTTGTTGACGCTCCAACTCAAATACTATTACACTGAAAATTCTGAAACCTTGTATTTCTACCCTATTCTAATATGAAAAGATACCATTAGATTTTGGTGTAAATCGGATAACCAGAAATGGCACTTTACCTGAAGCACATAATGGTTTTTCTTCAAAAATTACCATTAAATGCCATTTTTTCGCATTTTGTCATTATAAAAATTAAAGATTATTGAATTTTCTACAGGTATACATTAATACTTTTTCTATATATTTTACAGATAAATTTAAAAATAAATTTTTCTTATATATCCCTAAGCCTAAGATAAACATAATTCCTTTGTTACACAGTTCATATTTCAAATGAATGTAACTGACAGGTAAATATCACTGTCAAAGAACCTGTCATTTCAAATTGGTAATGGTGACATTTTAAAAAGAAAATAGTAAATAAAGCAATAGTTATGTATTATATGCAAAGGAACTTGTATAGTTTGCAGCATTAGTAAATATGTAGGTATGTATTTAAATTAATAAAAATTAAGTCACTGTCAAGAAACCTATCACTTCAAAGTAATAATAGTGACATTTTAAAAAGAAAATATTAAATAAAACAATAGTTATATGCAATGGAACAGTCTGCAGCATTAATAAATACGTAGGTATGTATTGAAATTAATAAAAATTAAATAGTGGGAGGTTTTGTGTTGGCCACATCAGATTTTTATATTATTAATTAAATATTTATAATTATATTTATATTATATCAATAAATTGGAAGAATCTCGAATATTAGAACAATAAGACTGAATAGAATGAATTAAAAAATATATAAAGAAGATATGTATGTTTGTGCGTATCAGAAATTTCAAATAAGTACAATACTTATAAAAGTTATTTGATACAACCTGGTCTATAATTTAGAATAAACAATTTTTATCTAAGGCGTACCAATTTTCCAGAAAAATATTTAACTTTGATTTTTTAAATGGAACACCCTCTATATTTTTACGGATTAAAATTCTAAATAAATTTCTCTTTACAATGATGTATAACAAGTACGGGTTTACTTTTAAATTATATCTAATAAAGCAAATAGAAATACGATGAAAGTAGGCTGTGATATTCTATTGTTTATACCAGTAACATCTGTCATAAATAAAAGTATTAATAATTTTGTAAATCATCAATGCTAGTAATTCTATTTCTATTACTTTCTTTATTAGACATAATTTTATTCAAAGGAAAACCCCTACGTAGCCAATGTTCATGAGTGACAGAAGTTACAGGTATAAACAATAGAATATCATAACTTACTTTTATCATATTTCTATTTGCTTTATAGGACATAATTTAAAGGTAAATTCTTACTTGTTACACATCATCGTAAAGAGAAATTTATTAAGAATCTTATTCTGAAAAAATATACAGAATGTTCCATTTAAAAAATTAAAGTTAAACATTTTTCCAAAAAATTGGTAGGCCTTGGAAAAAAATTGTTTATGATAAATTATAGATTAGGTTGTATTAAACAACTTTTGTATTTAACTTTTTTTGTATCTTTAATATTTCAGAAGATATTATAAGCTGGACAATGAAAAATCAACCACCCTGTATAGCCTGATATGGAAATGGCGAGAGGTCTTGTGCTGGTCACAACAGATTTTCTCTATTTTAGGATTAAGGATCTGAGCTCACAGTTGATAAACCTTTTTGAAATTTTGCATCCATGTGCAAAAATTCATCAAAAATAACATACCTATATTTAAATTTCATTTCAATCTAACTTGAACAAGAATTTCCGTATTTCATTAAATGAAGGTGATGACCCTTTCAACATCTGAAAAGAAATGAGGCGTAAATTAATACGAAAGCAAAATACGTGAATTGCTACTCCTATTATAAATCGTAATTATGTTTCAATATAGCTGAAGTGTTTTCATTAGAAAGCAAAGAAGCTTATAATGATCTAGATCTGTTTTTATACCCACTTGGCTTTCGATGCGATGCCGTTTTACTAATGACTTTGTTAAATATGTTATTAATGAAATGATGGTATTGAAAGGGCACACAAGATGGAAAGAATGTTGTTTGTGAGAAAATAATAGAGTACCTGTAGGCGTTATTGTTGGGCTGTGCTTAAGAATGTTCTACTACGAGTATATTAACATGTATTATTATAATTTATTATTATTATTATTACTATAATTATTATTACTATTATAATTACTATTATTATTATTATTACTATTGTTATTGCTATTATTATTTTTATCATTATTATTATTATTATTATTATTATTATTATTATTATTATTCTATATTTGAAGTTTTGTTATTTTTATGAACGTAAGGGTGATTTTATAAATATTATTTAAAATGGCGATGAGTTAAGAGATCGCGATATTCACATCAAAATACAGCACGAATGAACGGTACCGCATATTTCAAAATCTGCCGAACTCATTAGTCATTAGTCCATGTTCTGACAAACATAATTCCCAAGAAAATGAAGCCAGTGTTATTATATTTTTATATCGTATGTTATACAATGAGCAGTATTTTAAATAAAGGAAATTATAAACTTCTGTTAATTTATACCTACAATAAATTTTTGTTACTTGATATGTTATGAAATTCATAACTAGACACTCTTTCTTTGTAATTACAAAATTGTAACAATAGCAGCAACTATTTTTATGTTTAGTTAAAAATGACATACCTCTTATATTAGGCATTGTGACTATGAATATATTTATCTTATGTAATAATTATTATAAGATTTAAAATTTGTTTCTCCAGACCGACAAATGCAATTTGTTATTGAAACGTTGGAGATACTCGTAAATTATAATATTCTACTAGCGTGTATTTGCTGTAACTCATTTCGACAAATTACAAGTCTCCTGAGTTACAGCTATAATACTCCGGTTATTGAATAATATACTAAGAAAATAATGCTCGATTTTGTTATAAGTGCAAGAAAATGTCTATTATAAAGCCGCAAGGCCAGTCTGGGATTTATCATTCTAGACAGATTAATCAGAGTTCTCTTGTGATTGAACTTGAATCTTCATATTATGACATGCATGTAAATTTTTGTTAAAAATTTTGCTTGAGAACCATTTTTTGTTCATTACCTGCATAATTGTTTGAAGACAAAATTGATATTTTTCTTGAATATAGTTTTAATAGTATATCTGCCATTCTCTCTTGTGCAAATTGTTTAAGATTTCTTTCTGATTAATGATTGCAGTTGGTGTTGATATTGTTCCCTCTGAGTAAACATTTTTAACGAGTTCATTTAGTTAAAAACTGACGCATATTTTTGATTGTTTCTTTACCCATAATAGTTATGGCGTGATGATTTATTTATTTATTTGTTGCTATTTATTTATTTATCTGTTGCTATTTATTTGTTGCTATTTATTTATTTATTTATTTATTTGTTGCTATTTATTTATTTGTTTGTTGCTATTTATTTATTTATTTGTCGATATTTATTTATTTGTTGCTATTTATTTATTTGTTGCTATTTATTTATTTATTTGTTGCCATTTATTTATATATTTGTTGCTATTTATTTGTTGCTATTTATTCATTTATTTGTTGATATTTATTCATTTATTTGTTGCTATTTATTTATTTGTTGCTATTTATTTATTTATTTATTGCTATTTATTTATCTATTTATTTGTTGATATTTATTTATTTATTTGTTGATATTTATTTATTTATTTGTTGCTTTTATTTATTTATTTGTTGCTATTTATTTATTTATTTATTTGTTGCTATTTATTTGTTGCCATTTATTTATTTATTTATTTGTTGTTATTTATTTATTTGTTGCTATTTATTTATTTATTTGTTGCTATTTATTTATTTGTTGCTATTTATTTGTTGCTATTTATTTATTTGTTGCTATTTATTTATTTATTGCTATTTATTTAGTTGTTGCTATTTATTTGTTGTTATTTATTTATTTATTTGTCACTATTTATTTGTTTATTTATTTATTTGTTGCTATTTAGTTATTTTTGTTGCTATTTATTTATT
Organism: Ophonus ardosiacus; assembly: GCA_943142095.1. Taxonomy (NCBI): domain Eukaryota; kingdom Metazoa; phylum Arthropoda; class Insecta; order Coleoptera; family Carabidae; genus Ophonus; species Ophonus ardosiacus. The sequence goes on from OW964823.1 coordinate 66,687,744, forward strand.
TATTGCTATTTATTTATTTGTTGCTATTTATTAAGTTGTTGCTAGTTATATATTTATTTGTTGCTATTTACTTATTTATCTGTTGCTATTTATTTATTTGTTGCTATTTATTTATTTGTTTGTTACTATTTATTTATTTATTTGTTGCTATTTATTTATTTGTTGCTATTTATTTATTTGTTGCTATTTATTTATTTATTTACATACATACATACATAAAATCACGCGTATCCCACTTAGTGGGTTAGCAAAAACCCGAAAAAAAAAATATATTAACAATAGGGAAAGGGATTAAAAAAAAAAAATAAAAAAAATCATCTTTCGCCACACAGTCCTGTACAAACATACTTCGTTCACAACGTCCACATAAAACTTCAGCTGTCTCTCCATTCTTATAAAACATTCTTACTAACCATATATCTTCACACCGCAACATTTACAAAACAATCATCCTTCGCCACACATTCCTATCCAGGCACACTTCTTTCGCCTCAGCCACATTCATAATCGTATTCATGCATGCTCTTCTTCTCTTTCCACTCGGAAACTTACGCTCCTTCAAAACACTACCAATCACATCCATCCACTTACACACTGAACGGCCACGCAATCGAACACCCTCAACTTTACCAACATATATGCGTTTAATAAGTCGTTCACTCATCATTCTCTTATTTATTTATTTAATTGTTGCTATTTATTTATTTGTTGCTATTTATTTATTTATGTGTTGCTATATATTTATTTATTTGTTGCTATTTATTTATTTATTTGTTGCTATTTATTTATTTATTTATTTTTTTATTTATTTACTTATCAGAAAATGATTAAGGTCTAAAATTTGATAATTTTGATTTGTTACAGGGTCAATCAGTAACATCGATGGGGCCGAGTACCATTGCAATAAAACGCAAGTCCGCAAGGTGATCTCTGGCGTGGTGGGAGCAGCGTCAAGCGTCACTTCCATCCAAGTCGCCAATTTACTGCGACTCTTCAAGATTCCACAGGTAACGTTGAGCTTTACACACATGTTCGCACGTTCATATTCAATTTATGCTTTAGATGCTTTCTATAAGGATCAGGCAGTTTTGTTGCGATTTTTTGAATAAATGAATAATAAGTATGAGGAAATCTTTTACAATAATAAATATAACGTAACTGTTTAAATTTTCATGAGTTTGCTTTTCATTACGTTACATGCACGTCAGTTGAAAAGATTTTAAAATGTCAAGAAAATAGCTACGATTCAGATTTTGAAGTTTATCATTTTTGTGTATTATATGCATAAATTACAATTCGTCATTAAAATGAAATTTCAAAATTAAACTTTGGAAAATTCACAGTTCTCACCTGTCGCTAAGAGAGGTTTTGGAATCATGCTAAAAATCGCATATCCAGATTTTAGTAAATAAGCACGTTTTAAGGTCACTAGAATCCGATTTTAACATTTTTACAGTGATGTCTATGTATATATATATATATATATATATATATATATATATATATATATATATATATATATATATATGTGTGTGTGTGGATGTGTATGTATGGATGTGTGTATGTGTGGATGTTGTAGAGACGGTTTCTCAAATTCTATATGACGGTTGACGGAAGATATATTTAACTCCGTATTCCTTAATCTGACATTAATGGGAATAGCTGAAAAGGTTTTGGTAACAACTGGACAATCGGAGGTAGCAGTTTCTTAAAAAATCTTTTTAATATTATTTTCTGGATATTTATGTTATTACAAATATTAAAGAACATAAATTTCTCTTTCCAATACGGAAATGGGGAGAGGGCTTGTGATGGCCACAACATATTTTTTTGTTATGTAGATATGTAGAGACATGTCTGCATCCAAAATTAACAAAAATGGAAAACGCCTAACAATAGATAGATATAGAATTCGTGCATGGACAAGTCGAAATGTAATAGTGATATAACATCTGTTGTTATAACGAGGAAAAGGCTCCGTCAATATCTAAAATTGGTATAAAACGCAAGGGGATTCATAAATAAGCCAAAGTATATTATATACAATATCATTGTCAATTAAACACGCGCTTACTATACATATAATTCATTATATACCCTTCAGAAATACCGCCAATCTCGTCAATGAATTGGAAGAATCTCGAACATTTAAAATTTGTTCATAGAATGAATTGAAAAATAAAGAATAGACGTAATTATAATTTTTGTGTGTACCGGAAATGTTAAATACAATACTTACAGAGCCTAATATGAAAATAGCGAGAGGTATTCTGCTGGCCACAACAGATTTTTTTTATACTCGTAAAACTACGAGCCCAAACTCATAATAGTTCGGTCGTTTTATATTTTCAAACAAATTATGAAATCTACGCAAATGGTGGGAAATTTCGTCAATTTTGTTTCGACTAGTTTAAAATCCAGATTTTAAACTTAAAAAACTAAATATGTTATCCAAGTGATCCACCATTTAATATTGGGTTACAAGGTTACATCGCCTTTATTAGTATACCGAATTCTATTATATAGGCATTGTTTCCGTAGATCCTGCACATATTGCTGTGAGTATTGTCCAATACGTCTTACAAGATTGGTTTTTACTGATCGCACTTGATATTTACGAAGTTGTTTTTCATTGTGCCAAAAGGGTTTCGGTAGAAGCTAAATCTAGACTGTATTAAAATACTAGTCGAACTATTTTTACCAGTATTTAAAGAAGCCGAAAGAATTTTGTAGAAATTTCTACACTGTTTGTGTAGATTTTTTTATTTGTTGAAAATGTAAACCGGCAGAATTATTATGAGTTTGGGTTTAGGATAAGTTCAAATATGAAACGGATCATAAAAATATTTTTTGCAACAAGTGTAGGCTAATGTACACTAGGATTAAATTTAGAATACGAGCCGTAGACTTTAGAAACCAGTACCTTAATTTATTTATTCCAAACTTGATATCGATAAAATTCGTAATAGAAAACGGCACATTATTTATTCTTTCAAATATTTTTTTTTTTAAAAAAAACAGTAATTAATGGCTCGAATAAAAAGATCTTTTGTACAATGTTATTTTGTTATGTACAAGTGCCAAAAATAATTTTTAGCAGTGATTAAGCAAAACAGTTGCTATAAAAAAATGAAGAGTATAAACATTAAAGCTAATTATTGTGGATAAATTGCACGACTGTTCTTTTGTCTATTTTGAGAGACTTTACGAGCATATTACAACAAATTAAGATTATTTTCACCTTTATAAACTTTATTTATTTGCAATTATTATAGTAATATTTCGATTCATAACCTTTTAAAGGTTAGCAAATACGTTATTGCTAACTACAATGACAATCTTATTGGTAGGGAATGATAGATCACATTTCCACCCCACGAAAGGAAAATATTCATGTAGGTTTGCTTACCGACACTGTCATCATATTTTAATAGATCTGGCAACAAATATTAATATACTTAAAAGTTATAACTTAATAAGTTATTTAGATAATGATTGATTTTAAAAAAGGATGAAATAAAATAGTGTATATACCTCGATGTGAGTTTCATCACACTCTCGCAGTAAAATGCATACGCCCTCGGCGGCAGTAATGAAATATCCCACTTTCTTTAATATTAACGTGATAAAAAGTAACTTCAGTTAGTTAGGTAAATAAGTTTCAGAAGCAATGGTGAACAGTGTAATTAGCGATAATTAAGCGAGAATTTTGTGGAACTCGTACATAATAGATAACAGACACTACTACGTTTTGAGATTTAAGTGCTTAATCTCCTCTGTAAGATTCTGTCTCAAGTATTGGACTCACACTTAACTGTTATGAAACCTGGTTTATTAGTTTCAAAGCAGTAAAAAAAAAAATTAATTTTATATGTATAATTAACATTTTTTGTCTTCACTCATTAATGGAATTACTAATTAGGTTAATACTTGTACCAATGCCTTTTTATAATATTTGTCTGAAGCTCTGAGGTTTTGAAATAAAAAGAAATTGTATGAAATCTTATTTTATTTTAATGGCAAATTTAACGAAAAATGGTATAATGGGTGATTTATCAATTTGCATTTTAAATGTTGGTAAATTGACTTGGAAGTCATGTATATTTTTTTATATAAATGCCAGACAAGATTACCAAACAGCAGAAAAATAATAAATGTGCCTTGTAAATTATTTAAAAAAAAATCTGATATAAATATTTGGTCTAATACTACCTACATTTGCCCTGAAAAAAGTAAAAATATCTACGTGTTCTGTATAATGATGTATTAATTCCCAAATAATCATATGATATGGAAGTATTTTGAGCATTATTTCAAGATATCTTAAATATGAACCAAAATGTAAATTTAGGTTTTTTTCTTTAGTGAATTTATTGTAAAAATGTACATACGTACCTTATATTTATCAATATACATATTTAATTATCTTTATTAATGTAATCTAAAAGTTCAATGTACATGTTAATTTAAAAAAAAATCACATGTGTAAAAATAATTATGATAATTTTTCCCACAAATCATGATTGAAGAAATGTGCAAGAAGGTTTGGACAGACATAGCGAGTTTTGCAACATAATCGAAGGGGTTCTTTAAATCTTCCTCGTAACACGAAATTCTTGGAGTGTATGCAAATATATCTTTTGTCCATGAAACCGATATTGACGTTCTGTTTTTAACAATGCCATGCTCATGTTTTTAAATTAAATTAAAAAATATATATTTCAACTTAAACTCTGTTGTTTTTGTATTAGGTATATGTTTAATAAGTACAGGAATAGTTAAGCGTTAAAAGTTACATTTTACTTTTGCGAGAAGGAAGTTTAAAACACGATACGAAGCAGAGTGTTGTAAACCTGCGAACAAAATAAAATAACTTTTAACATGTAATAACATACACAATTTTTTACGAACACAATTTTTTCATTTAAATTTGTAATTCTAATCATTGTTGTCGATTTGGTGTTCGAATCGTCATTACCAAGGTTACTAATGCACTTTTAACACTTGTGTTAAAAATAAAAATGATCTTATACACTTTTTACACTGCTGTTATAAAAGACATTTTTAACCCTAAAAACAACATTAAAAAGCCTACTTTTAATAGATTATTTTCATTCGTATAAATATATATATATATATATATATATATACCGTGAGTATTTTTTTTACGTGAAACATTGGGTTTGTCATGTCCATGGTTACGATTTGACATTTGATTGACAGCAATGTATTTGCGTGTCCCATTTAAAATGAAACATAGGGAACGAATTTGACAGATGTATTATATTATGTAAGAAATTTAGCTAAGTCAGAAAACCACTAAAAAGCACTAAACATATTTCGGGCACACAATATTTTTTTTGCAACTAAATTTAATTTTTAGAAAACAGGTACAATTATTTAAACAAAATTAACCTCTAATGACGTCTTGTCAATATGACAGATAACCGCTGAATTTTCCTATAAGTTACGACACGACTTGACATTTGATTGACAGTAATATATTTGCCTGTCTCATTGAGAACATAGGGAATGAATTTGACAGAGTATTATATTTAAATATTGTAAGAAATTTGGCCAAGTTAGAAAATCACTCGAGCACAAGGTACACTAAATTTAATTTAGAAAGCAGGTATAATTATTTAAACAAAATTAACCTCCACTGACGTCTTATCAAATGTCAAATTCGTTCCCTATGTTTCATTTTAAATGGGACACGCAAATACATTGCTGTCAATCAAATGTCGATTCGTAACCATGGATATGACAAACCCAATGTTTCACGTTAAAAAATACGCACGGTATATATATATATATATATATATATATATATATATATATATATATATATTTTCTGCGTTATTTAAAACGATCTATATTCGTATTCGTATGCATCTGAATTCGAATCTGACCGTAATAATTTATTTATACAATATTGTTTTTTAAATTATAATAATTACATCTGTAAATTCTGTTTTCAGATTAAATCAATTTCTTTGGCATTATTATAAATTAAATGCCTTCCAAAGTATGTGCATTAAATATAAAAGAAGGAAAAAAGCAGCATTACTGTAATCTCCATAAAACAAACTGGTCGCTTCACCCAGAATCAAAAGCCGTAATATATAAAGTGTTAAAATAAGGGTGAAATTTTTTAAAGTTATAAAGTACTAACCAAAATGACTAAATAAGCTTAATCAACATAGGTTTGATCTTGAACTGTTTCCGGGGAAGAGGTCATTGTGAACAAGAATCGAAGAAAAGCAGAGAAAGGAAGTGAACGAACAAAAGTTTTGTCTTGGTCAGTAAATAGATTATAAAAAAGGGAAACAAGAAATCTTATTTAATTGTAGTTGCAAGTGTTATAGTTTTCGAGATAGAAACCCCGTAAAAACTCATTATTCACTGCCTTAAATCTCGGAAACTATTGAAGATCGGACACATGTTGATTAAACTTTTTTAAAAATTATTTTCTCAGCACTATATGCCTTCAATTTTTTTATACCCTTTTTTAGCACACTGTATATTTGTATGTATTTATGTATTTGTATTTAAGCAACATGTTAGTACTCAATGGATGCAGTTTTTATATCTAAACATTTCTTGTATTTACACTTTTGATCTAATTTAATTAAGGAAGCAACAATCACCATGCTAAAAAATAGAAATATTGTATTTCCTGTGTTACATATTTCAATTCTGCAATCCGTATTTGGTTGTTATTTAAATTTTCTTCAGTATTTAAATAAAATGGCATTTTAATTTTGTCAGTCATTGATATTAAATAAAGCTTTTCAATTTTTATAATTTTTAATATTGAAATTGCACTTAATTTCAATATATATGTATTAATTTATTTAGATTGTAATCTTGACACCTGACACCTATTAAGATTAAATTATATTTTCAAACACGCAATCTAATTTAGTACTTGCTGCATAATTTCTTTATGTTTAAAACCTGTGTTTCCGAATTATAAAACTTTACTATGAAAAAAATACACCTAAACACTTGTGCTAATATTTTGAATATAATGAAATACTTATACGTATTATACTATTCTCTCGTAATTATATAAAGAACAAGGCAGAATAAATTCGTGACCTAATATTTATTTAACATTTCCGGGAACACAAGCGAAGCTCAAGCGTTAGTGTGGTTTGTTTCCGTTGAATATTTTCTTTTCTTCTCGAAAAGCAATTCCGTATTCCGGCAGCACACCGCGCAGAGCACTAATACCAACAACAATCCTGAATGTTCCTCTGGGGCTATTGTACAAAAGATTCTTCTAAAAAACTAACACAAACTTTTATATTTACAATAGTTTCAAATCCGTGAGATGAATTCAACATCAGCGTGGAGTAAATCTAGTGCAATTGTTACGTTATTAAATTGAATTCAGATAAAGAAAAGTTGTTTCATAATTTTCTTTATTGGATAATTCGCAAAAAATATATTTCAAAATGTTTGTTATAACTTTTATTAAATAAAAATATGCATAATAATAATATTTGCGGAACAGGATAGCGTAAAGGCAATGAAGTCTGAAGTCGATTCGCGATCTCAAGATCGAATCTTGCTCGGGCATCGGGAATGCATATTACTGTTTGTCTTTATCATTTCTATTAATTAATAATCATTGAAACCCATCGGCTGAATATACAGGGAGGTAACTAGAACTCCAAAACATAGAATTTTCTTCGTCTTTCTTCTCTAATTAGACTATTACTTACTCTTTCATAGGACTTTAACATGTAAAATCATAACTTTAACTCGAAGATAATGTATTACTCTGAATAACACTCGATTTCTGGACTGACATTATCTTTATTGAAAACACAAATCTATGTTGCACAACGTTTCGGATGCTAAGATCTGCTTCCGTCATCAGGTGAACTGATACTAATTTACATCTGTGTGTGAAGAAGAATTTATATTATGCGGGGGTCATGCGTGAATGATTCTTCGGGCGTATCGTGTCGCTGGTTGATTGGTGGTGTTGTAATTGGTTCCTGATAGGTCGGTTGCTTTTCTCGTAATCTTCAGTGAATCTTGTTTGATAATAAGTTGTTTCCAAACTTGTTTGATTTCTACACTGGGATGACTGAAAATCTTTTCTTGGTTTTTCATAATGATGGCTGCTTCCTTGAATTTCCTTTTAAATGTATGATTTTCTTTGTGTATTACTTTGGCTTGATTTCACTGTATCCTATGGTGTTTCTCCCAGGCGTGTTCAGCTATTCCTGACTTGGACGTCTCTCCCCTCTCAGTGTGCCGTCGGTGTTCTTTAATACGTTGTTCTAGTGGTCACTTGTTTTCTCCCACATAGGCTTAGCCACATTCGCAATTAACTTGGTACACACCGGTATCAGTTTTTGATGTTGGTTTTGTATTTGCAAGTATGTTCCGTAATGTAGTAGTTGTCTGGAACCTGGTTTAAATATTGAATTTGTCTGAAATTCTAATCTTTTCTGAGACGCCTTTTATGTACGGAATGTACATTTGTACCTCTGTGTCTGCCTTTGCTTCTTTGTCTGTAGGTAATAAAGATAATGTTAGTCCAGAAGTTGAGTTTTATTCATGTAAAATTATACTTTCGTAATTTCCTGATTGCTTAATTATTTTAGATAAAAAAAGCTTTAAGTAAAGTGGACTTATTTCAAAAAACCCAAAAAAAGATACGTAGGAGTCTTATTTAGAACCTATATTTAATCTCAGATTTAAAATATTTTGCTGATTGTTAAATGTTAATTTTTGCCTAAAACTTTTATTTAAAAAATCTGTTGTGGTCAGCACAATACTTTCCATTATTTTTTGTATTTCATATAAAATCTATAGGTACAGAGTTTCTAGAATTTCAAGTAAAATTATTTCACGGACTCGTAAATTGTATTTGACACTTACATCTAGACCAGATGTCAGCTGCCACTTAGTAATATTGAATTACTGAAACTGTTTCCGCGGTGACGTAGCAAAGTTAATGAATATTAATATCTTTATAAATTTTTATCTCTAAATATATTGAATGTGAAGAACATATTGCAATCAAATCGGATAGACAATGAAATATTCTTTACTATCTAATTACAAAAAATGTAAAAAAACTGTATTTTTAGGAAAAAAAACTGTTAAGAGTTTCAAATAAATGTATTTCCGGTTGACCAATTCTAACAAAAATCTTATCAAGTTTGATGAAAGAATGAGGAATACGAAAAAAATTGTAATATTTGGAATTGTAGTATTGGAGCTATAGCGGCCGAAATTATCATCACACACAGACACACGTCGACACACACACGCACACGCACATAAAAATCATGGTATAAATAGTAAAATTGTATTGTATGGACAACAAAATGTGCTTATTCATTAATAACTGAGCATCGAATTTTTTGACCAAACACAATAACTTCCTCACCTAAAGGTGACGGAAAGTAAAAAATACTAGGAGCTGTTTTCTTAACAAACTTTATCTGCACTTTAATATTTTAAATTAAAATTAAAATTGCTTTTATTTTCTTAATATTGTCTTTGGTCAAAAAAATCGATCGCGTTTTTAATAAATAGGCATGTTTTCGGTCACGATTCCAATACCATAATTTCAAAAATTATGTTTTTTCGTATTCCATTAGCTTTTGGTTATAATTAGCTAACCGGAAGTTCCATCATGTGCAATTTTTAACAGTTTTTCATGAAGAAACGCAGTTAAATGTATATTTTTTAAATTTATATTATTATAAATATTAAAGATTATTTTATTCTCTATACGATTTGACTGAATTTTATACTTCATTTTCAACGGATATAGCGTTAAAGAATTATAAAGAAATAAAATTTTATAAATCAGCCAGCTATGCTATAACCATAGAAACAGCTACAATATTAATAAAATTCTGATTGATAGACGTCAGTGACAAGTGTAATTCACACGGTATGCACCTGAAAAAATTTTATAGGAAAAATCTGTTGTAAGAAACTTTCTGTATCAAATTAATATAAAATACATAAAATTGACGGAAGGTTATGTACAATCCAAATATTTTTTTTTTTTTAGTTTCATGACAAAAATATACTTTCTATTTATTTATCCTTAAAAAAGTTCTCCATACGCTGCAACCAAAATCAATCATACTATCATACTGTACATTTCACACTGTCATAACTCATAACTCAATGAGTATTTTTTAAAATAAAGTAATACACCAAAATATGTAGTAGGTTAGGCAATTTTAATGCTCTACTGTCTTATGTTTTAAAAATAATATCCGAAAGATGGCGCCCATTTCCAGCGATGCAGGCAGTTAGGAACTCCCTGAATTTATGATCTACATGTCCAATATTCTTTGAGAAATTTCGGTAATCATGGCCGCCATCTTTTGGATATTATTTTTAAAACAAAAACGGTAGAGAATTACAAGCTGAATATTCTACTACATATTTTAGTGTGTTACTTTTTTATAAATAAATAAACATTGAATTATGACAGTTTGAAATTCATACAAAGCAATTGGCGGAGCCTGCATAAGATAAAAATGAATTTTTAACAATTTGTATTTGATTCTCATATGATGTTACCGTACACAGAGTTTTCAGCATCTTTAGTAGAAGATGTAGAAAACTCTTTCCGCAGTAGTGTTAGATATTTATATATCGTCCTTACCGACCTCTGTACAATGGCACATTTAGCAACGAATGAAACGAGGTGATAATTACAGTGACCATTGTTTCTTAGAGAACACAACGAAGTAACCTAGAAATGTGATTTTTTCATTTTGATGACGTAGTTAAAGTTTGTGAAAAACGTTTTCGCTCTCCTAAGCATTTGCACACTCAGTAACAATGGCGGGATTTTGAAAATGGCCACCATTCCACTTATTTACATTATGTAATTCTGCTTCAACGTTTTGTTGTTAGAACCAGTTGTACTTTTGTATAAGCAAAGACACCTTAACTTGGTATTTTACTTTCTTTGGTAAAAAAGTCTTTCCCTATGAAACCCGTATTTCTAATAATATATTATTGAAATATAAGATGATATTACTCATCACGAGTTAAATATAATACATGTGTTCACTCACACACTGATATAAAACAATGCTTTTTCAGATAAATAAAAGTACGCTTCAAACTAAACACACATGGCCATAAACCTTGGAAACGCAAAAAAAAATCAGAACCAATTAGAAGTGATAGACAAAATTCTACGGCCCATGTTCCAATAACTTAATCTTGCAATTTCTTCGAACTTCGAAGGAATGTTTGTAAGTAACTTATAACGTCTAGAATTATGTTTTCCAATAATGAAGTAATTAAAAATAAATGAGATAGTAACTAAACTTTTAATTGCGGTTATAATTTTTCTCGTAAGTAGTTATTATTATTTTATAATCACGACAAATAATCGTAATTTTTTTGAAAAATAAATTACATTTTATGCATGCATATTTGTTTTTATTTTGTTACATTTTTACAGAATTTGAGCTATGTAAACAAAACAAAACATTACAATTTTTGAGATTTCTTAATCAATACAGAATAGATTACAACACACAACTGTCACCTTTTGTGTACGAAACTAAACTTATCTGATGTTACCGTGTTAATTTACTCTACCTTTAGTAAAATAATGTAATATTTCTTACAAATAATTTGCCGTCTTTATTTAGAAATTAACGAGAAACGAATTTTTAAAAATTACGGGAATTATTAACATCCTACATTGAGGACACTGCTATGTACAGGGTGATTCTTGACCTATACGCATAAATGTGAGGAATGATAGTTAGTGATAGGTAATGACAGATAATGAAAAAAAAAAAATAGTAAAAGTTGTTTAATTACGGAGATAACGAATAAAATTTGAAATAATTTTAGCAGCAATAAACTAATAAAAAATTAATTAACTAGGGTGCTGTGCATTAGTATCATATCAATTGTTTGAAGTTATTCCCTTCATTTTCGATGCACATTTGCGCGCGACGAATCCATGATGTACGACATGCACGATGATGTCTTTGGGGAAACCTTTGTATATAAAGGCGAGCTGCAGCTACTGAATTTTGTTCTGCTTCTCCGTACGCTGATATCATATCCATAAATTCTGCGTTGGTGAAATATGATGCGCCATAATAAAAACTCAAATACACGAAAGATTACGAAATAATGACAAGACACGATTGAAAACAATTGCTATGACACTAGTGCACAGCACCCTAGCTGCTACTAAAATAATTTCAAACTTTATTTATTATCTCCGTAAATAAACAACTTTTACTAAATGTTTTTTTCATTATCTGTTATTACCTATCACAAACTATCATTCCTCACATTTATGAGTATACGTCAAGAATCACCCTGTATACATTGATAAAAATAAATTTAAAAAATATGAATTGCTATACTTTTTGATATAATTAGATCAATGTAAAATTTCATAACATCGTCTAACTGAATCTGATTTGCAAAGAGCGGGTCGGTTACCGTGTCTGTAATCAGAAGTCATTGGGAATTATTATTAAATATTAGATTAGTTTAATTTACGAGCTCACTTTTATTAATAAAAGCGTTTTTATGGTCTGCGTGTGTAATAATGAAATGAATTCAGCTATTTGTAAAAATCTAAACATAATTTGCAAGGTGTTATATTTTTCTGTTTCTTAATACTAATCTGTCAACATTAGCGTCATATTTTTCATCATTACCGTTATTTCAAAATGATTAATTCGACGAGCCGAAATAACATTTTATGTACTATAATTTATTTAATATATTTCAAGCAAATTATATTTAATAATAGTATGTGGTATTTATTCCATAAAAATAAAACTAAATTGTAGAGAATAATGGACGCTACACAATTTTCGTTATAATAAAAATTACAAAAGAAAATAATATATATATATATATATATATAATATATATATATATATATATATATATATATATATATATATATATATATATATATACTAAAATCTTACTAAATTACTAAGTTTAAAAAAATGTATGTTCTTTGGGCACCACGTCGACTAATGAACGCACACAAAAAAATTATTTTAGAAATTTCGAAAATTCTTCCGTTACATTATTAAAATGAACGAGATGCCTTCCTGAGTCTTTTTCTCCCGGGGCCGGATGAAAATTTTTATTAAAGGTGGAATAAATGCATAAAATTAGGGGGAGGTTATGTAAAATGGTAAGTATAAACTTAAATTTTGTTTGTGTTTTATGTAAAAGGTTTAATTTTTCATGAGGTTCCTTGGGTTTTAGATTTTCCCTTGCATTTAACTCCATTTTTTATAAAGGAATTGTTGCTTTGCCATTTCCTCGATATACCAAGAACATTTAGCTCGTTATTACCGACATTATTAAATTTACTACTCAGGAGCAAACTAATAAAGCACTAAATTGAATCCTTGTTGTATAACTTTGCCAACAGTAAAGTTGGGAGAAATTGAGAAAACGCAGAAAGACCTATAACGAGAGGCGTAACACAAGTAGCATACTACACAGGATGGTAAATATTTGCGTATTTACTGCACTACACATGATTCCTTGTTCTTTGAGACCTTCTCCAGAGTTGTAATGGCACGAACTACGCGACTCGAGAAACTTGGACGGGAAATTCGACGACACAAATGGAGTCCAATAAACTTATCTGCCAAAAGACTTTATCAAATGTAGTTATAGAGGGTACGAGCTTGGTAACTTTTTCAGAAGAAATTAAACTCGTTCTTAGTTTATAATTCATTTCACGGAAGTAATTTTCACATTTTCTGTCTGAAAACCGAGAAACTAAAATATAAGTTCAATAAAATGGAAATTATGCATCATGGTCAAGTTTTGTACTTGAAAATAATAACTTTTTATTATTAAATATTTATATTCTAATGTTTCTTAACGAAGCGCTTGACTGTGTGAGTTTACCACGATACCAACGGAGTTTCATTGTAATGCGATTACACGATTTGACCCTAATGTACCAATTGTAATTCTGCAGTTCGGATTATTGTATCCCTAAATTCCATCTGAAGGTATGTATATTGAATATAGGAAAGGTGTAAGGGTTGGGATCTATTACACACAATCAGATTTTACTTACTTTGGCGTCGCCGGGTATATATCCCTTAATGCATACATTAGAAATAACGTTTTACAACTGTTTTCATATTTAACTTATCTTCGGCTAAAAACTGAATTTTATGTCTCTTTATCTTATGCAAAGGTGGATTTGATATGACAACAAAACATATAAATGAAACAACAAATTTAGTGATAAGAACATATGTGACAAGAATTGTTTATGACGACTAATCGTCTGTAATTGCATGTATGAGTTATATTCACCATAATATGTGCTAGAGAACTTCACCTCAAACAAAGTTTAAACTTTAAAAACTTGTTCTCTCTTTATTAAGTATGGTACCTGTTATAATTAATTCCCTTTGATATTACTGAAACTCCATTTCGCTCAAAATCGAAAATAGGCATTAAATTTTGCTGCTCTTTTGGAATGTATCAAACGAAATAAAATTATCCCTAAACGCACTGATCGTGGGAAGTGACTGATTATGGCTAACAACACGAATTTGATTCCGACTAAATAACTGTTTTAGCAATGTTATATTGCACAAAATTTACTCATGTGCTGCTTTTGGTACAGCAGTTTTTGTTTCCGAGCCAAAGGTTATATATTTATTTTTTGTGGAAATTGAGAAACAACCACATTATAGCTTATTACGTATTTAGAACCAGTTCTTTCAATTACACAGACACCATACATACTGTTGCAAGCTTGAACAAGCAAATTAAAAAATTAAATAAAGAACATAAAACAAGTGGCCAAGTTCAAGTAAATAAAAACTGAGGGATGCTTCGTTTCAGATATAGTTTTAATTGTAACAATGAAAAATATCTTTTGTGGCCTGCATATGCGGCTATATACATATTATGTTATGTTGATAAGTATTGTATTTAACATTTCTGACACACACATAAAAATGTAATTACATCTCTTCTTTAGATATTTTATATTTTTTTAATACATTCTATGAACAAGTTTCCTCCTACTCTTGTAGATGTTCGAGATTCTTTAAATTTATTGACAAGATTGGCAGTATATCTGAAGGGTATATGTAAGAAATGCATCTATAATTTTAAATATTTAACTTATTTAAAAAAAATATTAAATGTACCTCTCAGAAAAAGCCTTCAGTAATGTCTTTGGATTTTTGACACTGACACGATTATTTTAATTTTTCAGCTGGTTACCCTGGAGGTTTTTGGATGTGAAATTTAATACAACATGTTATTTTATATATTTATATTTCTCTATCTCTAAACCTATAAAAGACATAATATATTTTTTAAATGTACCGGATAGAGAATTCTACATTCTTTAATATTGGTAATAACACAAATTTAAAAAATCATATTTAGAAAAATTTTTAAGAAACTACTACTTCGGGTTATCCAATTGTTACCAAAACCTAATCAACTCGTCCCATTGATGAAAAAAGGTCTTTAGTCTTATATATTTGAGAAATCGTGCCTCCAATATCCACATTCACATACACACACACAATCACACACACAATCACACACACAATCACACACACAATCACACACACACACACACACACACGCGCCGTCAAACAATAATTATTACAGTAACTTAGTAACTTTGTGCTTCTAACTCATTTGTGTACGGTTATGATCCGAGTGTAATCAAGACATGAAATGATACGAACACCAATTGTGTACCAATTACACCGTCAACTACCAATATAAGAAAGGCTGCGTAGCTTTAAAACTTATTTGGGCAACTGTTATATGTTATATTAGGTATGCGCGAAGTAAATAAATTGTATTTCGTGTGGATTTAAATGGAGCGCATATATTAGACAGTGATTGTGCTAACATATTTTCTATAGTTCTTTCGTGTCCCGCACCATACACATACACACACTTCATGTTAAAATGTTAAAATTAGATTGTAGGGGCTTAAAACATACTTATTAATTAAAATTTGGATATGTGATTTTCAGTATGAACCCATTACTTATCTTGGCGAGAGGTACAAAATAATAACTAATTTTAAAATTTTATTGTACAAAATTTAATATACAAAACCTTCTTACAAAATTTACTCAAAATAACGTTTTTGAATCTATAGACAAGTATTTCACTGCTCCATCGCAGATTCAGTTGTAGGTTTTAGCATAACAGTTTTCCAGTGTTATTTCTACGTAGACCTGAATTACTTTTCTCCTGAGTATTAAACTATTCATTGATTTCCTGTAAACTATTTGTTTAAAACTCCCCATAAAAAAATATACTTTTTAATGAGAGCAAGTTACACTTTCATTACCTTCCTATACTAATACTTTATCTCTGAAACGAAGTATTGTGATTGTCCACTTATTTTTAGGGTCTCTATTTATATTTAAAGTTTGATTACATAATTTTTTAACGTACCAATATGTCGTACATTGAGAAAAAGTTGGAAATATAGTTTCCGATAATTCATAATGTTGATCAAGTTCTAAAATTATTAAAACAGTAATTATCTTATTTAGAATGTACATGAAAAAAAAAAAGCAATAGTACATAGTTGTTTATAGAATGTACAATAAATTGCAAGGGTGAAAGTGTAATCATAGTGCGTTAATAAAATTTTCCAAGAGCATAACTAAACATATAACCTTCGTGTTTTAAGTTATCGATATGTTGCAAAATATTGTTTCGTATTCAATATAAAATACAATATTGTACGCAAATAAACAAATATCAAATACAAATATCTACGTCAGCCTTCTTATTCCAATCTTATACGAATATTTATTCATTTAATTTGAACAATAATAACGTGCAATATTTTGAAAAATTTAAAAATTCATTGTTTCTATGTATACTTACATTCAGATGTCTCTATAAAAGGACAAATTTAATATTTCTAAATACGTTTCATGACACAAATTTATGTAAAGGAACCAAAACTATAAAATAATTTAATTATCAACTTTATTTCTCGTGACAGACTATTATATTCGGTAAAACCAAACAGTTAAAACTAAATTTATTCTGAAACACACACTACTCACATATTTCACTATGCAATAAAACGACAAATGTTAGCACAATTTTGCACTTAAATCCGCAGCAAAGGTGCTGTTGAAATATCATGATAGATATGAAGAAATTTAAAATTCAACAAAGCTATAAACCGTTTGCAGACAAGGAGGATCGGAATCAATACTGCAAACGGAAAACAACTGCAGCCCCTCGTAGGATTTCAAAACGTGAGACACGTTTCAATTTCCGGGATAATCCAATATATTTTGTTCTAGATTTTTTCGCTTTATTCTTATAACTTTCCACAAATATTTCCCGTCTGTATTTTCCAATTCCCTCGTTTGATGTTCGTCGTTCCGGCTTCTTGTTTTTATTTGGAATTTATTTTAATATATTTGCGAAAATTTAATGGCCTAATCATACTACGTAATATTGATTTAAAATTTGTTTTATTTATATGAATATGATTTCCTTACGTAATTTAGCTAATAATGAAAATGTCAAATGAAATAAAAAATTAATTTATTTCAGATTAGTGAATATAAATACGTTTACTGTGGCAATTTTTTCAGTTTCACTGAAGGCCGATTACAAGAAGATTAATAAACATGGGACCGATCTTCAATAATTTCCGAGATATAAGGCAATAAAAAATGAGTTTTTGCTAGATTTACTGGCTCCCCCAAAATTATCGCAAGATATTAACAGTGATAGCGAAACTTTCGCATTTCCACTGGCGCGAAGTTGCACGGAAACGTCCAAGAAACAGCAGAGATTTATTTAAATTCGCTGCATGCACAATTTTTGTTGCCGTTCTTGGTTATTCACTAGTGATTTCTTTATGACATTTACAGAAAAATAGATAGAAATAGTAATAAAATACCCAATTTGTGCCTATTTTTGTAAAGTAAATAAAGAATCGTTGTTTTCCTGATAAATTAATTATTAGTTATACAAATATGTAGAAACCTGGCATTATATTATCGTCTAAACACTAAAACAATCACTAAACGTGTCTTTCGTTGCTGCAATGAACGCCAAATTGTCATCGTCGCCACTGCTGCGAATCATTAGACTTGGTGTAGCCTTCAACTCTGCTATCTCGAAAACTATAAGGCCCGGTATTTCAATCTCCTAATAAAATTATCTTTCTAATATACCAAAAATTGCGCATCGAAATTCTGAACCAAACTACAATAATTTCACATTTTTAATTTTCGGTGCGATATTTATTATTTGTTAGGAAATTATATTTATCACCGACTTAGGAGATTGAAATACCGGCCCTAACAGTTTCGACTTCGATTAATTACGATATCTTATGTACCTTTGATAGCCCATTTTAGATGGACATTTTCTACTAATTTACTATAAATTTCTATAGACAATATTGCAATAAAAGTGAGAAAATGACTCCCAAAGTCAGTGAACGTGTTAAAAGTTCTGTCAAAATATAAATATTTTTTCGCTTATACGCCTCTTTTAGTAGTAGGTCTTATATAGGTGTGGAGTTAAGAATCTCCTTGCTTTCTTGTTCTCTTTTTTTTTTGTTAGAATTAAATTATTAAGTCCTATCCTTTTTCAAAACTTTGCTGCATCTTTTTTGTTTCCATTTTCCATATGCACTTATTTGTGTTTCGATTTTTCTGAAACTGTTTGCGTATCCAGTCTATTTCTTCATTTTACTTTTATTTTGTTTACTTTTGCTAACCCTTATAATTCCTTACTACCTTGATATCGTACACTTTTATTTAGGCAGTTAGGCAGTAAGTTAAAAACTAATTTTCGTTTCAGTAATGATACACATTATAACTTTAATTATATGTAGACACAAATATTTTTTTATTAAGATAAGTTAAAGCGATATGTATTTTGTTTATAGCCTTAGTAATACCTTACCAGGCAGACATTTTCTGAACCATTGTTATAATATTATTTTATTGGTTCTTTTTACCTTCCGTCACCTTTAGTTAAGGAAGGTATTGTCTCGATGATGAGTTTCTAATTAATAAGCACGTTTTGGGATCCATACAATCCGAATTTACTATTTTTACGATGCGGGTGAGTACGTGCGGTTGTGTGTGTGACGATCATTTTTACCGGGATAACTCCAATACTATAATTCTAAAAATTATATTTTTTAGTTTTCCTCGACATTATGTCTAAACGAACTTTTTTTGCAACTTTTAAGAGTTTCCATAGAAAACACGCCGCTAATTATTATTTGTTGACATTTTATGTTATTACAAACATTAAATAATATTTTATTCTCTATGCAATTTCATTGCATTTATTTCTTCATACTTAATGTGTTTAAAGATAAGTAATTATAAATAAATCTTGTCATTTCATCATAGAAATAGTAGTAGCAAATATTACTAATTGCCAGATGTCAATATCCCGTACAATAATTTACGTAATATTGATGGTGAAATTATTTTACTGGAAATATAAACAGATTATGTCGGGTTGCTGATATAATTTTACTGGAAATACAATGAGATATGCTACAGCAAACTCAGTTGGGTTCGTACTAACATTTGTTCGTTCTAGCATTTTTTAAAGAAAACTTCAGTCAGTTAAACGTACCGAAAACATCAATTCTACTCTTCTTGAGTAAGTCTTCTGTGATACATTCATCAGTTGTAAGGTATTTGTCCACATTTTTGAAAAAGGAATCTAGTATTAATAGCTTTACACAATATTTTTCTCATTCGTTGTAGAATTCCCGTTAGATCTAAAATCCAAAATTTATTATTACAACTGTTCGTTGTAGCATCGGTTTTGCAAAAACCTGTAAGGAATTTCTAGAAAATATATAGAATTGACTTATGTGTTGGTCAGATTTTTCTTTTAATTGACAAAAAATTAGTGACGTTTCAGCCGTAGGTTATTAATGTCCCGGAACATTAAAGATTTACAAAATCATACAAATTATTAAAATACGTAATATGAAATATTATGAGCAAGACTAATACTATACAGAAATTTTACATTTTTCATGGATTGTGTGTCATTTTTTGTTTTGTTTTATGTAGTAATTAGCTGTACGTAAGTCTAGTGTGTCCAATTGTTAATCTACTTATATTTTCTTTCTTCTGAATCAGTCCATTTTAATATGTTTTTCAATTTGGCGTAGTTTGTTATTGCTATTTTGATTTTTCCGTTGTTCATTCCAGTTTTCTTGTTATTTTGATTTTATTATGTGTTTGAGGTCTTGAGCTATTATTAAAATGTCTTTAATAATATTATTATTATAATTTCCTTATTTTAATATTTTATTAGTTGCTTTATTTGGTGGTTTCGTAAATGTTTCTTAATTTATTATTAAATGTCCTATAATTTAAAAATTATGGAATTTTTGAACATATTTTCATATGAATATTTATGATCGAAATAACTTGAAATATTCGCCCTTGTTTCGCATATATTTTGAACTATTACTATACCTATTAAAAAAAGGAAATTGAAACAACGTACAGGGATAAATATTAAAACGGGTAGTAGAAAAAGTAAGAAACGTCTTTTATTTGCCAAAAGTTTTTGGATTAATTTATAAAAAAAAAAATATTGTAAAGAAAAAATTTGTATTTCTTCGATACCAAACACGATACATTTCTGTTTAATATAAAGCCACGAAATAAATATAAAAATTTGGGATATTAAGAAAAATATCTGTGACAAAGCAGATTATTACACCTGTAAATGGGTAATATTACCGTAATGATACATTCATTTATTTATTTATTTTAAAAAGTCCATGATTTCTTATTACTAAAATAAAATCAGTCATAGGTATAGTATAGAATGAAACTGGCAGTAACAAAATTTTAACTGATTAATAAACGTTTATTTGCCTTACATTTGCTATAATTATTATTTTGTATTTAGCTACAATAAATCATGAATTTTTCTTCATTTTGAAATTTTTATTTTTATGGCTTTGTATTTTATTGGTATTAAAAAATTTCGTAATATTTTTCTCTACGTACGGGTAATAATATGCAGCTGTTTTTATTTTTCTATAAATTAATATAGATACTTTTGGCAGCTAAGTTTAAAGTCGATCATATACTTAGAAGTGGGTCAAAATTGGATAAAACGATTTAACCCTAACAAATAAGTGAAGTTAAATAAAAGCTCGTAATAATAATACCTTCGCCGTAACATCTTTAAGACCCTGTGAGGCGACCCGCACAACGTAACACAAAGATAAAAATATTTGACTTTGTAAAAATTTGCAGAATGAATAATTTACCACGCTACATGTACCTTGTTCTGATTCAGTAGCCGTGTAATTTACTTTTAATTCAAAAAGTTGTGATAGAATCTTTGGGCCAAAAGGTTTCTTTCAGTTAATAAAATGAAAACAGCAGTCGATGAATACTTTTGAATTTCTTAATTTTATCATTAAAACCCGCTTAAGGTAAATAAAATTTTATTCTAGATTAACAATTTTAATAATTATAATAATTTATTACTTAAAAAAATTATTTCATTTTTGTACTTAAACATTAGTGATAAAGTTGTTAACCCTTATAATAATAAATATACGAAGATTATCGATTATCGTTGTCAAAGCGTGCAGATAGTTTTTTTCGTAGTTCCTCTATTTATGAAAAATTTGAGTAGAAATATAGTGTGACAAATTCTCAAAATTAGTCGTTAAAAGTAAAAATGTCTATTTTTACGTGACGTGATTTATATAACAGGGCAGTTTTGTGTTTAACTTAAATTGATATAAATCAATCTTTTTAGTGATAGATAAACCGTTAAAAATTGCAAAATTGCTAATTAATATTTGTTTTGTCTTATCGTGTCTAATCAACTATACGTCACCATGGCAAACTGCAGCAAATGTAGCAGATATGTCAACAATACATATCCAGGGTTGCCCTGCATCTCTTTATCATCGAGCATGCACGGATATCAAGTTTATCAACAAAGTGAACTGCTTGATGCTAGTGTTCTCGCATGGTTATGTCTTAAATATCGGCCGAAGGCCGGTTTTAAGGTGTCTTCTGCTTTGGATTTCGGCAAAGTATCCCCATCCAAAGCTAATGACATAAGCATCGAATTAAAAATAATTAAGTCAGAATTGGATTCTAAATTATGTTCTATAATAGAATCAGTTCAGTTTTGCAGCAATAAAATCACAAATTTTGAAAGAAAAACTTGGCTACAATTAATTAAAAGTTGAAAGATTTAGAAAATCTAAAATCTGAAAATCTGGAGCAAAAGTCAGAAGTGTTATCGACCGTCTTGACGCAACCTCGAACCAAAATCAATCAGACATAAATCAAATGACTGAGAACACGAAAACTCTGTGGTGTTGGGCAACTGAGCCCGAGAGAGCAATTTCACTTTGACTGTATAACATCAATAATCGCCTAAACTATCACTGGATACGTGCTTTTCTGAACACCGTAGAACGGTGTTCTTGCTGCTGTAGTGTTCGATGGGTGACTGTACTAGACAGAGCACTGACACTGGCGTACGACCAATCATGAGAGACTGTACGGTAGCGGGAGACTGATACTGGTGTTACCGACTATTCATCAGAGACTGTACTGTATCCGATCCGAAGCAGCACACTGAACTTCACTAAAAGCACTAGATTGTATATGCACGAGTTATCACTACGATAGCCAGAAACAGACTGACTGTTGGGACCAAGTTACACCTATCTCAGAGAGAGGGATTTCATAATAAGAGACATTAATTAATAAATAATTACCCGTTTATATTATTTAAGAAATAGCTTATAATTAAATACATAGAAAAATAAAACAATTTGAAATTAACGAATTACGAAACGATGACAGTTCGGCCATCCTGCGCTGATTCTCGCCCTCGAGAACCAAAATCTACCCGCTGTAAATTTCACGCATTTTATGCCTCACTTCCGTTATTAACAGCGGAGTCCGAAATTCCGCCTGGTGGTATCCAGGGTTTCATGCGGGCGACTGCGATCACATTTTCGTACGACTTCCGTTTGGATCGTTCGGATCCTTTTATGTCTGTAACTAAGTACCGATCATTTGGTAGAATCTGTTTAATTTCGAACGGCCCATCATCATAAGGCGGTAACAACTTTTTACTGCCTTCAGTAGTATGTTGTTTCTCTATTAAAATCATATCGCCGACTTTGTAATTACGAGGTGGTCTACGTCTCAGATTATAACGCGCTTCTTGTTTCTTTTGGTCTGTTGACATTTTATCTGAGACATTCTCGCGTACTGCAACGATATCATTTATGTGGGGCCGACTCTCTTAGACTGCATTGGAGAACGATGCGCCCGCAACCTCTCGCGGACGAAATCCGAATAGTAATTCGCTCGGAGTTTTACCAGTAGTCTTGCAAATCGTGTTATTTAATGAAAACTGTAGAGAGTTTAATTTAGAAACCCAAAATTTATCATGTTCGCAGGACGCGGCTAGAGAGGTTACTATAGTTTGATTGAAACGCTCCACTTGGCCGTTTGTGCGTGGAGTGGCGACTGCATTTAGAACGTGTTTGATACCGTGCTCGGTGCAGAAATCAGCAAACGCTTTCGAGGTGAAACTCGTACCTCGATCCGAAATGATCAGAGTAGGTGTACCGAAAAGTTTAAAGGATTCGATAAACATCTCAGTTACATATTTCGTTTTTGTGTTCTTTATAGACTTTAACAATGTATACTTTGTAAAAGCGTCTGTAATTACTACTATGTGTGTATTCCCGCGTGAGCTGCGTATGAATGGACCGATGTGGTCAGTGTGCAAAGTATGGAAAGGTACCGCGACTTTGTGGATTGGGTGGAGCATACCCTCTTTCTTACCTTTGTGGTGTTTGAAATACAAGCATTGTGTACAACACTTGATGTAGTTTTTCACGTAGTTGCGTAAATTTGGAAACCAGTATGTTTCCAAAATCTTATCAGTAGTCTTGTCCGTCCCGAAGTGTCCGAATTCGCCATGACACCACTTCAGCATCATACTTCGCTGTCCCACCGGTATATAAAGACGTGGTCCTGTGTCGGTATTTTTGTAAACTCGATTATTCTTGATACAGAATTGTTTTCGGACTAGGTCATTCCCGCTATGTGGTGTTGTTTGCATTAGGGTGGATCTGATTTCTTTCACTGCATTGTCCGTTAGCTGTGCGGCTAATATCCAATCACATATTTCTAACCGAAATACCTCTGTGCATTTTGGAGGGTTCCTACTTAAGGCATCAGCGTGTTGCATTAATCTTCCCGGACGATATTGTATGGTGAAATCGTATTCGGCCAGCTCCAACCACCATCTGGCAATTCTTGGGATTATATTTCGCTTTGTCTGAGCCGTTCTCAACGCATTACAATCTGTTATGATTTTAAACTTCAAATCTAGTGCAAACACTCTAAACTTCCTTACAGACTCAACAACAGCAAGCGCTTCTAACTCGTAAGAGTGATAGCGCTGCTCGGCATGCATGGTTTGCCTGCTGTAATATGCAATTGGGTGAAGTTTATTATCTGACTGTGTTTGTAATAGGATTCCAGCTATGCCGTGCTTACTAGCGTCTGTATGAATCTCCGTCTCTGCATTTGGATCATAAAGTGGAAGCAGGGGTCGTGTTGATAAGATTTGTTTTAGCTCATCGAAGGCCGTTGCTTGTGCAGCTCCCCATGTCCAACCTTGATCCTTCTTCGTGAGGACTGTAAGTGGACGCGCTATGGTTGCGTAATTCGGTATAAATTGACGAAAGTATGACGTCAAACCTAGAAATTTCCGTACTGTATGTACGTCCGTAGGCATCGGAAAAGCGGCAAAGGATGTCAACTTGTCTTCGTCGGGCTTTATGCCATACGCTGATACTTCGAATCCCAAATATTTTATGGACTGTTGTAGAAAGGTACATTTCTTTAGATTTAGTGTTAACCCTTCGGCTCGTAATGCTTAAAATACGTCTTCCAGCTGTTTCAATTCATCATCAACTGATTTACTGGGAATTAGGACGTCGTCCAAATAAACCGAAACGGAGTCATATCTTACTTTCCCTAATATCTTTTTCATCAGTCGACAGAAAACACTGGGTGCATTCGCTAAGCCGAATGGAACTCTTGTAAACTCAAACCGGCCATCGGGTGTTATGAATGATGTCAAAAATCTACTGTTAGCCGCTACCGGTATTTGGTAGTAGGCTGCACAAAGATCTAATGAAGTAAAATATTGGCATCCATGAAGTCGGTCTAATTGATCCTCGATGCGCGGTAATGGGAAATGATCCTTGACTGCGTGCGCCTTTAATTTTCTGTAGTCAACACAAAGTCTGAACTCATCGTTCTTCTTCTTGATTAATAGAACTTGTGATGAGTATGGAGACTGAGATTCTTGAATAATTCCGTTATCTAACAACTCACCGACTATCCCTCTGACAGTTTCGCGCTCTTGTATGGACTTCCGATACGGCCTGTATGTGATTGGTGTATCTCATGTCAATTTAATTTCCATTTCCGTGGATTTTGCCTGTCCTAACTCCTGCATGTTTTGTGCAAAACAGTCTCGGTATTCGTTAAGTAGCGAAATCAGTTTTTCTCGTATGTCATCATTGATTGTGCCCGTGATTATGTCCTCAACTTGTAATGGTGCCAAGTCACACGTATCTATACGCAAAACATTGATTCCCGTTTCAGTTTCAAGTTCTTTATGGCATATCAACCCTTTTGCAACCGTCGCCCTCTTTGGGATGATTAGCTCCTTGTTAAATAGATTAATTATTGGTAATATAACTGTTTCTTCCTTACTGATTCGAATAACTGACCCTGGGATACAATTCAAAACATCATATTGTTTTCGTATGGCCCGTTCTACAAATAAGCCTCCCTTGAAATTTTTATCTCGAGACTGCAC
The DNA here is from genome assembly GCA_943142095.1 of Ophonus ardosiacus. Lineage (NCBI taxonomy): Eukaryota > Metazoa > Arthropoda > Insecta > Coleoptera > Carabidae > Ophonus > Ophonus ardosiacus. The sequence continues at coordinate 66,713,694 of OW964823.1, forward strand.
TGGTACGTGTCCAATATGATGCGGTGGTATTACTGTAGCGTTCTTCGCCCAGAGGCATATTTCAGATGTCTGTGGCAGTTTAAGATGTTTGATGTTTGAGGCTCCCTTGTTTAGAATCCGAAGTTCACGGTTAATTTTCACAACTAGTGTGTCGGCTGATTCTGTGAATTGTTGACCTATTAGCAGCGGAATGCTCTGTATAGGGTCAGAAACGATTTCAGCTTGCACCTCTGTCTCTGCTTGATCCACCTTCAAACGAAACTTGGTACGTCCTAGTGATTGTACTATTCCACCTCCGAACCCTTTGATTAGTATAATATCATCTCTATTTATGTGGAGTCCCAGATCACGTGCTGCGGTTTGTTTGATATTGGTACAGCCGCTACCGAAGTCGATGTACGCTTGAATTGGTTCTCCGTTTACAAAAAACTTTTCGTTTGCGGAGCTTGTTACTGATATTACAGTAAGGGTAGCCTTTAACGTACCCGGTCGCTCTTGACATTTGTTTCCTGTGTGACCGGTTTTGCTACAATACTTAGATTTCTTTGGGCACTTTGAAACAATATATCCGACTTTTTTACATCTGTAACAAGTGACAGTTGATTTCTCCGCTTTTGGTTGGTAATCCTTCCATGGTTCTTTCCCTTTCTTGTTCTGATATCGATGGTTTTATTTTCTTGATCCCCAATGTTTTTGGGCGAGTTCATCTTGGCATGTCCTTAGGAAGTTATATAATAATACTGTGAGTCCGCCTATCACGCAAGAAACCGCGTCCTCCGCATTCGCTCTCGTATCGGTCGGGACAGTCGAAGTTTACGTAACTCTCAAAACTGCCGGAACGTCTGTAGTGTATGCGGCTGACAGCGCGTTCGTGACTAGGTGTTCGCTCATATAGCCCATGACTGTCGGACCGTTCCTCTTGTTCTCTGTCCGGATAGGAATATTCACTACGAGTTGGTGTCCTGCTCATAATTAGCGCGTTATCCAGATCCCACTTCTGATGTGTTATCGACCGTTTTGACGCAACCTCGAAACAAAATCGATCAGACAAAAATCAAATGACTGAGAACACGAAAACTCTGTGGTGTTGGGCAACTGAGCCCGAGAAAGCAATTTCGCTTTGACTGTCTAACATCAATAATCGCCTAAACTATTTCTGAACACCGTAGAACGGTGTTCTTGCTGCTGTAGGACTAGTGTCAGACGGGTGACTGTACTAGACAGGGCACTGACACTGGCGTACGGCCAATCATGAGAGACTGTACTGTAGCGGGAGACTGATACTGGTGTTACCGACCAATCATCAGAGACTGTACTGTAGCAACAGACTGATACTGTTGTTACCGACCAATCATCAGAGACTGTACTGTATCCGATCCGAAGCAGCACACCGAACTTCACTAAAAGCACTAGATTGTATATGCGCGTGTTATCACTACGATAGCCAGAAACAGACTGACTGTCGTGACCAAGTTACACCTATCTCAGAGAGAGGGATTTCATAATAAGAGACATTAATTAATAAATAATTACGCGTTTATATTATTTAAGAAATAGCTTATAATTAAATACATAGAAAAATAAAACAATTTGAAATTAATGAATTACGAGACGATGATACAAGTAATTCCATTAAATAAAAAAATAATGATTTGGAGCAATACTCACGTGTAACAATACAGAAAATCCCAGATAAGCCCAATGAGAATATAAATGACATTTTTTCCAATATGGGTAAAAAAACTTAATGTAAACATCTCTGAAAATTATCTTGACGCTGTACATTGTGTTCCTCAATTTGATAAAAGTAATACGAGACGACCTAAAACATTGTTAAATTTATCTCACGTAATGTGGAACAAAAAGTTTATGACTCCTTCCAAAATGCAGAGATTATCAACAATCGATCTAGGGTATGAGAGCACTTCTCAAAACATTTATATTAACCACTATTTAACATATGTATAACAATATGCATTTGTTTAAAATGGATCGTGAAGAACTTCGTCATAAAAATTACAAATATGTTTGGACCAGAGATGGGCACGTAAAATATGTCACGTATTATACGTTATTTTTTACGCGGAAAAAGTATTTTTTACATTGATAATATTTGCGAATTATTTACGTAGATAATGTATACTGTAATGAATAGTCCAGAACAAGAATTTCATGTCCTTATGACATCAACAAATGTTTCTTTGAGACCACTTTCCGACAAACAATTAGGTACCATCTAAATTGTCAACTGTCAGACTAGTAGGGAAGTATAATCCTAAAGCCTCATTTCCACCGATTGTCCTAATACGTAAGAGCAATAATTAATAACTAAGCGCAATGCGTAAAAATGTTTATCATATGACAACGTTTGCTACCATTTCCAGCTTTGCATAAGGCTTAATGCTTAAGAACTAAGAGCAATGCGTAAAAACAAATGATTGAAAAATTCTAACCTGAACTGTCAACTCTCGGTCTATTTTATAATTATTAACTTTTAATTAATTTTTCGGTATCGATATAAATACAGAAAATTGTGTATAGGTATAACATATTAAAAAAAGAAGAATTGCTGCTGCAATGGCAGTCTACTAAACAACAAGTAATTCGGAAAAAAGATATGACATTTCTGTTGAATTGTCACTAAACAAAATAGCTGGAAATGGTATCCTAGTAAATTGTTATTATTCATTAAGCCTTATGTATTAAGCATTAAGACATTCGGTGGAAATGAGGCTTAAGACATAACCTCAAACGTCAAACTTTAACCACTTTTTACGTCAAAATTAGACTAATTACGTAAATTTGAAGCTTTTCAAGTATATTCGTTCTTCGCATCATAAAATTATGACCTTTGTAAACAACAAGTCATCTAGTGATGTTATGAAGAACTAAAATTATACATTATCTACGTTTTTTACTTATTTAACATTTTTTACGCATTTTTACACGAAAATGTAAAAAATATATTTTTACGCATAAATGCACATCCCTGGTTTGGACTAAAATTGCAAAAATACTTACGAGAAAAACAGATGGTTCTAAAGTTCGCACAATATACACGGAACAAGATATTAAAAAACTAAATTAAGCACATTTTGTTAATTTACACTCCTCATGGCTTTAAGTGTATACTATTAGAACGTCCGAAGATTAAGAACTAACCTTTGACATTAAATCTAGTTCTTCAACTAGTGTTTTCGACATTTTATATCTGACCGAGACAAATCTAAACACATCAATGTTTGACTGGGAAGTGCTAGGTGATAATTATTCCGTGTTTAGACGAGACATACAATCTGCCTGTTCACATAAAGATGATGGTGGTGGCGTACTTATTGGCGTGATAAGTGAAATCAAATGTGTTCTTAAACCAGAGTGATCAACATGCGCAAACGATGTATGGGTAACTGTATACTCCAAATTTTTAAACTACATGTATGCTGTGTTTATATTCCTTCAAAGTGTGTTGAATCTCACAACATTTTTGTGAACAATTTAATATATGTTGTCGACTCTCAGCCAAAGGATCAGTTTTTTATATGTGGCGACTTTAATTTACCATTATTACAGTGGCGTTCATTTAATAATTGTTATATTATTTCTAATATTCTAATAATACAAATAATGCTGTATCCTCTGAATTTGTTGATTTTATGTCGTATTGTAATCTTAAACAGTTTAATTGTACTCCTAATCTAAATAATCATTATCTCGATTTAATTTTTTCTAATAATAATTATGTAGCTGTCAAGCCGTGGTACAGTCCTCTTACTAAAATTGATTAACATCATCCTCCGTTACTTATTCACTGTACATTTGAAGTTAATTTTTTCTTGATATTCAGCTCATGAGAAATATTATTATTTAAAAAAGCAGATTAGATTGTATTAAATAATTACTTAAACAATATTAACTGAACCTCTGAATTTGAGAATTTTGGGTACTAAAGATGCGTTGGATAAATTTTATAGTATTTTAAATAATGCAATTAATAATTTTGTACCTAAAAAATATATCACAAAAATTTCATATCTTATCTGGTATTCTTCTGAACTAATACGGCTTATCAAGGCTAAATATAAAGCTCACACCAAATTTAAACGTTTCGAAAATGAATCATAATGGTATTAAACAATATTTGGGTTTAGTTCTGTAGATATTTTATTAAATTAACAACGTTTCGACAGCAAGGTACTGTCTTCTTCAGGTTTTAATAATAATAACATAAATAAATAAATATGTAGTCAAGACTACAAGTATATAAAATCAAATGTACATTGATAAATGGTTAATATAAAACATACAAATGAAAAAGAAAATTATAAACGTATAACAGGGTACCATTTATCAATGTACATTTCATTTTATATACTTGTAGTCTTGACTACATATTTATTTATTTATGTTATTATTATTAAAACCTGAAGAAGACAGTACCTTGCTGTCGAAACGTTGTCAATTTAATAAAATATCTACAGAACTAAACCCAAATATTGTTTAATTTTATAATGAGTTAACGAAGTTATGTTTATATGAAATACATAAATAATGTTGAAATAAATTCCAAATAATGTGTAAAAAAATTGGTAATTCGCATCCTCTTTCATCTGATGGCACTCAAATATGCAAAATGTTTGCTAACCATTTTCAGACTGCATTTTTAGATACTAATACTTTACATACACAGTATACGAATGATCATTGCAATACCACTGTTAATCTACAGATATCATTTAAGCCTATGGCACACTTACCGATGAGCATCAGAAAGCATCGATGAGCTCTTCGACGAAACAACAGTACGCACCCGTCATTAATGGTTTTCAATTTCATCTATGACAAATACAGCAAATTTTTCCGTAACGCAAAAGAGTTAAGTTGGTAATAATACCAGTGAAATGTTCCTATGCCATCGGTTTTTAAATTGAAATTTCCCTATACTCTATCTGATATATGATTGCAGTTGCAGTGGTGGGCCGAGCTTGATGAGACTATTTTACGCAGCAACATTTTGAGGGTAAATACAAATTAAATGTTATGTCGTTAAGATATTAACGTTACAATAATAGAAACATCTTCAGACACACAATTTGGAGATGGAACATCTTCAATTTTACCAACGTGAGGACCACTTCGATCAGATATACGAAACTGTATTAAGTATAAAATATTTTTGACAGTTATTAACGGATTGACAGGTTACGTGTCTTTTGTATTTATATTAACTTTTTACGTTATTTTCAATTATATTTATATTAAAATTATTTATTTCACTCACATTAAATTTTGCTAATCTCATTTATTATAAAATTCATTAAAAAATGTTTCTATTTTACCCAATGTTGGAACCGTTTAAAACTGTCTCTCGTTACCCGTGTTAATGTGAAATGAGGCACAAAAGATACGTGTGAAATGAGATACGTTCGTTCCATCAATGATCTCTTCCATGAAAATAGCGGGGCCGCTATTTTTCTTTGATGACGAGTGCGTTCTGTTGTTTCATTTTAGCATCTCTTGATATTACTAAAAGTGCTGGCCACGATGGTATCCCTAGCCTTTTTGTAAAACAATGTGCCGAATCTCATTCTCTGCCTTTAAAGTTAATCCTTGAGAAATCACTTACTGAAGGTCATTGTCCGCATTCTTGAAAAAATGCTTTAGTTATTCCTATTCATAAAACCGGTAATAGAAACCTTGTTCAGAATTACCGCCCAATATCAATACTGTGTGTCTTCGAAAAAGTTTTTGAAAAAATTATTTACAATTATTTGCCTCAGTCAAAAATATAATAAATTTTGAGCAACATGGTTTCTATTCCGGAAGATCAGTTGAAACAAACTTAATTGAATTTACAGATTACATTCTTTCATCCATGGACGACATGGTACAAGTTGGTATGGTTTATACGGACTTTAGTAAGGCTTTCGATAAGATAAGCTAGAAACACTTGGCATACATGATAATTTGCTTTCTTGGTTTAGATCTTACCTTAGTAATATTCAACAATGTGTTATACTAAATGGATATCAATCTGAATATATTCTTGTCACTTCTGTCGTCCCGCAGGGATCTCATCTTGGACCTCTTTTATTTATTATTTTTATAAATGACATTAAAAATATTTCTTACTTGCTAAATTTAATATGTACGCCGTTGATTTAAAAGTTTATATGCGTATTAATTAATTATCTCATTGTTTAGCCCTTGAAGAGGACCTTAGCAGGCTTGGCTTATATCTTAATGCTAATGTGAACCGAGTAAATCATGTAAAGGATTTAGGAATTATCTTAGATAGCAAATTAATCTTTGATTTGCACATTGACTATGTTGTCAAAAAATCATATAAAATGCTTGGATTTTTTATAAGAATTGGGGATAAATTCAAAAGTAGTGGAACTTTCATATTTTTATACTACTCATTTATTCGTTCATATCTTGAATTTGCCGCTATTTGTTGGTCACCTTTTTATCAAACATACACTGTCTTCAAGCAATATACTTAAAAGTATCTTCTGTGAATTTAAAATGTTTTTTTCTTTCTTTTCTGTTGTTATTTTTCACTCTTTAACTTTATTTAACTTGTATATAAATATGTTTATGTGTATTTGTTTTGACAATGATGTAGTAATTTTTGTATGTTATTATATAAATAAATTACTGATATGGAGCAGTTCTGGTCATATACTCAAAAGAACTTTTTCTCCTGTCTTATGGTGCCTAATTCATAACTTAGCTTTGGCCATTACCATAGTGAATAAATATACGAACCTTTGTATATTCGAATATACAAAGGTTCGTATTTTCGTTTACCATGGTTACTTATAGGTGCGTTTGGTTATTTTGCTCCATGTACTCAAAGTTGTTAGTGTCATTTTAAATTCTATTTACACAACGTGTAGAGTACTATCTTTTTTTCAAAAAGAAATCTATAGTTTGACTTTGAGGAGAAAAGTCATGTTTTTGTGCTTTAAGTAGACATCTGAAATGTCACTGACAGCTCCGAATGCACCGAAACGCACCTATTGTTTGTCAGCAAAGTCTTATAGAAATAAAAATTTGACAAGTAAACATTTAGTTATTTAATCACAAGTCCAGAAACTGCGTTGTTGCTAATGCGAGTTTCTTTAAAAATACGAACAGTTGACGTTGCAGAAGAAATTAGACTACCTACATGCCGACGTGAAATTTACAGTTTACTTTTTAATTTCCTTTTATTCATGATATCGACTACCTACATACAATTCGACAATAGAAAATTCTCGATATACTCAACGAGTTGCCTTCTGGAAAAATTTCCAGGCAACACGTTTCGTATTTATCAAGAATTTTCCATCGTCTTATATAATATATGATTATTAAAAGTAAAAAAATTTAAGTTCGCTGCGCCACCAGCATACTTTTTGTGAACTATTCAGTACGGGATTATTGGTTAAGATTATGGAAAGTATGTATGGAACTTTTATCCTAATACACATTTTTCTCTGCCTTATTTACACAAATAATTTATATTTTACTAACAGAAACGACATAATATTACGAGTAATTAGTTAATATACGTGAAATATTGAATAAACAGTAAATATCGTTATATTGTTACTTTCAAATTTCTAGGTTAAAGAAGCTACACGTTTTCGATTGATACATTTTGTAAATTACATTTATGGAAATAAAATATTGCGCTGTATTTATGAAGGAGAGAAGGATTGTAATGCTGATTCCATTATTTTTTTGTTGTTTCACCCGAAAAACAAAAGCACAGTTTGAAAAAAATATTGAGTCTGTAAACAAGAGCCTTACAATCATCATCACATAAAATTGAAGGAGACTTTTTAATTGAAAATACAAAAGCGCAGGTTAAAAAATGATTTGTACGTATAACGCGAATAATAGTGGTCGCTGAAAACATATATCAACCATTATTAATTCATTGAACCAGAAGTAAAATGTATTACAAAAGCGTGATCAAGCTATTTCAATTAATGTTATTAGGTTATTATGATATGGTCCTAATTTAACTATTTTGGTGTTTCTGCTTTTGTCTTGTTTTAGGATTACGTTAGATAAATTGATGTTCAAATTTCAAACAAAATTTACAGGATCATCTTAAAAAAGGCAACTAAAGATACTATGATTTTGGGAAACTAACTCAACGACCACTATTAACCATTTTGTTTTTAATTGCGCTTTTGAATTTTCAATTCAAAATACTCTCTCAGTTTTGCGTAGTGGTGACTGTAACATTGTAACGCACTTGTCTAAAGAACACATGGAACAATTTTTAAACTTTTGCTCTTGTTTTTCAATTAAAACACATAAAAAATGCGACCAGCATTATAAACTTCTTCTCCTTGATAAATACATCAATGTAATTATGAATGTATTAATGAAAAACGAATAGCTTCCTGTACCTAGAAATTTGAAAATAACAATTTAACGAAATGTACTCTTTATTCAATGTCTCACTTATGCAAACTAATTATCTCTGGTACTATGTCATCTCTCTTACTAAATAAAAACAAACAACTTGCATTAATAAGACATTAAAATATGTACATGAAGATAAAATTCATATATGTTCTTACCATAAACAAATAATCCCGGACTGAATAGTTCTCCAAATGTCCGCCAGATAGTGTAGCGCTTATCTGGAGTTGTCTATTCTTGTATTGTATTTTTTCTACAACTTTTCGATAGTATAGTTTAATCTCAGAGTGGCAAAAATTGGTGACATTAAAACAGTTGTACTAACAAGACCTAAGCTATTAAACAAAAAAATGCCAATCAAATTTTGACAATGCTTAATAATTCATTTTATTTAGCTACAATATTGTCAATTTAAGGAATGCTTAAAAGTTACGTTGGTGCAACAGGCCATAACATGAACAATACGTCATTATTAATTAATCATAAATTATCGTTGTGATGGTTTTAAGTTTGCAACTGGTTAACGAATAGTAGGTTATATCTTATAACTCAGCAGTTAGCTAATAATAAATAAATAATAAAATATGGGTCTATTATATTAAAATTAGATAAAATATTTTTATTCTCAACCTTATTCGAAATAACGTATTACTCACATTACTGAGAATTAAAATTGTCAATATACCGGTATAGATAACCGTGAAACATTGCAAAAAGTATTGGCTTTCTCGGGTATTCTGCAGCATAACATACCTACCTACAGTCATTCAAAAAAGTCTTCGTACGACAGTAGTTTTAATGTATTTTAGGAAAAATAGCAGTCTAAAACCCAATATATTTAATTTCCTTTTAATCCAAAATGAAAAGCAGTATATTACGTTATTATAAATATAAAATAAACAAATAATATACTTAATTTATTTATATTATGGGGTAGACATTGAAAGTATTTATAATTTCATGACAAAAAAGTCTCCGTACGATAACCAAAACATTTAAATAATAAACCATTTATAAATGTTTCATAAAGAAATATAATATTTGGAGGGTTTTCCTTTGGTTCTTCCACCAGTAACTAAGCGATGAGTCATTGAATCTACCAAATTTTTGGTCACCGATGGTATTATATTCTGCCATTTTACTTTTTGCTTCATATTCCTATTTATTTTAAGAATTTTCCGCACTTTCTTAATCTAGTTAAAGTCTGGAGACTGTGAGTGATGATTAAGCATATTTTTAATATTATACAGTACGCATTCTCTTATAGACGCGAATTATTTGTCGAATTTTTCTGATGCATGATATTAAAATTGTCTGTTAAGGCCCTATCTTTCGGCACTTTGTTTTAAATTTGCTTTTAAAATATCAAGGTAACCTTTGCTATCCATTGTTGCAATATTTACTAATTTTCGTACACCCGCTGAGAAAATCTAGCCCCAAATATAATGCTATTACCGGACTTTAACCAGATTGAGAAAGTGCGGAAAATTCTTAAAATAACTAAGAATATAAAGCAAAAAATAATTTCAAATTAATTACAAGTAAAATGGCAGAATATAATGCCATAGGTGACCAAAAATTTGGTAGATTCAATGACTCATCGCTTAGTTACTGGTGGAAGAATCAAAGGAAAACCCTCCAAATATTATATTTCTTTATGAAACATAAATAAATAGTTTATTATTTAAATGTTTTGGTTATCGTACGGCGACTTTTTTGTCATGAAATTATGAATACTTTCAATGTTTACCCCATAATATAAATAAATTAAGTAAATTCTTTGTTTATTTTATATTTATAATAAGGTAATATACTGCGTTTCATTTTGGATTAAAAGGAAATTACATATATTGGGTTTTAGACTGCTATTTTTCCTAAAATTCATTTAAACTACTGTCGTACGAAGACTTTTTTGTATGAATGTATATCATGATTACCCAATGCTGGGTGTGCCAATCTGCTTTGTACAATACGTATACAGATATCGATAATAATGATGTAATTCGTACCGTGCGACCGTTTACCAGGCGTCACCCCACGGGCACTCAGTGCTGGCGTAGAGAGAGCACTACAAGGTCTTAACATTTATAAAAAGTGTTATAAAATGTACTATATCCACGATTATTGTGTACCAAAACTCACAAAACCACCTATAATCTCCAATATTACCTCTCGCTAAGAGAGGTATTGGATTCATGCTGAAATTCGCATATCCAGATTTTATTGAATAAGCACGATTCAAGGTCCCTAGAATCCGATTATAACATTTTTAAAATGATGTCTGTGTGTGTGTGTGTGTGGATGTGTGTATGTGTGTGTGTGTGTGTGTATGGCTGGATGTTGGACGGACGATTCCTCAAAAACTGTAAGACATAAGGCCTGTTTAACTACGAATTCCTCAATCTGACACTCCTGGGGAGAGCTGAAAAGGTTTTGGTAACAATTGAACAACCGGAAATAGTAGTTTTTAAAAGAAATTCTTCCAAATATTAATTTTTGAAAATTTTTGATATTACTAATTTTGAAAAACAAAATTCTATACCTGATACATTTAAATTTTTTATTATATCTTCTATAAATTTAGAGATAAAGACGGTACAACATACAGAATATCGAGATATAACAAGTCGAGTAGGCGAAACAACACTAAGGAAGCCAGTTGATAAATTCAAATGTTTATATCATAATTTGTAAATGACAGATTTCAGTGTCAAAAATCAACAGTTTTAGTGACATTTTGATAGCTTTTTCTGGGAAGTACATTAATCTTTCTTATTGTTTTATTAATTAAATATTTAAAATTATAGGTAATATGCATATATCAATCAGAAATACCGCCAATCTGGTTAATAAATTGGAAGAATCTGTGACATTTAGAAACTTCCTCATACAATGAAAAATAGATATAATTAGAATTATATGTGTGCAGAAGACATGTTAAATACAATAAAAAACAATATTTGGGTAAAGTTCTGTAATATTTTGTTATAAAACGACGGTTCGATAGCGAAGTGCAATACAACACTTATATAGCCTAAGGCGAGAGGTCTTGTGCTGGCCACAACAGATTTTTTTTTTAACAAATTTGTGTGAATCGTGCCAACTGTTATTTACTGCCAAAATAAACCAACGTTCAATTCAAATTATTACAGTCCACATGAATTTATAGGTATATCGACTAAATTTTTAATGTGTTAATAATATTTTTCTTCATAACAAAAATACTGTACAGTCAGGAACAAATTCGAGTTCCGTATATGAAAAACTTTCTTATTATGCACCCTACAGAAAATTCATGTAGGTCTTTATGGGTCAACTTTTTGAGACAACTTTAATGGACACCACAGGAATTTTCGATCGTCTTTCGTTTAAAAAAAAAAAAAATTTGTTTTTGGCTTATTTTGAAAATACCTCATATCCTGCTTATTATGACAGATTCAGAAAAAAATGTTAAGATAATTTTTATACAGTTTTTTTTTACATTTAATAACGTAGTGTAATTAGATTTTTTTCTAAACTTAATAATTTTCGAGATATAACACAAACACAATATTTTTAAATGGGAACATGCGGAACGTGCGGAAAAGTATTTTGCGCACTAGGGTGACAAACACTTTTATTCACTGTCACAAGATTGAATAAAAAATACTTTGGAAGTAGTAAATTAAATTTACAGAGACGCAGCGCAGTGCGGAGTACGCCGGCACTGCGTACAACGCTGCAACTGCTGGTGAATTGATGATTTTCTCAACGTAAAATTTTGAAATTAAAATGTATGTTACATTAAGAAAATGAATATTGACAAATTTATAGAGAACAAATTTTATTAGTAAGTACTTAGTTATTACATGAACTCAACTTAACCTAAAATTTTGATATAGGTATGAAAAATCTTATTTATAATGTTTAATTTTCAGTGTTCTAAATTATTTATTAATATTTAACGTAATGGTGCAATTGTTACATTGGCTAATATTGATTCCTGACAAAGATGTAGAAGCTATACCAGTATTTGATTCAACCAAATTTACGTTCAAGTCTGTGTTCATATTTTGATTAGAATTTGACATTCCTGCAGAAGATACATTACAAATTGATTTTAATAAAAATGGTCATCATATGCCAGTTATATAAATGTGTTTATTTGGTCTCTTGTAAGAGTTTTGGATTTTTTGGTACGGTAACCAACAGATTGATTTTTAAGGTAGGGTACCAATTTTGAATACTTCCGAATATCAATATTTTCTTTTAAATTTAAACTTGCTTTCAGCATGGAATATAACGACCATAATGTTGATGATTGATAAACAAATGTAGTTGTTGATATTGACAAATGTTTTAGTTGCTTAGTAACATAGCAGTGTACTCAAATAAAGAATATTACAATTATAATTTTACATATAATAATTAATTCATTTTATTTGATAATAAATAATAATTAAATAATGATTTATAATTGATTTTTTTATTTGTTTCGTAACAAATTTCATTTTTTCACCCCAAAAAATAAATAATTGAAGTTTAATTTATGTTTAAAACAAAAGAAAGTAAACTTGTTATACATCGTTGAAAAGCTAATAAAATAAGTAAAAATATCCTGTTTTCAACATTTATGTTCCCATTTTAAAAATATTATGTTTGTGTTATTCTCGAGAATTACAAAGTTTTGACAAAATCTAATTACACCACATTATTCCATGTAAAACATATATATAAAAAATATCTAAACATTTTTTCTGTATCTCTCATAATAAGCGAGATATTAGGAATTTTTAACAGCCTGTAGCTCAAAAACAAATGACGATCGAAAATTCCTGTGGTGCCTATTAAAGTTGTCTCAAAAAGTTGGAATATGGAATTCGAATTTGTTCCATCCTATACCCATCTCTTGCGATAAGACGTCGTCCCAGCATTCGCGCAATTAAAGCACGAAAAAATTTAGTGCCTGAAAACAGGATTCATATGTCTTTCCGCATTTAGTTCAAATACATCTTGTTTTAAACCGGATTTAACTATATATTCTTAGTCTTTGTTTGCCTAAGTGCGATCCTTGCACTTCATAATCAAGCTACGTAGTGGGAGAAATGGAAAAGGGTTTTCTTCTCCGTTACTGGACAAGGAGTTAGTTAAGAAGTTAGTGAGTAGAGTTACAGTAAAGGCGGGTTTACATTGGTGTAGTTACTAAGCTTAGTTACTTGTAGACAGTGGATGTCTACACTTAAAAAAGTATTATTGTTCACTTGTAAAGCTATCACATCGAGAGGGTATATACAATTTTTCGTCATACTAGAAAAAAAAAAAGTTAAAAGAAATATATGCGCGAATTACACAAATTGTGATTGAAGAACTTATTAGAGAGATTGAGAAAGAAAAATGTCATTAAAAAAGAGTGTGGATTAGGATATTCCGATAAAGTTCCACAAACTTAATTGTTTCCCCTTCAGACCATCTTTCTTTTTTTTTAAATCTATAAATCAGAAACACCGGCAACCATACACACTTCAATTCTGTACAGAACAGAAATTTACTGGCACTAGCTTACAAATACACTAGCGAGCAAATGTTTACATTGGTTCAATTCTGTACAAAACAGAAATTTACTGGCACTAGCTTACAAATACACTAGCGAGCAAATGTTTACATTGGTATTCGCGAGTGAAGAGGAGGAGGAGCTTAGCGCGTGACGTAACAATATGGTCGGTTTAAGGTAGATGCTTCGTTTCCCGCAACTGTATTCTTATACACTGCGGCGTTTGAAATACAAAGTAATATTAATATTATAGTTAATATTAAATAAAAATAATGTTTCTAGTATGAATAACATTTTGAATTTTGCGAACTAGTCCGTTTCATATAAAAATTATGTTCAGCATTCTCTTGAATTTTGAATTTACATGATTCGAGTCTTTGTTTTCTTGAATCTACATAGTACTGCATTATTACAGTCTTTGGTAGATTAACGGAGAGATAAGTATTATTATGTTATTGTCATCTTTGTGCAGGCAGGTTTACAAGTTTAGATTTCATTACGAAGTATTTTAATAAAGACACTAAGTAATTATTATCTTGTAGTTATACCCGGCAAAATATAATCTAGCTTTACAAAATGCGAGGAGCACGCATATTTTTACTAGGTTCCTTTCCCATTTTTAAAAGATGAATGCATAACTTTCGTCTACCAACTATTTCAAATTGGCAAATTTCTCAAATACATTTTTCTATAGAATTTAGGTTCTTGTTTTTGGGAAATTATGGAAATTAATTATTTCTGGATTTCTGCGTGCTAATAACTTACATAGATTAAATGCAACTAAAACGTGTTGAAGTTTTAGATTTTGTTATTATACTTTATTTCACGTAAGAATAGCGTTGGTTTAGTTAGGGATATATAAATTCTACCCTTTGATTGGTCACAGAAACGAAACAAATATCGCCTGTCAGTTTTCAAATAAAATCTACAAATTAATTGATGTTTAACCATATTTTGTTGCAATTTTAGATTTTCACATTTTTACAGATAAATATATTTATTATTGACAAAGCTTGGTTTCACAAATTTAAATTATTTATTCAATGCATGTAAAAACGGTCGGTTCTTAAGAGTAATCTTCTATTTTCTTACGTAAAATGAAGTATAGCCTACAAATTTCATTCCACTCGTGATTTATTTGTTAAATAAGTGACAGAAACGATGCATTCGCCGCTACCTCGGCTAGGACTTACTACCATGCACTAGTTCATCTTTTCGCCGCTAGACGTCATATTGATCTATTTCAATAGCGATTAGTAGACATACAAGCCGGTAGGCTAGTGTCAAATTCGCTGGTGGGGGAAGGACAGTGGCTTTGCAAGTGGTTAGTAAATAGCCTGGGAGGCTATCCACTTGTCTGTCCTGATTACTTGTGCAAGTACTGGTACAAGTACTGTCCTATAGGGTTTACGCTAAGTTAGTAACTGTCTTGCAAGTTATTGGTACAAGCAACTAACCCAATTACTATACCAATATATATCCGGCTTAAGAAGGTAGACAGCATAATTTATAATTGTATATATTTTTAATGATAATAAACTAACGTGAGAACATTAACACGTTACAACAATCTATTACTTCTGGCTTATCCATGATTAATTATTATAATGGTAGTGAGTGCAGTGAGATAGTTTAATTCATTTTCCAACATGTAAATGTGTTTCGTAACACATTGGGTGTATATTTAAATTATGAAATAAACTAAACATAGTTTTCAATAGTATAAATTGTAAATGCATGAAAACAATGTAACTCTAAAATTTTACAATAAAACCTTGTCTAGCCCGATGTCGGAAAGTTATTGCGTTCTGCAGTTGTGTAATCCTACTTTACAGTTGGCAACATAACTGAATATCATGAATATATTTACATAAAAAGTGTGTTTAAATCTAGAGTCAAACGCTGAGTGAAACAATAGAGTGAGCATAAGGAAAGCGGTCGGAAGTTCAAACATAGGTGGCCATAATGCAAGTGACGAGAGAGTGATGACTGCTTGTTGGCGTCACGCTACGACCAACGACCTACCCAACTACAAAGATAACAAATTCTGTTTTACACGAAACACGCTTGCTTGTGTCTAACCACAACAACACAAACTATCCCACTCGACTCAAATAAAGATAAGCGCGCAGTGTTCGCCTCCGGTACGGAATTCTTTTAAAAGCACGTAACGTCTACTCCTTTTTTTATAATTGTAAACATTCATAATCATTACGTGCTAAAGCAAAGAAAACATTTTAATTTAGGAAGCAACTTTTATAGTAATTATTTTTAAATATTGTATATTCGCCTAGACTATTTTAGTGTAGTAGTTTATACCGTTAATCAGGGTAGTGCACATTATTGCTCTTTGCTATGAAGAAATAAAAAAGGATTAATATTTTTCTAAAAAACATCCATAAAATTTTCTTATTATAATATATTGAAACGTACCGCCGAGATACCCTTGAATCCCCGTGCCTTATGAAAGAAGTGAAGAAGGAGGGAAATCCACACAGAAAAATAAATAGTATAATACGAATATAGATTATAATTAATAAATTTTCAATTAAAAACCGTAATTCTTTAATTAGGTATATTAACAAATCTACAACTGCCAATGATAAAGTTATAATTTTTTAAATAATAATACTTGAACGTTTATTAGAATTGAATTCATAGTCAATATTTATAAAAATTTGAGTATGAACAGGGAAGAAACAGTTATTTTCAGTGCATCCTCTCTTAGTGCATCCCATGCAACCTGCAAGTAATGAAACATAATCATTTTAACAAGGCAAATTACAATAAAATTTCCAAAATTTTGTCATGTAACACTACCATTGAGTGTGTATATGTATGTGTATATTATTTTATATATATACAACATTTTTCTAGTTTTTATAACTTTACGGTCACGATATATGTATATATATATATATATATATATATATATATATATATATATATATATATATATATAAAATAATATACATATATCGTGACCGTAAAGTTATAAAAACTAGAAAAATGTTGTTCGTAGGGTAATCGCTCAATAGTAGCTGTAGACACGTGTTTCGCTCTTATTAGAGCTCATCAGTACAGCATAGCTAGTTAATAGATGGACCTTAACTAGAGGTAGTAATTAAAAAACCGACAAATCGTAACAGCACTAGAAAGCAGCCAGATACACGGCTGAACCCGCTACAAAATGTAAAAATATGAAACTTTAAATTAAATTGTAAAAATAAATAAAAATGAAACACTGATGAAATTTGATTTGGATGTTTGTTCTACCACAACCAAAATTTGAAATAATTATTTACACAAAATACGTTACTAGGTAAACTTTAACATAACACTAACAATGGTTGTTAGGGTATTGACCACTTGATTTAACTAAATATATTGACATGAGTCAAATGTCGAAACTGCATTGACATGTGTCATTGTCACTGTCAAATTTTCCAATGACACACTACAATACCCTCTCCCTAGACAGAAAATAAGAAGGTACAAGAATAACATATAATTAGAGAAAAGAAAAACACAATATAAATGAATAACAATATGGTTAAAATTATTTGATGTCTCCCCTGCTTTTACGGCTATATTTCTTCGTTTTTGTGTTGTACAATGTTTGCTGGTTTTAATCTATCGATTGCTATGTTTCCTATTTTGTTTTTTATGTGTATTGTGAAATATTTATCATGTTTACTCTGTATTTTATATGGACCTGTATATGGATTTTGTAACGGAGTTTTAATTACGTCTGTTCGTATGTATACATGTGTTGCAGTTTGTAGATCTGGATGTATGTAGGTGTATCTGTTTTGATTTTGAGCTTTCGGTGGGATTGCTTGAACTTTGTTTAAACAATTTTTTAGTTTTCGTAGATAAAATGGGATATTTAAATATTCTAAATATTTGTTATTGTGACTTTCATGTAATTCGCAGGTAAACGCAGTTGCATTCCATACACTAGTTCTGCACTACTGCAATTTATTGTTTCTTTGAATGCTGTACGTATTCCTACGAAAACTAATGGTAGATTATCGAACCAGTCGTTTGCGTTGTTATAAGTTTTTTAGTGAAGTTTTGAGTTGTCTGTGGAAACTTTCAATGATTCCGTTTGCTTCAGGATGATAAGCAGTTGTGCGGAGTCTGGTTGGGTTTAGTATGTTAAGTAATTGTTTAAAAATTGAGGATTTAAATTGTTTTCCCCGGTCTGTAGTTATTATGGAAGGTGATCCAAACCTAGATACCCAACCTGAGATAAATGCTTCAGTAATTGCTTCAACTTTACTATTTGTCAGTGGAATTGCTTCAACCCAACGTGTAAATCGATCAATGCAAGTGAAAATGTATTTGTGTCCTTCAGAATGTGGTAATGGACCAACTAAATCTGTGTGAATGCTGTCAAAACGTCTCGAAGGAATTTGGAATTGCTTAAGAGGAGGTTTTTTGTGTTTATGTATTTTACTTAATTGACAAGCTTCACATGTTTCTGTCCAAACTTTTATGTCTTTATTCATGTAAGGCCATAGAAATTTGGAAGTTATCAATTTTCTGGTTGCATTTATACCTGGATGAGATAGTGAGTGTAATTTGTCGAAAATTAATTTTCTAAAGGTTGCTGGTATATATGGTCTAATTTTTAGTGGTTGGAAGTTTGATTGTTTTTAGTTTAATGGAAATTTTTTTGAATTTAATAAATTTAATTCTGGATCATTTTCTTGTTCTTTAGCTATTGCATCATAGTCTATATTAAATTGATTTAATATATTAAATTTATGTAATATTGAACATATTTAAATTCTAGATAAAGTATCGGCTGGTACGTTTTCTTTTCCAGGAATGTATCGTAGGTCGTTTGTGAATTGAGCTATAAAATCTAATTGAGGTATTTCTCGTGGTGAATAATTATTTGAATTTTTTTTTTTGTTATGAAAGTTAATGGTTTATGATGAGTTAAAATATAAAAATTTTGGCCTTCTATAAAATATCTAAATATTTTAACCGCTAAATATATTGCTAATAATTCTCTGCCAAAAGTGCTATATTTTTGCTGTGTTTATGTGAAATAGGTTGAAAAAAATGCTAATGGTTTCCATGTGTTATTTTGAAACTGTTGCAAAACTGCGCCGACCCCTATGTCAGATGCGTCTACCATAATGTTGGTAGGTGCCCCAATCATTGGTGTAGCTAAAGTGGTTACTCTGGCTAATGCGTCTTTTATGTTTTGGAATGCTAGCAATCCTAGTTCATTTGGTTCAATCATTTTTATGTTTTTTGTTTTATTGTCTATAAGCGTGTTTAAAGGTTTTAAAATAGTAGCGCAATTTGGTACGAAACGATAGTAAAATTGATAAGACCTAAAATTCGCGTAGTTTCCGTTGTGTTGTGGGGCATGGAATTTTTTTAATTGCCTCTATTTTTTCTAAGAGTGGTGATATTCCTTGTTTAGATATGTGATGTCCTAAAAAATTGATTTCAGGTTTTCCAAATTCGCACTTCTCTTTATTAATGAGGATTCCGTATTCTTTAAGTATTGTAAATATTAGTTTTAAATGTGTAATATGTTCTTCGGGTATTTTGCTAGCTATCAGAAGATCGTCTATGTATGCGTAACAAAATGTTAATCCTCGAGTTACTTCATCCATAAACCTTTGAAAAGTTTGTGCCGCGTTTCTTAAACCGAAAGGCATGGTGTATTCAAAAAGGCCGAAAGGTGTTGATATTGCTGTTTTTTTTTTTAATTGAACTCTCTTCCATTGGAATTTGATGATACGCTTTTATAAGGTCTATTTTTGAGAAAATTGTTGTGTTTTTTAAGTTGATGAAATTTTGAATGTGTGGGATGGGATATCTATCAGGTACTGTAATATTATTTAGAGCTCTGTAATCTCCACACGCTCTCCAAGTATTTCGAATTTAGTAAGTCGTCAAATTTTTGTTTTGCAATATTCAATTTTTCTAACGATAACCTACGAGGTCGCGAAAAAGCCGGTGATGCGTTTGTAATTATTCTATGAGTGACATTGTGTTTAATTTGACGGTTTGTATTGAATTTGTTGGTTAATTCTGGATAATTTGACAAAATTTGCAGATAAGGGCAATAACTGTTGCTAGGCATTGTACTGCTGTCATGTATAGAAGAAATGTCAAAATTATTGCAAATAGAATTTTGAGGTATTAATTTTTGGCATGTTGTATCTACGAGAATATGAAAATTCTTTAAGAAGTCAGCCCCTAAAATTGAGTATTTTACGTTGGCTATAATGAAAGTCCAAATATATGTATTTTTATGTCCTAAATCAAGGTGTAGTTTGTTGTATCCGTAAGTTGATATTGAAGTGTTGTTAATAGTATGTAAATGGTGTGCTTGATATGGTTTTCTTTTTATTGTTTTTGAAAAAATAACGCTTACCTCTGCCCCAGTGTCTACAAAAACCTATTGCCTGTGCGTTTGTCGGTGACGAAAAACAGGGGGGACTAGGAACTTTTTCATTACTACAAAGTCTTGAAATATTATTATAATAACTGTCAAAATTATTGATAATTGTATTTACATTTTTATAATTTGAATTTGAATGTTGGCGCTTTTGTTGGTGTCCATTCCACGAGCAGGGTGGTGTGCACTCAAAAAGGATCTAGTTTACATGTTTTCTATGACATTCACCCCCACCTAGGTAATATAGTCTTGCAAATAAGATGGAGGACGTCGTAGTCGTATACTTCATCTTAATGGTTCTTGAGCTGTGAGTTGTTGTTCTAATGGAGCCGAACTGGACTGATTACTATCCCCATTTTCTTCTATTTCTTTTTCAACTGAACCAATTGGGGGATGAGTATTATCTTTATTGTCTTCTACTTCGGTTTCTACATTGGCAACTGGAACTTGCTGTGCATGAGAATCAACGAGAGTAATTCCAACAGGCGCATGATGTCTAGTAGAGACAGTTGTTTCTCTACCGTCAGGCAGTCTCACGTGAGAATCGCTTCAGAATTTAGAGGAAATGAATTTCTATTGAGACAGCGTATTTTCTCAGCAAATTTTGGGATAAATTGTGAATAATAAGAAAACATACCAAGCGCTCGACGGACAAAAGAAATATTCGTAGGAATAGACAAATTTCGGAGAGGTTGAAGACGTTCCGGATCCGGCTTTATAGATTTATGACTAATAATATATCCCAACAGATGAATTGATTTTAGTGAAAAAAAAACTCTTGCTCATGTTCAGCGTAATATTATACTTCCTAACAGCTTTCATGAAGTTATTTAAATTCTTGTCGTGTTCTTGTTGATCATGTCCACAGATTGTAACATCATCTAAATATACTTGGACACTTTCAAGTTTTTCGACAGTAATAATCTTAGTTATAGTCCGCTAAAATGCAAGAACGCCATTTCGAACTTCGAATGGTATACGTGTAAATTGATACAATTTACCACAAGCCTCAAACGCAGTATAAGGCCTGTCTTCTTCTTTAATAGGTATTTGATGGTACGCACTACGGAGGTCGACTGAACTGTATACCTGATATGAAGCAACTTTATTCACGATATCATCGATCCGAGGCAGTGGGAATGCATCTAATTGCGAGTAATCAACTACCATTCTCCGTTTATGGTTCTATTACTGAAGACAACACTAATACTTGTGCTCGCCATGGTGAAACGCTTTCCTCGATGATGTGTTCATTTAACAAATGTTTTATTTCATTTTCGATAAATATTAGATCAGACGTTGTATGTCTCCGTGATTTAATTGATATCGGTTTACAGTCTGGAGATAGATTAGTAAAAAGATGTGCTGGATCGACCAGAGCAGCCGCTACGCTACACATTTTTCCTCCTCGTTTGAAATGAACCAGAACACTTGAATGACGTCTTAAAATATCATGTCCCATGATAATATCAGCACAAAGATTTGGGAGAATACTGACAAGAATGTTTCTGTAGTTATATCCTTGCAATTGAAGGCTTATCTTACACTGCCCCTTAACGGATGATCTCAAAGTTGTAGACGCCATAGATACTTCCTCTTTCTTACAAGGCATTACAGGTAATTTGAGTTTTTGTACTGTTCTCTGGTCAATAAAGCTAGCTGAACTCTCTGTACCGACCAGAGCATAGACTATAATTCCATTTAGGGAAACGGTTACAATTGCGTTACTTAAACAGGTTGGTAACAAGGAAGCAATACAATTTGAAAATCTTGTTGAAGACTGATAGGTTCCCGTGGATTTATTTTCTGCCTACATACCTTTTGATAATGGCCTTTGATACCACATCCTCTGCAGATTGCATCCTTGGCTGGACAAATTGTTCTACTATGTTTCTGCAGACCACAGAAGTACAATTTAAAATTGACCGCAGCTAGAGTATTTTCTGAAATAGAGTTTAGACCTGGTTCGTTTTTAACCACAACAGGATTCTTTTGTTCATTATTAACTACAGCATTAATTGACGATGTTAAATATTGCTGAGACTGATGTTGAGCGAGTTCAAGAGCTCTTGATTGAATAACTGCTTCTTCATACATATATCGTGCGCGTAAAGTTATAAAAACTAGAAATATATATATATATATATATATATATATATATATATATATATATATATATATATATATATATATAGGCGTTTAACTTGGGAAAACAGTTTTTTTCAAATATTATCTGTCCCGTAAGATTATAGTGGGAGTTTTTGATATGGTTAGAAAGATTATTTAATTTGGCAACGAAAAGTATCTAAATGCTCTTAATTTAATGCCTTATTATTGAAATATTTACGAAAGTATAATCCTACGTATTGGGTAGCTGACTTGGTTAAATCAAGGCTCCATGATAATTTTTTACTATTTCAAATCCCTCCCGGTTCAAGTTAATATTTTTATATTTATTTTTGTATTATTAAATACATTCTTTCCGAAAACTTTGTAAATCCAATGGATTTTTCATTAGAAGAAAAAGTTAGTATAATTAAATTTTACAATCAAGGGATAAGTTTATGAGAAATTCGAGACTTTTTTGCTGGGATATATTCTGATAGACAAATTGCACCCATGAACGAACTAGACGAATCATTTTAAAATTTGAAAAAACCGGTTGCGTTAATGATGATCATAAAACTAAACTTAATTTGGCTTAAATTTACATATTTATTTCACTTCTTGTACATTTAGTCAATAAAATACTTGATGTACCAAAAAATTATTTGTTGTAATTTTGTAATTTATTTAATAATAAATTGTACAAAATAAATATAAAAATAATAAAAATATTAGCTTGAACCGGGAGGGATTTGAACTAGTAAAAAATTATCATGGGGCCTTGATTTCTCCAAGTCAGCTACCGAATACGTTTCCATGATTACTGTTTTTAGTAAGTTATAAGTAATAACTGTCAAGTAGCATTATATTTTCGTAAATATTTCAATAATAAAGCATTAAATTAGGAGTATTTAGATACTCTTCGATGCCAGATTAAATAATCTTTCTAACCATATCAAAAACTATATATATATATATATATATATATATATATATATATGTATAAAAGGATTTAAAATTAGCATCAAAGTAGACAACATAAAAAACGGTACTCACTTGTGAAAATGATTTCCAGTAAGTTCGGCTATAAAAATTTGTATTAATATTAATTCGGCTAATTTGAGTAGTAATCTTGATTAACTTTAATTTAGTTGTAATATGATCTTAAAAATTTATGTTTATTACATTATTTAATTTTGATTTTTTCGTAGCTTCTTTTCTTTGCCAAATGGAGTCTTTAGTTTGCGAATATCACTACTATATTTTAATTTACTTGTTTGTAAGTTTTGGTTTTTTATTGTTATTAGTTTACGTTGGAGTTGACGTATGGGTACTGGTATGGCATGCAATCTACATAGGTTTTAAAAATATTTATATTTTACTCATGAATATTTATTAACAGAATGTTCGTGGTTTGAATACGAAGCTAGAAGATTTTTGTAATAATTCTTTTATAAGTGATTTTGATATTATTGCTCTTACGGAAAAATGTCTCGCCGATTCTGTTTATAAATTTTGCATTATATCAAATAGAAAAGACCGTAATAATGCCATAACTGGTAAACTAATAGGTGGTGGAGTATTATGTGCTGTTAGTTCTAAATATGTCATCTATGATTAAATTGAATCTTAATCCGAACTCTATTGCTGATATTTTTTGTGTGCGTATTAATTTACCTCCTGGGGAAAGTATGATAGTTGCTGTTTCCTATTCGCCACCTCCTATTTCAACTGAGCAGCAGGGCATGATTTAGGAATGTCTTGAGTCTTGTTCCAGATTATGCAGTCCAGTTTCATTTTGATTGGTGACTTAAATATTAGTAAATTAGTTGATCAATATTTGTATGGATTTAATAATATATATATAACCAGTTTTGAAAATTTCTCAAATTTTCTTGATGCTACTCAATATAATAGAATATGTAATTGAGGTTCACGTCTTCTTCATATAGTTATACCCAATAAACATGTAATGTTACTCGTTTTAATTTTATTATGAGTCGTGAGGATCCTTCTCATCCAACTCTACTAATTTCCATAAATGCTATTCTCTCTTCATTTAACTCCACTTTTAATAATGTTCTTTCCTACAATTTTAAACAAACTAATTTTGAATTTATGTATACACTATTCTAAAATGTTGACTGGGATATTTTAATGGAATACAATAATGAAGCATTCAGTGAATTTTACAGAATATTAAATCATATTTTTACACTATGTGTACCACTAACACGTAGAAAGATATCTACATATCCACCTTGGTTCACTAAACAAATTGTTTCTGATCATAAATTAAAAGATGAAAACCATAAATTGTACAAAAATAAAAGTAATGAAATGTATTACACTAAATATAAAACATTAAGAACTAAAACAAAAATTAATATAAAAATATCTTATAAAAATTTTATATCAAACTTGGAAAAAATTATAGTTAGTGACCTAAGGCAATTCTAGTCAGTTATAAATAAAAACAAGAATTTTATACCCTTACCCAAATTGCTGGTTTTGCTGAATACTTTTCTATTATGGGTTTGAATTCTAATAACTTTCATTATAATGGGCGGAATATCACGAAACAAATTTTTTACGAAAGCTACGACATATTTTTGTAATATATAAAAAAATCAGTAGGTATGTGTTACAGAACACATAGTTTTGTATAAGTAAATAAATAAAATGTAAATTGGGAGCATGAAATTTTCATGTTTTCCTCGTTAGCACATATTTTATGCTGAATTAATCAGAAAGTATTCAATAAAAAAAATCATGCCTCTGACGTAATGGAGACTGGCCTTTAAACTCTTAAGAAACTATAATTTGGTGTATGTCTAATTTGTTGTTTTCTATGAATTAAATAAAAAGCGACAGAAGAGTATCTCGATTAATATCAATCCTTAAGAAATTTTGTTTCAATATTCTGTTAGCAGTAAATATTTTAAGCGTATTTATTAAATTTTTGTTACAATTTAATTCACTCTATCGCTATTTACTAAATTTATTATTATGCTTCACATTATATGAAATAAATAATTAAAAAGAAGGATAAAGTAAGATCTGGTAAGGAAGGATCTTCTTATAATTACAAATATTTAATATAATTCCAGAACAAACGTGCAATAATTTTAATAGTAAATCCTGCCGCTCTATACACTTTGGAATCGAACATCTTTGACTCAGGACGATATAGACGAACGTACATGAAGTTTGTAAGCTTTCCTTTCATTTCAATAATCATATAATCCGTATACAGTAATATATTTTTTTTGATATTTTTTCTGTATATATTTTTCTTCAAATAAAATAGAAATATTCATAGAATATTATCGTGCAAATTGCGATTTTTTTGTTTAATTTTGTAGAAGTTATTCTGTTTTAAATTCAGGGGACTTTTGACACCGATAATAGTGTTTATTCCAATGAAAATGTTACAGACTTTACTAATATTCTTAGGCCAAATTCCTCTAATACTTATTTAAATATTAGGGAAATTACTGAAGACGATATTATCATGCCAATTAAAACTATAAAAGTTCCATGTTCTCTAGGTCCTGATAATATCCCAGCTTTTATCTGA
Organism: Ophonus ardosiacus; assembly: GCA_943142095.1. Classification (NCBI taxonomy): domain Eukaryota; kingdom Metazoa; phylum Arthropoda; class Insecta; order Coleoptera; family Carabidae; genus Ophonus; species Ophonus ardosiacus. The sequence continues at coordinate 66,739,767 of OW964823.1, forward strand.
AAAGGATGTCCAGATGTGTTTGTGAAACTGTTTTGTATATTGTATAATCTTAGCATTAAGAATAACATATTTCCTGATATACAGTGTGTCCCATTTAGAAGTGCCACCATTGGGATCTCGAGAACTAGAAGAGATACGATGTCGGTTAAATGGAACTTTTTGTGCGCGTTTGGGAGGCCATCTCAGATATGCTTTTGTTTTTCCAAAAATTCTCATAGAGCACTAGATAATGACAAAAAACTGATTATTGTTGATTTTTTCTTTTTCAAATAACTTCTAAACTATTGGTAATTGAGAAAAACATTTCAAATATAAAAGATAGATATTTTTATTAACTAACCAATGGCGTACGAAACAAATTTTTGTATCCGTAAATTTTCGAGATATAACACAAACTTATATTTTTTTAAATGGAACCCATATCTTATTTTAGTCTCAAAAAAATAATTATTTTTTTCTCTTTTTAATGATGTAAGGGTTACTATTTTTATATTTGTTTTGCCTTCAAAATTATTAATTTTTTCTTATTTTGTATTAAATTTGCAATTATTTTGAAAATATTAGTAGATTTCTACTTAGAAATACTCCTTATGTTTAAATAATTTACTTCGTTAAAAAAAAAAATCTCAAAACTCGTATCATATTAATTTTTATAATATTTTGTATCTGGTCGCACTTGGCACATTATAGTGTAATATGTAATTATGAGCCTAGAATAAAAATATTAAGTAATAAAGGCATAAAATAAATTATATCGATCAAATACAATATAATTAATAAAAAAAATATTTTTGAGAAATAATAAGAAAATTCACAAAAATAAAGAAAAAAATTAAATTTTATGAGCAAAACAAATATAAAACATAATAACCCTTACATCATTGAAAAGAGAAAAAAATAATTATTTTTTTGAGACTAAAATAAGATATGGGTTCTATTTAAAAAAATATAAGTTTGTGTTATATCTCGAAAATTTACGGATATAAAAATTTATTTCGTACGCCACTGGTTAGTTAATAAAAATATCTATGTTTTATATTTGAAACGTTTTTCTCAATTACTAATAGTTTAGAAGTAATTTGAAAAAGAAAAAATCAACAATATTCAGTTTTTCGTCATTATCTAGTGCCCTATGATAATTTTTGGAAAAACAAAAGCACATCTGAGATGGTCTCCCAAACGCGCACAAAAAGTTCCATTTAACCGTCATCGTATCTCTTATAGTTCTCGAGATACCAATGGTGGCACTTCTAAATGGGACACACTGTATTAAAGGAATCATTAATTTGTCCAATTTTCGAATCTGGTGATCCTAGCAATGTCAGTAACTACAGACCTATCTCTATTACCTCTAATGTTTTCAAATGTTTTGAGAAAATCCTGTACAAATGTATATATATATATATATATATATATATATATATATATATATATTTATTTATTTATTTGTACAGGATTATATATATATATTATATATATATATATATATATATATATATATATATATATATATATGTATGTATAATTCAGTTTCAAATAAGATTACACCAATGCAACATGGTTTCATTAAAAGCATATCAACTGTCATTAATTTAACTAATTTTACGGAACACACAATGAATGCATTTAGTAATAATTTGCAAGTAGACATTATTTACACTGATTTTGCGAAAGCATTTGACATTGTGAATCATGAAGTGTTGCTATATAACCTTCAGCATCAGTTTGACTTCTCTCCTAATCTACTTGATTTGTTGCGCTCATATATTACAAATAGCAAGCAGTTTGTTCGGTGTAATGGCATTAAATCCACAAGGGTCAAATTTAGGGCCACTTCTTTTTGTTTTATTCATAAATGATATTCAGTTCTTGGAATATTCAGAATCACTGCTTTAGGCTGATGATTTAAAATTATTTAAAGTCATTGATTCTGTTTCTGATTGCCATCAGCGTCAAAATAGTATATTCTACAACAAGTAATGGAATGGCGAGCAAAAAGTTTGTGGTCCAAGCCAAAAGCGAGGACTACGGTTTGCGAATGTGGATTATGCCATTCCAAACGTGTTGTAGACTGTACTTTCTCCAACTAGATTTTAGAAATTATGCAAAAATGACGTTGATTCATTACAATATATTATTATATACAATCAATTTTTTTTACGCCAGTCCATAATTTGCTTATTAAACATCATTCATATCATTCTTTTGATTTATTTGGTAATAACTGGCCCACTCTATTCTGATGGCGTACATTCCATATCTATGTCTTCATTACCACTTGAAATTTTTCTATAAAATGTTATTTAGTTAAATTTCTAAGTAATATATTATTATTTATATAAACTTACTGCTCTAAAGACCTCCAACAAGTTATCAGAAAACTCCAGAACTGTTAAGAATTTCAAAACGTCAAACGCTAATTCAGAAATTGTTGAATTTAAAATTCTCGTCATGCATTTTTGTTAGTTGCCGTTGCTTAGGAATGTAATTTATGTATGACATATATAAAAATAATTGTATTGTATTGTTTTTGATATTTGTGTGTACAGCGCCGAATTTTGATTAAAGTCAGTACATATGAAAGTGTATCTTTATTTTACTTTGCAATCTCCACGAAGGGCAATGCAACAGGTTATGGGCCCAGGACGTTCCTGGTTGCAAGTGAAATAAATTAGTTTCCTAAAAATCAAAATTCGTGGCAAGTATTATCTGACAGTTTAGTGTATCCGAACATGGCTGACTTGTCGTTTGCGAAACAAATCGTCAAATTCGACGGCAATAACTTTCAAGTCTGGAAATTCCAGATAAATACTGTTTTGATCGCACAAGGTGTAAAAGGTTACGTTGACGGTACAGTTAGGGCTGTCAAATCAAAAGTATTCGGTTAACCAGTTAACCGGTTAATCGGTTAACCGGAAACCGGTTTTTCAATAATGAAATATTCGGCTAGCCGGTTAACCGGTTTGTAGCCGGCTTTTATTCGGTTTATAGCCGGTTTTTAACCGGTCAATAGCCGGTTTTTAACCGATCAATAGCCGGTTTTTAACCTGTTAATAGCCGGTTTTTAACCGGTTTATAGCCAGTTTTCAATCGGTTTTTAACAGGTTCATAGCACTCTTTTCTTTTAAAAAAAATTATATAACCTAATATCTAAATAGCTCTTGACAAAATGCCATATATCAAAATAAATAAATTTCAAATGCTTATTGAAACTGTCAATGTTACTAACCTTAATATGTTATTATTTCTTTTAATAATATATTTGAAATAAAAGTAAGTTACATTGAAATAGGAAATAATTCATTAGTCACGTGATATGTTTTCCGCCAATAAACATTCAGAATTTCCATAGTTACATGTCTATCACAGCGATGATAAAAAACAAAGAATATCACCTTATTTCTATTCGTTACTAACTGCTATGGCATTTTTACAACATTGACAGTTAATTTTAATAAAAATTCATTATATTCTCTCATTAAATATAAGCTCGTGATATTAATAATGAAGAAAGGGGTGAAAGGACCAAGCGTTGAATGGTTTATAGATGAAAACAAAAGGCATAAATGGTCCACGTGTATTGTAAAATTCTTTATTCACAATCATTATAGTAATATACCGATTCCTAAGCTTTTGGAGGTTGGGAAATACGTCATTCTTAACTTTAATGACATTATTTTAGGTTGGAAATAACGGATTTTACTTCCATCTCTTGGGTTGGAAATGTTCATGTAGAGATTGCCTAGCAACATTGTCATAGATCCTTATAATAAAGTAGGTTAAAACAAATTTTAAAAGAGCTGTCAAAAAATATTAATAAAATTAAAGGTTATAACTCATTGATTTATTTTGAAAATTATTGATTTAAAATGAGGATGATTGTGAATAAAATAAGATACATAACCTCGGTGGGAGTTTCATTACAGCCTCGAGCTTTATCTCACTTCGAGGCTTCGCCTCTCGGTAATATACGTAAGTCCTCGGCTGTAATGAAACATTTCCCACCTCGGATGTAATATACTATTATTACGGACGTTTCGGGCTTAGGGCAAGCCCATCTTCAGCAATCGTTGAATATACAGTAATAATTAAAACTTATGAAATTTTTTTTTTTTAATGTTGTATTAGACACGATGATCTATATGAACAACATCGAAAACAATTTTAAATACAGCATTTCAACAACCTTCCGAATCAATACGGAGTTGGTGAAATATGAATAATAATCGAAGATATTGCTCGCATACCATATATACGTATATCATAAACCAGTGCTAAATAATAAATTGTCAAAATTTTAGTGCACACAGGGAAACTTTGCAAAGTTTACCGAAATTTATTTCCCAAAGAAGAAGTACGATGTTTCCAAAAAGTTAACGGCGCCCTTAAAACTCGATACGTTTTGAGGAAACTTTTGAACATGCACCAAATTAAAGGTTATAATCCGGTTTTCTGACCGGTTAAAAACCGGTTTTTGACCGGTTAAAACCGGTTAAAGACCGGTTTTTTTGACCGGTTTAAGACCGGTTTTTGACTGGTTAGAAACCGGTTAAAAATTGGCCGGTTATTGACTTAAAACCGGTTATCCGGTTTTTCGGTTAACCGATCTGACAACCAACGGTTAACCTGTTAGCAATTTCTGCAGATTTTGACAGCCCTAGGTACAGTAGCTGAACCGTACGCCGGTAATGCACAGCACCCGACATGGGAAAAGAACAATGCAATCGCTATGTGCACAATTTCGACCGCCATGGAGTACTCGCAGCTCCTGTATCTTTATTTTACTTTGCAATCTCCACGAAGTGCAGTGCAACAGAAATAAATAATAATAAAACAAAGAGACGTAACCATACCAACCGAACCAAAATATTGGTTGTATAAGTTGCGGAATGTTTAGTTTCCAAAATAGTGTTGGATATTGATTACTTTCTTACTCAATGAAGTAAACTACAAATATTTCGTCTTACTGGCCTGGTAATCGTTGCCTTTACAGAGTACATACTCATGCGGACTTGGGAGTTATATTTCATCACAGAATTTAGTTAACACATCCTATAATACATTAGGTTACATTAATAGAAATTCTCGTTTCTTCACTAATATCACAACTCTCATGTCCTCATACTTTTCTTTAGTTAAATCCAAGCTTGAGTACTGCCTTATTGTCTGGAATCCCATTTATCATGTTCACAGTATCAAAATTAAATGGGTACAAAGAATGTTTGTATGATATTGCTCGATAAAATTTTCTCCTTTTTTTAACTCATTTACTTACAGTTAGCGACTTTATCAAATTTAAATACTTTTGTTGTTGTACTTGTTTTGTTATTTTATTGCTTAGAACGCATATTTTTGTATCATGTTGTTCATGTATAGGGATACTTCGTATCCTGTTGGGAGGTTGTAAAAATAATATATATATATATATATATATATATATATATATATATATATAGTGAATATATATATATATATATATATATATATATATATATATATATATATATATACATTCACTCTTTTTAATTTGTCAAGCTTTCGGTTATATTTTTAACCATCCTCAGGACACTGTAATACAATAATGAAATACGTACAATTTTTTTAAGAATTAAATTTGGTTTTTAGTACTCACATTAGTTGAAATTTTTTGTAGAATATACAGCATTTACAAACATGTAATTATGAACATGCATACGCACATGATGTAGTAAAATGATAAATCGAAATAACCGAATTACATATTAAAAATTTTGGCCAAAATAGTTATCCCAGTATAAAATTGATAAATTACAATAATTAATTAATCATATTTCTAATCATATATTTCTTATAGACCAAATAATTCTCAGCCTGATTCTTTGTAACATATTTGTTATTACTTTCTTTTAATAAGGTTCTACGATATTTTCTCAAATTTAGTTTTTTTTTTAATTTCTCTTTAAAACCGTGTCTTCTTTTCCACGTGCCAGTATATGAACACAACTTTCTCGTTACTTCATTCATATAATTCACAGTTTAGAAACTTTCGGTGGAAGGATTAATATTTTCCGGGTAGCGGAATGTTAACACAAGTTTTGGTATGAAAATGGAAAATGCAAATCCTGAACTTTGTTACATGGTTTCCTGTAGAAGTCCAATATGCAATTAGCAATTAACATAAAGTCCTGACAGTGAAACTGTATCCTTGATCCATGTTAATGTTCTTGTTCGGTTTGGTTATACCTTATTAATTAGCACAGAAATTTGCAAATTTCAATAGATATTGATGAAATTTTCAACAAGCATTAATTGCCTGTTGCACCGCTTATGGTTAAAGTCCTAACTGCAAGTTAACAAAAAATGTGCATACTTTTGACAGTAATATTTAGTAACTCAATTGACATTTCGTTTGGATTCGATATTATATTTAACCAATAGTTAGGGCACATTACTTTTAATTAAATGATGCCTGACTTAGGTATATAGGAATATTATTTTACAAATAAGAAAAATAATTACCCTATCCTTTGAACCAATACATAAAACTTATACAAATACATTTTCAATAAACAAGTTATAAAACCTATGCAAATGGTGAAAAATTTCTAAAAACTTCTTTCGACTAGTTTAAAACTTAGATTTTAAAATTACAAAAACCGAATATGTTTAGTAAAGTATTCCGCTACTTAATATTGTATTATATTGTCTATATTAGTAATACCAGCTTTAATCCTATTAGGCGTTGTATCTCTAAGACCTTCAATTTTTTCTGTGAATATTGTCCAACATGTCTTGCAAGATAGGTTTTAGTATAAGCGTTGGAATATTACCAAATAGTTTTTCATTGTGCTATATTTAAAGTAGCTGAAAGAATTTTGTAGAAATTTCAAATAATTTGTGAAGACATAATTTTGTAAACAGGTCGAATTATTCCGAGTTTGGACTTATAGTACTTACTTTAATACTGTGACGTACACTATTGAAAAATGTACAAAATATCAAAATTATAATTAGTTTCAGAAGAAAATTAACCCGTCACACTTACTTCGGCAGCTCTATATGCTTCATCGAGTTGCTAGGTCGTTGATTCCTAAAAAGTTATAATGTTTGGCAAAAATCTGTAATATTTAAGTCATGTTAGTAATTTTATTTAAATATTTTATTATGACTGAAAATATTTTGGCCAATAAAATTCACGTGTTTCAAAATTACTTTTTATATGGAATACTTGGTATGGAATAAGTTCGTTAAGTGAAATATGCTGTTTTGAAACGCTACTGAAAGTGTTGACAAAAAAGTAAGATATTTCATGAAATATATCAAAAAAATCTAACATTTTAACGGTAAAACAAATTTAAAATACAAATAACCTTTATTTTCCCAAAGTACAAATCAAATATGAGTTCCATTTAAAAAAATGTAAATTTGTGTTATATCTTGAAAATTTACCAATATAAAAATTATTTTCGTATGCCATTGGATAAACAATAAAAATATCTAAATTTTTATTTGAAACAATTTTCTCCATTGCTGGTTGTTTAGAAATAATTGCAGAATGAAAAAAATCGGCTAAATTTAGTTTTCCGACATTTTTTAGTAACTTATGAGAATTTAAGATGGCCCGCCAGAGGCACACCACATTTCCTATTAAGCCGAATTCGTATCTCTTATTGTTCCCGATATTCCAATGGTGGCCTTCGAAATCCTATTATATATATATATATATATATATATATATATATATATAATAATAATAATAATAATAATAATAATAATATAATAATAATACAAAATCTTCCTTTTTTGAAAATAATTTTCTTAAAGAAACATTAAAACAATTTTAATTTATTTCAAATAATGTTGAAGTTTACTGTAAATTTTTAAACATATATAAAGTTATTCTTGTATTTACTAATTCGAATAGTAGGGAGAATATCGTAACTGTGAATAAAAATATAGATACAAGATACAAGTAAAAATTAAGATATTTTCTGTTTCAAAATTAACTCTAGGAGGCAGAGAAGAAAATATTTCTAACTGCAGTTTTCTGAAGTATAAAAACTCTAGAAGCTGCAAGTCTGCATCCCCAGAAAACAATACAATTATCTTAAGATGGAGATGGGATAAAACTTATTTATTTTTTTGCAGCATTTACATCAGACACTAATTTTAATCAAGAAACATAAATAAGAGAGTTGGCTGCAAACTTTATCTACATATACATAATATATCCCCTATATTTTTCGTTGAATATTAAGTTCTATTAAAATAAATTTAGAAGTCACTTTTGTAACTAACAATATATTATAAAGCTTTCCAGTGTGCAGAAGTCATAAGTCAATATAAATATTTTTCGATCTAAAATTACACAATATACATAACCTCATTTCTATAACAACCTTAATGCCCAGTTTACTATGAACCTAACACTAATCTATGTAAATAATATTTTTTTTTTTTTAGAACCAAACACATTCATTTCTGTTTCATATAAAGGCAGAAAATAAATTAAAAAATTTGTACAATTAAGAAAAAATATCATTAGCCATGAAACTGACAGTAACAAAACATTGTGATTTTTTACTAACATGATAGACGTCAATTAAAGATTAAAGTCATTAATTTATGAAATAATACAAAATAACACAAAATAAAGAAAATGATAGGATATTTATTTAAGAAACAATTATTATTTATTATAATAGGTATTTACAAATTAAAGATGATCTACATGTAATAAGAAATAAGTCATAAGAAACGAGAAAAACTGCAATCTACAAGGGAAGAAAATAATATTTAATAATTCGTAATTTTTCTTCATGAGCCCAATTATCCATGATTTCTTCTTAATAAAACGAAAATAATAATAATATAAAAACATTTATTAAGGAGCGTCTTAAGTAAACATTTTTTTTGTTTTTCTGGCTTTATATGAAACAGGAATGTAATGTGTTTGATATCAAAAAATTCGTAATTTTTGTCTTTATAATATGAACTAATTAGTTTTTCAATAAAGTAATATAGAAACTTTTGGCGTCTAAAAAACTGTCTTTCTATGTTATAGCCCTATGACCCGTTTTAAAATTTACAGCCTGTATATGTATATATTGATTGATATATCTTCCTGTTTGATAGAAAAATTAATTAATACTTTTTTTAACATTTAAACGGGCCTATTGTGTAACAAAGTGGTTAATTTTTAACAACTGGTTAAAAAATTTCACCAATCAAGTATGTTGATATATAACAAAAAATTGGAATTTTACTTGTCAAATCAATTTCTATTGGATAATATTTTTAACCAGTCGCTAAAAATTAACCACTTTGTTACAGAATAGGCCTAAATAAAAGCTGCAAACGAAGAAGATATTGGCCGGCTTATATTAACAACGCACTCTACGCTGAAACACACTGTACGATTACTGAATAAATGATTATTAAGTCAAAAAGACGACGTTTCCGTCGTGGTTACGGCCATTTTTAAGTCTACATGGTAATTATAAATAATAGTGTTAATATAAGAGAAGAGACAAAATTAGTATATTAATTTACCAAAAGTGAAAAGCAAATGTCATAAAATTATTGACTTGTCGAAATTTAAATTAACATGTAAAAAATTATTATTTTATAAAATACATTTTAGGCTGAATTGTATTTTATAAAAAAAATATTATTTGCAAGGTTAATTTAAATTTCGACAATTTAATATTTTATAACATTTGTTTTTCACTTTGGTAAGTTAATTTATTAATTTTAACACTTTTCTTTTATTTACATTGTTATTTCTAATTACCATGTAGACTTGAAAATGGTCGTAGCCATGACCGAAACATCGTCTTTTTGACTTAATAAACATTTACTCATCGTTTGAAGCTTATTTATCTAAGAATCTGCATACTAAAGAAAAATATAACTCTATTTGCTGTTTTATCAAAATCCCGGATTTATAAAATTTCATATTGAAATGTGTTTCGGTGTTTCGATGTTACAGTTTCTAGCAATATGTTCACTATTCTGTCAGCAAGCCTACACACTAATTTTTCTTCTTTTGTGGCGTATCGTTGGCAATATTAACGCCAAAACAAATTACATTCAATAAAGGGCGTGTCACAATAAACACCCGCACGCACTCGGCGAGAGAAACAAACAAGCGATTGAAATGGAACGGACAGTTGGACAGGGGACAATACTCCAGGTGATGAATAAAGCTGCAAAAAGTGGAAAAATATTCTTCACCACATCGCCTCTACTCCAAATTCAATTTATCAAGCGGCGAATAGGCATCATGGTCCGCTCAACAAAGTTACTGTACCGGGAGATACATTCACACTGCTTTATCTCATTCAGTTTAGGGTTTTTTTCATTTAGGAAAATAAGTAAATAATGTGTTTACTGTCCCGAGTTTTATTTACCAACGAGTTGATTTTCTCTGAATATTAATTTAGCGCTAATATTATAATCTGAATTTGAAATTAACTTCAAATATTTGCAAAAAAAAAAATATATATATTGAAACCAAATTGAAATAAGAAAATATTGACATTATGTATTTATTTAAAATAAAGGGCTTTGTTGTTAATAAGTAACAAATTAAAAATAAATAATACATTTTCGAAGGAACATGATATAAACGGTTTAGTCATACAAACTATATTTATTTAGAATATCAATTTCATTTTCAAAGAATTATTTGTGTTTTGCCGACTACCGACATTAAACGTGCGATTTTTTTGACAGCTAACAGTCTGTAAAATATCACTTTTACTGCCTTTTGTTGATATTTATAGCAACTGTTCAACAAACGTATACGAACAGTTCGAAAAACACATAGAAATGGCGATAACTTTAATAGATATAAAAAATAATCACATTAATTTTAATTTTAAAATCAGCAAAAAGAAAATAATGTGTTCAACGCGGCTTCGACAGAATTCATTACCTTGGCTTCGCCTCGTCAATGAAATGACAGCCTCTGGTGTAAATTTGTTATTATAGTGCCTAGTTAAACAAATATCTATTGTTTCACATATAAGTGTTTTTATTCTTCTAAATTAGAGTGATGTATTTTACCCAGGAGATTGTTACGTGTATGTATAAAAATTGCTAGTTCTTAACCCTGCGTGGTACTTGAATAACTATTATTTCATATTGTGTGACATGTAAAATTAAATATCTGACAGTTCCAAGGATATGCATTTCTTAGTAACTTTGTTTGAATTATTTTAAATACACTTGCAATTATATAGTATACAGACTTATACAATACTGTAATATTCATTTACTTAATATAAATTCAAAAAATGGAATAGCCTGTTGAACTATATAGTTATTAAATAATATAAATTCAAAAAATGGAAAAGGCTGTTGAAGTATATAGTGATTAAATATAATAAAGTACAAATGTTGTGTTGCAGGATAAATATTGAACATGGTTGTGAATTTGTATTTCTTGACTTATTATATTGTTACCTCTTAGTTCATTATAACAGGTGTCCCAAGATTGATGTTACAAGAGGTGTGCGTAACTAAAATCTTTGAATCTTATAGCGACTTTTGGAACTAAGTCCAACTTGGTTTGAACGTTATTTTTAGTTTACTTTAGATTTTTAATATCAAGTATGCCTTGATAATTGAGCAAACACTATTTTCGTTTCAGGTAAACTACCTTTCCTTTTTCGTTCACAGTATGCTAAAATGTTCCAAAGAAAAGTTGTTCAGAATGAAAAGTCATGACGTTTTGCAATTTTTTTGAATGATCGTCCTACTTTGATAAAGTCCATTGTTTGTTAATTTCATTTCAGATAAAGTGCCTTTTTCGATCACTTTACGCCAAAGTTTTACTAAGAAAAGTTGTTCAGAATAACAAATAATGGTCCTTTACAAAATTTCAGGAAGATCTACTTATTTTGATGCAACCGTCATTTAATCATTTAAACCGATATAATAATATAAACAAAAATGTAAAATTAATAACACATATATTTCTGACAGCTATAACAACACCTTGGTAGTTTGACAATAATTTAAAATTATATATTATTTAATTTGTTTTTTACTTCCCTCTCTCCTAAGTAATGGAGGTACAGATTCATGCTAAAAATTGTCTATGGAGATTTTGCTAAATAAGCAATTTTGTAAAACTCTCACTTTCTTTGTCTCTAGAATCAGATTTTAACATTTTTAAGATGATATTTGTGTGACCGCGTGTGCGGCGTATGTATGGGTTTTGTATGTACACGGCTACACGGGTATGAATTTTGTAGGCTCTCTCATTTAATTTCAACAATTCAGAATAAGTTAAAAACATGTATTTTATTTTTTACAAAACAGAACCAAGACCAAATCATTATACAGTGCGTTCATTTTTAAGTGGCCACCATTACGATCTCGAGAATTACGGGCGTTTACTAGGCGTCACCTCACGGGCACTCATTCCTGGCGTGGAGAGTACATCACAAGGCCAAGGGTCACTTTTGTGCCATTTAAAATTCGAAATAATTTTTTGGCGTCGGTCGGAATCGAACACAGTTCCCCAGATTCGCGACCAGACACTCAGGCCAATATTATTAAATATGGGATAAAATAAAAATTGAAGGTACATTTGTTTTTTATTTATTTATTTTTTATTCAATAGAAGTCATAAAGTACGAATAACTTTCTTTAAATTTAGTCAACCTTGTCTAGAGATAAAAAGATTATGTTTTATGAAAAGTTGTAACGCAGAAGACAAAAGCAAAGTTAGAATAGGCTACTAAGCTGCTCACTTATCTTGCTTTCTGTGAGCATCATATAAACAGAGCTTTATATATAATATGACAGTTGTAGCATCAAGTCAAGGATAGTTTAAATCTTAATACATTGAGACTGTAAATCTAAACTGTAATAAGTTTTCATATCGCCCATTTATTTCTGTTATAGTTTGCATTACTATCAACAATATATCTTACATATTATCCTTCTCATTACAATCCTTCCTGCAGATGTGTCTGACATGAATCACATAAAATTGGTTTTTTCTTTGATTTTATCCTAAGATTGCCGAAACATTTGGATTTAAACTTTAACGAATTTGATACAATTTAAAAGGATTTATCCTTCAAATCTTTTAAGGAACAAGCAGCATTTTTTATAAACCACACTAGATCATAGCCGGGTACCTACTTTTATAAACCGCATTTGTTTATATATTCGTATATATTTATTATAAGTGAGTAGTAATAGTATCAGCGATTTTTATTTTATCAGTTTATAAAGAGAAGAAATCACAGGGCATAAAATAAAATAAACTAGAGAATAAAAATATGAAGATTATGAAAAAATAGGAACTTGAACTATCTGCAAAATAGTTAAACATACTAGTGAATAATACAAATAAGTTTCGAAAACATGGGTCATAAGTACACGGGACTAAAGGCAACGTAACACAAATTTAAATTGATATATTTAATTATATATATAATATAATTTTATACATTTATGATGCACTGTAATAACATTGCCTCCTGTGAGCAATAAATATCTATTTAAGCTATCTACAAAAACAAATTAAAAACGAATAATAATAAGTACATTTACAATTGTTTTTCACTTGTTGGACTACACGTAATTGCTTCGGTAAGAATACACAAATTTAATCAAAAGTAAATATTGTACAGGTAGAATAACAAGTGAAACAAAACAAAAACAACAATATAAAAATCGAAACAAAATAATGAAATAAATAAAATTATATAATTATAGTATATCTATTAATGGAAAATAAAAATAAATAACGGAACAGAAGAGTAACTACCCTGTAGCTATAAGTATTAAACGACCATAACAATTAAATGCATAACGAATCAAATGTTGCATGTACATGACTGTACACTAAATTTTCATACAGCAAATATTTCTCACTCCTTCCATATTGAAGTAGTCGTTTTCTGTATTTTTGTTTTTAAAACACCTACTCCATTCGGATCACAATAAAAATTGCTCAATCAACAATCACCATTCCCACTCATTTGTGTTCAAGCACACTTCTTTCACCTGAAAAAGTAAAATAAAACATTAGCGACACCCTATTGTCATATAATGGGACATATAAGCATGCTTATTAAAAGCGGTGGTATAACAATAACTACACATTTTGTAAAATCTAAAACAAAAAAATAATACAGGTATGACAGAACAGATAGAAACGTTCTAATATTGTACCACATATTATCGGAAAATCTACTTAAATACTGTTGGTAAGAGTATTGTTTAGTGCAACAATAACTTCAATTTAGAGAACATGCACAGGCATTGCTCTTATTTTGTGACGAATATAGAAATTACGAATGAGGCAAATACAATTCCCTCCAGAATATTGAAACACAGCGAAACAATACATTTACTTTGAGTTAGACACTAAATGAGAATGCAATGTCGTTCGTTGTTGTGAAATTTCAACGTAAAATAACGTGAGAAGAGAGACTGAATTTATAAATGACGAGCGCAATATGCACAAAAGTTTTTATTGTTATCAAACACCCAACGGGGTTTCCTAAAATTTATAAAATGAACTTCGTGTTTACGTACATATGTGGAGAATAAAAGTAGCTAATGGGTTATTATGTCATTATCAAGATATAAGGAAGTTTTATAAAAACTAAGATAGTATACCGGTATACTTTAACAGACCGATTCTCAAAAATGTTTAAACCAATCCTAATTTTTTGATTAGTGGATTCTATTCTATATCGGTATTTAAAATTTAATCTTCAAAATATTGTAAAAAAGTTAAATACTACGAATAGATTAGACTATGTTTTAAGATATAAACTATGAAAATTAGAGTAGAATTCACTAATCCAAAAATGAAGATTAGCTAATCATGTTACCCAGGATGCACCAGGAGAAGGATAGTTTACATTGCACTTCATTATTAATAATGATGATTATTATAACTGGTAAACAAATCATACTTAACTTAATTATTATTAAAGACACGAAATACGAAAATACATACTAATATAAAATCGTGCATTTGGTAATAATATAATTTACTAGACGTGATGAATCGCCCGGCATTAGGACAGCGACAATGCAACTTCTCTGAAAATTATTCCTTTACGCCAATGGAAAATTATCCACAATACTTTGGCATAGAAGTGGCCTAGTTAAAAGGTAGTATCTCCAGAAAATAGCACAGTTTAAAGCTGCTGGATATATATATATATATATATTATGTATTAAAAAAAAATGTTGGTATATAAAATTACTCTCTAATAAAACAACAAATGAACAAAATAAAAGAAACATTGGTGATTAAAAATTTTAAACAATTATTTGCAAAACTTAGGTAAATATTTTGTTATCGTGGCAAAAATGCAAAAATAAGTTTATCTCTTTATTTATTGGGTTCGTAGATAAAATTTTGTAGAAAATTTTTCTATTCCTTATAATAAAAATCTGATGTTGTCAACACAGTACCTCCCGTTTTTTATTTTTTATTAATTTAAATACATACCTACATATTCTGCAAACTACATTAAGTTCATTTGCATATATCTATTGCTTTACATGATTCTTTTCGTTAATGTGTAGTTGTAAACTAATATTTGACACTTTGATAATACGTACGTCTTATTCACAGTTGTTTGATTTTTAGTACTGCAAACATATCAAATTTGTATCGGAACATTCTGTATATCTAATATTTATGTATGATGGAAAATATATTATTTTTACTAACGTTAATTTCATTAGATTCAATACAATCTGCTTAACACAGTTTCATTATTAATTTTAATGTAATTGCTTCCTGACAGTGACTTTTGCTTAAATATGTCAAAATTGTTATTAAAATTTTTTATTTTTGTCTGATGCATAGGCAAGGTGATATACAAAAATAAATTATTTTATAATTTAATATTTACAGTTATTTCAAGTTATTTACTAAATGTTTTTATCGTAGAATTGAAGATTGTACCATTATATCCTATTTTTATTAGTAAAGGTTGCTAAAAAATTATATTCAATGATTTTTTTACAAGAAAAACTGTTAAAAGCTTGTATAAATGATACTTCCGGTTATCCGATATACACTAAAAACTATTGAGCTCTTCACACTTTGGTATAGAATGGGTATTCAAAATTTCAAATTTTCCTGACTGCTAGTATTGAGTAATCGTGTACACAGGATCCACACACACATACATACAGTCAGACATCATCGTAAAAAATGTTAAAATCGGATTCTGTGGGACATCAACCCGTGCTTATTCACTAAAATCTCTATATACGATTTTAGCACGATCCCTATACCTCCCTTATCTAGGGTGGCGGGACTACAATAATTTCTTCGGATGATAGAAGTTTGCAAGTGTTTGACTGTCGAAATTAATGTTTTCCTTTTGATCACTGGAAACTGCAATGAGTTCACCATTATCTATAAATCTTCTTTCCTTTTCTCGATATCAAATGTTTCATAATACATATACAGGGTGTCTCAGGACGAGCTTACGCTATCTATATTTTAAATACTATTTAATATATTTTAACGAAATTTGGTATCTAGGGGTAATCCAACATGCCCGTTTTAACTAAAATATTTTCAAAGCAATAGCACTTCCGGTTTAACCGGAAATTGATCTCAACTTTCTTATTTTAAATGGAATACGCTATATTTTATTTTACCATTGAATGCAGCGGAAAATTTTACATATGAAGCAATAAAAACATTTTACTCTTTACTTTTAAGTAAGCCATGGAAAAACAATGTTTGTTTTTACAAACTCATCTACTTGATTTCTTAGATAATTTACCGTTGGATCAAAGGAATTTAATATGGTACCAGCATGATGGCGCTCCACCCCGCCATAGAATAAATACTTTATTGGAAACAATTTTTGAAGATAGGTGGTTGGCAAATAATGGACCACATAGGTGGCCTCCTCGTTAACTCCACTTGATTTTTTTGTTTGGGGTTACATTAAAAACGGCGTCTATCAAAAACCTTTAACTACTAAAGATTGCCAACATAGGTACGAACAGCATTTAACAACATGTCTCCTCGGATGATAAAAAATGCTACACAAGAAGAAGTATTGAATAGAGTAACAATGTGCTTACATATGAATGGAGGACAGTTTGAATATGTATTAAATTAATCATAGTTTTTTATTTAGAATTTATTTGTTTTTTCCATGGCTTACCTACTTATCCGTATTAATAAAATAATTATACACAGATTACATGTTTTTCTAATTTACTGAAATTCTATCAACTTTCAACATACGACATGCTACATAAAGTACCCTTATTTTTTGCCGTAGAATACATTTATGTAATAAAAAACAGGGGGTTCCATTTAAAAAAATTGTCTTTTTTGAAGTTTGTCAACTGTAATTTTGATGTAACGTACCCGTCACATTTTTATAAATAATCGAGGATTCTTCTATGGATAATGTAGCTTAAAGTCTCCTTTATAAAAGGCTTTTTTCAGATTATAAAAATTCGATCTCGTTTCCGATATACAGAGTTTTGAAAATGTGCCGGATTTCAGACAAAAAATCAAAAAAAGTTGAATAACGCCGGAAGTAGTTGATCATAAGTAAAATGTTTTTATTGCTTCATATGTAAAATTTTCCGCTGCATTTAATGGTAAAATAAAATATAGCGTATTCCATTTAAAATAAGAAAGTTGAGGTCAATTTCCGGTCAAACCGGAAGTGCTACTGCTTTGAAAATATTTTAGTTAAAACGGGCATGTTGGTTAATTCTTAGATACCAAATTTCGTTAAATTATATTAAATAGTATTTAAAATATAGATAGCGTAAGCTCGTCCTGAGACACCCTGTATAGTCCTAAAATGTTGAGCATCTTATCCTAAATCTTTAGATTTTTTTTTCAATTTTATCTATTATTAGATATCCCGTGAGCATTGTGTTTGTTATCCTTTTTCATTTACAGGGAGTTTCCTGTTCAATAATATTAAAATCTTTTTTCATTTTCATATCAGTTTCTCTGTACACATATTCATTTCTAATTGATTTTAGGCTGTCCACAACATATTTTAAAATAATCATAGAATCTTTTAAACTCGCTTCCTGTGCTTGAAGACAAGTCATAAATTATTTACTTAAAGGCGAATAAATGGACATAATATGAGCGCAAAAACTAAAGGATATGTTGTGGGGTAGATGAAGTAACAACTAATTTGCAAATTCTTAAACTTTACACCTCCCATACTAATATAAATAAAATATGAATGCCACTTGTTTTCGTTTTTAACAATTTTTCTTGACAATACCCATAATTGTGCTGTGCGCTCGATTAAGCTACCGGCAAAGGATTTTTACGTTTCAGCTCAGATTTTGTTATTGTTAATTTATTATTTACAAAACTTGGCCCGAATTTTCCAAGCGTGACTTTTGTGCGTTAGGTTAGGAGTTTTATGATGTGAGAAATATACAAGTTCTGATCTCAACTTTAGTTAACGTCTCACTTGTGACGACAAATGGTATATTTGTCTAAACAGAGCAACAATAACCTAACCTACCGGACAACACTTGGCCCGAGTTTTCCAAGCGTGAGTTTTGTGCGTTAGGTTAAGTTCTTTTTTTTTCGGGAAATATACAAGCTAAGTAAGCCAGAAGCAGAAGTACTATTATTATTATTATTATTATTCTTTAAAACAATAACATCGAATTTTTTGTTTATAATAGTGAAAACAATGAAGAATTTAGTACAATGAACTTTTAAATTTGAAAAAATGTTATTAAATAATAAATATTGAATTAATATAAAAATCAGTAGACAGTTTATACGAGAGATGACAAGGTACGAAGTACGAGTACATGAAAAGTTTTGTTCTGAAATAATAATAAAGAATATTATATAAAATAATTTTCAGTAGTTTTCATATGATTGTTGTTTTTAATTTACTTTTCAATTTCATATTATAGAGCAGTCTTTGTGCAATATCAAACGGGTTCAACAAAAATAAATATATACTTAAGTGAAAAGAGTATTCACGTTTTTATGTTGTACCTATTATTCTGTATTTGTGAAAAGATATTAAGAAAATAATGCATAATACAAATTTCTTTCTCCGTCATATAGCACTGTTTTATTATTAATTTAAAAGTAATAGAATATTTTTTATACTAGTATACTACATTTATGCACTCTTACTCTTCGTAATTTATCATTAAAAAATGTAAATGTTGTATGTTAAAATCTCGTATTGGCACAACCAGTAATATTAAATGTAGAGATAATTGAAAATAAAGAATAATTGCACATGAATTACAAAAAAAAAATGCTAGGGCCCTTGAGTATCAATCAATATAATTTTATTCTGCCAAAAAATAGCTTTGAAAATATATTTCAACACTGTATATTTATTAATTACAATTTATTTATATTTGAATATTATTTATACAAATATTTCATCCAATATCTCATTCAGGGTTCTTTCTTCCTTCGTTACACCACACTCATACAAGTGCCATAATGTTTATTTTTTATTGTTGCAAATTCGGCAATTTTGTTTCAATTTTTTGTTACCATTCTCTTCATTACCGCGTCTAAACCGCGCGATTAATTTTAATCTTCCCCTTCATCTGTCCTTTGTCATGTAAGTATCGTGGTAAATTAAGAGTTATAATATTTTTGTACTGTTGATTATAGATCGATTCTGCTATCCTATTTACTGTATCCTGTCTTTGGTTTTCTTTATCAGTTTTTAATATTCTTCCTTGGAATATTTCTCCTCTTTGTCGTTGTCCTTCCACTTATATTGTAGATAGCCCATTTCTCTCATAATATTTTTTCTACTCTATTTCTCATTTAAAATTTGATTGTTTATTTTTCTCCCTTTTTGGTAGGTCTTCCCAGCAATCAACTAAAATTGTTTCTTCTTCTTTCATCCTTATTTTTTCTTCATATTTCATTGCTGTCTTGTCTGTCTGATTTCTTATTCTTATTTTGGTGTTCGTATTTCTAATCCTAGTATCCATCGCAAATATTTGTATTGTATATTTTCTAGGGCTTCTTTTTCCGTCCATCCCCAAATTTCTGAAGCGTAGCATAATTATTCATGTCTTGTAATTTTCTCCGAATTTTCTCTCTCCAATACCCCATATTTGTGCTAGTGCTAAACTTGCTTTCTTGTCATTTCTTTTACATGTTTCCCTCCTCCGTTATATCTTTGAAAATAATATCCTAGGTATTTATTAGTTTTTGCTGTTTCTATTATATTTCCTTCCCATTCCCAGTTTTCTACGTTTTCTCTTCCTCCACCTTTTCTAAACTTTTTTTTTTTTTTCGTCTTGTGTGTACTAAGGGCTAATTTCTTTGTTTGTAAATAATTTTGAAATCTGTTTCATAAGGTTCCTTCAGTAAAGTGCGAATTATTGGATTCTCTTCATTTTCAGAATTTTCGTTTGTAACTTTCAATTCTAATTGTACACAACTCCATTTGAAATTTATTTGACGATAGTTCTCAAGCAGCTTTTAGTTCCGTAGAACTTTTGCACTTAAACTCTCAGAAACTGAAACCATAAAGTTAACATTTCTGCTAAACCACGCCAACTTCCAATCTATAACAATAAAACAGCAAATTGCTAATGAAGAATTACACAATACAGTAAAATACTTTATATGGAATCAGCGCCGAACAATTCATTTTCGTTTCAAAATTAATCCTTTAATTTGAAAATACTAAAAAATTTATGCAACCTAATTGAAACTTGATACTTTTTGTTCTTTTTAATTAAAATTTACTTGACAAAAGACTTGGAATAAAATGGAATATTTCCAAGGACAGTTGTGTCAGTCTTACTGTCTGATGACTAATAATTCTTCTCTTATTTCCTTCCAAATTCAGTAAGAAAATTCAAATTTGTTTCATTAACAATAACGGTTCAAATATAGAGGTAATTTAAATTATTTTTTATAAAACTTCAAAGCGACATTTAGCCTTTTTTTTCATTAAATATATTTAATAATATTTACTTATATTAATAACGTGAGTTCATCAGTATTATCCATTTAAATTCAGTAAACGGTAACCGTAGTCCGATAGTGAATACACGAATGAAGAAGGTACATTAGTCGATTTGTAAAAAATAGAACTTAATTATTAAGAGTTAGATAACGGACGCCGTGAAATTTTTGTTATTATTAAAATAATATTAAATACCCACTTTAGTTACACGGGAAACATATTAGCCCACTTTCAAAGGTTGTTTCCAAAAAGGACGAAAATGCAGCTAGTAACTAGAGTGTATCTACTACTTGTACACGTATCAGAATCAAAACCTAAAGGTACACAATTTGTAAAATAAAATGTTGAAATCTATTAGTGCATTGCATTGTTAGATTCTAGAAAAACGGAGAATTCATTTAGTTTAAGCAATGCTAGAGTTTTGGAGATAAAAAAAAATGAATTTCAAAAAAGACAAAAAATAAACTACTTGATAAAAACACTATTTTGAAGAAGTTGATATAGGACTTATTGACCTTGGCAATGAATTTGGTACTTTCAATGAATTTTTATAATTAAATTCTGTCGCTTCTATTTAGCGGGTGTAAAATAATTTCAAACATATCATTTAAGCTCCCCTCACTTTGGCATGTACCAACTACATTACCTCGAAAGTTAGTACAGAAAAGTGTGCATTAGTTTCCAACATTTTTTATCGAACAGCTGGTTTTCCACTTTGTTTATCAAACGCTTTAGTGTTAAAAAGTTGACACCTAGTGCAAGTCACCGAACAAACATATTTACATTATTATCATATACCGGATTACTCGCATTCATAAAATAATATTAAATTTGAAACCACAGCTATAAATATAAATCATCATAATCTGCGGCACCACAGCATTTGTAAAACTAAGGCCTCAAGTATCGTCACAGACAAATCTGTGGTACCGTAGGTTTTCACTCGTGTCCGATTAGTATTAGTGTCGTTATCAGTACAGTTAGAAAACACGCCTTGTACAGCTAGCACCATCTATGAACAACTGGTTTGGTTATCGCATGCGACTTAGATTAATAGCTGCTAATATTGGCATTTTGATTACTAACTCTTCGCTGGTCGGTAAATTCGAACGAATGAGCCTTTAATATCATCTGAACCGGCAAAAAATGAATACCTACTGAAATAAAATGCAAACTCATAACATGTTTACTTATTGTCTATGCGTATGACTCGTCCGAGATGCATACAGCGCAAATGAGAACACTTACATAAGTTACATACAATGTGGAATAGTACTTACGTATCTGTTGTTGACGACGGTTTAGGACGAAGGCACGGTTGCTCTGAGACATATGTTAATGAAATGACCAAAATCAGCAAATGAAAATATCCTAACCTAACATAACACTTATACTTATATATCCGACAAGGAGAACATGTTGAATCTTAATTAATTTAACAAGAATTGTAAAGTATAAAATAAACAACATATATATATTCTTGTGATTATATCAACAACGGCAAAGAATTAAATAATACGAATATAAATGAGTAGTAAAAATTACTGAAAATATTGAAAAGGGGTAGAAAAATGTAATCTAAATGCTACAAAATTAGAAATTTTCAAATAATTTTCGGGCAGAATATAATATACCTACAACAATTTGAGTTCAAATCTTGGTATCTCGTATTTCTATACTAGAAAAATATAGTACCTACTGAAAAATTTCCCTCATGGGTTCCGACGGTCTCTATATCTTCTTTATATTCTCTTGTTTATGTTTATTGCACTTTATATGCTTATGGCTCGGTTGCATAACCTATATGTAACATTTATCACGTAGTTAACTTCTACATTAAACAATAAGTGTGTATATAGTTTTGCTACGATGTCATATTCCCAGTCAAATTATTGTAAATTATGTGATATACTAACAATGTACATATTAAGGAGTTTAATCCACTGTTTCATAAATAGGGATAAGTGAAAATATTGGAGCAAGAAGTCAGTTGTTTGTTTGTTCAAAGAAAAATTTCAACATTACCGATATTTCTGATAGTGATAGTAATAATCCACCTTCAGGGTTCTGAATTTTTTTTATATAAGACTTGTAATAATTTACAATAAATATACATATTCTTTCATGAAGTTATTCACATGTTTGTGCTTTCAAATTTTAAACATAGTATTTAATATAATATTAATAATAAATAACCTTTCTTCAGAAATTATTTTTATTTTAATATGTACATTTCAGCTGCAAAGCATAACATTTATGTTTTTATTTGTGAAAAAAGATTATTTATTATTAATATTATATATAATATCTTCACGTTACTCTTTTACATAATTTAATAGTATTTAATATAAAAGACGATAAACAATGTCATAATAACGGGTAAACAATTTTGTCACATGTCATGTTTTTTGTACCAAAGTAACAATTATTTTTGTTCTAGAATATACATGTTATCGTTATCCAAATGAGCCTTATGTTTGACGTTTTTAATACTGCAGTCTTCTTACTTACTGTATAAGACATTATTTTCTATGGTTGTTTGTTTATATGGGTTTTGTCATATTTGTTTTCCATATTTCTCGTCATAAATTACGGTCACGTATTTCATATCTTTATTACTGTTTCTATTTATGTATTAGTATCCTGTACCTATTATTTAGTTTACATGCAATTTGTAAACCATTTTCAAAACGATTTTAGTTTTGCAAATGCTATGTATACAATGTCAAAACGGTTTTGAGTTATATCAAACCTGTGTAGACCCAGTATACATAGTGTTTTCAAAATTAAAAACATGAAAAGTTACCGCCTTCTCGAGGTGGGGAAAAAGAAGAACATTTGTATTTTTATAAACACATATTCAATGTATTGGAACGTTTCGGAAGCTGGTAAACTTCCATCATCAGCCAATGTTTAATCTTGGAAACTTTTTAAAATTTTACATCTATAATAGAATAACAGAAAATTTTTTTTTGATAATACAATAACATTTTTTAATTGTCATAAACTACTTACCAGAGCATTCACAAACAATCCACACGGCAGGTGTGGCCAAAATACGACGTCGGAAAAATTGTAATAAATATGACAACGTTGTAAATAGTTAAAATGGAAGGGCTGGTTCCAGCCCCAAAACCTCCCAACATTGAAATTTCGGAAACATACAAAGGATGCAAATAGTCCTCCCTCCAAACTGCATAAAAGACGAAGTCAAAAAAAAATTTTTATTGAAAAAATATCAAAAATTTTACCATATTCCTGAGGGAATCCCACCAGCATCCAGAAAGAGACATAGGGACAATCAACAAGAACACATTAAAAACACGATGAATTTTGATTACAAAACATTAACGAAACACATGGCTAAACGCCATTTTTTATGAAGACGACGCAACAAGTGTGAAAATGTCACAAGTGTAATTTTTAAAAAATGTTATTGTATTATCAAAAAAAATTTTTCTGTAATTGTATTATAGATATAAAATTTTAAAAAGTTTCCAAGATTAAACATTGGCTGATGATGAACCAGCCCTTCCATTTTAACTATTTACAACGTTGTCATATTTATTACAATTTTTCCGACGTCGTATTTTGGCCACACCTGCCGTGTGGATTGTTTGTGAATGCTCTGGTAAGTAGTTTATGACAATTAAAAAATGTTATTGTATTATCAAAAAAAAAAATTCTGTTATTCTATTATAGATGTAAAATTTTAAAAAGTTTCCAAGATTAAACATTGGCTGATGATGGAAGTTTTCCAGCTTCCGAAACGTTCCAATACATTGAATATGTGTTTATAAAAATACAAATGTTCTTTTTCCCCACCTCGAGAAGGCGGTAACTTTTCATATTATTTCAACTTAATTGTACTACGAGGTATTTTGAAAAACTACAAACAAAATTAAAAACGTTTTAAAAACGGTTTTCAAAACTGCATGTAAACTAAGTAAGTATATGCTAGGGCTGCGACACAGATCTCTAGATTAGTCCACGTTTATCTACTCCTAGAAATCTCAATCATGATTTACTACCCGCAATTTTATTTGTATCATTACTCCGTCTCTTTTTCGGTCTTTGTCTTCCCTAATTTTTCTTCTTTGATTCCAGTTTGCTCTTTTTTCCCTCTGTCGTCTGGAGTTCATACATATGTATGTCATGCACCTGTCCATTTGCGTTAGATTCGTTCCTTTTTGAATTTCTTTATTCTTTTTACTTTGTAGCGATATATGAACGCAAATATTTTAATATTAACATTTAAATAAAAGCGACATATAGCTGTAATTAGTTTTTAGTATATGTGCATAAATTATTTAACGTGCGGCAGCTATATCTATTAAATATTTAATTAATGATAAAATAAGAAGTATTAAATGTACTTCCCAGAAAAAGCCTTCAGTAATGTCTTTGGATTTTAGCATGAAAAAATAGACTCACCCATTCAAGGATGTAAAATCGTAAATTACGAGATAAATTACCAAATAAAATAATTAATATATGATAAATTACAAAATCATATTTGTTGTATATTATAAAATTAGGTTTACCGTAAACTACCATAGAAATTAACATGGAATTACCGAGAATTTACGAAAAATTTGTGAAATTACTCAAGTGGTTTATGCGCAGTTACTTATGATTGAACGGTATGGGTGCGTATGGAATGTAAAGGGGTTAAGAGATGGTCTTTTCTTAACGGTACCTAAACAGTTTTCAAGATCTCTATTGTACATAGGTACATACAGTGTGTCCCCGGATTGAGTTTACAAAAAGAAAAAAATCTTAGTTTTGTTTTTACGAAAAAATGTCAAGGGAAGCAAAATTTTTGCTTGAATTAAAACGCATGTTTCAGTTATTAAAACTTTTAATTAATGTAAGGTTCTTTTATTATAACGTTTTTTCGTATTTTGTCCTTGTAATAATACAGTTATTACATTGAATCTAACATGATTTTAGTTAGCTTTGAAATATTGAGAAATGATTATTAATTCTAATTTCAAAAAAACGGCGAAAATCAAAATACTTGTAGTTTATTCAATTAACTCTTTTTTATCTGAAATTAGAATTAATAATCATTTGTCAATATTTCAAAGCTAACTAAAATCATATTAGATTCAATGTAATAACTGTATTATTAGGACAAAATACGAAAAAACGTTATAATAAAAGAACCTTACATTCATTAAAAGTTTTAATAACTGAAACATGCATTTTAATTCAAACAAAAATTTTTCTTCCCTTGGCATTTTTACGTAAAATCAAAAATATTTTTTTTTATCTTATAAACTCAATCCGGGGCATACTGTATACAGAGTGTTCCACAA
This sequence comes from Ophonus ardosiacus, assembly GCA_943142095.1. Lineage (NCBI taxonomy): Eukaryota > Metazoa > Arthropoda > Insecta > Coleoptera > Carabidae > Ophonus > Ophonus ardosiacus. The sequence continues at coordinate 66,766,048 of OW964823.1, forward strand.
CTTAGGACAAAAAAATTAAAGAGTGTATACTGTACGATGTGTTGATCATAAAAAAAGATTTTTTTTAAAATTTGCAAAAAAAATTGCATCGTATTTCAAGCAAACATTTTTTTGCCACTGGTCGGTAGCTATTTTTAATAATTTTTTTCAAATCTCCTACAATGAAAGTAATTGTTTACATAATATCTAATACTAATAAATGTCTAATATTGTGCAATTAATAATTTAATTTAATTTGGTAAGGAATTCTTTCGGCGACATTGCTGTTAATTATAATTTATCTTTGCTGGTGCAGTGTTCTAATTTTACAGTGAACAGCAGTGCAGTGCAGTTTTTGTTAAAATGAATACCCTTAAATATCTATTAATAATTACTTTTCTACCCCACTTTTGTGTTTTCATGTGGTATTTTACTGAAAAGTGTACTGTGTCTTAATAACAAGCATATCCATCCGATAAAGCAGATTGTGGCACACTCAGAAATGGGTATTGCCGTGATGATATATTTTTTATTTTATATATATATATATACCTGTAAACAATGTGGATTTAAAGTCTAATATTAGACTTTAGAAGTCCACTTACAACTGAAATGTCATTTTTCGAGTATGCTAATATTTTAAATCAAGACAAAGGGAATACAAATATAAATTAATAGGTCAATTCTGAACAAATCTGTAAGTCTTATAGATCTGTAAATCTGTAAAAAAAACTGACAAAAACACATTTAGTTTTGTTGATTAATATAAAATTATACATAAGAGGGGCTGGTTTCGTTGCGATTTTGTTCATTATTCACAGATTTACAGATCTGTAATACTTACAGTTTTGTTCAGAATCGGGCCATAAGAGTTATATTTTATTATTCTGATAATTTCAATCTAATATCAATGAAAATGAGAAAATCTTAAATTCATAAATTCAGTTTATGACAGCTTTATTCTTTGCTATACAAATTTTATAACATTTATGCCTGGTTTAAATTCAACTCATTATTAAATTGAGCAATGTGATAAATTTTGGCATATTGCAATTTGTAAAAGATATTAGTTAATGTAATTTAATTAAATTGTTGAGAGTGCAGTTTATATTAAATATTTGTTGAGTATTCCTGCAATACGCACAATGGTATTGATTTATGTATACTCTATTCCACTTATCCAATTCAATAGATGGCGCTCAGATCAGCGCCAGTTTTAAACAGCCGAAATCAAATATATCGTTATTCATCTGCTAGCTGCCATCTGACATTTAATTAAAATATTTAAAAAGGTATCATAATGCAATCGAAACTTTGTACATTATAGTCAGTAAGTATGAACTATAAAGTATTATCTATCTGCTTTCCGAATCGGATAAAGATAATATTTGACACTGCACATAAAAATAACACGAGATGTCACATGTCATGTACACTGACAATAGTATGAAATTACACTATATAAACTTGTCTCCATTATCAGCTAATCAGATGGTTTAAAAGTGTGCCTTATTCTCTATAATACTGAACGGGTAAGATGGAATAGAGAATATATTAATAATAATTATAAATTTATCACAATTTGACGTAATGTCAAAATCTAACTTGTTGAATTTACCCACGAGTAATTTTTTTATGAAATCGAGCATAATGTTTTAGTTCAATAGTAGATAGGTATGTGATTTTTTTTAAGACGTTTTACTTTCCTTTTAAATGTTTCGTATAACATTTACTTATTTTAATATTTATACGTATGTGTACTTATTATGATTTTAATTTATTAATTATATCTAAAAAAAATCTGTTGTGGCCAGCACAAAACCTTCCGTCAATTCAATGTATTTTGTACAAATCCCATACCAAAAGATCCTTGAAAAAGATTTTATATATCCTGTAAAATTGTAACACGAACATTGAAAGTTCCAATCTTGAGGCGAGGCTGCAACTGCAAGTCACTTGCGAGGGACACTTACATTACTTTCTGATCCTCTACTTTCCACTTTGGTTTTTCACGTGATACTGACATCTGTCAATCAGAATTTTTTGAATATATCTGCTGTTTCCATAATTTTAGCAAAGCTGACTGATTTTTGAAAGTTAATATCTCTATAACTCTCTATCTATTGAATATGAAGGAAAATGTATAATCAAACCGTATAGAGAATAAGATATTCTTTTATATTGATAAATAAAATAAAAATAAATATATCATCACGGTATATTACCCATTTCTGGGTGTGCCAGTATCTACAACACATGTAGACATCGGTAATAATGACGATATATTTTACCGTGTGGGCTCTTACCAGGCGTCACCTCACGGGCACTCATAGCTGGTGTGGAGAGTACACCATAGGGGTCACTTTTGTGCCATTTAAAATTGGAAATATTTGGCATCTGTCGGGATCGAACCCGGTTCCCCCAGGTAAAATGTCGAAAAATGATTCTTAATTGCGTTTTTTCAAGAAAAACTGTTAAGAACTTTAAATAAGGGTACTTCCGGTTGACCAATTACAACCAAAATCTAATTAGCTCTTCATATGGCTGTAAAAAAGACGAATACGAAAGAATCATAATTTTTAAAATTGTAGTTTTAGAGGTATCGTCGGAGACATTTGTCACACACATGGATACATACACACATACACATACACACATACACACACACACACACACACACATACATACATACATCATTGTAAAACTAGTAAAATCGTATTCTAGGGACACTAAAATGTGCTTATTCATTAAAAACTCACGATCGAATTTTTTGAACAAAGACAATAGCTTTCTTACCTAAAGGTGACGAAAGGTAAAAAAAATCTGTTGTGGCCAGCACAAAACCTTCCGTCAATTCGATGTATTTTGTATATATCCCATACCAAAAGTTCCTTGAAAAAGATTCTGTATATCCTGTAAAATTGTAACACGAACACACTATTTTTTTTACAAATTCTATACCGAAAGTTCCTTTCCCTATTTTATTAGGGGTTGCTGTTTCTTACTCTTCTCTTTTAATCATTCCTGTCCAACGCATCAACGCACAATTCTTCCTCTCTCAAATCTTCTGCTACACAGTCCTTCCATCTTCTTCTCTTTGGAAGGACACTCTATCACATTCACACATAACTTTCTGACCCTATACTTTCAACTTTGGTTTTGCATTTGACACTGACATCTGTCAATTAAATTTTTTTGAATATATCTGCTGTTTCCATAATTTTAGCAAACCTGACTAATTTTTGAAAGTTAATCTCTCTTAATGTCTCTATAACTCTATACCTATGGAATATGAACGAAACTGTATAATCAAACCGTATAGAGAATAAGATATTCTTTCATACTGCTAATCACAAAATGGCGAAAAATAATATTTAACTGCGTTTTTTCAAGAAAAACTGTTAAAAACTTCAAATAAGGGTACTTCCGGTGGATCAATTATAACCAAAATCGAATCAGCTCTTCATGTGGATGTAAACAAGAGGAATACGAAAGAATAATAATTTTTAGAATTGTATTATTGGAGTTATCATCGGAGAAAAATTTGTCACACACACACACGGACACACACACACACACAAACACACACATACATACATACATACATACAGACGTCATCTTAAAAATAGTAAATTTCTATTCTAGGAGCCCTAAAACGTGCTTATTCATTAAAAACTCACCAACGAATTTTTTGACCAAAGACAATACCTTCCTTACCTAAAGGTGACGGAAGGTAAAAACTTAATTGAAAATTTTTGCATGTACGGTTATTTCTTGGTAATTTCTCGATAATTTCATAGTAATTTTCGGTATTTTGAAATATATTTATTACGTTAATTTACCAAAAATAAATTACAGTAATTTTGCATCCTTGTCCCTATCACATATCAATTATAATAAGTTGCGAAAACTTGAAATATAATAAAGAATTAATATTATGTTAGTACAGCAATAATTATAATTATTAATATATCAAAGAAGTTATTTTTATTCATTGTCGGATAATAAATAAACAAGAAGTGAGGAAGAGTATTTGATTTTTAATTATTTTCATAAGTATAATCTAATAATTGCTTAATTGATATTTACGATTAATATTGTTCCTTAGCGACAAACAGATTTACGCGTCAATGTTTCTGTGCCATTAATCAATCATATGCGGTTGTTTCGTTGCTGTACAGAGCAACGGAAACAGCGTCGCTCAACGTCAGACTTCGTCTCCACTAATTTCCTAACCCTGAACTAGAATGATATTTCGTGTCGCACAAGGGTTGCTAAACTTTAAATTAGATTACTTACTTAACGAGGAGAAATCTGGCTGAAAAAATTGTTAGCTATGTAATAATATGCAGTTTTAACCTCGAACGCAATATTGATGAACAAAATATGAAAGTAAATATGAAGAAAAGCAAATATATATATATATAAATATATAGGTTTACCATCAATTAAAAAAAAAATTGTTATGGCCAACACAAGACCTCTCGCCATTTCCATATTAGGCTATATAAGTACATATTGTATTTAACATTTATGGTACACAAAAATTCTAGTTTTATCTGTTATTAAAATATTATTATATTTTATAATTAATTATATAAATAAGTTTCTTCTAAATGCTTGAGATTCTTCAAATTCATTGACGAGATTGGCTATAATTTTAAATATTTAATTAATAATAAGATAAGATATATTAATGTATCTACTTCCCCGAAAAAACCTTCAGTAATGTATCTGTATTTTTGACACTGATATTTTTCTCTCAATTACAAACATTTTAATTTTCCAACTGATCTCCATGGAATTATTTGGGCTGTCAGATTCATTACAAAAGATTATTTTATATATTTATAATTCTCTATATCCAAATCCATAGAAGATATAATAAATATGTTCAATGTATCGGACAGAGAATTATATATTCTATAATATTTGTAATAAGATTAGTGTGAGACAAAAAATACAGTGTATATTTTAATGATTCGTTGACTAAAAAATTAACTAACAAAACTTTTTTTAATAAGCGAATATTCAGGCAGCTAAAGCAATCACCCCTCCGATCTGCTTTACATTATATCTGCTAATGCGTAAAATAAATATTTCCTGGTAAATATTTATAGAAAAGCAATCAGTATAACTCATTTTAACATCTGATAAATAATATAAAAAATCATATACCTGCAAAATGCCCACCATCTTTGCATGCAGGTATTCTACGAATTAAGTCTATTTTATAATTAGTAATGACTGTAAATTTACGTCGTTGTAGTTAATGTAAAATATGTTTAATTGTATTTACACAATCAAAGTTTCCAACTTGTAAGAATATTGTTTTGATTAGCTGGTTATTTTCGATTTGCTGGGCCGTGGTCTATTCTGTGATTTATTACCTAAAGTTTTGCTCGACATTGTGTTGAGTATCTTCATTTCAGAAATTCATAGTCATAGTCCCCTACTAGCGCTAAACGGCCTCCATTACAAAATAAATACATAGTATTTGAACCTCTCAGAATTTTAGTTTGTAGGTTACAAAATAAATGTTAAAAAATCTGATTCTGATTCAGTGATTAGGTATAGACTGTAGATGTAAAAACAAAATATCTGTAGACTATTTGAAAATCGAATTTCTGACTGTTCAATCGATATATTTTTCTTTATAATTTTGTTTTAATTCTATGACTTTCACAACAAATGAGAAATATTTATAAAATTTCAAATTTTACATTTCACAAAACATTCTTAAAAACTAAGTGGGAAACGAGTGATTTTATGTATGTATGTATGTATGTATGTATGTACAAAACAGTCAAAACAAGATATGTTTAATGTATTTAAACTTTTAAGTGAAACATTTTTTTGTAAGAGGGAAGTTTAGCGCACGTAAAAACTTATTTCCCATGTTAAACACCTATGGTCAGCTTTTAATTAACGGGGTAATACAAAACAAGTGTTAAAATATTTAGGGTTGGTAGTTTTATTAGTAATTAATATTCCTGTAAAATTATTAATATTTTTGGCTGTGGACTTGACAAGGGACTTATTACATTGGGGTGTGGTAAATTTTAAATTCAGTTGGTAAGTCTGAGAGTTATTCGCCCCAATTCTGTACGAAAGTTGTTAAGACTTTGCAACATTGCTATAGCAAATAACCAATAATAATAGCGAACACTGAATAAAATATGAAAATGACAAGCTTTACATTTGTTTCTATTGGTTATAATTTTTAGCAACGTTAGGACTTAACAACTACCTTACAGAATTGGAGTGATTATTTCATTTTCATTCTTCATAAGAGTTGGTGTTACTAACCATTCGTTAACGCAACGAATCATCGTTACACATTTTCTTCCAAAACAGACTCAATATTTCTCCATACCGAAATACCAGTCCGTACCAATTTACTGGCTTCTACAAATTATGTGTTCTTGAACCTTGAAGTCATGCTATACCTTGAACACCGTTCTTTGCTTTCTTTTTAATGTACGTTCTAGTCCACAACTCAGAAATGGGATAGGAATAATATGTAAAAAATACGTAGCTTCATTGTTTCATTGTCATTCTCTATGTTCTCGCGCAAAACGTAGATCCTCTAGTAGACGATGTTCCTGGCGCTAAGCTGGAGAAGCAACAAGTTTCCTAGGGCTTAAATCAATCTCGCACAATGTTCGCGGACGGTTCGTGCAAAACTTTTAATTCTACAAACATCTGCCACTTGACAATACACAACATATGAGGGTATGTTCCATTAACGTTAAAAAATATTGCTAAAAATTGTTATTTCAGGTTAGGCATGGTGTTCCTCATTCTGGTCTTCTGAATTATTTCCCAGTTTAACATTAATACCGGATTGTCTACTAGATGGTAATTCTAGGAATATTAAAGACTATTGCATCTAAAGTTGGTGCACAGCCTATATTTTCCGGACGAGTTTCTACATATTCACACATGAACAGAAGAAGAAACAACATACCAAGAGTCACTTATTGACGATAATTGAAGAATTTATTATTATTGAATTTTTGAATACCGGCAATTTTTCAAGAATTTTCTTTTTTTCTGTTCTTATTATTAAATAAAGTGTTAGTTTAACTTATTTTAAATGTATAGAAATGGACTTATTGAATCAAGGAGAATTTATATATATAAGAAGAAAGAATTTGAAAAATACATTGACCTCGCAGGGGTATGAACCCTGAACCTTCTCATATCTAGGGAGACGCTCTAACCAATTGAGCCACAAAGTCTGTTCCTATTGAAGTCAATGTATTTTTCTCGTCATTGTATTTTTCAAATTCTTTGTTCGTATATATAAATTCTCCTTGATCCAATAAGCTCATTGCTATACATTAAAACTTATAGATAGGTTCGCAATTAATTAATATTATTTATTATTGAAAAACTTAACCCAAGTTGGATAATTACATGTCGATAAATATTATTTTAGTGTCCGCTTTTTTTGCCGCTTGTATATTTATTAACATTAAATGTTAATGGATAACGAATTGTTATATTACGGTCGTTTTCGCTGTTACGCATCATCTATATTACGATATTAGCAGACGGTGATTTACGTACATAAATTATCTTGAAAACTTATTTTACATTAGGTTAGCTAATAATTAAATTATAATTATAAATTATAAATTAAGTAATAAAGGTATACTCGTAGTATAGTCTTGTGGGTTGTGTGTCATCTGTCCAAGATATTTAGTTTAGTACAATTAAATTAAATAAATGTTGATTTGAGTAAGTATGTTTGTAACATAAAATTGAATATAACAAACATGTTTGCTGTGCGTTAATCAGATAACAAGAGAATAATGTTTATATTTACCAAAATCAAACACGTACGAGTACACATTTCCTCTCATTATTACGCAAGGTAAATGAGCAACATACTGAAATCCCTAGCGAAACCATTCCATTACCAGAAATATCGTAATTACAAAACTCTGAACAGCATGGAAATCGAACTTTAACAAATTTACGATCACTAACCCTTTGTAATAAAAGGCACAACCCTAATTGGAAATTTATTGAAATTTTATTTGAATTCGTAGGATTCGTATGGGTTTTGTTATTGAATTATTAAACTACACAGTGAAAACATCCGTATACTATAAAATTACAAAGGAAAAGTTTAGTGCGGTGTATTGAAAATTGCCTTAGGTTTGTCATAATACTTGCAATTCCCAGGATTGGATTAAAAGAAAATTTTAAATATACATATATATATATATATATATATATATATATATATATATATATATGTATATATGTAATATTTAATCCATAATCCTACCCACCACCGCAAAGGTACTTATTACAAAAATTAGTAATTACTATTGCTGTTCGAATTTAATTAAATTAGCCTGAATGAACGTAGTGTATTTAGAGTGTCAATTATGCTAACGACATATTAATTTTCATATACAGGTGTCCGTTTTTCAAGGCGCACCATTGGGATCTCGAGAACCGTAAGAGATACGAAGTCGGTTAAATTGGAGTAAAGTTGCCTCATTGGGGGACCATCTTAGATGTGTTTTTGTTTTTCCATTAAAATGCACAGATAACTAGGTAGAAGCGAAAATGTAAATTTTGCCAATTTCGTTTTTGGCTTATAATTTTTTTGTGCGACTTCGTACAAGTTTCTAATTTGCACGTTCTACAGGCATTTTTTTATGAGGAATTCACAGCCGTCTTCAAAATTTGTATAGCTCGTACCATTTTTGAGAAATTAATACTAACTTTCAATTTTCATATGGGGCTCAAAGTTGTCTTCTACATTTGCAAACGAATCATATTCGCCCAAATTTCTATGAAGAGATAGAAAATATCTCTGGTCCGGTTGCCGTCTTTCTGGGTATCGCTGAAGATATGTCTGAACAAATTTGATTAATTCGACGAGAAGTATAGTAAATTTCTAACATATCCCGCATCTCTTCATTTGAAAATTGCTGCATTTTCACATAAAATTTGCCCTAACTGTCAAACTCAAAAGGATTGTTGAAACAAAAGATTCTTCATTTGTTTCCAAAGAACACTTGATAGAAATGAAGAAAACCTTTAATTTTTTATTTTGTACGTTAATTTTCATTTTAATGTAGAAGTGTTTTATATCGTTGGAAAGAGAAAAAAAATCTGTATTTAATGGTAATAAATACAACTTTGAGCCCCTTATGAAAATTGATAGTTAGTATTAATTTCTCGATAACGGTACGGGTTATAAAAATTGCCTGTAGAACGTGCAAATTAGAAACTTGTACGAAGTCGCACAAAAAAAGTTATAAGCCAAAAACGAAATTGGCAAAATTTACATTTTCGCTTCTATCTAGTTACCTGAGCATTTTAATGGAAAAACAAAAACACATCTAAGATGGTCCCCCAATGAGGCAACTTTGCCCCAATTTAATCGACTTCGTATCTCTTACGGTTCTCGAGATCCCAATGGTGCGCCTCGAAAAACGGACACCTGTATGTATTTAAGAAACTGATAAAGTTTCCAAGCTAAATTAGCAACTAACCTAGATTAAATTTTTTCCTACTATTTCATACTTACTCCAAATAATAGTTATTTATGTATTAAGAGCGTAAGGAGGCTTTTATGACCTGCGGCGGGATTTTGAGCAAGAGGCGTAAGCCGAGGGATAAAAACACTTCAAAGGCCATAAAAGCAAGTTACGCTCGTGGTACATTTTTTATGCACGGACGAAAATTTTCAAATTATGAGTGTTAGAAAAATTGTATCGAAAAGAATTTGTCCTCGTACATCCAGTATCTAATGTTGCTATGAAAGCGGAGAACAACAGTTTATTGTTTGTTTATTAGTTATGTCATTTGAGTTTTATTTTGTGTATCTCCGTGCTTTCCATATAAATACCAAAAAAATTAATTTTCATTTTTCATTTTAAATAATATAAAATTTTCGATTTGTAATAAAAACTTTTCCTGTTTCCTGTTTAAATTGTTTATATTGTAGGTTATAATTTGGTTTGCGTCGGGCTATAATGAGGCCCGCGGGCTATAAAATGGCGTTTATGTCTAAGAAATTCGTGTATAATTTTTCTACCAGTAAAGTTCACATCATTAATATATATGTGTATAACATAGTGGTGCAAGTGATAATTGAACTGGGACGTTTCTATGAGAAAATTCAATGGTTGAAACTGAACCAAACGATGATACGACTGAAGTGGGATATCACAATGAAGTTGATGAAAGTAATTTAAAAATTTATTTTCACGAACGTGCGCAGCAAATTGTATTAAATATTTACAAATAATAATTGCGTAGTTTCATAATAATTTGCTATGAAATGCCAACTCTGTGTATAACAGTGACATCATTCACAGACTTATTTTTGAGGGGTGGATATTTGAGTTTCTTTGTCAAGTAAGAGGAGTTCAAAAGGTTTTTGGCGATCCTTTGGGTTTCGATGAGACAGAGTATAGTTTCTAACGTTATGATGATAATAAATAAGTTTTATGATCGGAAATTTCATTTCCAAATCGGCTTTAAATCTATACCGAATGTGCAGTTAAAATTATTATAATATCTTTTGAAACATACGTTATGGTGTGTTATGATATAAACATAAAATGCGTTCTCAACACAATAATATATTACTTTATTAGATATATTCATATCACATTTGATATCTTTATTATTGTTGACATGTTTATCTATATAAACGTTATTTTTGCATATTATTATTGTTTCCCAATAGGTACATATAAATTATAAATACTGTATAGTCAAAAAATTACTCTATCTGGTCCAGCAATAAAACTACAAATATCATAATTATAACAAAGCGGCATATCGTTCACTGCTTGCATTATAAAGGAAAATAATCTTACAATGATCATCTAATCAGAATGAAAATTGTACTTCCAAAAATTTATTTAGTTTATTAAAAACTGTTTATTATATGTATGTACAAGTAGTACCATCTTAATTTTTCTCTGATTTCACATCTGCACATTCTTAACGGTTGCAAATTTCAAAAACTGTATCATGTCCATAAATAATACACATTCACTGCAAATTTGAGAATACCATTTTTTCTCATGCTTTCAAATATTTATTTTTGACTGTATCAACTCTTTTTGTTATTGCTGTACTTCTGTTATTTCTCTTTTTTCATGTTTTTTAGTTTTGTATGCTTCTAAAATAGCTTTTCTGTTTTTTTATTTCCGTTGGACTGCCTTTTTTAGTTTTATTTTTATTTTTCGTAACATTTGTATTTTTGTAAACTACACATATATTCATTTAAAAAAAAAATATTTATCTTAAATATAATGACTTATTGGTAAAATCGTACTAGTTTTAGAATTTAGACGTGTAACTTCTGGTATGATCTACGAGTATATATCAGAATTTTGATGTTTCCAAATTTATTATTCTTCTTCTTCTATAGCCCTACTATCCAAGATGGATATACATTTCCTTTACTACTTTCCTCCATTCTTCTCTGTTTTTTGCTACATTTCTCCAGTTTGGGATCTTTAGCCGTTTCACGTAGGGCTGTCAAAAGTATTCGGTTAACCGGTTAACCGGTTAATCGGTTAACCGGAAACCGGTTTTTCAATAATGAAATATTCGGCTAGCCGGTTAACCGGTTTTAGCCGGCTTTTAATCGGTTTATAGCCGGTTTTTAACCGGTTAATAGCCGGTTTTTAACCGGCTTATAGCCGGTTTTTTAACCGGTCAATAGCCGGTTTTTAACCGGTCAATAGCCGGTTTTTAACCGGTTAGTAGCCGGTTTATAGCCGGTTTATAGCCGGTTTTTAATCGGTTTCTAACCGGTTCATAGCACTCTTTTTTTTAAAAAAATTAACTATAACCTAACGTCTAAATAGCTCTTGACAAAATGCCATATATCAAAATAAATAAATTTCAAATGCTTATTGAAACTGTCAATGTTACCAACCTTAATTTGTTATTATTTCTTTTAATAATATTTTTGAAATAAAAGTAAATTACATTGAAATAGGAAATAATTCATTAGTCACGTGATATGTTTTCCGCCAATCAACATTCAGAATTTCCATAGTTACATGTCTATCACAGCGATGATAAAAAACAAAGAATATCACCTTATTTCTATTCGTTACTAACTGCTACGGCATTTTTACAACATTGACAGTTAATTTTAATAAAAATTCATTATATTCTCTCATTAAATATAAGCTCGTGATATTAATAATGAAGAAAGGGGTGAAAGGACCAAGCGTTGAATGGTTTATAGATGAAAACAAAAGGCATAAATGGTCCACGTGTATTGTAAAATTCTTTATTCGCAATCATTATAGTAATATACCGATTCCTAACCTTTTGGAGGTTGGGAAATACGTCATTCTTAACTTTAATGACATTCTCTTAGGTTGGAAATAACAGAATAACAGAAACGTTTATGTAGAGGTTGCCTAGCAACATTGTCATAGATCCTTATAATAAAGTAAGTTAAAACAAATTTTAAGAGAGCTGTCAAAAAATATTAATAAAATTAAAGGTTAAAACTCATTGATTTATTTTGAAAATTATTGATTTAAAATGAGGATGATTGTGAATAAAATAAGATACATAACCTCGGTGGGAGTTTCATTACAGCCTCGCGCTTTATCTCACCTCGAGGCTTCATCTCTCGGTAATATACGTAAGCCCTCGGATGTAATGAAACATTTCCCACCTCGGATGTAATATACTATTATTCGCTTCGGGCTTAGGGAAAGCCCATCTTCAGCAATCGTTGAATATACAGTAATAATTAAAATATATGACAAAAATTTTTAAAAGTTGTATTAGACGCGATGATCTATATGAGCAACATCGAAAACAATTTTAAATACAGCATTTCAACAACTTTCCGAATCAATACGAAGTTGGTGAAACATGAATAATAATCGAAGATATTGCTCGCATACCATATATACGTATATCATATACCATTGCTAAACAATAAATTGTCAAGATTTTAGTGCACACAGGGAAACTTTGCAAAGTTTACCGAAATTTATTTCCCAAAGAAGAAGTACGATGTTTCCTAAAAGTTAACGGCGCCCTTAAAACTCGATACGTTTTGAGGAAACTTTTGAACATGCACCAAATTAAAGGTTATAAACCGGTTTTCTGACCAGTTAAAAACATGTTTTCCGACCGGTTAAAAACCGGTTTTTTGACCGGTTAAAAACCGGTTTTTTGACCGGTTAAAAAACCGGTTTTTTGACCGGCTAAAAACCGGTTTTTTGACCGGCTAAAAACCGGTTTTTCTGACCGGTTAAAAATCGGCCGGTTATTGACTTAAAACCGGTTATTCGGTTTTTCGGTTAACCGGTCTGTAAACCGACGGTTAACCGGTTAGCAATTTCAGCAGATTTTGACAGCCCTAGTTTCACGTCCTTCTCCACCTCTTCTTTCCATCTGCTTTTTGGCCGTCCCCTTGGTCTTGTTAGCATGGGTTTTGCATTGTATATTTTACTGACGTTTCTTGTGTCTTCCATTCGTGTTACGTGTCCTAGCCATCTAAGACGTTATGTTTTGATGACAGTGATTATGTCTTTATCATCGAAAAGTACTGCGATCTCGAAGTTCATTCTCGTTCTCCAGTAGCCGTTTTCGTTTATTGCTCCAAAAATTTAGATATAGTCCAGGTTTCAGCCCGTATATTACTACGGGTCTAATGATTGTTTTATATATATATATATATATATATATATATATATATATATTAATTTTGACTGTTCTACTGGTATTTCTTGATTTTATAAGATTTAGAAAGCTATAATAGCATTTATTTTCCAGAATAATGCGACTTTTAATTTCTTCACTGATGTTTTTGTTGTTGATTGACGATCCCAGGTATGTAAATTCGTTAACTACTTCGTATGTGACGTTATTAAACATTATATTTTGGGTATTAATATTATTTCTCGCCATGCTCATTATATTAGTTTTATTTTCGTTAACATTAAGGCCGAATGATTTTGCTGAAATGTCAATTCTCGCCCAGATTTCTTCCATTTCTTGTAGATTTTTACATACTATGACTATATCATCCGCGTAAGCTAGGACAATATGCGCTTTTTGGAATATGGTTCCTTTAGTGTTAGCATGGGATTGTCTCAGTGCCATCTCCAGTGATATATTAAATAATAATGTTGCGAGCGCGTCTCCTTTTTTTAGCCCGGTGTTAGTCAGGAAAGGTTCTAAGGTATCACCTTGTACTCTTACCATAACTTCTTGATCTTCTGTGCAGATCTTGGCTAGGTGTATCAACTTTTCTGGGTATCCGAGTGTTTCTATAGCTACCCACAATTTTGATCTATTCACAGAGTCGTATGCGGTTTTGAATTCCACAAACATAAAGTTTATTTTCAGGTCGTGTTCCCAGCACTTCTTTCCAAATTTATTACAACAAATATATAATTTTCATTTGGGAAATTTCGATATTGTCTTATAGTATACATAACACTTGCCATTTTATTTATATTTATAAAGTAGGTCAATTTTCATTAGTGTATGTTTTACATTTACTAAACAACTTGCTGCCGAGCCGAAATGCAACAGTCTGTATATATGATAATAAGTTTACGTTATATGTTCTGTAAGTAGACCATTTCATAGACTAACTTTTATACTTTTGGTACCATTGTGTGGTGGTAAATGTGTAAAGAATGTATAATATTGGCGATGGTACGATTTAGAAGGTATGTAGTATGAAATAGACTACTTTCCCCTATAAAATAATAGCTTTAAATATAATGGATACGGTAAAGTTAAAATCCAACTGGAGTCATTTTAATATTATTACTAATAATTGTCACATCGCACAAATGTGATAAAAGGTATCTCTGTTCATAAGTAATCATTAAATACACTCGCATGCGATGATCTGATCAGTAGTTGTCCATATTAAAAATCTAATTATAATACAGGTTTCTAGACCCACAACCGGTCATTTAGCACTAGTTTAATCCACTAACTTCTAAATTAAAAAAAAATCAATTACTACATCACAATATTTCAAAAGTAATACTAAGTGAATATAGTAAAATAGCAGATTATAGTAGGTACCTATTGCTGTTTATACACTGGTATCTACTTTTTTTGAACAATAGGAATAAAATGCTAAAATTTTCATATGTTCGTAGTGATTGTGCTATTAATTATAGAACAAAAGTATAACTAAAAAGAAAAATGTTTATAATTGTAGAATGCATCTAATAATTTCAGGATTATTGTTTATATGCGTTTCGTTCGCGTGAGACAGTGAAAATAGAATTATAATTTTAACTATTTACACAGTGCCTGAAAGGCACTCTGTAAACTGCTTGAAGACGAAAATTTTATTTTACTTCTATCTCATGATGCAGTTTTTATATCTAAACATTTTATTTTTTGGATATAAACTTTTGTTCTAAAATGAATAGGGCAGAAATTACAGACATATGCAAATTTTATCATTATATCGACTGTTCAATAAGTCTTTACGTCCTGGTTGGCTATGGGTTGTAAGATGCATGTCTGTAATCTAGTTTTAGTAATAATCTCAAACGTCATTGTTTAACATAAATAAGTTTTAATTTAAAGTAAAATACAAATCTATTTTTGAACTGTTTTGCAGTAAAATACTTATTCAGGACATTTTCAGCAACTACTGTAATAAAACTTTCATAAAACACTGTTTAGTTCTAAAAGATGCACTTCCCTTATTTTGAATGACGTTTGAAGTTTTGCTTAAGATTAAATTGTATGAATAAAGACAAACATGCATTTCACAACACTCAGCCAACCAGGACGAAAAGACTTATTGAACATCCGATATTTCCTACGGTTCATATAAAAGTACATACCCGGAAAATGATGATATATGGTATTTGCCAGTACGTGCAAGTTTTGTCGTTGGAATAAAAAAAGAGAAATATTGCCGCCTTCAGTGAATTTTAAATAAACATTTACTGACGAAGTTACACCTACGTATGTTTGCCAAAGATGTGAAGGTAAGCTTTAGGTTGATGAATGTTTTAGTACTGTGGGGTGAAAAAAAAGTTTTGCCAGCAATAAAATAATTTGTGTAGAACATTTACAGCTGTAGAATATTCATAAATATATATAATAATGATATAATTTTCTTGTATGATCTTAAACCAAATAAGTCGTACGCTAAAGTATCAGTTTTCACTGTGCGCCCGTTTGTGATAACTTAGTATCTATCATTAAATGACATATACACAGTACTATTTCTTATGTTGGGTTAGGGTAGATTAGTTCAATCGTAGATTTTATTTGTCATTACTAATTTTCATTGAATAACTCTATATATTTATAAAGTTCTGTAAATCATGGCCTACAATTGTCCAGTGTCATATGTACTCATGAATCATCAATCAATTGGTTCAAATAAAATATAAGTTCATGAACTACTATAACAGTAAAAAAAAAATTGTTGTGGCCAGCACAAAACCTCTCGCCATTTCCATATTAGGCTATATAAGTATTGTATTGCACTTCGCTTTCGAACCGTCGTTTTATAAAAAAATATTATAGAACTTTACCCAAATATTGTTTTTTATTGTTTTTAACATGCCTTCTGCACACATATAATTCTAATTATATCTATTTTTCATTGTATGAGGAAGTTTTTAAATGTCAGAGATTCTTCCAATTCATTAACCAGATTGGCAGTATTTCTGATGGATATATGCATTTTACAACAATTTTACCTATAATTTCAAATATTTAATTAATAAAACAATAAGAAATATTAAATATACTTCCCAGAAAAAGCTATCAGAATGTCACTAAAACTGTTGATGTTTGACACTGACATGTGTCATTTACAAACTATGGTATAAACATTGGAATTTGTCAACTGGTTTCCTTAGTGCCTTAGCCTCTGCGATTAGTTTACTCTATAAATTATAGTGTCTTTATCTCTAAATCTATACAAGATATAATAAAAAAATTTAAGTGTATTAGATGGAGAATTTTATGTTCTTCAATATTTAATAAAAAAAACTCCCAAAAAATTATATTTAGAAGAATTTTTCTAAAAAAATACTACTTCCGGTTGCTCAATTGCTCCCAAAACCTTTTCAGCTCTTCCCAGGAATGTCAGATTGAGGAAACTGCAGTTAAATATTTTTTAAGTCTTATAGTTTTTGAGGAATCGTCCCTCCAACATCCATACATACACACATCCACACACACACACAGACATCATTTTAAAAATGTTATAATCGGATTCTAGAGACCTTAAATCGTGCTTATTTAATAAAATCTGGACATGCGAATTTTATCATGAATCCAATACCTCTCTTAGCGAGAGGTAAAAATGGTGTTAACATCTACTTGAATTCTGTCATACAGCATTTATTCTAAAACCAGCGTTTCGATACCTACACACTTATACCGTCATCACGTCATCAGGGTAAATAAGATCTTAAACATTAATAAATTCATGTGTATATAAATAGATTCGTTGAAACTTTTACAATTACAGACATCATTCAAAAATTCGCAAAAAGCACAAACAACTGAATTCTTTTGTCGGTCTTGAGAGAGAACATATGAGTGTTTTTTTTGCATTTTTACTGAACGTTTAACCCAATGTATTAATGTATACACGAATTTGATGAAATAAAACGAGTTCTATTTTCCTTTAATTTTTTTTTTAGGGAATTTTTGGGTACTTCTCCTGCCAACTATATAGTATTTGATATTTAGAGTGCACTGAACTATACTGAGTGCGCACTTTCTTATATTTGGTGCGGTCTTCAGCTCTTGCCAATGCAGGCTGCCAAATTCATACTCGTATATTTTGAGTTGCAAAAAGTGTTCAATAATAGAAAACTTATTGGAAACGTACGTTTGTAAATATATACAAATAAACAGTTACGATTGTACATAACCTGTCTATTTGACAGTGACAGCTAACAAACTTGCACTAAACTTTTATAAAATGTTTCATTTAAAATGCACTACGCATGTGTTGTAACAAGAACTAGTGCCGGGCAGCAGTTTTACTAAATGAGCTTAACACTAGCACAAGACTCGCCTACTGGAATATGTCACCAAGAAATAATTTAGCCATACGCGACCTCAGCACACTGTACTAAATAATGTACTGCGCGTCAGTACATTAGCGTTTTCAGCTTAGTAAAATTTAGTGCGCACTGAATGCACTAGAACTACTGAAAAAGTTTATAAACAAGAGTTCTGGGGTATATCTTTCTAAAAATGTATTGTTGAAGGGATGGAAAGACTAACCGCTATGTAAAATTCACTTATAAAAATGCATTGTTACATTTGAAATTAGTAATGATTATTATTAGTATTATTATTATTAGTTATGATTCTGTGCACTATCGCATGACAAGGTCGAACAATTTTTTTTCAAAAAGTGGCGCTAACACGCAGGAAAATGTTATTTTCAATACGTGTAGGATAAAAAATAGCTTTAAATAAAAATTAAATCAGAAAGTGTCAAAAAATCATCCATTATTGAATTGAAACTAAAAATAAATAAGTGTTATAGTTGCCGTCAAATAAGTACGGACTAGAGTTTCTGTTGTCAATTCCGTGGTCATGTTGAAAATACACTCCATATTTATTTGCCGGCGAGACTACCGATTTAAGTGTCGAGCTAGGTTAATTTAATTTTATAATTGCTTTAAATTACTGTTCAGATAAAAAATTATGTATGTAGGGGATTGCGGCTCAGTTTGAATAAGGATGCTTTCATAAATAGACAAAATACTATTTAAAAATAAACCATTAATAATTATAATTGAAGATACCGATTACATAAAATAAAATAATGAAATTAAGGAATTATTACAACTTATGTTATTCTACGCGTCTCCACAATACGCCGGTCGCATTCACACTCTTCTGAGGAGGAGACGCAAAATGAACCTAACTTGACAGATAAACATTTGGTAACATATTTGTTAAATTCCATGGCTATCGCTATTTTTCGAGTTAACTTCGGTATTTTCATAGCTAATGAGCCTGTTTCACATTTTTCAAAATCTATTTTAAATGAAAGTTTATGGAATGATTTTCTTAGTAATAATTTTTATTTTAATAATTTGTTGTTATTTCTGGAAATAATTAAATAAAAAGATTGGCGTCCTGAAAAACTACCCCCCACTCCTGTGACGTAGAAGCACATACATTACATCATTAATAGCCAATAGGAAAATAGTTTTTCCATCACCTACGTTCATATTATTTATATAAATAAACGTAGGCTAAAGTTTGTCACATGTTAATAACAAAATCTTTTAATTTGACATTTGACGCTGACATTGCTTATTGTAAATGAATAATAAAGTAATAATGGCTAATTCAAATTACACACAAGCTAAATCGGACAATTAACCGAAGGTCGATAGCTGGATGATAGCTGAATTTATATCAGAACGATTATTTTACTGCTACCGAAATAAGGGGTGTTAAAGAGTTGAGGTAAAATAAGTATAAAAACTGAATTTATTATATAAATTGATAATATATTTTACTTTAAAGTTCTGGTCGTGATTCTTATTTGACACTTGTTTGACAACTTTGACAATACACTTGACACCTTAGAACCGCTGAAGATGTATGTACTCTGACGTCACATTATGTTTCAGATCATGTGACTTATTCAAAATTTTATCCAAATTTCAAAAATTAATTGTAAAATATCTAAAGGATATTTCGTGATATTTTCAAATTTCAGGCTCTTTAATGAACAATATCTTTTCAAATTTAATACTTAGAAGTCATATAAAAATTCTTGCAACAGCCCTATTCATGCCGTTATTAAGAATGCAAAATTAATTTTGTTTATCGCTTCAAATGCAGAATTTTATGTTCTACAACTTTTATTTAAACTTTTTACTTACAATAATTAGGGAAGCAGGAAATTACGAAACCATGGTGTCTTATGTATTAAAGTACTCATACGGTCTCTGTGTTTAGCTAATCATATATAAATCAAAACATATGAGTAGAATCAACAGAGTGACCTAGACCCGAATGACAAAGCGCATGTCCGTAATTGTGGTGCTTTGACGGGGGCAGTGAGTTATTCCTTCACCCAAAACACCATTATATCGGCTTAACATACGTTGGACATATTAACCACTGGCGTGGAGATGCCTCGGGCCGCAGGCTGCTTATCGCGCATTGCCACGCTGCCTTCACACAATCTCCGCTCAACCGACAATTTATAACAACTTGCAATATGTCGCGAAATTTTATTGTATATCAGAAAGACGTATTGAAGATTTACGCTTTACTTCACCTCATTCTAACAGTAATCGCCAGGGAACACCCTTCGTTTTCCTTTTCTCTAATTCGCACCAAATGCACCTCTTGAACCAACAGATTTATTTGAGTTTTATTTCCAATTGGAAATTCTATAAGGAATAAAGTTTTTTTTTAACAAAAAAAGGTTTTCTTTTGTTGTGAATAAATATTCGTCTTTGGAGATACTTGTACAAATAATGATGTAATTTCAAAATTAAAGGTTCCTTGTATTTATAGAAATTGGACGGAAAACCACAGAGCAATGGCGATTCAATGAGCAGATGGGTGTTTTGATGGTACTTTTATTTTGAAAAATTAATTTAAACAAATAAAATTCTTCCAAATTGTATAATTTACCAGCCTCCACCATGGTCATACTAAACAATCAATATCGATCGTGCATGATCGAGTAAAAAACAAGCCTGGATTTAACAATGCACATGGTCACAGTGCGTGCATTGATGACAATTGCGCAAGATCGTGGACCGTCGACTTGTTTCATATATCAAACCTGTTTGATTTTCGTACGGCACACAATGTTGCTCGATGGAAACAGAAATGCCCTGTGAGTGCTCTTTGAAGAAATATTCTGATAGATTCTAAACTGTTGAGTTGTTTGTTTTCATTGCCAAAAGCGAAAATGACAGAGAAGTAAACTGTCAACGAGATTAATCAATTGATAAATTTTAAATGTGACATTTCATTTTTATCACTTGACGCAGCAGTGTGAATACTTATAAGAAAAAACGGTTGATTACAGTCGATATACGTGAACTGATGGATGTTGATCGTTGCAGTGTGACCTTTACCTTCACCTCATAAACACTCATAGTAATTGTGAAAATTGCATATCATTTTTACGTTTGATAACAGGCCGTTGCAAAATCAGGATAATGGACAGTGTGAAATAAGCGACAAATTTTCAGCAGAACAAGCCTATTTTACGTCTAGACGGAGACCCAAAGGCGGAGTCATATTATCTTAGTTTACGTTCTTGATATATGCCATTTTTAAATAATTAATTGTGTATATACTAAAAATGTTTGTGGCAATACTAAACTGTCAAAAATTAAATTACATAACATAGTGAAATATAATAAATAGGAAATGTTTCTGCAGCTGTAAACTCACACTAATTACACTACGTAAACATACCGATTGATAATAAATAAGATTTTTTTCTGTTGTCATGTAAACATATAGAGAATAAACTCATAAATGAAATTACCAGCTATCCTTTGGGTATTCAATAAGTCTTTACGTTATGGTTGGCTGTGAATTATGAAACTTATGTCTGTATTTTATTCATAATAATAAACTCAAATGTCATTATTTAACATAAATTAAATTCAACTTAAAGTAATAAAAAAAAATTAGTTGTCATCTGTGTTTTGCAGCAAAATGTTTACTCAGAAACATTTTTAGTATCTACCGTAATAAAATTTTAATAATATACCGTGTTGTTCTAAAAGGTGCACTTTCCGCATTTTGAATAACATTTAGCATTTTATTTACGGTTAAATTGTATGCAATTGTATCAATGAAGACAGACATGCGTTTCACAATCCACAGCAAACCAGTACGTAAAGACTTATTGAACATCCGATATTATGTCGGTATAACAAGCAAACACGTACCAAAATTAAATACGTTTGAAAAAATTTCAGAATATAGTTATTTTAAGAAGTCGTTTGCGTATTGCGTAGGACAAGCTATTCAACACAAAGACAATTTTTCCATGAATAACGCTTTAATTTGAAAGATTCGTAATTTCCACCGATCTTTACCTTACTCGGCCAGGGTGCTGCATTGAAAAGATTACCGTGTCGAACAAAAATTCAAGCAGCAAAATACGAGTATCTTGTGAAATGGAATAGTTTCCATCCACCGAATTCCAAATCTAAGTTTATCAGGTACTGCTTTGGAAGCGAAACTGATAGCTGAATTCAACCCATATTTTCGCAATTAATTAATTTACGTTCATGTATACATTTTTAAAATAAATTATTCAAAAAACTGGGTATCCAAATTTTTGTAAGAATTTAGAGGAGGGGAGATTATAAATTGTCTATTTAGCTAAGAAAATAACATGTTATTAAAATATCTTTCAGTACTCATATTAATAATTGGAATAATACTACTTTTTTATTTTAATTAATAAAAAATACAGAACTTTAAACTAAAAAGGTAGTATTATTCCAAAATAACATGTGAAAATCGTATTTTTTGCCATCAAGATATTATGATTATAACTGCATTCAATGAAGTAAGCAAATCAAGCAAATGTTAAGTAAGCAAACGAGACTTGTTGCTTAG
This sequence comes from Ophonus ardosiacus, assembly GCA_943142095.1. Lineage (NCBI taxonomy): Eukaryota > Metazoa > Arthropoda > Insecta > Coleoptera > Carabidae > Ophonus > Ophonus ardosiacus. The sequence continues at coordinate 66,788,644 of OW964823.1, forward strand.
TTCACTAAACGATTTGTTAGCCCTGCTAGCTATTTGATGAACTACAAAGTTATAAATTTGTCAAATATAACATCTGTATAGCCAGTGGCGGGACTTTAATATTTGCCCCTCTCCCCTGCAAACTTTTCTTAAAAAGAAATAGAAACATTACAAGTTAGCTTCATGTATGTATAATTGGTATTTCCCGCCATTATATTTGACAGACAAGCAAGCAATTTTTTGCTTGGGTTGCTTGCTACTCTTGCTAGCAGATCAAGAAAATGATAGGCTAGGAATGTGATTCAACAAATTTTACTTACGGTTGCTAGTTTTGTTGGGCTTAAGGAGACATAAGGTGCCTATGTCTTCATACAACGTTTTATTCAAATTGAAAGAGTACCTGCAAAATATGAGTGAACTGAAGTGAAGTAATGTTATACTTAAAATATCTTCACAAAAGAGAGCAAAAGTATGATTGGCGTACTTGGAGAATATGTGGGGTCATGTGTTACAATATTTTTTCGTGTAAGCAATTTCAATTAGGTCGAAAATTGATTAAATATGATCCAAAAAGCGGAAGATATGATGAATCTAGAACAAAGGAAAACACTCGGGAAAATATCAAACAGTTTGAAAATTTGATTTCATACAACAAAGGATGAAAGATTCACTGATTGCAAATAGAGTGGGAAATGTAGAAATTAACTAAATATGTAGTGTATTACATTTACTTGTCTCCGTACTAGGAAGATAACAATATTCTTCTCGTATTTTAGGAAATTTGTAGCTATAAATCTACTCGTATTGGGTGAAAAGCAGAAACTAATATCTAGCAATTTTTATTTTTGTGGCTCTTAAATATAATCTATAATTACATATAGTTTGTTAGTTTAATTAGACCTTATTGAATTATTTAATAGTTTAAAGTTTCTAGGGGATGCATTTGGCATGCAAGCTATCCATTAGTATGTAGGTATACAGTGTGAACACTGAAAACCGTGACATAGGCGTTTAACATGGAAAACAGTTTTTTCAAATATTATCTGTCCCGTGAGACTATAGTAGGAGTTTTTGATATGGTTAGAAAGATTATTTAATTTGGCATCAAAGAGTATCTAAATACTTCTAATTTAATGCCTTATTATTGAAATATTTACAAAAGTATAATCCCATGTTAAAAGCCTATGTCACGGTTTTCAGTGTTCACACTGTATAAATAAATTGCGGAATTAATTTTAGATTCGACACGAAAACCAGAATTTAATTTGAAGTAAAATTCAAACACTTCATAATAACATGGCTTTCCTCTGCTTGCTTCAATTAAAAAGTATAAAAAAATCTTTATTATGCAGACTTGAAAATACTGTTAATATTTATTTTAATATATCACTGCTGTTTGATTTTACTTTGTACATAAGAAAATAGAAAATACTCTACTTTAAGAAAAAATAGTATCTAACTTGGGAATGAAAAGTTTATAAATATTTCTTTCATAATGTAGTTTTAATTTTTTCTCTATGAATGCTTATTTTTATGAAGATGGCTATTCAATACCAACTGATATCATGAGATTCTAAAAAAAAGATAGACTTCAGTGCGGTTGTATATCGAACGGCGTCGTCAGCACGTTCAAACTGTAATGTCATAATGCTCAACTTTCCCTTTCAAATTCAATTTAAAGTACTTTTTCGTAGGGGATATACGCGCAAATTGATCTTGTCAACCAGTTGATTACATTGTTTTCTATTTTGAGATTGTGTTTTGTATATTCTTATATTTTTCGCTATCTATAGGAAAACAACAGAAAGATTTTGTAAAACAAGCACGTTTTAGTGTCTATATGTTATCGAGTTTTCTTAATTTTGCGATTATGCCAGTCAATCCCTGTTTAAAAATTTCTAAAGAACGTAATTCGATTACATTTTATACAGAATTCGTTAACATATGAAATATATTCACCATCAGTTTGAAAATTGCTACTAATGTAAAGTAATGAAACCATGTACGTATTACTCTGGTAGCATAGCTTAGTAAACCTAGATATTTTTTTAGTATACATTGTGACATTTAAAATGTTAATATGTGTAATGTTGTTTTTAAATTGTAAATATCAAATGAATTGTATCATTAATTTTATGTTTTATTTTTCAGGTAAGTCTGAGCTTATATTAGAACTACATATGCCTCTATGTAAAACTACTGCTGCATCAACTATTATGTAAGTGCCTTATTAAATATTTACAAGTATGTATTAACTTAAATTTTTCATTTTCTCAGCTACCCATATATTGCTAAATAACATTAAATTTTGAAATGGTGTAGAATAAACAATGTTGTGGCAGTTTTGAACTAAAAATCGCGATTTTAAAAATTGTCAATAACGCCATTATTATAAAAATATTTTTAAAAAATATTACATATTAAATTATATGATTTAATGGGAATAACCTGAAAGTGATATCAGAATAAAATTCAATATTACTGTTTCCTAGATAATAATAGCAACTTTCTTATTACAAATGGGCACCATATTGGATTTTTATTAAAAAAAATCTGTTGTGACCAGCACAAGACCTCTCGCCATTTCCATATTAGGTTATGTAAGTATTGTACATATTTGACATTCCTGATACATACAAAAAAAATGGAGTCCCGTGGCTTTGTGCCTGAGTGTCTGGTCGCGAATCTGGGGGTACCGGGTTCGATCCCGACCGACACCAAATATTTTTTGAATTTTAAATAGCACAAAAGTGACCCCTGTGGTGCACTCTCTACGCCAGCAATATGTCATCATACACACAAAAACACGTATCTATATATTTTTTTAATTCATTCTATTCACTCTTATTCTTCTAATGTTCGAGATTCTTCCAATTCATTGATGACATTTGTAGTATTTCTGACGGGTAGATTTAATATGTATGTGTATCTATAATTATAAACATTTAATTAATAATAAAATATGAAATATTAAATGTACTTCCCAGAAAAAGACTTCAGTAATGTCTCTGGCTTTTTGACACTCACATTTATCTGTCAATTACAAACATTTAAATTTTTCCACTTGTTTTCCGTGGGCTGTAAGATTCATTTACAACTTATTATTTTATATATTTATGTCTCTATCTTTAATTCTATAAAAGATATAATAAAAATTTTAAATTCCTTGATCAATCAACGGTTCGTCAAAATGAACAGATGCAATTCGAATTTGTTCCTTTTGATGGTCTGTTAACTGAACAAGGAATTGATGAACGTTTCTGCAACCGGCCATCAGTTTTGCAATTGTTACCATAATCTAATCAGCGCTTCCCAGGTATGTCAGATTGAGGAAACTTCAGTTAAATATTTTTTGTCTTATAGTATTTGAGAAACCGTGGTTCCAACATCCACACATATACACACACACACACACACACACACACACACACACACATACACACACGAACATCATAGTAAAAATGTTATAATCGGATTATAGGGTCCTTAAAACGTGCTTATCCACTCGTGGCGAGAGGTAAAAACACTATTTTTTTTTTTCTTTTCAAATGTATAAAGGTGGATTTATAACTGACATAGAACACGGATCATAATTTAGCATAGAAAACATACATTTTGGTCATACGGTAAATAATATACATACTCATTTATAAGATGTATAGCGCACGGAACTTAATTTAGCATAGCATAGGAATTGACCAATGTTCAATTTTCTGTGTATGTGCTGTGGAACCTATGTTTTTCGTGCATCTTCGTAACATTTCGTTTTAGTTCGAATAAATATTTGAAAATACCACTACGAGGTTAATAATAATAATAATAATAATAATAATAATAATAATAATAATAATAATAATAATAATAATAATAATAGTAATAATAATAATATTTACGTATAATAATAATACTAAATACTAATAATAATAATAATAATACTATTACTAATAATAATACTAATAATAATAATACTAATACGAATACTAATAACAATAATAATAATAATATTAATACGAATACTAATAACAATAATAATAATAATACTAATACGAATACTAATAACAATAATAATAATAATAATAATAATAATAATAATAATAATTTACCGTAAAGATGACTTCTGTGAATTATTCCACTTTGCAATTCGGGGGTATACAAAAAAGGATGTTCTAATTGTAACTTTTCTTATATAGAGAAAGCAGGTAGAAATTTCAACACTAGATTTAAGGACATAATGTCTTCTTTCAAAAATAAAAAAAAAACTCAAATTTGGCAAAACATTTAATAGAAAACCAACATATTTATATGTCAACAAAATAATTTAAGCGTTCTACATAAAGAGAACACAGGAATAACTTTCTTAGAAGAATCCTTTGAATTAACGAACACATTCACAAAGACTTAATTCTAATGAATGATACAGGTAGATCTTGTTGACCATCCGTTTTTGGATTGTGTGAACTCTGGCTTTTCGTTCAGTTCTTAATTTTTCTGTAATACGCTACCTGTAAATGTATAAATTTATTTGTTTGTCGCAACCATCCTCAGTACTTCAGAAGATTGGTCAATAAAGTTCAATTTATTCTTTAATTTGTGAAACGAAACCGAGTGTCAACAGCTTCATCCATTGAATTAATTAACGTATATACGTTATGTGTATCTCAATGATCTAATATTATTTCTGAAACAAATAATTTTTATTAGCCAAAATATTTTTAGTCATAGTAAAATAAATGTAAGCAAATTAAATACCTACTTATCATAACATGTGACATATTTTTATATCTTTTATAATAATGGAGTTCAATAACATTTCTTAAAATCGTGATTTTCAGTTTATTTTTAAATAATTTTTAAACTGTTCGGAATTGTAAATTTTTGTTAACAGAATTTGAATCAGCACTAAAACTACACAACATTGCCCATTTAACTAACCTCGTAACTCTTTTTCTTTCCGAGATCCCAGTGGTAAACAACTGAATTTGGGACAGCCTGTATATGTACAAAAGTAACCAATTAATTTTGTAATGAATTGTTGAAACAGATCAGCAAAATGAATTAAGGAAGCTATTAAGGTATATTGGTTTTGTTGAAGATTTAAAAAATGTTAAATTTTTTATTCATCAAAATTTAAAAGAAAATGTCTAGGTATATATTATTAATCGAGACGAATTATCTGTATAACGAATATAGTAAATCAAAACAACAGTGAATAAAATAAAACTTTGTATTACTGCATAAGCGCAGTAGAGATTTAACGAAATACACCCGGTTTCTTATTCAAAAGCGAACGAAAATTTTAAAAACTTAAATTTTAATTTAAAGTACCTAAAAGACAAAAACAAATTTCCTCAGATATCAAAATTAGCCTTAAAACTTTTAAGAATTCGAGCTAGTTCAGCGCAAATAGAAAAAATGTTTTCTAATTGGTTTTTAATTCATACACCCGTTAGAAATCGACTGTTGTTTGAGCGATCGAAAAAATTGATGACATGAGTATATTACGACTTAAAATTAAAATTGCTCATTGACGATTTTGGCGAAGTCTAGAAATAATATATTCGTTTTCTACTATTTTTGTAATACTATGGAACAAATTAGAATAAAAAAGTGAAACATCGATATTTTTTCAAATTCGCTCCGATACACAGTTATACATAAGTAAAATGGTGAGTGCGAAGTACTACTACAACTACTACTACTACTCGGTGTGCACCACACCCCTATAATGACGCCAAAGTATAGAGGAAATGACGCCGGAACGTCGTTACACACAAGTAAAGTGCCATAGGAGTCGGAGAAATGAGAATACCTAACTTTTATTTGACATACCTTTCTTGATGATCATTATTTAAAAGTTATGTCAAAATAAAAAAAAAAAATCTTCAATCAATTTTGTTTCATGAGAATTTTTAGGCAAACTAAATCACTTTTGAAAAGACGGTTCCGAACTGCGCACAAAATCAAAAAGTCACTTTGAATTAAACCGAAGTCGTACCTACCTCTTATAATTTTTAAGATCCGAATGGGATTCTTCTTTGGTATTTTCAATTTTCTTCTCTTAAAACAAAATTATTTTCTGTTTAGTTTTCTTTGCAGCTGTCTTCTTTATTCATTGTATTAACCTATAACATGAGGCTAGTAATGGAACTGTTTAAGATCCTTATAACTTTATGTACCTGTGTTGCTTAGGAGCAATAAACTTAAACATTTCACCACCTAGGCGATTACCGCGTAGTTGAGCGCATTTAGTAGATAGCCACATAACAACGTTTATTTAGTCTTGTCACCTATAACTCATGGTAAACTCCCTGCTATTTCAAACGCTTCCGGTTTAAATTGCACTGCTTAGTAAATGAAATGCAGAAAAGAGTTATTACTTCAGATTTTAACTGCCTTCAAGACTCTTCACTTTTATGAAAATTTATGTGTTTTTTATTTGTTTGTTTATATGATAAAATCATATTTTAAATAAATATTTATAATATAATACGTCCATTCAAGTAAATTATTACTCTGTTCATTGATATCACTAAATTCAAAAGAGAATAAATTGCGCCGTTGAGCTGCATTTTATATTGTTTGTTATTAATTATTAGATTTTTATAGATATTTCTGTTCTTCAGTATGTACTATAATAAATATTTCACATGAAAAGGAAGTTGAGAGATTAAAATCTAAATACGTATGTATCAACATTTAAATTTTTTGTAATAAATTTATCCTACTGTGTTATGTATGTACATAGTAGTACAAAAACGAACGAGTAAGGTAATCAGCCGCAAATTAAAAAAATTAAAAACTGTACAGGATGGTTCATAATGCTTGTGTCAAAATTAAACTATATATAAAGGTAGTCTTGTTAAGTATAAAGTTATACGTTATGAATGTATGTCGGAAAACGTTTTGTTGCCGAATTACAGCCCTTTAAAATTGCATCTCTGCGGACATATGTTTACTAAAAATTCTTAGTGCGTTTTCTTAGTTCCTTAGGTAGGCATGTTGTTTTGATCAAGTTTTTATGTTCTTGAGTTAATTCTAAAGCTAAAGTTTTTATGAAATGACTCTTGTTTCTTATTTTTTTTTCTTTGTTTTGTTTGTCCTTATAAATAATGTAAGCACTGATGGCTTCTACGTTCAAAATTGTATAAAAAAATACCATTTTTGTCAGTCCCTACATAAATTAGCTTGTGGTTTTCCATTTGATCGTTGACTAGTTCTTAACTTGTGAACCAATTGTCGCCTGTAATGTTTCATCTTATACCTTGATTGGTGCCCATAGCCTTTTTACCTCGGAACTGGCACTATTATCGACTTGGTATGGTCCATCAGTCTACACTCCTACATATATTTCTAAGTTGGTAGAATAAAAGATTGTCGAATCAATGAGGGATATGATTTATAGGATACTAGGTATATACTGACGAAACAAGCATTTTCCCCTACAGAATAATTATTTTGGCAATCAGAAACAAATATAACAAAAACTTCTCTAATAGGCGCAAGTATGTCCAATGCTTTTCTTTCGTTTCGGGTTTCCTTATCGGCAAAGCTTATGTTCGCTGAAGAAAATGAAATCTTTTACGTGACATAGTCAGTCGAAATAATTTGATATCAGATCCATCAGTATTCCAAAAATCCTTTGTATTTCGTCTACCGTTTCTGCGATACCCAGCTATATACAATAGTCCAATAAATGCTGTTATTTCGGCCAAATCTGTAGTTTTGCATTCTCTTTCTTGGTAGTATATATTATTAACAATTATATTCAACATATCTATGTCGAGAAAAGCTCTCAAAGAAGCCAATGCAGGCCTTTGGCTCACAATATTATGTACACGTGTCCTACCTTTATGAACAGGATTTTGCAACGTCCATTTCGTTTCCTTATTTTTTCCAAACAAAATATTTTCGATTTGATCCTCGTAGTCTTCATCTTTACTCCACACATTCTGTTCTGTATTGGTTGTCTCCAATTTTCTTTTAAAGTATCTTTTTCACCATCACTACTATCGTTTGTTTCTGACACTTCATCATCTGATTTCATTGCTAAAATCCTTAACATTTCAGCATCTCTTTCATCTTCTGGGTCTAAGGCCTTTTGTTTACTCATCTATATATAATTTTGGAATAAATTTATATTTTTTTTTATCTATATTTCAATTCAACTTATCATTTTTGCAAAAATTATATTTTATAAAATTATAACGGGAGTACGCACATGGTATCTGAGAGACTCCAATTAATTTTTGTTTTGCTATTTACTATACACCGTAGAACAGTTGAATGTTGTTGCGTGTTGTGTCTCATACTCGGGTATGTAAGAGAGGACTGCCTCACCCTTCCGATTTCAAAAGTTATATTAGTATATATACTCAGTGGCGTCTTATAGATGTCACGCGAATAACGGAGGGTTAATAAAATAAATTTATTATATGTTATTTGACTTCTACATCGTAATTGTAATATTTTAATAGCTGAAGATGGACAAATTTTTGTCTTAAACGTCTAATATCGTGTGTTAATCAGCCCTATTTTGTAAGAAAGTCGTTAAGTCTTGGCAACGTGGTTATAAATTTTAACCAATAGAAACAAATATACGCCCTGTCATATTCATGTTTTACTCGGTGTTGCTAAGAAATTACAACTTTCTTGCAAAATAGGGCTGTATATGTCATAATTTATGGAACCTGCGGCCTACTCCTTTTATTTTAATTTATAACAAAAAGTGAACAAATAAGGAAGTATTCACAGCAACAGAGCAATTGAAATCAGCAAAAGTACTTGATATAAAATGTTTGTGATTATTGTATCGTCATGTAGTAATTATGTTATATAAATATCTACGTTTGAAGAAAAAATATGTCATTCAAAGTAAAAGGGTCTTTATCTGCGTCGCATGCAAAGCATAACGTTTACTCCTAATAACAACATAAGAAAATTCAAATATCACAAAATAAATATGCAAATAATAATCCGTGAAGTATTTGTTAATTTGAGATAAATTTATAGTCTAAAAGAAGTTCGGAAACATAATATTACAGGAATTACTCCAAACAAAATCAATAACATTATGTATTTTTAGTTCAATAATTGATAAACTGTTAGCATAGAACTATCATTATTTAGAACATGCTTATTTGTTTTCAATGATGCATGTTTCAATCTTCATGGCCATTCATATCAACAAGGCTTAAATTTTAAGCTGGGTTTAAACAAAAAGTGCAAATCAAAATTTTGACAGCAATATATTATAATTTATTTCACATTTCATTTCGATGCAATATTGTCAATTTAAGCCATGTTTAGTATTTAAGTTACGTTGTTGCAACCGGCCATACGCCATTTTTACGGTCGTACTGCACATTCTTTGCTATCTTAAGAAGTTATCAGGCGTTTGAATATCGCAACAACCAACCAACCGATGTCTCCTTATACAAATGCAAAAATAGTTGCATATATTAAAAGTACATAGTAGTAAACAAAAATGTCTGCACAAAATAAATTCTTCTTGAGAAAAATACTAATACATTTTATAGTGTAGATATGGTACAAATACATATATTTTAAGTTAGAAGCAAAATTGTTACAAGTTGCAGGAAAATATAAACATTTCTATTTTCCCTGTAGTTTTTGCATTTTGTAAACGTTTTTCTCAATGTCTGTAATATTTGCTGCGTAGTGCGACATGGATAAAATATCGCAACGAGTTTCAACCTTAAGTATTTACTTTTCAAAGAGCTTTGCTTTCTGAACATAAATTTCTATTTAGTTTTAAACATGTTTTTGAATTTTTATATAAATATAAATTCAACTCACAGTACTCATTCAAATAATAGCTACGTTGCGACTACTTGTACAGCCTGCACTTATGAAATATCGTAAAACTAAAGCTCAACGTTTCTAAAGGAAAAGAATACTTAATTACCATTTTGCTTTGAATGATATTTTATTTATAATAGTAGTGTTTAATTAAGTACGGCTGGGATTTAAGCTTGTAAAAAACGTGTTTGTCTACATTAAAACTTTTTACAATAAGCATATTTTATAGTTGAAACGTATAAAAATCTCTTATATAAAAAATTAATAGTTAACTCAACCGAGACTAATCTTTTTTTCATTGTATATTTTTTATGTATGTTCTATTTTTTGCATTTCAACTTTATAGCAGAAATTTTTGATATTTTATTTTGTGTTTATTTATTTATTGTTTTATTAGCTGATAAATCCCAATTACAGAGCAATCTTATATATATAATATTTACATACACAAAGAATAATATAACTGATATTATTATAAAGTAGCAGACTTAAGCAAGAAATACTCCAATAATTCTTTCTTTACTGAAAAGGTATTGTAAAATAAATCCAGTCCGTCATTTACAACTAACATTTATTTAAATTTATGCTCATTTGCGTAACAGGTGATGGAACTCATAATTTGGCCGTGGCAGAGAACAGATAAATTTAAATTTCATTTTTGATCGAGGAACATAAAAATTAAAATTGTACAAAATTATCATGTCATTTTATTCATATGCAATATTTTTAAATCAAGCAGCTTTTTCACTTCTTAATTTCCATGTCTGCGGCCTGATGGCATTACTAAAAAGACTAAATCGATCGCCTCTAAGAATTTTTTAAATATATGTATGTAGTAAATTACTTAAAACTTTTTTCCTTAACGTTGATTCATTTTTATAAAGACTTAAGTTTTATGGAAATTTGAATAATGCTACGTAATAATTAATAATTATACTTTGCTATCAAATTATTTAACCGTAAATTGAAATTAATATTTTAACTAATGATACTACGGAAGACAAAAAACAGAAAATAATAATGAAATTTACAATACTTTTTAGTTACTGTTCATTGTACAGGTAAGCATTGGAAGGCTCAAGCAACAGGTGATGCGCATTTATAGAAGCGGCAGTATCAGTCTCTCCAACGATTTTCTCTAAGCTCTTTATAATTAATTTAGGATCCAATTATTTAAAAAGTTTTAATTTAATTCAAATAACTATACATACGTATTTTCTTGGTCATACTACATACATATTATTAAATTTCATCAAAATATTGGTACATAAATTATGTAAGTACATCGAGACACATATATCATACTTTCATCTCACGAAAATTACTACATTTATACTTTATTATAATTTATTTATTTATTTATTTATATACACATGGAGAATCAACCAATAACAGATTCTCAGTTAATTGAACAAACATCAACAGTGCGATTATAGAAGATAATATAGAGGATTATATATATATATATATATATATATATATATATATATATATATATATATATATATATACAGTGTGTCCCATTTAGAAGTGCCACCATTGGGATCTCGAGAACTATAAGAGATACAATGTCGGTTAAATGGAACTTTTTGTGCGCCTTTGGAAGGCCATCTCAGATGTGCTTTTGTTGTTCCAAAAATTCTCATAGGGCACTAGATAATGACGAAAAACTGAATATTGTTGATTTTTTCTTTTTCAAATAACTTCTAAACTATTAGTAATTGAGAAAAATGTTTCATATATAAAAGATAAATATTTTTATTAACTAACCAGTGGCGTACGAAATAAATTTTTATATCCGTAAATTTTCGAGATATAACACAAACTTATATTTTTTTAAATGGAACCCATATCTGATTTTAGTCTCATAAAAATCAATATTTTTTTCTCTTTTCAATGATGTAAGGGTTATTATGTTTTATATTTGTTTTGCTCCTAAAATTTCATTTTTCTCTTTATTTTCCTGAATTTTCTTATTTCCCAAAACAACATATATATATTGTATTTGATCAAAATAATTTGTTTTATGCCTTTATTACTTAATATTTTTATTCTAGACTCATAATTACAAATTACACTATGATGAGCCAAGGGCGACCTGATATAAAATATAAAAATTAATTTGATACGAATTTTGAGCAAAATTTTCTAACAAAATAAATTATTTAAATACAAGGAGTATTTCCAAATATAAATCTACCAATATTTTCAAAATAATTGTAAATTTAATACAAAATAAGGAAAAAATAATAATTTTGAAGGCAAAACAAATATAAAACCTAATAACCCTTACATCGTTGAAAAGAGAAAAAAATATTTATTTTTTTGAGACTAAAATCAGATATGGGTTCCATTTAAAAAAATATAAGTTTGTGTTATATCTCAAAAATTTACGGATATAAAAATTTATTCCGTACGCCACTGGTTAGTTAATAAAAATATCTATCTTTTATATTTGAAACTTTTTTCTCAATTATTAATAGTTTAGAAGTTATTTGAAAAAGAAAAAATCAACAATATTCAGTTTTTCGTCATTATCTAGTGCCCTATGAGAATTTTTGGAAAAATAAAAGCACATCTGAGATGGCCTCCCAAAGGCGCATAAAAAGTTCCATTTAACCGACATCGTATCTCTTATATTTCTCGAGATCCCAATGGTGGCACCTTTAAATGAGACACACTGTATATATATATATATATATATATATATATATATATATATATATATATATATATATATATATATATATATATACATTTTAACTACCTATTATAAACTACAATGTGAAATACATACATATATACAGAGAGAATAATGTGAATTAAAAATGGGGAACGACTTTTTTTTAGTCTCGATTGGAGATCGAGAATACAAGGACCCCAGACTATAACCAAAGACAGATGGAAAATTTTGCGGATGGCTTTGTTTAATATTCATTGTTTATAAGTTTGCTTTGTATAAAAAATAACAAAAAATGTAAAAAATATAGTATTTGTGAAATTATAATTGAATATATATTTGTCATATCAGTAAAAATATAATTTTCGTTAAACTACTCTTGCGTATATCCTTTATTTTCTTGTACCTCGATAATACAGGGTAAAGTAATAAAATATCATTATTTCCTCGAGCAAAAACATATGGTTCTTCGAGCCGGATAATAAATACAAAGTGATAAGGAGAAAATATATCAACGAAGAGAGAAGTTACTTACTTCAGCTGATAACTAGAACGTACCAGAATCTTTACGGAGAAAGAAGTCAACCATCTTTAATTTCAACTGAATTTAGTCAGAGATAAGGATTGCCAATTACATCTACAAATGTCGCTCTATAAGTTATCGGGATAACGATTTCATTTATAAATTCAAAAATTACATTCAGATTAAAATCGCGATATGGTGAATATTTCTTGCTTCTTGCTACCAACAATATACGAGTCAATTCTGTCAAAAAGATTCAAGTTTCAAATTTATATATACCTACCTGCTAATTTTAAATTAGGCGATCCAGACATTAACGTACCTTCAAAAATTGATATTTTTTGAGTGCACAAGTGTTTTGGAAATTAATAAAGCAACAACAAATTAAAATAAGTTCCTGTGATGTTATGTCTAGGTTGGATAATTACTAGTACTATTTCGCAAGCATCAAACTCAATATACTGTAATTTCGTAATGCAAAAAACAACCGACTCAGAAATTCAAGTATAAATAAATAAATTGTAGGCAATAGAAGAATGTTTATCTCAAAAGTCAGTAAAATCACAGGAGGAAATAGATTGTGAGATTTATTTTAATAAACATATTAAACGCGATAGTGAAAATCGGTTCAATGTTTCAATACCTTTTAATAAACCAGTAAACCTTTTGGGTAATTCTAGAGAAAATGCTTTGAAACAGTTCTATTATATGGAACGAAAACTGTTACAAAATCCAAAATTTAAATTAATGTTTCCAGATTTTCTGTTGGAATATACATATACAGAGCTTGGCCATATGCAGGAATTAACACAGAGAA